>CM063287.1:15709858-16309858 GCA_032173965.1 Sitta carolinensis
CTGTCCACTGCAGAAGTTCACAATAACCTAGAGCTGAGCATCAACTATACCTGGAAGAACCTTACTGCAAACGGGGAAGAACATCTGCTGGTAGAGCCTGAGAAGACAATAATGACAGCCAATTTGGGGCTGTCAGCAGTGCCACAGGGCAAAATCATCATCTTACCATCTTAAATCTTGTGAAAGAAAGGGAACAGAATTACTGAACTAAGAGGAAACTTGCACTACTCAAACTCTCATTTAGGATCAAGCAATTCTACCGTCATGTGGCTGCATGCTTCTGCCTCTTTCCTCCCATCTTCTGAAAACTTTAGGGCCAAGACTTGGAGGCATCCAAATCCAAAAATCAGTCCTCACCCACAGTTTCCAGAAAAGTTCAGATGCATGATCATTCATATGCACTGTCACTAAAGCAGAAGACAGAGAAGCAATGCTAAATTTGAGGGAAGAGTTCAAAAGAAAAAGAAGAACTTTTTAATGGCAACAGAGGAAGATTCTGGACAAAAATTGATAGAAAATGAAACACTTATGTGCAATCCGTTTTGGAAATAAAAACTATTGCCCAAGCACAGAAGTCATACAACAGCTGAGCAAGCCACTTTGCAAAGGGCAAAAAACCCCAGACATTATCACAGCTTCCTTAAGAGGAAATAGGGATTAAAGATTATTTTTGGAAAATCTCCTATTTCAGCAAATAAATTATGGAGAGACATGTAGATAATCTCTCTACCTGCTGTTCTGACAAGAGGAGGCTGAGTTATTCAATGTTTAAGCATTCCCTTCATCATCCAGAGATAAGAATGAATCTGTGCAATGGGCCACCACTGTGGCTGTAGTACAAGCTGGTTTGCACCATTCATACTCTGTGCTTACTTTCAAGCACAGCCATGGATTTCACAGTCTTACAAAGGGAAATTTCTTGCAGGAAAGGGTTATATAAAAAGCCACTCTTGAAGAGGCAGGAAAAGACGAACTTGGAGTTTGCTTGACCACTAGATATACATTCTACCTTCAGCTGCTCTGTTCAAAGGTCAAGTGAAGCAAGCTCATATTTACTGAATCTTTAGGGATCATTTATTAATCAACAGGAAATACAGGAAATCGGTATGGGAAAACAGAGTCACTTTGCAAAGTGACTTTGGAATGAAGCCAATGTAATTTTTTTTTATTCCAATACCATTTCGCAAAATGAAGGATGATGCCATACATGCTAATTTGATCACTTCTAATTCCAACAAACTACCATAAAGGGGGTGTTATAAACCACGTGGTCCAGGCAACAGCTGCTTTTAAGGAGAGATGTTTAAAAAAACCCAACATCAGGCTCTGGGGCAACAATTCCTGCAGAAACTAGATATTTCTCCTGTGAAACAGATTTGTTAGCCCCAAACTGCTGTGAAATCCTCATATGCTATATTTGCACTTCCCCAACAGTCCCATGTTTGCTTCACTTCCCTCTGCCAGTATCATTATTCATGAGTTTATGGGACACTTGGGCACTGGGCTTCCAGCATTATGCTTGTTCCTGTAGCTGAAGAAAGATGATGCAATGTCAGTATCAATACAGTCAACTTCAAAACTGTTGACAACACTTGTATTTCTAAGAAAAATGCCTGCTGCCCAGAAAACAATGAGGGCTTTTAATATATTTTAGAATCATTACTGCAAAAAACCCAAGCATATATGGAAAAGGGAAGTTACTGATTTTTAATGATTGTGGTAGTATTGCTCCTTCTCTGAAGTGGTTTCATCATCTCAGTGCCATGCAAGTTTCTAAAATACCTGACCTGTAGAAGATCTGACATGCTAATTTCCAATTTTCTGTAAGTAAAACATACGAAGAAGAAACAAAAGAACAATATTTGCATTTGAAAAAAAAAACCAACCCAACCAACCAAACAAAAACACTCCAAGACAATCTGTATTAAGTGATATAAAATGTATGATCCCAAAAAGAACTTTGCCTGTTAAAATACTGAAAGAAACTCTTTCTTCACACACTGCTGCTTGCTGGGGCTGGTTAGAGCAAACAGAACCTGGCCTAAGTATGGAATCTATTGCTTTGTGTTCCCGTCTTGTTGTGTCTTCCAAAATGTGATAATCTGGTTGAAAAATCCACGCCTTGTCTACTGAAATAAGCCACAAAATCTGCCAATTCCCATAAAAACAAGAGCATAGCTGCATCTAAGCACACAGCACAGAAGAACTCCTGCTGATTCCATAAAGCCCCTGCATCCTGTTCCATCTGCTCCATATGATGCAGACTTCTAGCTAAGGGCTGTACCTTCATAGACCCCAAAGAAGCCTTTGCCCAGGATGTTACTGCTGCTCCGGAACTCGATCCACAGCCTGCTGTCCGTGGAGATTACTGGCTCAGGAATCTTGTCACCACAAAACCTACCTAGAAGGCAGGAAAGAGACAATAAACATCTCTACAATCTCTGAGGGACAGCACAGCATAACAGGCACCTGTGACTCTGGGAAGTAAAGACTCCTTAGTAAAAGAAGTGTGCTTGTGTAAAACACCCTTTCATTCCAATCAATTGCGCTTTTAAATAAGTTTCTGTGTTTCCCCTTCATTAATTAATATTTTTTTCCATTACTAAGCAAACTGAAGTTCTCTTCAGCTGGGAGCAGAATCCAGTAGTTACAGATGAAGCCTCTATTGCCCTGGTAAATTCAAAAGGGCTCTTGTCTTGATCATGTAATTGAGCAAATGAGACACCATGGTGGGGAAGCATCCCCCTTGTCCTTCTAGAGATGTGGCATTAGGGAATGTTCTTCCCACCTGCTAAGCTTTGAAAATTCCTTCAGCATTTTGCACCAAGGAGCAAATACTACAAGTCAAAACAAGGGCAGGACATGGCTATGCTGATGAGAAAAAAACACTTATCTCATTCTCTGTTCAACAAATCCCAGTTAAGCTTCTGCAGTCATTGAATTTCTTTCAAGAGAAAGAGACCAGGAGCCGTTTTGCTCCAGATTCCTCCAGCTTTGAGCTCTCTGGCATGTACCAGCCCTGATAAACTCCCACATTGTGCCAGTAGGAATGAATCCTGAAACAGAACAGCTGCAGATGGCATCTGCAACCTGGACAACCTCAATAACCCCAATTAGGTGCTCCTCTTTTGAAGCCAGAAGCTCCTCAACAGAAACAGAGCAAGCACCAAGTATGCACTGATAGGCAGGGACCTGCACTTGGGTCAGGAGCTTGCACAGAGCAAACATAGTTTTTCACCTCAGCTGACATCAGCAGGGCTATACACTGAATTCAACATGGTTTTGGCACCCTGTCCAGATGAATCCCAGTCAGAATCTGACAGAGGCAATGAGTTCTTCAGGTTTAATTCAGTCCGGACAACAGTGATAGGGATCCTGGCTTTCCAACACCAGGCAAAGGCATCTTTGAACAAGTTCCACTGGGTAAAAACCTGATTAATGTATTACCTTCAAGACAGCATTGTATTTACCATTAACTGGCTGGGAATGGCAGTTTCACTACCAGCTTTTTTTTTCTTGCAGCTACCCATCCAAATATTATCTTGGACCCAGCTTTACTCAGCTACTATCATGCCCCCAACCTGTCCAGTGCTACTGGGGTAGTGTGACAGCCCTGCAGCATATCAATATTCCCCATCTCTACTCCCAAAGGGGATGCTAAAAACAGCATCAGCACTGCAAGGCTTCCTCCTCTAGGGTCACTGAGCAACTTCCTCCTGGATTTAGACTTGGAGTTTAACAAGGGTGTTAAGAAGAGGAAACGCAGATGAGGAACAAGAATGAGCAAGCTCCTCAGAGTTTGATAAAGGGCCCATTCATAAAAAAGTTATACACCATATAAAGGCTGGGTTTTCACACACTTCCCTGGGAAAATATGCAGCACACATGTACTTTTTCTCTCCACAAGAAGCCCGTGCTTTCACAATTCACACTAATCCCCCTCCTCACCCCCTGCTGAATTGCCGTCTGTCTGCCTCTTCTGACCTAATTTCATGGGCTCAGCCCCATGCGGGAACCATGGCCACTCAAGCAGCGTCTCCTTCCAGATGGAAACACTCCCAAGTCCACATGCACTCGGGGGATGGGGAGGTGCTTGGCTTCTGAAGTACCTTTAAATTACTCAGCAGAAAAAAAATAACGAGGAGCTAAGTTGTAGGTGCTGGAGCAATGTTACCTGATGCATATGCAGCAGAGAAGAGCAGTATATGCTGCCAACCCCAAAATAGGCAGTAAACAGTAAAACCAGCTGCCAGCTGCCCTGAAATGTGGGCCCACTGAAACGTGGGAAGCAGCATGGCTTCAGCCTCAGCACTTCACCTGGTACCAGAGCTAGGATGTCCAGTGGGGCCACAGGGAGCACCCAAACCTCCCTAAACTCTCTGACCTGATGCTGACTAGCCCAGTCCTGTGCTCTAACACAGGTGAGGATGATGCCCAACCCGATTGCTTCTCTCCTTTTAGGCAGAAGGGGCTGTTTGCAGTGCCACATTTTTCATCTTTGGGACACCAAGCTTAGGGGATGAGGTCAGGATCAAAGGCAGTGGCCAAGTAGATGGGACTCTTGAACCATTCAAAGTGACAGAAGACTTGCAGTTATGATAGCAGGAGACAGAGAAACAGGGAGGATACAGAGGAGCTGCACTTCCTAGAGATCTCTGGGAGCAGGTGCAGGAGTGGAGTCCTTGCACAATTTGACATGGTGTGGCTTAGCAAGTTCCCTGCTAGGACTACAGAGGCTCAAAGTACAGAGTACTGTGTATTTGTAAACACAAATTCATGAGAAACAATGGCAGGAGCTTGGGTCAGGAGCCGTGCAGCTGTTTCATTCTGACTGCCTGACAGTTCTTCCCTGGACTTAGGAAATAGCAATAACAAAACTCCAGAGACCACATTTTTAGTCCCAGCCAGGGCCCTGGCTCACTTCCCTCCCTGCCTCATTTATCAAGCTGGAAAAGGAAGAAACAAAGCCGTTGTGATCACAGGGCTTGGAGCATGGATCACTGGGAATGAATACAGCACACCGACATCTCTGGATAGAGACACTAAGGGACAGCCAGTGCACTGGCTGGACCTAGGATCCTCACAAGTAAAGGAAAGTTTGTTTCTGTTTGTTTTCCACACACACTCTCTTCAAGCATCAAGAAGAATACACAAAATGCAATTAAAATGAAATAGTTACTCACCCAATAATGGAGCCTTCCTCCAGTAGCCATCACGCACCTCCACATAATCATACCAACAAAGGCGACTTTTAAATAAGTCCATTGATGTGAAATTTAACATAATCTGAAAGGAGAGAGGGCACATTTGTCTTTGGGAAGGGAGTTACTTTAGAAAAGACCTTAGAGATTGTTTTATTTTCACTACAGTGCTGCCTAAGCAAGTATGCAGGCAAAGACAGTTGGGCCATTTGTGGGATTTGTACACCACCTTTTCTCAAAAAAGAAAGGCTTCTCAAGGTGTTTTAATGAAACCATGGCAGTATATGACAGCAGAGAGCCCTTTATTATTAACTCTGTAATTCAAATTCAATACTTCTCTGTTACAAAAATGTTACTTAAAAATAAAGCCCAGTTTGGATTTTTAAAATTACACCCTTTGGTTTTGAGTAATGTGAAAATCATAGAGAAAGACACTGTCACAAACCACACATGTTTGGGGTCTATACCTGCATATTAATGATACTTGTAAGAAATATCTAATTTTGTTAATTAGGTTCCACATTCTGACCACCAGAGTCACACCATCACTGTGACACAATTGCATTCAATGGCTTTACCAAACAGAGCTTAGAATTAAAATGTTATTATTTTGGTCTCTTTCCTCTCTGAGATGGATCACTGGTCTTGGTCAAGGAGGTCACCTATGGAGGTCACCATTGGTGTGTACTTGCATTTTTTTTTTCTGGTAAGATTTGACCCGTGTAATTCATTTACATCCATAATCTGATCATAGTCACAGAAATGTCTTTATATTAAAATGGATGTTCTCTCCCAAAGTCCTGGTTGGGTATGCAGAGTGCAGTCTGTAATGATGTCACTTTTTTCACATTTTTGCAATATTTTGACTTCAGACAACGAAAGGAGATTCATCTGTTTCTATGCAGATGAATGCTACAATCTTAACATCTGTTCTCAACTAACACCTCAGTGCAACAACTTGCACCAATCACTGTATTGGATTAAACAGGTAAATTGAAGTGTTTAATTTGAAATCAATTTCTTCTTGCCTTTTTTAACATTAGTGGCTTAGCATTTAGGTGCTGGGTCTGTCCTGACACAGCTCTGAAGAGGTTGAGAAGCAAAGGGAGTGTTTATAGTAATACTGACACCACGAAACACTCAGTGCCACAGTTGTCAAACCTGGTTGGCTCTTGGCCCTCTTGCCCCAGCGATGCTCTCCCTGCAGCTGATGGCAGGAGCTCAGCATGGCATGGGACTGGGCGTGCAGGTGACAGAAACAGGTCCTGCAGCCAGGCAGCTGCTGCAAAACAAATGAGCTCTGCACTTCTTTGTCTGAGTCCTAAGCATGTCTTGAGGGTGATCCTCAGCAAAGTCACTCTGCCAAGGAGCTCCCAGGTTGGGCTGCTCATTCTTGCAGCCTGGTATGGCGTGACAGGCCTGAAGGGCTGGTGCTGCGGGATTACAGAAGGATTTCGTTTCTCCAGGAAGATCAATAAAACAAAAGGAGCTGGGAGGAAAGTGGACAGGGTGGGTGATTGATGTGCAGTGGGGCTTGGCTTTTCAAGGCAGGAAGTGGGAGTTCCCTGACAGGGACATTATGCCTGCATGACAGGGGCAGGCCATGGATGTCACTCACGGCTCCTCAGCTCCCTTCAGGACTCCAGGTTGCAGTACATTTTATCTAACTCATCTGACTGGCTTTGGAATGTGTGCTTGCCAAAGCTAACAGGTGGCAGGAAACCTCCATGCAGGGTTCAGTCTCAAACTGAGCAGGAGGATCAGAAATCAACACACAGCCCAGATATGTGAGGGGCTCTGCTCCAGCATCAACACTTCTCTCCTCAAAATCATGTATTCCTGACTCCATCTCTCTCCTTAGGGGAGCTCAGGAGCCTTTCCAGGCTGCATTCCTGAATGCCAGGCATGCAGAGATCTCCTGGCAGGTTCTAACACTGAAGCAAAACCTCACATGAGAGAAGTGCAGAGTACACCTTGTGCTGCTGTGGCACCTACCTTCTCCCCTGGGGTCACCGAGATCCTCCAGACACAGTGGGAATAGGAGGGGTAGCCATTTGGAAAGCCAGGGGCTGAGAAATTACCTGTTGAGTCTTGCAAGGTCTCTCCACAAGCTGCAGGAGAGGGGAAAAAAAACTATCAAAAAGGAGTGACTCTGAAAGACATCAAGGTCTACCAAACTGTCTGCCTATGGCTGCTGTGTGCAGGTTGGTGGCTGGTACTCCAACAGTGCTCATTCATGGCACTGGCCAGAGGTCATTGACCACCTGAGACCTTGCCAAAGGGATGATGTGAAATTTGTCAGAATTTCTGGGATAGAAGATGATCAGTGCAAGGACACAGACAAAGCAGCTACTAAAGAAGCACCCTTCTTCCTTCATCTTCCTTCCACATGCCAGCACTTTCAGGTTTCAGTTGAAACTCTCATTCACTAATCAAATGCAAAGTATGAACCCCACCTCACAACCCCACACTGCTGCCAGCAAATCTGTTTTTCCTGTATTACAAGCTGCTCATGAAGTTCTCCTTAGTCACCATTGTGAATTGTCTTTTTTGAGCTTAAAACATCCTAATGAAAGCAGGGCAAGTCCCATCACTCTCATGCTTCAGTTGCCCAGCAGCTTCTCAGCCACTATACTGTACAGGACAAAACATGAGCACAGCAGCCCATTGCTCTTCAACTTCCTGTTTTGTGGCCTGCTGCAGTTGATGAAATGTAGATCCCAGAGTGACTTTTGGGAAGCAAAGGATATGCACATGCATATGATCCTTTAGGGAACTGCAGCTCCCAACATCTGGAAAAGCTGAGACTACTGTAGTTCAGCTCTCTGAGCCAGGATGACTGAGCTGGAACAAGGGGTGAGCATCCACATCTGCAGAGCAGCTGACTGGCTGGGTGGGAGAACCACAAATCCCAAAGCTCCCGTTTCCTTGACAGTGCCTACTCGACACATCCAAATGCCCATTGCAAGGAGCAGGGACCTTGGCTTGCCTGCTTCCCAGTTGTTTTTCCAATTTCATAACCAAATGATATTATAAAGCTGCCCCAGACCTGCAACTCTGTTTCCTCAGAAACGGCAAGGCAGCCCCCAAAAATCCCTGATTGAGCAGCAGTGCTTTGAGAGATCCGACAAGGCCTTCCCTTTCTCATGGAAATGCCAGGGGTTGTTCCTCTGTTTGATGCTATCACACGGTAATTTTGCAGTCATGATTACATTTAGAGGGGCGGGTATGCAGTTGGAGGTGAAAAGAGACTGGTTCCATTGAAAAAGTTTAATACGCTCAAGAAGGGGAGAAGGAGTCACCTAGGCCAGAATTTCTTACTTTCCTTAAGGAAGTTTGATCCACAGCTTGACAGATCGGACTAGATGAACAAATGTGGGGACACAGAAAGGAGTTTTCTAATATATTTTTTTAAATAAAAAGGGAATTCCAATCCATAACTCACCAGGATAAATAAGCATTCTTTTTCTTTGCTCAAAAATCTATTTAAACAAAGGGAACTCTAAATCATGGGAAACATGCACATGACCACAGTGACATGAGAATATTGCCCTCGGGTGAACCACAGTGAAGGTTTCCAACAGCCTAGATTTAATTCTCCCAGGGTACAATTACACAGCTACTGGCAAGAGTCTGTAATTATGGAACAGTTATTTTTGTGTCTACTTGCAAAGACTACTTTGTGGAAATATGAAAGGAGACCTGTCTAACTCTCTGACCCCTGCAGAGGAGCCTCCCCAGACACTGCGACAGGCTGGCCTTCCAGCAGGGAAGAAAGTGACTGCTTGCAGTGCAGGGGAAGCAAATACATCTTTGTGGGGAGAGCACAACCTCTTGCAGAGCACCCTAAAAAAAATGACTATACTCCACTTAGCAGCAAAGAAGACAAGAGGTCCAATAAAGCAACTGTTTGGTGCTTCTGGGACCCAAGAAAATGAGCAGGCAGAAAGGAACAGAAGTGAAAAGCAAAGCAGTAAGGTGAATGCATCAGAACTTACTTGTGAATGAAGTGGTTGAGTGACAGGCACTTACAGCTCATCAGCTGGCTACTGGTACACTGTATCTTTTTGAAAATTCCCAGAGAACTGGAGGAAATTATATAATCCAGGACCATTCTCAATTTACATTTTAACCATTCACGCACAATTAGCACAGCTATACAAGCCTTTTTCCTTTAGCACAGCACAACACAGAAGGATGAGCTGTTTTAAAGCTTTTATAGTCACTGCAGTCATCAAATCCTCAACTGTGCAGCCACAGCAAATCTAGAATTAACTACTATGTAGCAGACTGCATCTTGCCTTCCGGAAATTCTTTCAGCAAATTTAATTTGATTTGACCTGGCGTGGCACTAACTTTAACCCAGCAGGTATAAGCTTTGAGGAATTAAGAGCAATTTAAAACAGCAGGGTTTTTAGAATGGAAAAGCTAAGCAAGTCCTACCTGTAGCAGGCACCTGAGCTCCATTCTAATGAGCTGAAGAGCCCTGTTTCTTACAACAGACACACCAGTTGCTCTGGCTGATTCCAGTGCATGCCAGTAACTCATCCTCTACCAGACCAGCTCTTTTTTTTTTTTTTGGAGATATTTTTCTCAGATGAGACTCTCTTTCTGAAAAGGAAGCCATCTGCCACTCAACTTCTGAATTATGATGCTGCACTTTACCCTAAAATCCTCAGCTTGACTGCCAAACAAAGTGTCTTCATCCTAAAGTTTCATTCAGACCCTGCTTGAACACACAGATGAAGTCCTTTGGTTTTGAACTCCTTTGCTTTGCATTTTGCATAGGAAGAAAACTTTTCAAGCTACAGATTCAAGTGGCAGATGAAGATGTTAATGTCATTAAATACACTGCACCTCATCTCCTAAGATGCAACCTGTGTATGAATTTTTATGCAAAGAAAAAAAAAACCCAAAGCAGAATGACAGATATTTGAAAAAAATGTTTAGTAGGCTTAAATCTCTAATTATTTTGCTGCCTAATATGTTCTGAACTACAATAACCTCTGCTAAAGCTTTGTGGGGAAAAAAGAAGTAGGAAAAGTTCTACTTCACAAATGGAAAACTTGAGACTCACAGAAGAGTCCTCACTTTAAAGAAATTTGCTTTGTAGCTTTTAGTTAGTATCTCAGGCCAAAGTGGCTTTTCAGCTCGCCTTGAGGAATCTAAGTCTGTAATTGATTCTTCCAGCTATAGGAATAAAAAGCCTGGTTGGATTAAGTCTGATTCAGTCAAAAAACAACGCAAAACAAATTAACCCCTAAACTAATCCATGAGGTAATTTTGCAAGAACAACATTTTATTCAATCAAAATCAATTTAGAGATAATGATGAGTGTAAAAAGAAAAATGTAAAGATGAGGTAAAGAAAAAAAAAAAAAAAAAAGGGGGGGGTTAATTAGAATTAACAGACCTAAAAGTTATATCACCCATTATAAGCTAAAAGCTGTAATCTTCAAACATATAGACCCTGAAGTCCTCAGAATTCATTCTAGACCCTTATGGACTCATACTTTCTGACCTGTAGTTGGATACAGAAATACAGTGGATTTGCACACCAGCTATCCACCACTGTTCAGGGCCTCAGTGTACCAGAGGTCTTTCCACCATTTTGCTAACTCCCAGTCCCCACCCTGTCCATAGTCTTGTACATTGGTTTAAGCTTCTACAAACAGAGCCTGCACTGGACCAATCCAAAGCCCTAGACCCAACAAGAATACTGGCCAAACACTAACAGGAGACACATTTTAGCCAAGTTCACTTCTCCCCAATGGCTCCAGCCTAGAGCATTTGATAGTCTGTGTTTCCCAAGTCTCTTCTCTCAAAGGGATTATCAGGGTGCTCTTGAACTCCAAGGCCTTCCACATAAACCATGATAAAGCAGGATCTGTGTCCTCAGACCATATTTACCTGGGCATTTGTACAACTTCCTTGCCTGAGCGATGTCTCCCTGGCTCAGGCGAATACGCTGACCAATAGTTGGCCGGACCCCGTTATCATCACGACGCGGAAGGATGGTGTCAAGGAAAACTCCTCTAAAGGGAAGAGCAGAGAGACACAGACCACTGAAGTAGGGAAAGTGACAATGAAGAGAGAGTAGAGCTGGCAGGCCTCCCACACCCCATCCCCCTGACCATATATCCCATGCTAACAAGTAATAGTGGTTCAGCTTCTAATAACTGCTAACTATCTCAAGACAGCCTTCTCACTAAGCAGATAGCTTCCAAATGTACAAGCAAGGCTGCCAAGCCAGAAAATTCCTTTTGGATATCTCAAAATTGCTGCTGCCTCTGTTTGAGGTAGCACGTTCCTTGCCATAAATCAGAAAAAGCAATGAAATATTCCTACAGACTGTTCATGGCACATCTGGCCCAGAAGGAGCACAGATCTGGCATTTAAGCCAAAGAAGCAATGGGAAGGGGAGTCTTCCCAGTAGCAGATGGTGCTGGGCTGGCAGTGACTGGGGCTGCCACAGACAAGAGGAAAAGATCATGTGCTCTACCTTTGTTCTGTATGAGTTTCCAAGCTAGTAACTTCACTTATCTCTGCTTCTTTTTACTTGCTACTATTTCTTCCATGTGCTTCACACTCAGGAGCTCTTTACTGAACTTCTGATCTCAGTCCAATGAAGGATTGAAGCTCAGGCCTCATTTCTATCACGATGCAGTCCACGCAGCCAAGCAAGAGCTTGCACGCAAAAAGAGACCCCAAGGACATTAGGACAGTAGGGAACGAATCAGGAACCTGAAGTCCAGGCTGGCAAAATCTAAGCTCTTGCAGCCAGGCTGTCCAGTCAACAGGAACCTTTCATTGCACCCCTGAATGCTAAACAGGCTTGGGGATGCCAAGGCTAACACCAAGCTTATCCTTCAGCATCAGCTCAGTGAGGCAGACTGCTCTTTCTGAAGGACAGGATATAACTGTCCAGAGAGTCCAATGGACAGAAACAATAATTTTAGTGCTGCCTAGTCCAGAGGTGGGGAGGGAAAGGAGGAAATTGTTTTGTAAATATTCAAACTGAAGAAATAGAGGGAAAGGAATTGAATCTGTTCTGAAAACTGGGACCAGCTGTTGTATGGGAGATACTGGCGATTTTGCAGCTTGTGTTAGTTTGACCAGCCCCACATAAGTGAGCTGGCTCGTTTTGAGACTGACATCTTATTGGACCAATTGGAAGGCATTTTGTCTCTGTGACTATTACACTTCAAGACAAAACAAAGCCCAGGAAGCTCTCTTTTTGTTCCGGCGTTCAGAAAGAAAGGAACCTCCTCCCCCTAGTCTCGTGCCCGCTTACAGGTGGCATCTCTACCCTGATGGCCTGAGGCATCATAGGCCCATCAAGCCAGGAACAACTCTCCCTTCTGTTGCCAATTTAAGTCTATCTTTGACACCTCTATCTTTGCAGCCTGATCTACCTGATTGTTGTTTCAGTGTTCCTCATTAGCTCTGCTCTTGGGGACATGGGCATCTACATGGCAGACTTTCACAGGGAGTTTCTCTACCCAACTAGCAATGTCCTTCCACTCTTCAGTAGTTTTCCTCTACACTGCCAATTAGCCTTTTTCCACTTCTTCAGCTATCCCCACAGACCATTGGCTACCATCCATGAATCATGTAGAGGTAGAGCTGTTCTTCATTCTGATTCTTGTTTATTTTCTTTTAGTGTTAGCTAATAAAGTTTTTATTACTTTCAAGTTTAAGCCTGCTGTGCTCTTGGTTGGGAAATTTCAAATTGGTGAACTAAAACTACTACACAGCGGTAGAAAAACTCCTGATCAGCACCAAAACCAATACTTACAAGATCTGAGGCGAGTCCCTCAAATTTCAATTTATAAATTCAGTTATTCTATATGCCACGTGCATGTCTTGGGCTGAATTTATTTAAGCCTATGTATTGAAAATAAATCCTCCAATTCCAGAAACACCACAAGCACAGAAACAGGTCAGTTTGCTCAAAGTAAATTTTCAAGCCTCCTCAGGAGTTCATAGAAGAACTCAGCATTTGGCAGGGACATACTTCTGTGGCATCTGAAATGCTTTCTGCAGATCTCCAGGCTCAACCAGGGAAGAATGACAGAGTTAAATAGGAAAACCACCACTTGCATATGCAAACTTTTGGTTCTTTTTTGCATTCCAGCCCTCACAACTGTGCACTCACAGCCCTCAGCTTTCTGCACACTGTGTATACCTCAGGCACTGCTCACACAATGCAAACAACCCATAACTTCAAACTACCCTTGTTACCTGCCAAACACATTTTCTTCCAGGCGGCTGTACTCTATACTGAGGCAGTAAGATTTCTGGTTTTGCTTTTTCCTCCAATTAGTTTTTTTTCTCCTTTCACATGCATTGCTAAACATGACTCCCAACTACAGAGTAGTAAGTACAGTTTCTCTCATTTTGCCATCAGAGGAACCAAGAACAGGAGAGTCTGTCTGGCCCAAACCACACAAGCCCCAGAAGTCCCATGCTGTCCACCCCAAACCTCATCTGCTTAAAAACACTTGGAGTGTAAAGTTGCATGTTTGGTGAGTGTCTCTAAAAGTGCAAATACTTTGACTTGAAAGTTAAAAAAAACCAAACAGACATCATTAAACTGAGTAGCTCAGGAAGTCTAACACTGGAACTATTCTTGAGTAAAATAACTAAATTCTCCTCCAGAAGTAGGAGAAGAACCCATGAATCCTGGATGCCCCACTCTCTTGCTGTCCAGGCAAGGGCAGAACATGCATTAGCTGCCCAATGCAGTCATAAGACAGGCACGACACCCCACCATTCCTACCACCTAAGAACAACAGAGTTTGAGAAGAGACTCACACAAGTCATTAACACCCACATGGCACTCTGAACGTGCAAAGTGCCAGGCCAGTACTATGAAATTATCAGCTGATCTCAACAGATGCTAAACATTCATGTCCCAGTAGACAGGGTAACAAATACAGGTGCCTAAACAACACTCAAGGAAGCAGATATTCAAGGCAGGTTAAGGACCCAGCCACAGGCAGCTACCTTTTGTTCCAGCTCTGTTTTTATTTCTCCATGTGCAGAACGGAAACAACATGACTTCATGCAGTAAAACCTGTGGAGGATGCGTGTATGTCTTGTGTAGGATTAGGACAGTGCATTGCAAATACAAGATGTTGTCCCTGGACATGAAGGCAGTGCTAGCTACATCCTAATTTGAACACGAACTTTGCAGAGGTCATGTTTTGTAACTCCAGACTGTGCTGTCACATCTACTAGCAAGCCACTTACTGAATTAAGGTAACCAGCTACTTGCTTAGGGCTTTGTGGAGGTTTAAACTTTCTTCTTGCTAAGTTGCCATTTATGGGTCTTGACAGCTGTAAAAGAAATTGATTCATGATACAGTAATATTCAGTTTAGATTACTGCCATGTCTGTAAGGAATGCAACAGGAAATAAAACCCTGCAGCCACACTCTGCAAAACAAGCAAATTTCTGATGTAGATGAGAACAGAAATTCCAATGGTAAAAACTTGTTCCTGCTGTCATTACAGTCTCTTCTGCCATACTCCTATTTCTATTAGCCACAGACAAAAATGAGAGGCATATTTTGCTATGAAATGGAAAGGAATGACTACAGCAATCCTCAAAAGTATCACTGGAAACAATTTCTACTGCTAGGACTCATCAAATCTCAGAAAAGCTGTACCTTTTTGTCATAGGTAAAAAGTTTAGAAAAAAAAGGGGCCAGGATTTACAGCAGCATTTGACCATGGCAAGCACCATATGATTTATTATCATCAATATTGACTGAAGTTAAAAAAAAGATTGTACTAAGTTCCAGGTAAGAATTGCTACAAGAGAGTAAGTCACAGACATGACTCTGTGTCCCTCCCCTGCTCACTCACACATCCCATCTCCACTGGTCAGATGCTCACACCATTGTATGCTGGCCTTCTGGTGTCTGCTGATATATTAACTCACCCAGTGCAGCCCCTTCCCTTGCAGGGCCAAGCAGGAACTTTCTCCCTTTCCTAGCCACTGATCTTAATGAAACTTGCTGGAACTTGTCTTGACAGCTGTAAAAGTTGTTGCTGTCAGTCAGTTTGGATTGCAATCGGACAGCACTCACAAACTTCAGTGAGGTGGGAAGGATAGGTGCATACACCCACCAGCCTCTCTGGCTGGTCAATGCATTGCTCCCTTACGGGAGCAGATGTCAAGAAAGGTCTTGGCAAAGTAAAAGCCTATTCCCAGCACTGCTTATTTGTGGTGAGAGCACAATCAGTCTACAGAGGCACTTAGTGCTCAGTTCAATTACTGCACAAAGACTGCAACTCGGGTAAGGGTGGGTCACAGAGACTAAGGGCTTAAAGAAAACAGACTTTAAAATCCTATCAAGCACCAATTTAAATCTAGCAGGACTCTTGCCATTTTTATCCCATTTTGGCCTAGCAGTGCTCCACAGAGCAGTGCTCTGAAGGACCCTAGTTTTCAAGAGACACAGACTCAAAGGCATCCACAATATAAATGGCGGTAATAACTTAATCCTGCTTTTGTGCAAGACAATTCTAACCATTTAGAGTTTAGGAAACGCTGGAAGGGTCCAGCAGATGCCTCAAGGGAAGAAAAACTGTTTGCTTTGGATATCTGATGCAAAGAAATCTCTGAAGTCTGCAAAACACCCTAGCCCAGACACCCTCTCCTCCTGCCACAACAAGAAGCATTTCAGCATATCTGACATGCTGAAATTTTCCACTGTTTGGTGTGAAGTAGTCAAAACAAAAGCACAAAACAACAGGTTCAGCCCTTCAGTTCAAGTGGGGAGTAAGAAAATTTAAAAAGTCCCAAAGACGTCTTTAATTTTTTGCAACGAATTTTTCCAAGAGTGTGAATACTTCCACTGTACCTTCCAACCTCTTTATTCGCAGTATGTAGTGACAAAAAGTTCTTGGCAAAGAGCAATAGTAGGATTTATGGAAGAAAACTTCTAATAATGCAGCAAAATTAATCTGGTCATCCAGTAACTCTCATTCCAAATACAGGACATAACTATGTTTATATCACCTCTCTATCCAGTAGAGCAGCCTGATGAAAAAATGGGCTCCATCTGGAGGTATGAGATGGGGTCAAGGACAAATAGCCTATGCAGAAACTGGCACTTAGTTGGGGCAGGACTGATAACTCCTCCATGAGAAAACCAAGCCACACAGAACCATATAGCTGCAGGGGCCATGACTGAAAGCTTATGCATAAATGGTTTAAAAAAAACACTTAAGTAATTAAAGATCAAGATCTAGAGTTAAACTCTCCCTTGGCACTACCACTAGAGACTCCAAAGCATAAGCTGGACAACCAAGAGATTCAAAGCTTGTTTTAGTATTACCCAACTTGCACATGGGGAGATAGGCACATAGATACCCATGTGCTACCTGGGAAGGCTGCGAAGAATGTTAGTAAGGGTTTGGAAACCCTCTGAGATTACCAGTATTATTACTGAGTAAATACAGTGGAAAGGGGAAAACAGGAGTCCACCATACTACACCCACCTTGCTTTTTCAAATCTTTTTTGAGTTTTGCAATGCAGCAATAGATCAGAGGTCTCCTTCAGGCACTATATATCCCACAGAGTCAACCACAACTACCAAAAATAGTCCTAAGGATGTGTAACCTTGAATTATCACCTGGAGAATGTGTTCCTAGCATAGTGCATGATGCTGTCAAAGTCATAGGTCTCTCCAAGTGAGTTCACTTCCCCAGCTTCCATCTTTAAAAAGTTGTACTCCTGACCTGTGATGATAAACAGAAAGGAAAAGAAACAAACCACTCTTAGAGGAATAAAAAAAACCAAAAAAAAGACGACTTCTACCTGTGGGAGCCTAGAATGAAATGGATATGCTCCTATGTTTCAGCAATTCCAGCTGGAGATCAAAAACATCAATTCATATAGCTATTTTGACCCTTATTCTAGACAGGGAGAACAATATTTCTTCTTCTCCATCCCAACCCTCAGACCACCAGCATTTTCCAGAAGTGTAGCAAGAAAGGTTTCTACCCAGCCAAAAGCCAGGTGGAATAACCTGAAGTGTGATTTTACCTTGCTGTATGTTCTCCCTGATGATAGTGACATGCTGGTCCCTGTCAGGCCGTGTGTGCTCATGCCAGAAACCCACCACATGACCCAGCTCATGAGCCACAATACCAAACTTGTCACAATTCTTTCCAATGGATATAGCCTGAGGGCCACCTCCTCGGCGACCCACGTAGGAGCAACACCTGGAAAAGAAAACCCACAAACCCACGCAGCACATTAGTAACTTGAGGAACTCAAAACACAGGAACAGAGGATGGCATCTGGCAGGGTTCAGGACAGGCCAGCAGTTGCATACATTATATGTACTCACAAAGAAAACATAAAAAACCTCATACATATCTATAAACACACACATGTACACCTAAGTGTTATCCCAGGAAAAAAGAATCCAGAAAGGCTTAGCACCTTCTGAGCAAATACTAAACTATCCAAGCAATCCTCACTGGAAGTGACCAGCTTCATGTCTGTGACAGATTTTCCAATCGGTAGCCATCGGTCTCTTCTGGGCCAGACTTACAAAGCCAGGTGTCACTGAGAGCGCTGTTTACAATAGGGAGCTGCAGGGAATGTGTGCATCACCTACCCACATGTTCTGTACGTGAACACAATGAAGCTCTCTTCATCAGTTCTCTCCACAAAGGTCACACAAGTGTGCTTCTCCCAGTGCCTCATTGCTTGCTTAAAGATAGCTCTTTGGGTTCCTGGAAAAGAAATCAAGAGGAGCAAACAGTGAAGGCCTGGCTTTCAGGAAAACCTCTAATGGACTTCATCTGAATATGGGAACAGACCATCTTTCAAACAGCCAATCTTATGCCTGTAGACACCTCTTGGACTCTGGGGCCCACTTCCAGCTATAGCATTACCTTCCTGTATCATCTTTTCTTTCCTTGTGCCTGATGAATTTACTGCTTTAACTAAACAGGTACCAAGCTTTACAGATTAAGTACATCAATATTTGTGAGTATAAAACATGTCACCTCTCTAGATACAGGCCATTATGCAGAGTTGCCAGGTGTTCTGATCTGAACACCACCCACTAAGTGATGTACCAAATTTGCTGTCATGACACGAAGTAATGACCACGCACTTCTTTCAAGACCCAGGAATCTCATGAGTGCTATGCATCAAAACTAAGACAAAGCTATTGTCAGGAACCCAGAGTACTTCTGCTCCTGCTCTTCCAACAGCAGAGAGGATTCTCTTCTGGAAAAACAGGGGTGAGCACAGCTCACAGGTGCTGGCCCCTAAAGAAAAGTGACTCAGTCACTCATGTATTTCTTGGACTCCAAAAGCAGAACCATCTCACTGCACACCTCAGCTTCAGGCTTCCACAGTGCACAATTCCTTGTGCAATAACATGCCCACCCTACCTCAGGAGACAGATTCCCAAGGACCTGAGCCCTTTGTGGGAGAACTCTGCTCCAGAGATCTCCCAAAGAGTTTGAGACACAAACCCCATGGCAAACAGAAAGCAGTGTTTTCACTACTGTGAAACTGACCAGTGAAATTTCCTCCGATCACATAGGGGATGACCCCCCCTGGCCAGATCCTCTCAGCCCGGGATGTGGTTGCCCTGCGCACTCTGGGAGAGGAGTGTGCATCCATCCCAGACTCATCTTTATATTCCTTCATCTTCAGGCTCCTAGCAAGCGTTGTGTTGTGCCTGCCGTCTGCAAGACAGAGTGGCAACACTGTTTAAATCCTCTTTAGTTCCACGTGCAGCCCTCAGGTAATACCCTGGAGCTTCAGAAAAAGATAAAAAAGAAAAAGCAAGGTGATAAACCTAACCAGAGTCACAGCCAGATTTGCAAGTGATTTTTTTGGGACTTTGAGACTGCTAATCTATAGAAAACTGACCCTGCTTGTTTTGGAGCTTCCATATGCATTATGCCAAAGCTGTTCTCCCAGTAGGATGTAAAAGCACATCCTTCCCTGTCTCTAGTCACTCACTCTCTGCAACAACAACTTCACAGATGGGGACACAGTACATAAACAAGGGGAACAGGAGGTGGGAATCAAACAAGCCTAGACGTCACTGCATATTCTCAACTTGCCCTGCCTATCCACTCATCTGCAGAGAATCGTTTGTTCTATTAGGAATAGCTTCACAGCAACAACTACTCATTTGAGTTGGCCTTGGAAGAAGGTGACAGACTCCCAACTCTGAAATCGGTACCCAAGGCTGAAAAGTATTACTTTGCTTTCACATACCACGTCTTGGGCGGTTTGGAAATCTATAAAGATTGGACAGTCTCTGTTGGAGGACGGATGCTCAGGATGGAAAAACAGAAGTGCAAATCTCCATCCATGCTGAATCTCTTAATTTTAATGAAAAGGAGCAAAAATACAAAAGGGAAAGCAGAACACATCTCATTTCTTGTTACAAAGGGTAAAAGAGCCCTGGCTGTGTTTAGTGCTGGCCTTAAAACCTGTAAGAGGATTCATACAGACTTCTAGGCAGACCCTGTACCTTGCCCTGCATCTGTGCTGCTGCAGCTCTGCTCAGATACTGGTGATGCCTACATGAGCTGCACTTTTAATGTGGTGCGAGTTTGACACCTTTACTCAAAAAATCCTTTACTGAGAGCTTCCTGGTTGTTCATCCCCAAACTGAGGTGCCATGGGCAACTCGAACCCTCAAAGCAGCCACGGTCCAGCTGGGCCTTATGAACCTGTGCGCGCAGACACCACTTGTTAGACAAGCTCCCTGTGCTGCACAACCAATTCATCAGCTGGACTAGGGCAAAGGAATAACAGAGTACAGGGGTTGCTATGCCTTCAGAGAGTGCTGGCCTAAAGGGTCACACCAAGATGAACATCCTTTTCACCTTGAGGAGCAGCACTGCTGGTGGTGGGCCACTGTGAAGCTCGAGAGGATGGCAATTTGTATGCAAACCAGCAAGACAGGCCACAGCTTCGCTTTCCAAGTCAGAGACATGGGCTGCCAGGTTATTAAAAAGCACAGGTCCTGCTAAGACCTTCCTCTAGTGACCAGGGGTGCTGCTGAGAGCTTCTTTCCCTGTTCATCCCTCCAGCTGAAGCACCAGTAAGCAAACCGCTACTGTCAAGGCTGAGGGGCTCAATACAATGGGAAGGAAATTCAGGCAGTGTATGGGAATGAAAAGAATGAACTTTAAACCCTCCCTCCTGCTTCACCAGGTCAAACCCTTCCTGCTAAAGACCTTGCTCTGAGCTACAGAACAAAAACAGGAATTTGCCTTTTGTTCCTCTTACTCCTAAGCACCTTCCTGGCAATTTCAGAAGCTGCCTCATCCCCAAGCCAGCTGCTGGATCCTGGAAGGGAGATGCTCTGAGGTTGGGGGTTCTCCCAGCAAAGGCAGAACTACCCTCCTGCATACACCTGGTACTGCTGGTACCAGGCACCAGCACAGGCACTGGCATATAAAGGTCCACAGCTAGAAGAAGAGAGAGGGTCTCAAGACAGAAGCAGTCTTGTCTTCTATTCACAAACTGCTCCTGGGCCTGCCCAAAACCTCTGTGGATTTGCCCATGGACAGCTCCTGATAGCAAACCCAAGTGAGGAGGTGTCTGCCCTGTGCTCTCCTGTGCCTGGTGCCACAGCAGCTCTGCACAGGGGTCTCTGGGTCCACACCTGTGTGCCACCAATGCTTCCATTCCTTGCCAGCAACACACACTCTAGGGCAAATTCTCTTCACCAGTACTGCAACAGCTCTTTACTGCTCCCAACTCCTGCTATAGTTTTCTGCCTTAAACAACTGAAATTTGTTAAATTCTCCTCCCTGGAGAGGCCTGACACATTCTTCTAGCAGGGGCTGCTTGTTGGTGGGGTGAGCAGTTGCCTTTCTATCATTTTGGCTATTTTCCCCCCCTTTCATTCACTTATTAAACTGTCTTTATCTCAACCAATGGGTTTTCTCACTCTTGCTTTTCCTGCTTTCTCACCTCTCCTGCTGGAAGAGGGGAATAGTGACTGGGTGCTTGGCTTCTGGCTGGGGTCCACCCACCACATTATACAAGGTAAACTCACCCATTCAGAGAGTTCACCAACAGCATAAAATGCCTGGGCAGGCCTGATCTCCCAGGCCAAGAAGGCACACACATGTACAAAACAGTATAAAAATATATTTTTACAGGAGTTAAAAAAAAAGTAAATAAAAGATACCCAAAGGTCTGGGTGGGGCACCACATTACCCTTTTTAACTGCTTTGTCACTATGGTCGGTTGAAGTGGCATTTTCACTTGACGTCTCTTCTCCCAGGCCTCCTGCAAAGGAAAAAAGAGCAGAGACTCATCTCTGGTGAGCTGTGATGTGGAAAGGACAGCAGCTATCGGTAATGCCAGTTGGGGGCCACAGAAACCGTCTGCTTTCCCTGTTGAGGGAGCAGGGACTAAACCCTTGATAAAGCTAGGCACTTTCCCCAGATTTGTTCCTAGCCTATAGTGATACCTTGCAACTCATTACCATACCATGCCTAAGTTTGTCCGTACGCTGAATAGGCAGAAAGTCTCTTCTAGAAAAGGCTAATTTCATGGAGATTTAATGAGAGCAGGAGCTAAATGAGCTGATCTCTGTAGAGGTATTGCAAGAGCAAGTTTCTGTAGTCTTGATGGCAAGATAAAGCATGAAGAGCATGCCAAACCAACACATGCAGAAAAGAATACACTGTTGGTCATAGAGTACTGCTGGATGCAGTGTGGACACTTCCAAGATGGATGCCTCACTTTCAAGACAGCTGGACATCTTCCAGTCACTGAAGCAGTCTTGCTTTGCCAGCAGGAAAACTCTCCTTTTCTCTGGAGCTGGCTTCTAGCAAATCCTTCTCCAGCCCTGTTGTTCCTGAAAATAAGCCCTCTGATTTGTTTTAATATAATGGAGTCAGTTCTCATGAATTGTAAAACAAACAAGGATCATGTTTGCATTCCTTTGTGAAAAGATATCACCTGATGGACTTCTCAAGTGACCAGTAGAGATGGAGAGGTGGTAACTTCTCTGTCCAATCTCTGGTCACTGTCCAAAAACTTATATATACAAGGTCAACAATAAACTAGAGTTTCTTTTCTTCTTCTCTACCTGAACACCTGTTGTGTGTGTTACTGTGTGTTCCTCTCTGTGTCACAGTAACACAGCCCATCCAACAGGACAAGGACAGGGGAAAAGGTATATCTCTGGCACCTTGGAGAAGGACTGCGAGGATGGCAACAAATCTCCAACATTATACTACTATAACTGATATGAGTATCAGGAGAATTATGATGGAAGATAGTTACAGAACAATTCAGAAGAAAATAAAGTACCTAGACTCTCTGCTGGCTATAGGTTAAAGCTTCCTGGCCCAAGAGGCACACTAAATCAGAGGTTTGTCTCCCAAAGGAAGTGCCATGGTTTAACAGAGCTTGGCTGGACAAAAGCGACTAGATGTGTGAACAGGAACAAGCCTGATTCAACAAGATGGATTGCTCTGAACTCTATCACTCTTTTCCAGCTTCAATGTCCCATCCTAAGATTTCCCTTTGTTTTCTTTCATGCCCAGTCCTCACCACTTCCTTAAGCCCAAGCTCAACAAAAGTTCCTCTTCTCAGTTTTGCATCCCTGGGACTTCTCCAACCCCCACCCCTGCAAAGTATGCTATTCTTCACACAATATCTCATTCTATTTAAAGGAAACCCCAACTAGCCATTCATCACCAGAATTATTAAGGCACACAGTCTTTGCTGAGGCAAAGGATAATTTTGTATTTCTAAATAAATGCAGCTTGCTTCCAGTCACAAACAGATTGCTTCTTAATTGAACTTAGGAGGTGAATTATATGGTGAATTAGGGAAAAAGAACAACTCTGTATTTAGTGAATTGTTCTCCTAAGAGGGAGCTGCATGGGATTGAATTGCAAATGATGGCACCAAACCCTAGAGCCGGCCCCTCTCCTGTGCCCGAGCTGCTGACCTCTGCTGTGCCGTGGTGCCATTTGAGCACACGGCTTTTCCAAGCTGTGAGCACATTCTTTCCCAGAGATCAGTGCAGGCCTTGGTTTCTTATGCAAAGGAGAAGTTTGAATAAACTAGTGTGACTAATGAAATCTACAACATCTTTGCATATTTTGTCTTATTGTAGCCCATGAAAAGGGAGAGCACTACACAAAGGCGAGATATAGGGGTGCACATATACCAGATATTTTCAAACTCTAATCTCACTCATTCAGACAGGGAGCACCCATAGCCTCGGTTCCACAAGGGTGTTTGGGATCAAACATGACAATTTTGGAAGATCCTTTTCTGATTCACTTGAGTTTTTAGACATTTCCTATCATCATGATGCCTAAAGATACCCCAAAAATTAAAGTGACCTGACAGACATTTAGTCCTCTTCTGAGTCTTTCCAAGAGAGGGCTAATGTAGGATACCAGAAGAACTGATATGGCATTAACATTAAATAAGGAAGCCAAGAAGTGCACCTTGTATCTGGAAGCAGCTGCAGCTGTTAGGTAACGTGTAGGTCCTGTTGTCCCCTCAACACATTGCTGAAGTTGTACCTCTCTGTTGGACTACTCTGTCACATCCAAGAGCAGAACATACTCCAGCATTACTGCTCCAGAGCATGGAATGCCCATGCATATATTGAAGCTCATTATCACTGGAAACACTGAAGAGGAGAAGTGAGATTTTCAGTTGGACATTGTGCTCCGTGAAAAGCAAATAAAAGCAGGCTTGGTATGCCACAAAGATATGACATTGGTTTTAATGGATATCCAGCAGCTAACAAGCCCTCCAAGAGTGCTTTCATCCTTAGTACTTTCCACCTGCTGCTGTGCTAGACCAGCACTTATCTTTCTTCATCCTGGCTGAGTTTTGTCTGCTCCTCCCACAACCAGTTGAAGATACAGAGTTTGTTAAGTCATGTCTCCATGCAGAGCTGTATTAGATCTTCTAAACTCTCTTAACCATCACATTTTTGTAATTCAGTTCTTCCTAATAATCTGTCCTACTTAACAGCTGCAACCCCAGCAGAACATGGCTGGACTCCCTAGTTAGGTAACTTAGTTTCTGTACATGACCTGGCAGAGACACAAAAGAGATTCTCTACCCAGGCTGAGGAATATTTCATCTTCTACCTACAGTGCACTTGTACAACAACTTGTTTTTCTGTTTCTCACAGACTGCCAAGGGAGCTTAGCTAACTGAAGGAAACGTCCAGTAGCTTGAAAGCACCACAAATCTGAGATAAATCCATATCTGTAAGCATGGCTGAAGAACAGGTATATAAATTGTTTTCAGGAACTAGAAGCAGCCTGAGGTTGTAAGTAAGAGTCCAGCGAAGCAGAAAGCAGCAGGCTGGGGCATCGTTGGGAAGAAAGCAGTTTCTCCCACTCTCCCTGGAGAGAAGAATGAAAATCCAATTTTGTTAAACGAAGTCAAATTTATTCAGCTGAAACCAAAATAAAGGACAAGATATTAAGAGAGAGAGAGTGAACAAAGCATGCCACCAAAACGATACTGTTTGTAGTTCCCTTGCACCACTAGCACGGATAAAAGATATGCAACCTGAAAGAAGAGCAGGAAGCAGACTCCATTCAGTACCCTTACTTCCAATAAAATGGGGTGGGACTTGGAGAAGTAGTAATCAATCAGACCTGAAAATGTGTCTTCTACATGATGAAATTTAGGATTGAAGGTATTTATTGCTATGCATGTTCTGGTTTTTTTTTTTTTTGCTTAAGCCCAGGTAGTCTGAATCACCAAAGAGGGGACAATCAGATCTCTAAGCTAACTAAAGCTTCTGTGCTTCTTCCACTTGTTTATGGACCACGAAGGGGTTCTTGTCTGAAAAAGAGGAAAGCCAGGCAAACCAGTGAAGCAGCCTGCTGGTGAATCAGAATGGATGTAGTTGGCCCAGAAATATCTACTACCACCCTCCTCTTGAGTCCATTTAAGACCTCAAAGCTGCTTGAGGGGCAGCTGACTTCCAAAACATTTTAGCACCAGGTGTCTTTGAGCTTTCGTCAGAAAACGCTGCTCTGAGGCAAGATGAGTTACCCAACTGAGAGCAAAGGAGAAACGTCAGTCTATCCTGAGTCAAGCCTCATTTTCAAATGATGCCTATCTGTAATGTTAGCCTAAAACCCAACTAGTGACAATAGGAATTGTAGTTGTCTGACAAACTGCAGTCTGAGAACACAGAGTATTCTTGTTGTCCCTGAAAACAAATCTTCTGATTTGTTTTAGTATAGTGGAGTCAGTTCTCATGAATTGTAAGATAAATAAGAATCATGTTTGCATTCCTTTGTAAAAGGTATCACCTGATAGACATCTCAAGTGACCAGTGAAGATGGAGAGGTAGTAACCTCTCTGTCCAATCTCAATCACTGTCCAGAAACTTATATATACAAAATCAACAATAAACTAAAATCTTCTTCCTTCCTTCTTCTCTACCTGAACACCTGTTGTGTGTGTTACTGTGTGTTTCTATCTACATCACAGTAACATATTCTGACATGGGAAATTGGATGGGATGAAGCTTGCAACGTCTCCCTTTTTTTCAAAACTGTAAAAGTTCTAATTAAAATCAAAACCACTTTCAGAACAGATCCAAGCCAGGATAATTTTTCCTCTCTAGACCAGTGAAGAATCTCTTCATGTTCATGGAGTTTTCCTTTCTCTTTCCTGATGGCTGTCCACACAGGGAAAGGGCTCCACAGCTGAACTTTGATGGTAGCTACCACCCATACACTCATTACCTCTTCTGAGGAGAAAGGAGTCCACAGTGAGCACTGAGGACTTTGACAGATTTTCCAATTTTTCTGATTTAGCACAGAGTAACTTGGCTGTGCACATAATTATTTGCTCTCAGGTGAATCGAACCGTAGCAAGGCTTTTTCTAATATATTTTACTGTCGAGAAAAGGCATTTCAGAGCTGGTTACACAGTGATTAAAAAAATACTTTTGAAAAATTATTAACTACTTCACCTCCCCTACCTATGCCTTGAACACCCTGCTTTCATAGTCTCACTCAATATATAGGTTATTCACATGCCACAGCTTAGAGACTAGATTTCAAAGAGAGACTGCAATGAAGTACCAACAAAACCAAGTAGTGCAGTAAACATTAAACACTAGTCATTCTTCAGAATTTCAGTTCTGTCATATTATGACAATCAGAGAAGCTCCTGGAAAAACAGGATAAGTTGAACAATGTTACATGCAGGTTTTAACTTCACTAACCAGTAGTCAAGAACTGTTTAACATAGGAAAAAACTTTATTTAACTGGGTTTTCTAAGCACAGAAAAAGTGATGATTTTATTAAAACAATTTCTGCTGGGAAAATGCATTCAGAATGCAGAACAGATGTTTCCCAGAGCTAGTGGAAAGTCTATAGCAAAAACCTTTTATAAGCCCCTGTACCCTGGAGATCTGAGCAAATGATATGAGATATATCCTTCAGCATTTCCTGTCACTGGAATAGCTGAAGTTCCCTCAATTTACTTAAAGAAAAATAAATTAAAGAAAGGAAGAATTCTGAACCCCAAATTCCCTACAGGAATCTGTTTTTCCTATTCAGAGTAAGCTGACTAGCTGCAATAACTCAGGAGAGTCCCAAGGTCCAGAGGCTTGACAGGCAGATGTGTCATCTCCACATCAGCTGTGAATGCTTGTGCAGGGAAGGAGGACACTGGCCTCACTGGGAAGTTCATGAGAGGAAGAAGGTGAGCACAGCTAAGCAAACCCAGGGCTGCCACAGACATGAGCTGCAAAGCACTTAATGGACCAAGATCTTCTGCTGGCCAGCTGTGTTTGGAGTGGTTCAGCAGGCAGAGCAGAAGTGCAGGCAGCACCATTCCCAAAGACCCTGTATTTTCCCTGGACACACCCCACTCTTCTGGAAGTGACAAAATCACTTTTATATTGTGACACATCTTGTTTTTAAAGAAGGCATTGCAAGTAAGAGGACGATCTGACCCAACTTCTCCACCAACCTCTCAACTGAGCCTTAATGCTTAAGGGGATCAACATTCTCTGGATAAAAGGAAGGACTGAGAAGACTGAAAGGGGTCTTTTCTTTTGGGCTGTAACAATCACTTCTGTTACCTAGTGTAAAAAGACAGATAAATGAGAGGTAAGAGAAAGAAAAAAGTTACCTACAACTGGTGTCATCTCACTGGTTTCTTCCAGTAAGAAAGAGCCCTGAAAGCACGGTGATTTTACTGAGACAAGTGAAAATGAAAAGCTAAAGTGAGTACCTGAGTATTCTGGCCATGTGCATGTCTCTGTTGTTTAGCCAGCTCCCCACACACAGTGTAAGACTTCTCCCTCCCCATATAAATCGAGCAATGCATAGTACCAACTATTCCCATCCCCTTGCACCTGATTTCTTGTCAATCTGATGGATCAAGATCTATTCCTAACAAGTATCTGCCTCACCATTACATTTCTCTCAATTCACAAAAATCACCTTCCCTCCCTGCCTCTCTTTAGGAAGGAAACAAGCGAACTTGTAGGCAATAAGGAAACCGTAAGAGCTGGCTTGGGTTCACCCATTGCTCTCCTAGTAGACACTATCAACCTCATAGTCTCCCTTGGCTGACATTCCTTTCCTTCTGACATGAAGTCTAAGTTCTTCAGCCTCAGTGCACCCCAGGCCACTGTGGACAGGGCCCTGCACCATTCCCTGTGCTACCCTGCAGCAGCTCCCTGCCCTTCTCCAGCTGGGGCTTCCAGGGAGAGCCTAGGGCTCTCAGCAACCTGGCCAGGCTGCACCTGCCCTTTGGCCTTCCTAATCTTCTTGTTTTTCCCCTACCTTGTTTATATTGGATAAAAACTAACTCAAAATGAAAACACTTACATGGGAAGCTAAGCTAGGTTTGAATGGAATTAAAACTCCTTCTGTGGAGAATGTTTTGTGCCTCTGGAGAGACTGTTCTTCCACTTCACTTTCTGACGAGACATTCAGACACTCACTGTCCTGGAGCTTCTTGGAGAGTTTCTGGTACCTTCTTATGCCCCAGGAGCCTGAACCATGTTTAACAGGCAGTTGAGCAGTCTAAGTAGATACAGCTGAGACACCTCATCTGCTTGGTTACTTACGAACTCCACCACAGCTCATTTAAAGAGCACCTGAAACCAACTGCCAAAACAGGGAAACTGAGGCAGGAGCCAGCACTGGGGCCGGACAAGTGGGACTTAAAACACTTTGGGAGCACAGACCAAATGTAGCCACTGTTCTGTAACCTTAGACCATCTCCTTCCCCAAGGTCTTCCCTGACTCCTTGGTGAAACAGGTGCCCAAATCATTTGCTGCCATTAGAAGAGCCATGGGGGAGCTGAGGACTAAGGGCAGAGGCACCTTCCTCTCTGAGCAAGCTGCCCCAAGAGGTGCTGGTGGAGCTGCCCCGTCCTTCCCAGAGACAGCTGCAGTTTGCAGGGGGAATCAGCTGTCAAACCCACTCTATCACAAACTGACTCCAGGATTCAGCAACAGCAACAACTGAAGAAAAGGAGTGGCTAATCCCCTCCCTAACACAGCCTGATGCATCTCACACTCCCTTTTCCTCTCTAGGAAGTGGAACTGCAAGATAATCTGAATATTTCCTTTTGCTTCTGATCTTTGCCCTGGAGAAACTTGTTACCCATTCCCTGGGGCTGTCCAAGTCACCATCTGGCCTCAGAACTACAACAGCAAACACAGTCCAGTGTTCCAGCCTAAAACTAATTTGCTTTCTTTCCCCACTTGACAGCTGAATAAATACTTTGTCCTCACCATTTGAAAAGGGGAGCTGCAGCAAAGGGGTTTTGTCCACCGCAGCTACAAGCATCAGCCTTGTCTCCAAATTAAGCCTGAACAAGTGGCTCAAAGTGAACACATTTATTCCACAAACGTAACCCCTTTCTGTTCAGAATTAACAACGAGCAGTTTACAACTTCTAATTTATTTGTTGTTTGCTATTGTCCAACAAGCCATTTTGGCAACTGATTGTTCCCTGGACCTTCCAGACATTTTTCTGACCAGTGTAAGCAACTTTTATTTTGTGGACATAGCAACAGTCTTGCTTGAAAGTAGAGAGCCTGAAGGTCAAGACAACTCAGCCAGTCTTTCAGAGTGACCATCCTGCAATGATTGCTTATTAGACCCTACTCTTATATGGACTCTTTCTGCCTCCAAACTCATTTGCCTAAAACACTCTCAGAAATGACAAGGCAGGTTATGCAATTGAGGCAAATACAATTTTTCATTTGAGCAAATATTCAAGAAATTTAGGCATTTGCCCAGCTCTGAAGCACAAATGAATGATTTAGTCAATTCCACAGTTATTGGCTAAGCACTGTCGAATTTTACAATTAGGGTAATGGATTTAACTTTCAATGTAATTTCCATATGGATAAACTGATCTCCTCAAGTACATTTGCCCATGTGTTCCCTTCATCACAGTTAATTAATATAAAGCTATTTAATAACCTCCACTTAAACACAAAAGACCATTCAGACTCTTCTGGCATCAGTAAAAGGAACAACCTCCAAATGTGATACACCAGCTGTAGACAAGAGCAAAAAAAAATTTAATTAAGAGCGATCAAGAGCACGACAGTTGCAAACAGAAATCAGATGTTATAAATGCTTGTACATGGTGATTACCCCAGCTCCTGAAAGGGTTAACAGTGACAACCAGTACCAACTTCCAGGTGCTTTAGATGTGGCCAAGGGACCTTTGAAGATGGGGAAAGTAGTGGAGCTGGGAGCCAAAACCTGGCAAAGTCAAGCAGAGAGCAGCAGGGATTTGGCATCATCTGTGCAGGAGTACCACAGTAGCTATGTCCAAAGCTGCAGCTATGCTCAAAGCTGATGGTGGCATCATGCTAACAGGAAGAAACTGCAGAAACAGGCTGTTTGGAAGCAGCTTCGACCATGGCATCAATGGATAGTTTCTGCACGTGTTTTCAGGTGTTTAAATAATGTTAATTGCACATTAACAAAATCCATGCTATTTAATTTCTGAAGTGCAGCATTTGACAAGAGTGATACTAAGTTACTTGCCTTCCTGGATGATTTCTGAAAGGAGCATAAGAATTGTGACTCACAAGATAAGCACAGCTAAAGTTTTCACTTTAGTAAAGTGGCAGAGTCTGAAATAGCTGGGGATTTTTGTTACAATGGAGAAAGCTTTATTGCTTGGATGGATTAATTTGAGCAATACTGCAGAGCTCATAAAACCACTAAAAAACCCCAAACTGTGTAAGGGTGAACATTGACTGCAAGGCCGAAATCAAACCACTTATTTTGACAGGTGGAAGGCCACCATCCAGAAAACTTGATTTCAGGGAACAGTGCATTTACAAAACAAACTTTGTGGTGCATGTGACCAGCTGCCACTGGGAACTTAGACAAGAGGAAAAAGAGCATCTTAGTCCACAGGAAATGTGGAGCAAGTAACAGGGCTGTGTCATTCAGGTTGTGCTCTGCCCATTCAGGTGTACTCAGTCCTATTGCTTGGGACTGTCTTTACCCTGCCCTGCAGAGCCTTTATCACAAGCAAAAGGGAAAAAGGAGATAGATTTAATTTCTCTGTTTGCCACAAGTCTGGAACACCACAGCCAAGCATGTAAAGGAATACTGCAGCCCTCTAGTCCCACCTGGTTACTGGAAAGACCCTAGTTGAAGGAAGTCAGAGCCTGCATATCTGTTGGTGGGACAGGTGGAGTAAAGACTCTAGCACCTACTCAGGCAGATCACAAGCAGCACTCACTGCACAGGAAGGCACTGGACAGCCCCTGAGAACAGGCAGATGTAGCCAACAATCCAACTTCCCTGCTCCTGACAGCTGTGCTGTCCTAACTCAGGGTTTCTTCTCCAACCTCACAAGGGAGATCTGTCCTGTTTGCAAATATACACACTCGATGCTTCGGCTTCTTGACTTCCTTCTCTCCTCCCATCGGGCACCAGACTAGTTCTGCAGATTCTAGTTCTGCAACTAGAAAAATGCATCCCTAAGATAAGAAAAATCCCTCTCAATAAGTTCCAGAAAAGGCTTCAAGCTGGCACTCAAACCCATAAAGAAAAGCATTCAGTGGGTAAATATCAAACCTTAAGATTTTCTATGGAAGAGTCTTAACTACAGTGGGAATTAGAAGGTTCATCAACTAAGGGTAGGGGGTTTCTAGACAGTTATCTTTATGCTGGAGAAAATCAGGCAAGTCTGAGAAGGTTGCAATAGGACTGAAAGACTCTGGGCTGGGAATAAAAAAGCACAGTATCTGCTTTCCTGCAAAAGAGATCGCTGGCTTATTGCACAGAATTGTAGATTAGGGACAGGGGATAATAGAAAAGCAAAGTGAACAAGAACACTCTTGGCCCTAGAGGATGTACTCAGATCTTCCAAGGGGAGCTCCTGCTTTGCCTTAGCAAACTACAGAACTGTGGGAAATTCATTTCATGGTTGTCTGCTCTGGTAAAACTTCTGTTTGAATTGACTCACAGAGGTAAACATTTGGGCTAGTCACAGGAAAATCACTTGGCACACCTAATCAAACCTCGGCATCAGGCCAGGCTCTAGGCACCTACCTTTCCACTCTTGAGGCTCCTCTTCCTGTTAAGAATGTGCCTGGATTGCAAAGAGACATCCCCAGAGAGCATGTCACGTGTTTTGGAAAACTGAAAGGAGGTATGCAGACAGCTGGACAGAGCCCTCAGACAGGTCTGTTGGAACAAAGATGCTCCTCTACTCACACAGGAGGAAGCAACCTTCACTAAAGATTTCCCAGGGAAAGAGCAGACCCCTGCAGAGAGTTCACAGATGTGGGTTATGTTACAGAACGTACATAGTTACTTGCATTGCTCCTGGCCAACCATGACCAATATAAGCTCAGGTTAAATTAGCACAACCCATAGACTTGCTCTAAGCCGAAATAAATTGGTTGGGCTCCAAGCAGCCCTAAATGCTATGAATCTGTGATTCTGTGAAATCCAGCAACCCTGAAGTCCACTCCTTCTACCCTGAGCCAAGTGACTTGACAGTAGAGCACCAAATATGAGTTGTAAGGGGAAAGCAAGCTGAGTTTGGCAAACGTTTCAAGTCAGTTGAATCTAACAGTCTTGTTTTCAAATCCATAAATCAGATCTTCCCTGGAATCTCAGTCAGTCACGGTCTAAATCCCTGGATTTTGCAGTCTTCTAGAAATATATTTTGCACTAAGTTCAATTTCACTAGAAACACCCTAATAGCATTCAAGAGGACTCTGATGTAATGTGCAGCACTACTACTGGCCACAGCCCCTACACTGAGGAAGCTCTCACAAAGTGAAATAGCAGAAACCCTCCTTGTGACTGCCACCAGTACCCTAAGTATCCCACCAGAGAAATCTTGCTCTCCACCCTGAAGTTAAGCAGCACAACTCATAGTAGGAGAGCTGTACTCCACATCCTGTCCAGGAAATAAACCCAGCTTACATGGGAATCAATGCCTTTCCTCAAGGATGCAACCAGAGACAGTGATCATTAACATCTTAAAACAAGAAAAAGCAAAGCATCCTTTTTCAGATAGGTTCTTGTGCAGATGTGGTGAGGCAGCAGAGTAGCTGCCTGTATTTTCACAGTACACTCAAGAACATCAGAGCTGCTGCTAATGAACAAAGCCCCTGCTCTTAAGACAAGGTTCAATGCAGAACTCCTGTCTGCCTCATTTGTCAGAGAATTACTTGCATGAATTTGCTGTCAGAGCCTCCAGTCACTGACAGTGGCCACTATCTCTCCTATTTCAGTAGATCAGCCTGGATTCAAATATATCTCTCTCCCAGCTGCACTGTTATCTGAAGCTAGAAAATTATGCTAGCTAGAAAAGGTGCTATTTGAATCTCTTCTGCCAGACATTTGTGGCAGTGTGAAAGGCTCATCAAGGTCTTCAAGTCATGAGCCTCAAAACCTCTCAGGATGAGAGGTAAAGAAAACTTGTTTTGACTGTTCTTGAAAAGCATTCTTGGCCACAGTGGGATATGGAGTCAGCTTCGTAGCAGCAAGCCTGGCACAGCATGGCACCAGAGAGGGCAGCCAGACTCCCTCGGCTTCTGATCTGCTGCTGCCAAACCCTGGAGGGACAAACTTGCCCTTCTCACTCACAGAGGTGTCTTTCAGGACTAGAAACTGTATGATACAAAAATCAGGTAAAGGGGAAATGTATCAGAAAAGTCCTCATAATCCCTAAAATGCCCATAAAAACTTAAGTCAAGCCAGTTAGTATTAAACAAGCACATACATCTAAGAGGCAGAGCAAGAAATAAGGTCTTTTTCCTCTGTGTCTAATGCTCCAGCAGATAATCACCTTGCACCAGTGGACTCATTTGGGTCCAAAAGAGAAGTAATGCTGTGTAATTCCCCAGTCTGCCTCTGAATTTTCTTTTTTTCCCATTGCAGCAGATCAATTTTCAAAGCTTTCAGTCAGATTTCCTCAAACTAAATTATATTTTAAAAGCAAATATCTTCACTAGAGTTAAAAAAAAAATATGAGACACTTTTCAAAACTGCAAGCTTTTTGAAAAATCTTTCATCAAAATGATTAGGAGTTGGTGATGCATGGGCCTGATGAGATCGCACTCACTGGCAGATCTCCAGGTAACAGATTCATTTCATTAAGTTCTGAACCATTACTGTCTCTCTACAGGTCCAAATCCTAAGGGTATCCATTTCAACACCACTGCATGAGAACACCTGATTTTTATAGTAAACATAACAGCTGAACTTGATCTAATAGAAACAGAGATAGGGAGGCAGCTAAGACCTTCATTTTAACAGTATGTATCATTGTCTCTTCTTCTAGCTGCAAAATATTTTTAAGGAAGAGGAGAAATTCCTTGTTTGGCAGATTTTATATGTATTGCAGATTGTGATAACAGGATGAGCAGGTGATATGGAGGACATAGTCTGGTCTGAAATTTTTCTTACAATATAAAGCAACAAACGAAAAGATCACAAGCAAGTCTCTGAGTTCAGGACTTAGGTTCAAAGTAGAACAGCCAATGAGGGAAAAAAACATCTGGGTTAGAAAATTAGAAAAATCTTAAAGAAAAGTCAAATGTTCAACTTTAAACAGCTCTTTTGCCAGATCACTGATTAGAACAAAACTAGGTTTCAGGTAAAACACAGTTGAGGTTGAGAGACCTGTGGAAAGGAGCCCAGAAGTCATGTAATGATCACAATCTAAAATTGAGTTGGAGGACAGCACTTTGGAAAAAACCTTCAGAGAAATAATGAAAGGGTCTTGACAAGAAATTAACTAGTTGGTAGCTCTCAGCCCTCCTGGTAGAGTACATCTCCTGGCATTCACTCACAGTTAATCTGCATTGCATGCCAACACCCTCTACTAACTCACACAGCTCACTGCTTTAACCACATCAACACAGATCAACATGCAGACTTCTAACAACTACTTGGATTAAATGGGCTCCACTCAGCCACAGACCACCACCACGCCTGCCTTTCCCTCAACAGGGCCTGAACACCACCTGTATAAATGCACCAGAGAATGGTATTTGCACACAAGATGCTATTGAAAACCTACTGCAGTTTTCAGATCTCGAGCTGTACTCTTCCTGATACATTTTTAGGAAGGAAGCTCCTTTGGAGAGAGGAGACTGCTCACATGAAAAAGGACTACCAGGTCATACTCAGCACTCCAGAAGGCTTTAAGTACATAACACAAGTGATGCAACTCCCTGTGTAATGTCAATTCCCAATGTGACCACTAACACGAAAGAATCTGGGCATATTGGACAGAGAAATCCAGACAATGCCAAAGAGGAACATCATTGATGGAGCACTGAAGTAAAGTACCAAAGAGACAGCCAGCCCTAAAATCAACATGAGCAGTTTTTGAGGGGATTGAGAATGGTCTCAGCCAGCATTCCTCAGAGGGAAGGAACCATGATCCTGCTCTGTGACTTTATCAAGGAAACAATGCTATTTGGTCCATTGCTTTCAGATACTAGGAATAAAACACTAACTCCAATATTTGCTGAGAAAACACTTGGATACACTGAACTTCAAGGCATTCCTCTCTTGAGCAGGATCATAAATGTTTAGTTTCTGAGAAATGACCACGGCATATCTTCAAGCAGGAAATTAATGGAGAAAACAAGCCTGAAGCTGTGAAAAACAAGCCTTATGCTGTGAAATTAAGCTCAGGACAGAGATCTGTGCCAGAATCCAAACAGTTCTCTGCTTCCCTGCCCCTCTCTCTCAAGGACCCAGAGATGTATACCTAGCTGTTTTCTAGACAATGACTGAAGAAGGGGAAAACTTGAAACATCTGACAGTCTCTGTCTTTACCAGCCAAGGCAAGGCTTTCCCTCAAGCAGTACAATGTCATTGGATCCAGAGGACCATGTGTCCCATCACTCCTAAGTACATGGGAACCTCAATCTTCCTGCTCCGCCTGACAGCTGCAGATGCTCCATACAAGCTATTAGGGTGCAAACACTACGAACAGCCCAGCAGTGCCAAATGGCACAATTTTCCCTTTTCCTCCCAGCTGAACAGCATTTTCTGGGAACAAGGGAACAACACACCAGGCAAGAAAAATGCCTGGCCTAAAAACATGTTCAGAACTGCAGCTCCCAAATATGAAGAGCCTGTGTGTCTGTATATACGTATTAAGTACTTCCTCCACTATACAACTAATCCGATTAACAGCTTTAAGAAACTCTGAAATGTTATAATTCAAGGGGTTCCATTCATAAAGGGTCTAAGGCTGGTTCTTTACAGAGGTTGCATTCTTCCCACTGGAAATAAAGCAGGGAGTAGGATTTTCTCCCAGGGAAGAATGGAGCCCAATCCCCACCATGCTGAAGTAGGCCACTTCTTACAATTCACATGAGTGTCAAACAAGCTTCACAAGAGAAAAATCAATCCCTCCTGTCCCTGCAGAGAGCCCCTCACTCTGCAGGTGTGCACTCTATGGCAGGTGACCATAGAGATCCCTGTGTACATGTTCTGCAGAAAGCATCACAGTCGCGGGGCTGCCCATTTGTCAGCTGCACTCCCAGGGATACAAATGAAACCTGCTAGAGATGAAGACAAGGGAAAGTGAGTGAGGTGACACCTCCGTTCACCCAAGCAAAGCACTGTATGACGTATCAGTAAAAAGTGTGAAGAAGAGATTGGTCCAACCACACCACACAAGCCATGGCTGTAAGAAACCAGTGCCAGCATTACATGATACAGATATGAGTTATAAAATCTGGTTCACTTTCCAGATGGCATGGGTCTGGCACCAGTGCCAAGTAAAAGAAATGTGCTAGACATGACAACTAAAAAAGTTACCAGAGAAAACTGATACATTCAAACATCATCTGACTTTGCTTTCCCAGCAGTTTCCTTATCTAACTTCAAAAATCAACAAAGGGATGTGACAGAGATTAATGCTGCCTGTCCCACTTACTCCTCATTTTCCGATATATCTGCTGCTACTAATAACCTACCACCTAAGAACGTGTGACAGCCAAAAGCATGATATGAATGGGCTTAGTGACATGGCCATGCAGGACAATGGCATTTCCAGTGAGCTACCCATAATCTGAAGAACTGGACAGCACTTCTCTATCCAGAATTCCAGTTACATTGACAATTAAATAAGCTGTGTTGGACGTGTCGTCTTTCACACTCATCCCAATAGGAAGTTGGAACACTCATCCCCAGAACCGGACCTACATGGTACTTAGATGCTCTTAGAAGCCAAAGCTAGGCAGTTACAAGGAAAGAGAACCAGCCACCAGTGCTTTCAAATGATACATGAGCTGAGCTGCACAAGGGTCAGGTGAATATATAATTTCAGTGATTTTTGCCTCTACCCACCATCTTCCCCTATTTGCTAACCTAGAGGCAGAACGGCAAAGAAAAACAGAAGTTTGTTCTGACCTTCTTTGTCTCCAGTCCCTCTGGTACCTCTCAGAGCTCAGACTTCCAGCAATTTCTCTCTTGCAGCATAAAGTGAACTAGAGGGAAAAACACTGTGGGGAGCCCTCTGAACCAGCTGCAGAGTGTTTCAGAGACTGTTAGAGATGGGGTCTAGTCAGAGCTCCTGAGTCAAGAAACACCTTTGGTCTGGCACGAGACCAACCATACGTTAGAGTTGCATAGGGGGACAAAATGAGCACACACTTTACAGAAAATCAACACAATTGTTAACCTATTTTGATTAGACTATCACTTCTAGGGCAGTCTGTATGCATGACTGCAGTGGGTTTTACTAGGTAGACACTGAAAAAAATGTGTTATAATGTGTTAAGAATATACAGTGAAAGAAAAAGGAGCAAAATAAGAGTCAACTCCTGAGTGGCCCAACTTCAAACACATTCCCTTCCAAATGAGCAAAAAGATACTTCGCCATAGAAAGAGACCAGTGCTAAAAAACTGAACATCTTCCTCAGACAAGATAGGATTTGGCTACATCAAATTGTGACTTGCTTTTCATTTAACAAAATTCAGAGTTGAATTCCACCCTCAGTGCCATAACTAAGCTCTGCACATACCACCCTGGCCGTGGGAACAGCATCAGGAGTGAAATGGAAGCCCCCTTCCCTCAGGACACAACCAGGTGAAGGAAGGCATCCCCACCCCACAGCTGCCCTTACCTGAAGTGTGTCTTGCGTTGCCCTCTGAGTGCTTTGTTAAGTCAACAGCTCTGTCTATTTGAAACAACTTCAGATCATCTTCATCTAAAGCGATATCTCCCCAAAAGGCAGCTGGAGTGAAACAAAGTGCAATTAGATTAGTTTTTATTTTGGAAGGAAGGTACAGTTCCCATCTGGCTTGTGTCACACCTAAAAGGCAATGACTTCATGGACCAGAAAAAGGCCAAAGGCTGCTGCAGTTCTAAAAGTACAAACAGTGGACATCAGTGGAGGACAAGTGACAGCACTTACATTAAGTCACAGCACAGAGCCACCAAAATGAGATAAGCTGGGATTCCTTGTGCCACTCATTCCTATAGGTGTGACTCTCAATGAGGTGATGTTCACTCCTCATTAAAACCTGCATGAGTCAACCACCAGCGTTGATCTATTTCCTGTGAGGCAAGTGACAGCTCAGATCCTTACTGAGATGTTGCACTGCTCTATCCCCAGGTGAACAACGTGTGTGAGACTGGAGGACAGCAGTGCAGCACTCGAGCTCAGCAGTGTATATCTAAAGGCTACAGGCTTCAGGACCTCATACTCCCAGACACACTGCTTTGGTCCCAATCCAACCTGAGAGCCAGCCTACTGCTCCCACTTCACTAGAGAAACACCAGTTATTTGTAGCCTTATGGATCAGTTCCATAGATAAAAGCATGCAGAGTTTTCAATTTTGTAAAAATCTTCAGATTTCAGTCAGAATTCAGCAAAATAAGGTAAACAAACAGATCACTTGATATTCACAGCTCAGAGAAGCAGACTAGAAATCATTTGAGTGGAAAAAATTATACCTGTGGAGTATCCTGACTGATCTGATGCTGCACGGTGCATAGGTACAATTTTGAGAATTTGAACAAAATAAACACAGGCAATGAGGCAGTTCAGAGATAAACAGATTACAAACAGAGCTCTTAAAACTCATACAAGAAGCCTGTATAGGCTGATGAAAAATAAGAAAAAACAGAGCATATTAATCAATGATACAGTTGAAGAGAACTCGGTCAGACAGACAAGGAACAATGCTAAGGCACTGTCTGCAACAGTGGCCACATTTGATAAAATTTTTTTCTACTTCTCTTGTTAAATCAACATTTATATTACTAGAAGGGAAAAAGCAACTCATTGCTACACTAAGAACATAAGTGACCAAAGCACATTAGGCGTGAGAAACCAATGTGCTTTACCAATCATCTCACTTTTATTGCCATGACCAAATGGAATACGGACCTTTCCCTGAATATCAGAAACTTGCAATTTGATTGCAATGAGATCTGTGGCAACTGAATTAACAAAGGTTAACTCGGAGTTTTCTCTGACACAAAATGGTACTGGTTCTGGTGCAGCACTTGATTCCTCTATTCTACATCTCAGCACCTCAGTCAGTACAGTAGTATTTGCTGATGTCACTGGTCTGGGAAGTGGGCATGGAAAGAAATCTTTGCTTGCTCCTGCCTGCTACAAGCAGCAGAGCCCTGGCATGAGCAGAGGGTGACTACTGCTTCTCCTTTCCCTGGGACAAAGCTTTCTCCCCTGTTCATGTGGTCATGGCAGCCTCAAGAGAGGCTGGCTTCAGCTTTTTGGCTGGGTCTTAAAACTGCTACTAAAACTCAGTTCCAGAGGAGGACATAGTTAATGCAGACAAATCTATACACAGACTAACACCATTAATAACTAGGGTAGATCCTCCATTTGCTACACAAACACAGAACTCAGGCTCTCCCCAGCTTCTGGGCAATCCAAGCCATCATTGAGAACAAAACACCGGCAGATCCCCACCAGGTAACAAGTCTGCCAGTACAGCAAAACATCCCAAGCTGATTGGGATGAAAGCAGAAGTGGAAGAAAGCAGTCGCATAGGTTCCCATGACTGCAATTTGAGGAGAAGACATTTTATCCATCCACAGAAATTACTTGTCCAGTACAATGTGGCAGTCAAGAAGCAGAGATGCAAATGGTATCCCATGCGATCCAATTACCTCCCCAGCCACGTTTGGAAAGTCATTACTGTACTGGCCATCTGCCACCAGCATTTCCTACCCTCCTGTCAAACCTACTGTCCTAACTAACTTCCACCACCCTGGGCTCTCAGTGGCTCTTTTTCATTAGTATCACACAGTCTGTTGCTCAGGCTAAGGTAGTCCATGCCAGAACACAGCTTTCAGGGCAAGCCTGCAGTGTGGATTTACACCAATGGAATTGCCTTCCCCATGGAAGGCAGCAGTTTTCCTCCAGTTCCAGCAAAAGCATCTCTTTCTGTTACAAAGCTATACATCATCCTGAAAGACAGCCCACTACAAAAGCAGAATTTCCCCAGCATTTATTTCCAGCTCTCTGCAGTCCCAGCGTGCTCCAGGGGAGCCATGATTTATCACAGTCCCCAACCAGCTGAACAATCTTACTTGCTGGAAGTCCCAGCTGAGAGTGCTACACTGCAGCTTCTCCTGTGCTGTCAAAGGCCTCTTCCTAAAGACATGCAAGTCTGAAAGCCTGCCTCCACCCAGAGGGAGCTGTCCCACAGAAAAGCCCAAGTACTTTATTTTAAAGGGTCACAAGTTCAGAGACTGCTGGCAAATGAAGCATCTCAAACCATCTCTTCTGGTTTCTTTTACTAAGTTCTCCTTTTTAATTTAATGTGGGAGGGTTTCCAAAAAAAAAAAAAAAAAAAAAAAAAAGGAAAAGAAAGAAAGAAACAAAAAAGATAAATCTCCAAACAGCAGGCTAACAAGCTTGGAAACCAGAGTTTCTCTTGGCAGAGCTCTGTAGTGTACACCCAGGTGCAAACTCTTAACACACAGTGCAACAGCATGCCAGCTTTTCTTTGAGAAAATGCATTAATCGCTCTGGATAGAAAGAACAGAGGAGCTCTTATTGAGCTTGATGGAGCCAATATCAGAGACTTTGCTTCTCTGCTGGACTGCTAACCAGCACCAACCACCTGAATGGCGAACCTCACCACCCCCCAGCATATGCAACCAAGCAGCATTTGTCTGCTGGGAAAAGGGGAAGGATGACTGTGTTTAACAAACAAATTTAGCACCAAAATGGAAAAAGCAACCTGGCAAGCTGTCTGCATTCTCAGCACATTTCTCCCACAGGAAAACAGTTGACACGCTGACATCTGAATTGTGTGCTGAGTACAGAGGTGCCATGACACCAGGAAAGTATGGCAGGCGGCACTGGGAAGGAGAACACTTTCTTCTGGGCAGAGGACATGCTCAACAGTTTTTCCAGGTGCTTCCTCTGTAACCAGAGCCCAAAACCATCAATGTCTTCACAGTCCTCATTTTCCACAGTAACATTTTGGGAAGTCCCCAGCAATATGACAGCACAAATGTCGGAACCCAGAATGGTCCTCTGACTGACCTGGGTGATCAGAGACCCTGGCAGGGGTCCCAGAGACTCTGGCACAGAATCAAAAACACCTGTGCGTTTGGCTTGAGCCCATGGAAAAAATTACCAACCTTGTATGAAGAATTACAAGACACTGAAGTTTAAGTAGAGTGATAGTTAACTTGTCACAGGGTAAAAATGTAGAATTTTAGGGGTTTTATAATGGGGGTTTAAGGACCAAAGATGGAGAATTTTGGGTGTGTCCCTGGCCTTCTTCTTGGTCTTTTAGCCTCCATCTTCTGCTGTGGTGGTGGCACATTTTGATTGGTTTAGAGTAAAGGTACACTGTCTAATAAAGCTGATAGGTATTGGAAAATTATTGTAAATAAAGAACACGTAGATTTTGGTATAAAAGATAAACACTGCCTAGAGGGAGTCAGTCTGCTTCGTTTTGACCTGCAAGATGGACCTTCCCAGGCCAGGACCACAATGTACTAGATAACAAACAATAAACAATCCTTGAACACAAGAACAGAGAGATCTTGAGCTGTTCTTCAGCACCTGGATGGGAAAAACAGAGACTTTGGGCAATTCTCGGGTCACAGCAACAACACAAAACCCGAGACACACAAAGTGTCTTCTTTCTAAAACCTTCACTGCTCTTCCCTGCAAGTCATCACCTCCAACTTGTTTTTTCTCTCCTAACACCACCCTTCTCCTATTCCCCACTTGCATTTTCTCCTTTCACTGGTTCTGAGCAGCACAATCTTATTTCAGGGGAGAATAATAATTTTCCTGTCTCTCATGAGAATTCAATTCAGAAGTGTTCACAACTGTTTAAAACTTTCATTTTCCATGAAAAGTGTATTTCATCCAGGTTTTTTAAGAAGAATCTTGTAATTTTTTATTTTTTTTTTCTCTCCTTCAAAGACATTGGAATAGAAAAGAATAAATCACCAAAAGGAGCTTAAATTATTCAGACAGACAGCTAAATAATATTGTTCCCAAAAATACAACTCAACCCAAAATGTACTGTTGTAATTTGTTAAAACCAGGCTTATCTGTAACACTTCAAGACAAATTCCTGGGGATGGGTATCCTTTACCCTCACCACAGTCAGCTACAAGCTTCTACAAGAACATGAGCAACTTGAGCTGCCAGAAGAAAAATATAACTCCCTACTTGAAAAACATCACCCAGTGCCTGTGTTTGAACTGATTTTCAGCCACCAAGCTGGAGCAAACCTTTCATACATTTGTCTGCCACAAACTCTTGCCAGGAAGCCCCTATTCCAGCATCAGTATAGGCCATAGGTTTACCCAGATGTCAGGGATTAGCAAAGCAGTCACTCTCTGCATGCTGTGGAAGACCACTGCAATTTTCCCTCCAGCACTGATCAGAACCAGTTGTGACAGAGATTGACAGAAGGAGAGACTTTGGAAACATGTATATCCTGCCTGTCAGGAAAGCACCCTCCATCCCACTCCACCTCAAATATAGGCTTACCATCTGAAGCTTTTATTTAAAAATGACAGGTTTTAAGTGCTGAATAGGATCTGAGTCTTGACTGAAGACTACGTCTTCCAACTTGAGTCAAAGGGTCCCTCTTTTAATGGGGTCACACTAAGCTGTGTATGCCACCAGCTCAAGGATCTTCTCTGTACTTGCAGCTAGCTGGCACAGCTCACACTGACAGATTTCTTTTCAGTCCTTCTAGCAGAGTTCTACCACAGTTTTGCTGCTCTTTTTGAGCAGGTCTCCCACAGGACAATACAGGAATGGGCAGGTTAAACAAAGAGCAACGTGAACCCAAGTAGGTGCCTCAGATTTGTTTCACCAATACTCACAACTCAAATTCAGTTTTCATTAGCATTCCCAACCCTTATGTGTAGATAATAGCTGGCTTCCCAAGCGGAGGTACCTCATGACTTGTGCCAGTACAAAATATACAAGGAAGAAGTGCTTGCACAATTAACCTTGACATCTCCAATTCTGTGAGCATCACAGGCAGACAACTGATACAGCGTGCCTGACACAGCACCCAAGTGATGAGCCACACCCTCTGTTTGTGCCTCGCAGTGCTAGGGTAGGATGTGCTCCAAACCCACCCATGAGATCAGCCACAAGTGCATTTCTAAGGCACAATCTCTATCCCCACCCACATCTCTGCTGTCCATCATGTACATTATGGAAAGGTCCTAGGGCACCAATTAGTTCCCGTTGTTCTAGAGCTGACTGTACCACATCCAAATAGTACAAGAGAAAAACAATGTCCCTCCCATCTGAAAAGCAGGAGCACCTGGCAAGGGGTGCTGGGCATATGTGGACACAGTAACACATCCCACCTCCTGGCAAGCAGCAATATAACTCCACATGCACTGGCAAAAACATGCCAAGTTATTTATGAGCATTTGCAGAATGCCTCCCAACCTGACAGGTCTGAGTGGTGGGAGATTTAATTTTCAGGGCTGGCCACACTCTTGCTAGGGCTAACACTCCGCAGCCTAACAATAAGACAATAAATCAACAGATCAAAGCACATTCCCGGCACCTCCATATTTCTTTCCTCACAGGAAGCCAGGTCAGTTGCTGAACCTCCTGCTGGCACAGGAACCAGCAGAACAATACTCTGAAGTATCTAAGATTTACACCTTAGAGAAAAAACTCAATACATTCCTCAAGGCAAAGTAACAGCTGTGTCAGAGGGAAAAGCAAAGCCTCAAAATAAGGCAGAAACCAGTGAAAGAAGAGAGAGAAAAAATCCCAGACCAGCAATCTGGAAATAGGGCCAGATCATGAGCATCAAACACTCAAGAAAAAGGAAGATGGGAAACAAGCAATTAGAAAACAGCATCAAAACTGCCACATTCAGCCACTGTGTTTTCATCCAGATCAATTTGTTTCTCTTCAGTAGGAATGATCAGGAGTTTCCCACTGTCCAGCTTTGGGGATAAGCTGCTGTGGAGGCTCTGGTGGTAACTGGCTCCACTCAGCAAAGGTGTCTGGAGCCAGAGCTGGTGTCTGGCATCAGTGGGCTTTCCTGGCAACAGGGACTTGGTGATTCTACCTTTGGTGAGAAGTTCCCCAGTCCAGGGAGCAATTTTGTTTCAGAAATTGCTCTCAGATTGTGCAGCAATGTCTATGAACATAGTCTGCTTCTAAATGGCAACAAACAATTCAATAACATCAAAATCTCCTGGGAATCAAAGTCCAAATCCCTATTCAGATTTCTGCAGAAACCTAAACTGCCTAAATTATCATGTGTAGTGCTCCCAAAGCACCTTCTCTTGGGAAGTGATCTGCAGGAGACCCAATTAGGCCAGAAATCCTGATTAATATTCAATGGATTTCCTATCCTGGAAGGTGACAATGCAGGAACAAAGAAATACTTTGGGCTTGAGTTTGTTCAAAACTGCAAACATACATATGAGTCTACACAATGCCCAGCTTTGCTGTCCCTGGACTGAATACCATGTTATTTTAACCACAAACCAAGCAATAGAGCTTGCCAGAATCAGATTAGGAGAAAGGTATTTTCATTTTAAAATTCACAGCTCTCCTGCTGCTGCTTAATTCCTCACTCAAGGTCTTCATCTTCTCCAATTCAGCATGACAGTCACGCCAATCCAACCATCTTCGAAGCCATTCCCAGTAAAATGAGCGGTGCAGGAGGCACATGCAGCACACAGAGCCGGAACCCCGCGGCACGGGCAGCACAGAGCTCCCTCGATGGCGCTGCAATGGGGACACAGCTGCAGCTCCAGCAGAGAGCGCAGCCCGGGGACGGGAGCCTGCTGCATAGCACTTCACAGCACCTTACAGGTTTAAGGAAGCTGCTCCCCTCTGATGTGGGGGGCAAAACCCGAGAAACTGGCTTAACTCTTCATATTTCCATAGGAAGTAAATTAGGCTGTGGGAGCTTCATAACACTCTGTTTTCTGCTCTAGGTGATGATGCAAGTTCCATGGCAATGCTGACATGAGATAGGGATCTGGCTGTGCATCTCTGAATTTTTCTCCCCAAAAGCTGTACACAGTCTGTAGAGTGCCTCTTGGCCACATTTTTTGTGTAGGCAGGAAACAGACTTTCGGGGAAGCTATCATGGACTCACAAACATGCAGTTTGAGCTCTGCCCCCCAACACAGACAAACATCCTCAAAGCCACCCCAAAAGCAGCTAAATTCACTTGGAGACCTCACTCCCTTTCCAGTGAAGCCAAGCTCAGCAACTCACTTGGCTTTCCTGACCAGGCAACTCTGGCCCCCTCCTGCTATCTGACAGACACAGGTATCCTTCCTGGATTCTGTCCATTCCACCACGGCCATGATTCTCAAACAGCTTTTGTCACACCCTGCTCTAAGTATTTTGGTTAAATGAAGGCAGCAGACAGAGACAAGAGCCCCAAGAACCAGCTCTCTCCATCCCCTGCCAATGCCTGCACCCCACAGTGCATACAGCTCTCAACCTTACCAGAAGTGGGAACCAGGAAACAAAACCATATCCAGAAAAAAGGATTTTGTGGTCTGATCCTAAATGATAAGACCCATAAATAGCACAGTGGCACTATTTGACAGAGGAGGCCCTTTCTCCAAGTGTCTATGGAGTGACCCTTATTAGCTCAACCTGCCAGGCAGCAATGCTGTCTTGGAAATCCAGCATTGCTTCAGCTGCCCTTTAAGAACAGGAGACGGCAAGGTTCTGGGTAATGAAATCCAAGAATGCTTTTGTCAATTAATTATGGAGAAAGCTGAACTACACAAGCTCCATCTCACCCCTTCATCATTTTTGCTGCTCAATATAACTTTAATTAATCTTTCCTTTGGCAATTTGAAGGAAGGGTGAGCACGCTGCAAACACCCACTGAGTATTAAATTGATTTTCTGTTTTATAGTCCTCTTTCCCTCCCAATTGGCCAAGCTGTGATTTGTGCCCCTTCCCTTGGAGGCATTTTTTTCCATGCTAATATAATCCAAAGCCCCAAGCAACAATAGCATCCAGGAAAGTAACACTTGGCACAGTCCACTGCTTCAGCACAGCCTCTGCCAGCACAGAGAAGATTCTCTCCTCCTCCCTTTTCCCCCACACCACAAAAATTCAAAGCAACCACTGTATTTCCATATCTTCAACATTTTTCCCTGAAAAACTGACAATGTTTTTTTCCTAAGTAACTAAAACATCAGGTCCCTGTAGTTTCCTGCCTGCCATTTGTAGCAGTACATCCCAACTACCAAAGCGCAGGCTGGTTTGGTACTGCAGGTATCTGGAGCTAAAACCAGAAGGTAGGAAAAAAGGCTCAGCTGAGGTCCCTAATAACTTGACCTATTCTCAGCAAGTGACAGCATCCCACCTTGGGCTCGTGGGGCTGAAAGCGGGATTTTTAGTAGCAAGAACACCCCAGTACAAGGAAAGCCAAGTGCAGCCCAGCTGTGCAGCAATGGAACAAACTCTTTCTGTGGGACCTTCTCCTTTGCCTTGTAGGGTCCCCAGGCCCTGACTGTCACCAGTCAACCATTTAAGGATGAGAGTAGTTAGGGATCACCTTCTTACGCCAGCATCACCTCAAGAACAGGCATGGAGACTGACTGCCAGCAGTTTCTGTCTCAGGAATTCAGGCTCTTGTTCATCACTACTGTTTTTGGTACCATGAGTTAGGAGACCTTGACCTAAAATATTGCATGTCCCTTAGCAGCTGTCCCACAGGACTTGCTGAGCCTTATGGCTACCAGTCTTCTGGGAGGAGACATCCAGGTCAGACCTTTTCCTCAGATAATTCTCACACCATGGGACTTGCCCTGGATTTATTCTTCAAAACTAAGATAGAAACATAACCTTAGAGACGACAGAAGAAAATTTAAGATTAAAACTCTTCTAATTTCATTTGGAATGGTTCAGTGGCTAAGTACAGTCCCCACACTAAACACATTTAATTTCAAATTTTATCATTTGGGGAAGGATGCTTTTCCTTCGGGTGGATCTGGGGAAGGATGCTTTTCCTTCAGGTGGCCAGACACACACAGGTGTTAAAACCTCACTGTTCTCACCCCAAGCACTGCAACAGGAGAATGGGTGACCCCAAATAGGGAGAGAATTCCCCACCACCTGCCCACCCACAGAAGAAATTGTCTCATGGCAAAAATGAGTAGAAGTGGAACCATGAACTGAGCTGCATCCTCAAAAAAAAAAAAAAAAAAAAAAAAAAAGGTGCAAAGCAGGCCTGATTGGAGCAAACTTTAAGGCAAGCCGACAATTTCAAACCACATGGTCCTGGATGAAAAGAGGCAGTTCATGATAGATCACATCTATTCAAGGGCCAGACAAGGAAAGCAAACATAGGCTCATTTTATTCATTGTTCGCTACCCACCAACACCAGGAGAGGAGTGTTACAGCACTGATGGAAGAGAAAAAAGAAAAGGACATCAGGCAGGAAAGAAATGGGAGGTATTTATGGAGGACAGCTAATTGGAGCTGTTTACAGACTTTCCCACTGAAAGCTCAGGGATGGGATGGGAGGGTGGGCAGGGAGGTGGTTTCAGCCATTAAAAATACAACGTGAGAATCCATTAATTTTCCATAGAAACAATGTCGTCACAGAAGCGAGACAAATCCGATCAGTCATGCAAATGTGCTGATGTTAAATTCTCAGGCCTGGGTGGGGAATTTGGGTTGCCAAAAACACCACAATGAAGAGATCAGAATGAGATTAGAAGCCAGAGTGGCTGCAGCACTGACAGCATGATAAGGGCATGGGATGTAGCCAAAGGCACCCCAGATTACAGCAGAGTTCATGTATTGAACCAGGCACAGGTGTCCCAGCAAAAAAGACAAGAAAAAGTCATCCTTACATGAGATCTCAGGAACCAGGCAAATGCCTCATTCCTGCTCTGCAAACCAGAAGGGACCACAGCTCAGTCCAGGGAATGAAGGTTTCTGCAACCCACACGACTGGGGCCCTCAAAAGCTGCAAAGTCACAGCATCAATGAAAAGGTGATAGCAGAGGAAATGGGTGAGCATAACAGAGCAAAGCACTAGGCAATTCCAGTTTTGGAGAGAACTGTCCCAAGCTGGCATTAGCACAGTCCCTGGCACATGCTGAACTGTGATGAAGTCTTAAACATAGCATTTATGTTGTGTTAATAAGGGACAAAATTTAAAAATATAGTTTATTTCCCCTCCTATAAAGTAAACAAAAAATCCCTTAAACGAACAACCAAAGACAAAACAAAAAGAGACCAGCAGACTTTATCTCCTTTCTTCACTCTTCTCTATAAATACATCAAACTTTACAAACTCTCTGGAAGAAGATACTATGCATGAAAAATTACAGCGGCACTCTCAGCAGGAGGAGTGGAAATCACTCACCCTGGCAGGGATCACAGCCCTTCCTTGCTGTCCAGTCACCATCCAGTCACCATCCTGGATGGACCTCACCACAAATATTTAGAAATAAAATTAGAGAAAATACACATATATGGAAAAACAAATATAGAGATCTTAAAAAAAATCCTTGTGAAATGAAGTGTTCTACCCCCTGTAATACACAATACATTGCTAGGATAACACCTGGGACAAGGATGCTTCCCAGAGAGTCTCACCACTGGCAAAAACAGTCCAAAGAAGCATATGAATAAAACAAACAAGAGGTCAAAACACATCACAAGAGGTGTTCCACCCAGGTTCATCCATCAAAGTATCAGTATTTGTCATCACAGCCAGCTGTTTGGTTCACCTGTTCATTTTGAAAATGAATTGGGTTTACATTTGAAGCCTTTGGTGCTACAGCCATGGGAATGCCCTCCACACAAGGGCTGTTCATGCTCACCAGGTGGCTGCTGGTGTCCACAAGGTTGGGGAAGGGCTCAGCCCCACTGAGCACGGGCACCCACACCACACCGTGCACCTCAGGGCAATTCCCTGTACCACCAACTTGCCCAGAAATGTGTTTACTAAGTAATTCACCTTGGTCACTGAAACCTGCCCTCTAGCATCATGTAATTCAAAGAGATGGCTTCCCCAGAAGGGGACAATTCTGTGGGAGACAGTGGGGGTCCAGATGGGGACTGTGCTGGTAGCTCAGCATAACACACACAGGCTGCTGAAAGGACTCTGAGTTCAGAGAGACACTTGGTTCTAGAAGCCCTAAAATACCTCTCTGGTCATTCCCTGTCTGTTTTAAACTCCTACAAGAAGCCTGGACAAAAACGGTGATTGCCTTGTCATTTATACAGAGTGAACAGGATCCCTTGTGTCCCCTTCTGTGGCTCCTAAGGCTCACCAGCAGCCTGTTCAAATGCCTCTCTGGAACTGCACCTGGAGACACACAGCAGAGGGTGGAGCCAGCCTCTCTGACAGGCACTCTTCCAGTCTGCTTTGCAATGGTGAGCACTACAAATCTGGCAGCAGCACACCCCTCTATAAATACTGTACTGCGCAGACATCCCTGTGCAGCACACAAAATCAGAGTGCTGTCCTCACAGGAGAGGTCTGCATCCTGCCATGGCCTTCTTTCAGATGGTTCTTTCTGATGTTTACTGCTTCCTCCCCCTTTTCTGAGTATCACTGCCATAAACACTCTGGTCTTCTACTTCAGTGTTACTGTTCCACATCAGCTAAACTCAGTCAACCCAAACATCTACAGCAACAACCACTGATCTCTCAGTGACTCTCACCTCAGTCTATCCCATCACAGTTGGCATGCATAAAGTCAAAGCTCTCAATATTCAAGGGCATTTTTATTCTCACAGCCATATGCACCACAGTGAGCATCTAGGACTGTGTAGCAACACAATCCTCCCAGGGCACAGAGCTCCACACAGCTTCAGAGGCTGTTGTAGCTGCAGCTACAGAAGCATCAGTTTTGGATGCAATTTCTCACTGTACAAAACTGCTCTCAAGATTCACACCCAAAAGTCACAGCAGCCACAGTTTTCTGTTTTCTTCAACAAGATCTCATTACACTCTATTTACTAGGGTTGCTCAGAAAGGTGTAGAATCGTACTCTGATCAGACCTCTGACTTTTAAACTAGGTTGTTGATAGATCAGCATACAAGTGAAAGATGCCAGCAAGGAAGTCATGCACCTTGTCATCTTGTGACACAACTGATCCTGTAGCAGCTGTGAGCAGCCACAAAAGCAGTGAAAGGTTGTCATTACCTCCATTCGTATTATTTATGCAGTAGGTACCCATGAGAAGTTGGTCTTTATTGATACATTCTTTAAAACACTAGTTCTGTTTCACTTCAAGCACTTAACTACATCTGTGTGAGGACATGTTCTCACTTCCCAAGCGAGCCAGCTGCACCCTTCACTCGCTCTAACATCAAGGATAAAAGCCTGCTCGAGAACATGCATCTGTTTCACGCATGGCTCGTATGGCTAATTTAAACAGTTTCCATATGTTGCCAAAGAGCTGTGACCAAATGCCACTTGCAAATAAATGAGAAGATTGTCTGGCTTCCACAGAGAAAAGTTTCATCTTGGTGCAACAGCTCCTTTGTTCCCAGGTCTGCCTGGGCTTCCCCAGCCCCTTCCACAGTCAGATGTTGCTGACCAGTCCAAACACTGCCTCCTCCTTGGTTCATGCCACTGCAGCAACACACTTTATAGATCAGGGTGGGTAGACCTTGGACAAGACCTGTGATGAACACCTCAACATGTGGAAATCATAAAATCATAAAAGGGTCAGGGTTGGAAAGAACCTTTAAAGGTCTAGTTCTAACCACCTGCAATGAACAGGGACACTCTGAGCTACCAGATCTAGTTCAGAGCCCCATCCAACCTGACCTTGAGTGCTTTCAGGGATGGGGCAGCTGCCACTTCTCTGGGCAATCTATTCCAGTGTTACATTAACTTCTATCAGGGTAACCACCTCATGCTCCTTGTTCCAGAAAAAGTTGCTCATACAAGAGCCATGTTTTTTGCTCAGTCCTTATCCAGGCATGTCCATTGGGCACCAGGCTGTAACTGCTGGAATTTCTCAAAACATAAATGAAGTTCTGCGGCTCCATATAAGCTATAATTTCATATTTCCACATGTTGCTGTGACACCAGAAGCTACCATTTCACTTCTAAAGTATGTACAGTGGCTTTCTTCTCTATTCCAGCCTTGCCATATTACAGCTAGACAACATCCAAACTAATAGTCTGTAGAAGTGTAGATGGGAGGACTGTCAGTAAGGCCTTCACCCAGGGTTACTGCTCTCCAAGAGGTACATCCAGTCAGGGAAGCATACAATAAATGTATCTATTTGGAAATGGATGGGAAGCTATCAGAAGGATTTAAAAATTCGAAGGGGAAAGTAAATGGATGGTACCATTTTCCTTGTCAACAATGGCACATTGTACTTGCACCCCAGGGAAGTGCAGTGTAGAGCCTATGCCTACTGAAACTGGCCTTGCACAGTAAAACCCACATTGTCTCTTCAGACAGAGCTTGCTGGAGCAGGCACCAAACAGGTGCCTCAAAGAGCCATCCAAAGATGTGCTTCTCAGCCTGTCCTGAAGAAGTGACTGTTTTATGGTTACAGAACCCAGGATTAAGCTGGATAGCCCAGATCTCCACTGTTAGACAGACCATCCACTGCTGACCAGCACCATGGTGCTGGAGCTCCCCTCCCTGTCTTGAGGATGGGGGGTGGCTACTCCTTTCCACTTCACCAGGCAGAAAGGACAGTCAGAAGAAGTGGAATATGAGCACATCCAGCACCACACTGCCTTGCACAGGGGGCTTCTCATTGTTCAAGGTAAGGGGATCCACACTCACCAAAGCTATCCTACTCCTACATCTAGTGGCCACCTTGCAGCATCTCCTCCCTCTTTGGGAAAGTTGTTAGGGGCCACAGACGCAGTTAAGAGAAAATATCCCTCAAATCTGATATTGGGTGAAGCACATGAAAAATGACTCATGCAAATGATTCGCATGGTTTCCGTCATTCAGAAATTCCTATGCATAAAGGGGAGACGTGGGATTTGCACATAACCGACTCAGACAGCTGCAGATTTCCATAGGCACTAAATGTCTGCAGGCAGAAGCCACTCCTCATGTAATCCCATTAAACAGCTGGAATGAATGAAAATGCTGTGCAATTCAGCATACTAACAGCAGCCACCCCTGCTTCCTCCACCATTAGTGCAGGGTCCTCTCCAGTTCAGCCTCTTCCCATGGGTCCAAATTACAGGAGTTATTTCATGCCCTAAACTTCGCAGGAAGCCTGGAGCACATGTGAGCCTACAGTAATGGAAGACTGGTGTCAGAAAACGCTCAGAACATATCCAGGCTCTTCTTCACAGTCTTTTTCACTTTGGGGGATATCACTGCAGAACATACGAGTCTTTTCATGAACAGAAATCACTACACTGGAGATTTGGAATAGAATTAAAATCAACATAGCACCATCTCCAAAGGCAAGATGGTAGAACTCATACAAAATATAATTGCTTGTAGATTGCAGGTCCATTCCAGAATCAAAGACTCTGGTATCAGGAGGATCTCAGGTGGAAGCTGTTTACCATTTAAAGGCTCTTCATGGCATTTAGCACTGTATCACACTACAGCAGATGTGAAGTGCCAGAATAGAAATACAGTGTTCAGCAATTTGAGGGAGGCATCATTAATTCTCCACCTCCCAGACAAGGCCAGAGATGAGCTCTGCTCCCTCAGGCATCCAGCAGAAGATGACATTCAATAAGGCTTATGCTTCATGCATATACAAATATCATCTACCTTTCACACCACTATTAACTACTAGCTCATCCTTAGTGCTTTCCAGTCATATTTGATTGTCAATACATGAAATCTCCTACAACTTCATGGAAATCATAGGGTCTCTCCAGGGAAGGTTATTCAGGCATGACTCTCCAGAGAAGGAAGCAGGATGAGACAAGCACATGTACAACAGAAGTACCATCAACTGTAGATGGTATGCAGCTTGCAGAATTGTTCATTTACTCCCCCAGAGGCAGCTGGGTTTCTCTCTTTATGTCCCATCCTTCTTTCTAATCATTCTTTCCTATGGCCTTTCCTGTGCTACTACAAACATTCAGAGGACTGGAAAGTAAAAAAGCTTTTGGTTCTGAGTAAAAACCAGATCAGCCCCTCTTTGCACTCTGTTCCTACAGCTCACTGATACTGGGAGGAGGAGGATGAGAGGGAAGACCATCTTGCTCAACAGCAGACCAGCTTTAAATTGGAATAAAGTGGCCATGTCTGCAGCATCAGTGGACACGGCTGAGTCAGAGAGCAGTTGTTGGAACCTTAAGCAGTGGGTATCTGCCTCAGTATTCCCACCCCTCACTTTCCAGCTTTGTCCTGAATACAAAGCATTGGACAGAGATATGCATCCCAGGCCTTCATAAGCTTACATTTTAAATATTTGGTTATATAAACATATAAATATAAATGATAAGTATTTCTGCTGGCCATCCCCCTCCAAAACACCTCAGCTGCACTCTGTGCACTAGCCTAGACTTTGTCAAAGCTCTTCTCCCCACTTTGTGACAGCAAGTACTTGGCACTTTTGCAAGTGATCCATATGCTCCTATGCCAAACACCCAGTAAAGCACACGGCTCTTTTTTCATCCTTGCTCTGTGCATACCTCCCCGGCTCTGCAAAAGAAGAGAAGGGATCTCTGTCCAAATCAGTGCCCTCCACCCCACTGTTGGGCCTGCTCCTGAAGCAGTGTCACACAATGGCACAATCAGCAACCATCACAACATGTAAACAGGGTAGGGATGGAGGTATAAAAGCAAACTTCAATTTTGGCATTTCTCAGCTTTAATAAAATATCATTGTACAGACAAGTTCTTCCCCTGACAAGCTGTTTGTGCCCTCTGGATAGCAAGGTCTTGCTGTCTTTGAAGTGGGAGGTTGCAGCTTGACAAAAGCAGGGAGCAAAGGTGAGAGGGAGCAGAGCTGCTGTGAGACAGTTGCCAGGATTTAGCAGTGCCAGTACAGTCTCCGTGCTAGCCTTGCTCTGAGACAATGAAGTCCATTTTTGGCTTAGGCTCTAAAAACACTTCCCAGCCACAGGCAGACTAGTCAGGGAAAATTCCAACCCAAAAACCTGAAAATAGAATCTAATTCCTGTCCCACAGCTTTAAGCTAAGCCCGGCCTTAACATGAGCAACCCTGAGCATCAGCAGCAGGTAGGGTCACCAACCCTGCTGGAAAAAAAAGGAAGGCCCCAAGATAGAAAGTGGCTAATTTATTGCAGGACACTTAACCTGGGTTAGAAAGAAGAGGTGGTGCTCAGGTGTTTGCTCCAGTGGCTGCTGGTTTTCAATTTCTCCTGCTGCTCCAGAAGATGCCATGGGCAGGGGTTTAGCTCATCAGGAGAGCCTGAGGACACAGTAGCAAACCCCTTTCCCTGCCACCATTAGCACAAAAGAAGAGGATGGAGATTTGCCACTGGCTCACCCTGCCAGAAATAGCTCTGGATCAGTGGAAAGCAAAATGCAGGCACTTTCCAGAAGGGCTGCCCCCATCAAAAAACATTTCCATCCATTCAGCTATTGTAACAACCAAGAAGCAGCAGATCTGCTCCCTCTTCTTTCAGTCATCCCTCTGCAGCCACATCAACACTCATCAAAAGCCAGTGCTCCCCTCCATGGTACACACCCTGCACGAGTTAAAAATTCCCATAAAGCAGCATGGCCTAACAGGGAGGTTTTCAAGCTGTGCTCTTCCTATTCCCCTCCAGATTTTGCAGAGACCTGGAGTATTGTGGAGAGCAAACCTTCATGTACCTAGGTGCAAGAGAGGACAGAGCTCCCTCACATTGGACACCGAAGAGCTGAAAGCAGGCAAATCCACTGGTAAGAAGGGGTATTACCAGGGTCTAGCAGTCTAAGGATGTTGAGGAAAGTAATATTCAAGGTAGGTCAGAAAACATAGTTCGGTTTCCAACATACCATATTGTCACCGTGGCGAGTAACAAACACAAGCCTCATTCAGCAAAAATCATCTGACTCCAATCCTTTATTCAAATTGACCCCCCTTTTTATACTTTCTTCAACAAGCCACTCTCATTGGTCAGAAGAGTGCCAGAACTCTTCATCCCATTGGCAAAACCAAAAGACATGGAGAAAGCCAGTCCCACAGAAAGGAATCCAAAACATTACACTTGTTACAACACTTGCAATGTTTATATCAAGCAAGTGAGAACCAGGTCTTCCTAAACCAAAACATCACGAAGAAACTGAGTTTAGAAACTCAGAAGCTTCAGGCCTAGGAGACTCAGACTACACCATATTCCTCAAACAAAGCAACTAACGTGCTGGTTAGGCAGGATAAGCTCACAGTGTTCTTTACCATCAAAAGTATCCTTGCTGCAGGACATGGCGTGTCACACAGGAACTGCATGTCATTGGATGGGGAACCATTATTTCCATGGCTGGTGATGGCTTCCATTCCTGGCTTTGTTTCCTTACCAGGTCTGACTGCACAGGAAAGGTTACAAGTGTAGTACAATGGGTGAGAGAGCAAGGGAAAGAGGGAACACAATGCTGAAAATCTATCATGACTCATGTGAAACCTCATCGGCTCCACTAGTCCTACATAGAGGACAAGCAGCCACTAGGAAAGTTTGCAGAAGAAAACCCAAGGAATTTCACAGGTCTGAAACAATAAATAAACTCCAAAATATTCCCCTGAAGAGAGAAACCAACGCACTACACTAAATACATGTTTCTGCCCTCAGAATACTGAGTATGAGCTATCCAAAGGGCTTGCACTGCCACTTTATGCTTTCCAGGTGCCAACAGAATGAGGTTGTAAACTTTCACAAGCTAAGAAGTGCCCCTATCCATTGTTCTTTAAAACCACTCTTCCTGGGTCACCCCTAGCTCATAAATAGAATCCCAAACCAGCTAAAAACCAGTTATAAGCTTGTATGATCTGCTGCAGTGTGCTGCAGAGAAGCACTAAGCAGTTCCCACAAGGTGTGGAGCATGGCTGCCTGCTACTGCCCTCAAAGTTTCCCATCCTTCTCCACAGCCAGTATGATTTCAGACTTCTTAAAGAAAAGAATTTTCCTTCAACAGCAATGGATGAGCATTTTCTGCTATTAAAACCAGCTGAGCTACTCTGAAGACAAGAGTATCACTCAAGACAAGAGCCAACACTGAGAAGCTTTGGTGTAAAAGGAAACAAGAATGGAAACAGGTAGGCAACACTAACTAAACCCCTGAGACACCAGATGCTCTGACTCCTTTAGAGGTCTGTAAGGAAAGAGCACAGGGATGCTGCAGTTAAGCTCTGGCACTTCTTATTCCAGCAGGCCATGGATGCTAAAAGCTTACACGGGTTCAAAAAGAAAGCAGATGGAAGACAAAGCTATCCAATACCATTAAAAACAACAAGCCATCTCTGAGCAGGGGATTGTGGAGTCTGTGGCAGTCATGGAGACTTTCTGGACGTACCACTCTGTCTTACCCTGCTTTTCTACATCTCCTTTGGCATTTACTGCTGCCCCAAAGAAAACAGGTTACAGAGTTTGTTTTGAGACAGATCAGTCATTCTTAAGTATTAACTTAGTACATTTCTAAGGGATCACTTTAGCTTTAGCAAAGCTCCAAATATAAAAGAACAGATTAATAAAAGGCCTTTAGAAAGTATTTTCCAAGAGCTTATCCATGCCTTTTGGCTCCCAACTAACTTTAAAATTCTGATCTGAATTGTCTTGGTGAAAAAGGATAATTTTTATAGAGGGTCTTTAACAAAATGGCAGGATGTAATCATCTCTCTGGGATGGTTTTTCTCTTAGAGAGAAGTAACAGTAAAACATGCAGTATCGTGGAAACTGAATGACAGGGCAAGTTTTTAAGCAGGAAAGAATACTGTGGTTACCAGCCAGGAAACTACTGAAGATGCAGTGCTGCAGACCAGTCTCCATGGCTGGAAAACCCCATTTCCCACCAGTTACAGTTTTATTCTAGCCCAGCTCAGAGAGCACTAACAGGCTGAATAATTTCTGCTAGCCCCAGAGCCCCAAATAGCTTCAAGAGTGAAAAGGTGTTTGAGGCAAAGACCTTGCTTTGAGGGTCCAACTTGCAGGCAGCAAGAGAAGGGAAAATGTAAGGCTGAAATCAGCTCAGGCCAAAGCCTCCAGCAGTGGGATTTATCCAGAGCTTAAAGCATTTCTCTGGGACTCTTTGTCACAGGAGTGTAGGTACAAACAAACGGTAGCTGGGACAAAGGGAGGCAACACACATTTTATTAGTAAAAAGTTAATCGGCTTAAAGTGTGCAACCAAATAAGCAAAGCTTACATTAAAGTGACCCACCACGAAAAGATGCCAGGGAAATAAAGTTATAGGAAATACAATATAGTCTCTATGTTCTTTTGTAATCCATCATGATAAATATTCATGATTCTGGGTTAATGGGGTATGCAGCTCTCAGTCACCACAATAGTTTTTTGTTTATTCTCAAGACCATGAACTTTGGAACCATGAACCTGAATTTCAGGACTCTGTATTCATGCGTGTTAGCAAAACTCAGGGCAAGGCAGGGGATGGAGACAAGGCCAAGACCTTGGCTTGTGACAACCTAACAGAGTTTGCTGCAGTTTTTGACAATGAGTAACAAGAGCCCCAGGATGCACAGAACTTCTGGTATATCTGTCACCCTCTCTGCCTCCACACCAGCACAAGGAGGAGAAAAGAGGCACAACCCTGTCCCTCACTTCCAGTCCATTCATGACATGGCTCATTCCAGAGTCTCCCTCTTCAGAAGACAACAGCTGGCATCACAGAGCAGCACCACAGAGCAGAGCACAGGTCCACTCCTTACAGGAAGGAAGACCTGCACACAATCCTTTGAGCCTTCATATCAACTGAAAGGACACTTCTGCATTCTGAAAAACGTCCTGGAGGAAGAGGCCACCAAGCTCCAGTCCTGCATTCCCCAGGCAAAACATGCCATTCCGAAGTGTGTTCTAAAGAGTCCCAAGCCTCCCGAGCCAGGCCCACACCCAGTTGTTCCTCTGATGGTGCCACCCTCTGCTGTGAAAAACATTACCAGCCTTTGCTGCTTTGCTATGTTATCTTCCAGCCTTTCTATTCCAACTTGCATTAACGTGTACAGATCACAGTGCCCTTTTCAAGGTATGTTAGGAGCCTTTGGGGTTAATGGAGACATGTACAAATTTAAAAGAAAAAACACAAAAAACCCCAACAGCCACCACAGACTTAAAGTTCAAAACACTGAAAGCAGTAAGAGGAAAACAACTTTAAATGCTTGACCAAAGGCATTTTAAGACATTTTAGTTTGTTGGGTTTTTTCTCCCTCATAACCACTTACAACTAACAGCAAAGACTATGATCCAGTAAGGTCTTCAGCAGATTTTTTAGTGTATTCAACTCACTGAAGTATATACCTCCTTTCTCAATAAAAACTTCCAATTACCTTTTTCCTCTTTCCCCACATAATAAAAGCAAGGCTTCCAACAGCCTGGCCTTGTTTTACTGAGAACTGGGAGCACAGCTCTGCACTCTGCACCACTACGGATCAGTCTGCTCAGCCTGCAGACAGAACTCATCCCCCTTCATGGGTCCCTCGGGTTTAAGTGCCTGTTCTAGGGAAAGCACAGCTTAAGACTTGTAAATAAATAGGATCTATTCTTCATGCACCTTTCTTTAGGACGATCTAGATAGCAATCCTGGACACACAGAGCTCTGTTCCTCTATTTGGGCAAAGCTGCTCACTGTGATCAGCAGAATGCGAGAAGCACTAGGACCAACTAGGCAAGCACAAAGCATCCATGGCTTCAGAATGCACCATCCTGTAATAAGACAAAACTCAAAGAGAAACATCAATACTCCCTTAGATTTTAAGTCTTTCATGCTTCAATTGCAATAGTTCAACAAAGGATCAGCACAGAACATTTGTACAAAAAGAAGAGGCATTTAGCAAGAACCATGGAAGCTGAGAAACTAACACAACATGAAAGTGTACTTAAGGAAAGAAAACTATTTCTGCAACTACTGAAATATCTGCCTGGAATCACAGAAAGGCTCCGTCTAAAAATCAAGTACATCAGAAAACAACGACAGCCTTCTCAAAACCAAGGTGTCTTCCTGAGACTGCATGTATTTAGTATTTAAATATCTATAATATTTTATCTTTGCAATACCTGCAATAGCACAGAGATGGCTGCCCAGAGGGAGAAATACACTAATGAGCACAGTAGGAGCGGAATTGGTTAGGGAGCAAACACTATCCCCATTCCCTGTGGGAAATTTTGCAGTCAATGACACCCTTCTGAAACAGGGGATACCCCCAAGCCCTTCCACTCAGATCCAAGGAGACACCTCTTCCCCTGCACATTTGCCACAACAAGTCTCTGTAACAACAAGCCTCTGGGACAAGCCCAAACCTGGCAGCTCCCTCCATTTCTCCACAAAAGCACCGGGATCCAGCCACTGCCACAACCCAGGAGGACAGAAAGAGCAGGCACACATGATGGTTTGAGGTCTCCATTTCATGCATGCTTGCAAACCCCATGGAAAATGCGCCACACCTCTGCCAAGAGATGAGGGACTGTACAATGGGCAGAGAGAAAATGATGCTCTTTTCAACATCAAAACAAAAGCGGGAAGCCAGGAGGTTTTTCTCCTCATGTCAACATCCTATTACCAACCAGCAGTTTGCCTTGACAACAAAGCTTTCCAAGAAAAGGCAGAGACGTGGGCACTTGAGCGATGGCCTTAGGAGATCCCAGCTCTTTGCCCAGGAAACAGCAAAAAAAACCCACCCAAACCAGCATATCACATATCACCTTCCTACTGAAGCATGACAAAGAGGAGAATATATGGCAAAAGAGGCCAAGGAGGGGAAAAACAGAAATCAATAGGATCTAACAGAGCGTGACGGAAAATCACTTCCCTCATAAAAAGAGGTTACTTACCAGGTTAATGAATCTTTTCTGTTCTGTACTTAGACACCCAGGAAATGGAAGGGGTCACAGGAGCAGTGTGGGTGGGAATGAAATCCCTAGAACATGCTTTCAAGAACAATCAAAGGTTAGAGATTAAATCCAGACAGTGGTCAACTGCACAGCACATCAGCAGCTCCGTACAGGCGCCAGCTGCAGCCCAGAGCGGCACCAGGCAAAACACTTCCACCCTCAACAGCACAGCAACAAACAGACTCCTCTTCCAGGGCAACACCAGCCTGACAGGCCACCCCTGCCCCCTCAAAGCACCAGAGCATCTCTGCCTGCTTGGGTCAGCAGTACCAGCACAGTCAAAAGAAAATGGTCTATGGGTCTCTGATGTGAGTAACTGTAATAGATCCATGAAAAACAGACTGCACCAGAAATCACTCTGCGTAAATCACATAAACAGCTCTTGGCCAAAACTTCTCAAAACTCACTTTTATATAAAGTTCTGTTCCTTACCTTTGTTGGAAATGCACAGGCAGAAAAAAAACCAAACAGCAAAGAAGCTTCTGGGCAATGGCAGGGTACAAGATCTGGTGATAACAGAAGGCTGAATTAGACCTCCGGCATATCAAACACATCTGAAGCCAGATGCATTCTGGAGCCCTACTGGAAGGCCCCACAAATAAAGCACAGACCCTTGGCTGCTTTATCACTCCTCTGCCCACATCTAGTTTGAGCTACTTCCAACAAGTGACACAAGGAATAGATCTGCTTAGGTCCAAGGTACTCAGTGAGGGAAATGCAGGTGCAAGAGTTCCATCTTTTTTCAAGGCCACTGAAAAAAGGTAGTCACTATATTGGGTTCCCCCACTGCCTGCAAGAATTATTTGCCAATGGATGTTTCTCAGTCTGAGCCATCTTGACTCCAGTATAGCTCAAACACATCTGCTATGCAGCTGTACAAGATTCTCCTGAAGCAGCTGCCTTGTTTACTACCCACTACCCAATTTATGCAACAGAGATATGGATAATGCAGCCAGAAATCCCCTTTGTTACTCATATTTAATGCAGATTTGTGTTAGATTTGTTGCACAGGATAGCTGTTCAAGTCAGAATTCCATGTCACATCATCTGCCTTCATGCCCAAGGAACTATACCACAAGCTCCAAAGTAGACCTAACAATGAGTTAGGTGAGTTTCTTTCTGTGAGTTTTGACTTTGCAAGTCTAGTGAGTTTAAAGATTTTTTATATCTGAGGAATTTCAAAGCAAAACAAATACCTTCATCACATGCATCCTGCCAACACACACAGCAGTGTGGACAGTCCTTGACAGCAGATGCCTGTCCCTGGAGCTGGGACAAGCCCTTCTGTCAGCCACTGTTAGTGGGAAGAAAAGCACAGTTTGTAATTACATCTGTCTCTTTCAAAGTCTGCTCTTTGAAATGAAAAACCCCCAGCAGGTCCCACCTGAAACTCAGCATGCAAAATGCCAAACAAACCAACCAATGTTGCCAAAGTTCTGAGCAAATGAAAGCGCTGCTGATCAGGCAATGCTGTTTGCAGACAATGCTACGTTCAGAGTCACACTGATGGAGGAGCATGAGACTGGCAACACCCACAGTGACATGAAAAGTGGAGAAAGGTAATTCTCAGCACCCAGTATTGTATCAATCATCTTCTTCTAACAAAGAGGCAGAGGGACCCAACTGTACACCCAACAGCAACTCTCAGGAAGAGAAAGCACTCAGCAGACTTAAATTTCCGTCTCATAACATTGTGGTATGGTTTGCTCTGGGAATAGCATTGGGATTTGTGGATGGAAAAATTAAACAGACACTTTTTACTGACATCTACATGAACAAAAAATTACTTGAGAGGTCTAAAGTTGAGCTGATTCATGGACCAGCAGCAGCTGTGGGTTTCTTACTATTTGTACCATTCAAAACAGAGGCTTGACAAACCAGGATTTACCAGTTGCTGGGATTTCCTGGGGGCTTCCTTCTCAACATGAAGTTAGAGATTTCTCGCCACTGCAAGCTAGGCTGACACAAACTGGCCAAGAAGAGGCAGTCATTGAGGGTTCTTTAATAAAGGGCTTCCTCACACATTTAAGCAATTTCTTTTGACAGGGAACCTTTCTGTTCAGGAAGTGCTAGAATGGGAACATCAAAGTGCACTTGGAGATCAGCATTTCTGGAAGCCCAGCTGCAACAAAAGAGAAAAAAAAAAAAAAACAACCCAAAAACCAAACAAACCCAGAAGTCCTAGTAGCTGAATCAAAACAACAGCCATTTTCTGCTTAGTCATCTATCTCTTCTGAGTACTGAAATCACATTTCAGAGCTAGTTGAAAATGGTTTTGTTGCAGCTTAATACCTGAAATACTTGTGATCCAGGACAACAGAGTCATTCAGTGTCAGAGGTGCCTCCTTTCTGCCCAGTCTGCCCATCTCCAAACCAGCATACAGACTGCCCTGTCAGGTCAGTGTCCCCCCAGTCCCATGGTCACCTCCCCAGCACAGGCACCTCTGCACTCTGAGTCACAGAAGCCAGGCCTGCATTCCCCTCCTGTTTCTCCAAGGAAAGGGGAGCAGCCTATTTATTACAGTTAACAGCCTGCTGAACTGGCTGATCAAGCACACAGCAGTTGGATTCACAACCCAGCTGCTCTTGGGTGAGCAAGGACAGAAGAACCTCCTGACCTCTGGAAGTTACTGCCAGGATGGGAGAGGAGATGTTGGGAGAAGCCTGGGGGGAGAAGGCATCGCAGAGCACCTGAGGCAGGAAGCAGAGAAGGATCTGAGAAATTCTCCAGGCAGGGTTTGGAGAGGGCTTCAGCAAAAGGGAGATGGGAAAACATCTGAAATGAATCTCCAGGAAACAGAGGGAAGAAGGCAGAGAGCACAAAGGTCTCTGCAGCAAAGGCCAGGGGAAAAAAGAAGGAAATTAAAGTATTGGGAAAAGCAGAATGTATCAGTGTATCAGGCACATGGAACTGTCAGTTTCCCAAGGACTCATGTGTGAGCCTAAGCAGGTTGCAGTGGGTATCTACAGCCACACAGCTCTTCCCCAGACTGGGCCAGAGCCCACTCACCTGGGAGACACCCAGAGGCACAGTTTTAGCAGCAAGAAAGAGGTGGGTTACCAGTAAATGCAGCAACTTCTTGTGTTAACCATTAGCAAGGCACACTACACAGGGTAGAGCAGGAAGTGAATAAAAGCTCCAAGCACAACTGCAAAGGTATAATGGAATTACACAAATGCAAAGTGCCTCCAACAAAAATCCTCAGCTTTGCAGACTTTTAAATCCTGGAAGACTTAAAGTACAGATTTTAAATGTCTTTTTCTGGGACTCTGTGACTTACTAATCTTATGCTACAAAACAGCTGAAAAACAAGCAGCATTCCTTGATCCTACCTGCGCAGGGTATGGTTGAGGACAGACACCTGAGAACTGCACTCAGACTAGGAAGTTCAAGCTCTGGAGAGGTATCCATGACAACTGCAAGCACCTCTTCCCCACCCTACCAGGCTTTTTTAAGGTGGTGGGAGGGGAAGTCTTCTGTCCTAAATTTCCCCATCTTCTGTCCTGCCCATTGCTAAATCCGAAAGTGTAGACAAAGCACAGAGGGTTACATCTCCTACAGGCCAAGCAGATCCAACACACCCCGAGAAGTGTCAAAGATCAGGCATGATTTAGTCAGATCCCAAGAAGACAGGTAAACACTGGAAGGACTTCAGACCCAGATCTCAAGCTGCAGTGATCATAAGGTTTTGCTCTCCTATCCCCCAGGCGGTTGACTTCCCTTCTCAGGAACCTCAGGTGCAATAAAAGGGTTGGTGGTTATTATTTCTTTAAGCCAGAGCCATTAGCTTGTGCTCAGCTAGGATTATAATCAAAGTCACCTTAAACCTTCCCTTTGAGGAGGAAACTTCTGCTGCAGCTCTACCTCACTGCAAAACACCTCCCAAATGGCAAACAGCTGCATCACTAAAGAGTGACTCCAGTAGTTTTCAACCACCTGTTTTCCGCTCTGTAACTGCTGTCATCTCCCCAAAGCAGGTAAATTAAAGACTGAACAGTCTGGCCTCACATTCTTTCCCAGACCACACAAAAAGAGTCAATTTCCTCCTTGAGTATTTAACCCTTCCTGAAATGTACCAGGTTAAAAATGCAAAGGGAATGATTGCCAGTGAGAGCTCTCTCCTTCCTCTATAAAAGTTGCCATCAGCACAGCACTAAAGATTCCACAGACTGGGTCATGTCCCAGACTCTTCTCTCAAAGCACTCCTATAAGCATTGGCGGCAAAGGAAGGAAGCTTCTTTTTCTGGAAGGAAAGTATATTTCCATATACCTTCTAAAGTCAAGAGACCAGGACTCAGCTCCCAGCACTGCCACCACCACAGTGACTGCCCCTGGGCAAGCCCACTCTCTGCTACAACTCAGATCCCACACCAGAAAACTGGTACCTTCCCCACAGCTGCACTGCCTCTTTCCACACAAGCCCAGAGGCTTCAAAGCTGTGTAGAAAACCTGTAAGATGGAAATGAGATTCTCACAGGATTCTGTCATTTCCAAGCAAAGGGCAGCTTGGCACACACTCTGCCAGTGCTCCCCTATTGCCAAACTACACAGGACCACTTGCAAGATTGCAGGGAAGCTCTTGTCAAGAAGTGAGTGGGCTGGATCCATAGCACAGCCTGTAAAGATCTTTCTGGTTGCCCTGCTAACACGATGGATCCATGCTTCCAACCAGGAAAACAGCATCTGCATCCCACTCAAAACCCAAGCAACATTCAAATGACCCAGACTTTGGAGATGCTGTCTCCCCTTTCTCTTTTGATTACCCCCTCAAGGCTTTCAGTTCCTAATAGCAAATTCCTCAGCTGCCCACAAAAATGTCTGCACCTGACTTCAGATGTTTGCACCACAGCCTGAATGAAATGTGCAGTCTCCAGACAAAAGGCACTATGCCTTTACAGAGGAAGAGCTGTGAGGAAAAGAACGACAGTGAAGCACAATTTACAGCTCTCAGGACAGCAGTGGGTGTGACAACTCTAAATACATGGGGCATTTAGAAGTTACTGGATCAAATCAGCAGGTGGAGGAGGAACAAGGATGCACAGCGGTATCCTGTGCTGGACAAGCAGCATCCACACTTGAAGGAGCCTTGGCTTGCAGGAAAAGATGATCTATTATTGCCAAACTGCTTCTCTAATAATGTTTCTAGGGACAAAGAAACAGGAGTTATGGAATTGCTACTCCGTTGATGCCCGTTCACACTGCTTGCCTCAGCTCTTCCCCTTTTGAGCTCATATCCTGAGAACTCCACAAAATCCATGGGAACTAATTAACTTTCTGGGTACTACCTCCCTGCCTGAGCCCTGCTCTGTTTTGCAGCCTCCCCAGGCCAGGTTCTGCAAGCAGTGGCCCAGAGCAAAAGCCACAGAGAGATCGAAGTCTCATGGAAGGAAGCTGAGCTTGGGTGCAAGGCTCATTTGTACCTACAGTAACTCCTCCTTGGTCCAGCTCTCCTCAGCAACACAAACCCTCCTGAAGGACTCTAGGGACACACGGAGGCAGCAGGAGCCCAAGGCCCCTTTGGCCTGTGTCTTAGGAGCACAGGGCTGGACAGACAGCTCTGCCAATGCCCTCATGCACAGAGAAACACTGTGTTTGGCCTGGCAGCCTGGACACCTCGGTTGGGTCCTGTCTGGACTTGGTCAGCCTGGAGTCAGGACAGGTCACACCAGGATGAACTGCCCAGAGCAGAGGGAAACAGGACTCCAACACAGAACACCCAATGGACCCCTCCCTGGAAGATGAGCTATTGCACCTCCAGCTCACAAAAGGCATGAAGTACCACATTAGGAGCCAAAGATTCCAGGAATCAAGATGGTGAAACCAAACTGCAGCTTTTTCTCCCCACCTGGCAAGTGGAAAAGAGCTTCATGGCAGGTTTGAGCTGGATGAAGGGATCATCGAGCCTGTGCATATCCAGAGGACAAGTTATTCAGTGCCCATCTCTCCCTCCTATTTACACCTCCCACCTCCCCTTATTGACATAAGTTGGATATCATCCCCAGAGGTCACTTTGAACCCCAGAGATTCTGCTCTTCACCTCTAATTAAAGTTTGCACAAGCTTGCACCCAAATAACTACCAGAACAAATTACAGTCTATTTAATTCCTTTTGTTCCAGTTTGTAAGAGGAGTCTCAGAAGGACATGCTTGTTTTGTTTAGTAAGCATCCATGGCTCCTCCTGCTGCCTGCCTGTCAGACAGCCTCATTCAGACCTGCACTGGCCTAGGTGTCCTTAACAGGATCCTCTGAGCAACAGATCCATCCAAAGCACATGTGAAGCTTATGACATTTTCCCATTTATTACAGAGTAGATCTGGGCAGGAACCTTTGAACTATTCCCTTTGAAAAGCTCCAGTGACCTGCTACAATAGTCAGCAAAATCCACCCCAAAGAGCCAGAACTTCCACCTTCCCTGGCAACTCAACCTGACAGCACAGTGCTGCCTCAGCTGCCCCTTGATCAGCCATTCAGGAAGCCTCTTGTTTCTTTCTGCCTTAGAAAAAGGCAGGAAAGCAGCCACAATAGGAAAAGAAAATCCTAGATGGGTGGAGTTGAGAGCTTAAGCAGCAGTGGAGCTGTGGCCCATCATCTGAGCCCTGGTAACTGGGCACGTGCTGATACCCATGGCTTAGTGGTTGCATGCTTTAGGAGGTTACTGCCCTGTCCCTCCTGCCTTGCTGTAGGAGATTATTACATCCTCCACTAATGCAACAGAGAGGAGCATCTGCCAGGCTTTCCACTCCAGTCTAGCAGGATAACCACTGACAGCCTGCACTCAACCTCAGGGCACAAGCTTCAGGGGTGAGGAACTGCCAAGCTTTCACGTCGTAACCTGACAGATTTAAATCCATCACAGCTTCTAGGCCACAGCCATTAGCCCATAGGAAATTAGAAAAATTAAAAGAAGATAATAAAAAGAAATAAGTAAAGCACTATAGTTTTAACAGCTTTGGAAATCTTGTAAGAGGAGCAGCAGCTTGTTTTCACAATGGGCTAAGAGCCTGCATACAATCTGCAGCCACAGGAGCCTGTGCCTACAGCGGCGATGGAAGCATCACCACAAGTCTCATAGAGCCAGCTCTGTTTCCACAGACCACCTATTTCCCCTTGTAAAACATACCAGACACTTGAGCATTTCACAGCAGGTCTGCAGCCATTACCCACTCCAGTCATGCTTCTTGACAGATCCCAACACTGTCCCACAAGTGGAGGAACTCAGGCCTAAGGAAGTTAAGAAGGCTTTTCACTGCTACAGTTCATCAGGAACAGTGTCACAGACTTCCCATACAGGCATTACACCACAGCCCAGACAGGCCCTCTTGGAGAGGCAACTCTATTAATGGCATCTTCACCTTGCTTCACTAATAGAAATAGATCACTTCTAATCTTAGCCCAGCTAACCCTTTGAGATGGTGTCTGCAGCAGAGAACACATGCCTAGCTCCACTAGGTGCTGATGGTCTAGGACAGGAAGAGGAAGAAAGCTGTGAATGCAAGGCAGCATCCAACACAGGTCCTTGTGGTACAAGCCTTGTTTGGTTTGTCTTGGGGCTATCTTTAAAAATTGGAACTATTCAGAACACTGGGAGAGGTACACACTATGTAAGGAGTGTCCAGTTCTCTAAGTGCTCTGCACTTTAGGTGGACACAGCCACATGAAGAGAAACTGGATCAGAGAGCCTGGAAATACAGCCAGTCAGGACACACTGAAAGAACCAGAGCCTCTTTCTCCTACAGAAAACAAGATTGAAACTTGAGAAAGCCAGTAATGGTGCTCACCAGGGCAGGAGGCTGCAGCAAAACAGAAGGCGCTGCACTGTCCTCCACACGTGCAAAGACTGGTGAGAAAGGCAAACTTAAATTGCAGTACTGGAGCCTCAGGACAGGGAGCCAGGGCAGTGCTGGGCAAGGCTGCCTGGCAGCCCCCACCACAGGCAGCTGTGTGCCAGCACCACCAGAAACACCAGCCTGCTCCTGGGACGAAAAGGAATCACCTGTGTGACCTCCACCAGTCTTGTTCACTCTCCCTTTCTACTGGAAAGAAGACACTGGAAAAGCATAAAAGACAAACACTGAGAAGTCAGAAAATAAAGATAATTTCTGTGATTGATCCTGCCTGAACAGGAATAACACACACAAAGTTTTTCTGTTCACCACAAGAAGATGTGCTAATGTAAACGAAGGGAGGCTGTCCTTGGCAGTCCAGGGTCTTTTCTGTGTGCATGCAGACGTGAGAGGGAGACAACTTGGGAAATGAGGGGACTGCAAGAGAAAAAAAAATAAAAGGTCCTGCAATGAAGGCAGGCAAACAGAAGGCTGGGAAGATAATTTTTTCCCCTTTTCTGCCACAGGTTCCCTGTTAGATGCAGAGTTGTAGAGAAGTCAAATAAAGTAAATGTTCTCTGTGTGGTCGTTATCCTTATTTATTCCTTATCCTCCATGTACTTGATCTGACAGCAGCACCCAGCAGTCACGAGGGCAAGTGAGGCAGCAGAGACGATGGTATAGTTTTGAGGAGAAAGCAAGGATAATACATTTTCAGATGGGAAGGCTGAGCACTGTACATGTAGCTCTCCAAGTTTAACCATAGACTTAGAGAGCTATATAAACCATAGCTGTATCACTATCAACTAGAAAGAGAGATCGATTCATTACCATTTAGAAGCAGACACAAATACAGTAAAGCATGTTTGGGCTGGATCCCATATTCATTACAAAGAATTAACCTCCACACTCCACACACAACAAACTATATATCAAATGACAGATGACTTGCTGATCAAGGGAATGTTTTGTGCAAAAAATACTCTCTGGAGAGGACTGAGCTGAATTTTGGAAGGAAACCCACCACACTCAGCCTACATACAAAGCCAGCTAAACTTGCTGTACCAGGCAGAGAAGCTCTGAAAGACATTACATTGACAGAGCTCGTCTATGTGAGCAGATACGACTGCAAGTACCGCAAAAGCAGGCAGGAGAGAGCTGATAACAAGAGAAGCTATCACCAAGGGACACTGAGTAACAACAAAGAGCACAGTCGGGGGCAAAGCCGCAACTCAAGACACCAAGAACACCACACACGAAGGAACACCTTTCTTTTTTGAACTCCAACAGCATTAAGAAAACAGGACTTCACACAAAATTATCTGTAAATGTAACACAACTAACAAGGTATCAGTTGCCAACTTCTCAGCAGAACAGCAATTCACAAGGCTACATTTTTCAACAGCTGGAACCAAAACGAGTTACACTCACATCATGAGTACCACCTAGCTTTCCAAAGAGAAAATCTGTGTCCATATTCTCTTTAAATTAAGGGAATGTAGCATTAGGGATGACAACAGCTCTTTTAGAACTCAAATAGATAAAAAGCAACGAGCTCAGAACCAGCAGAGTGCAGTCTGACAAGGGAACGAAAAACTCCAAGAACGGGATGGAGGAAGCAGCTGGAGGCTTCCTGGAGAGGATGTGGTAACTTGCACACGGGCAGCAAGGGAGTACCTGGATGCCCCGGGCTGTGTGCGAGGCGGGGAGCCGCTCCGGGGCACGCACCGCAACTTCGGACAGGACAGAGCTCGGGGCAAGCTCCAACAGCCTCCAAAAGACTATGAAAATGCACAGAAAAAGCCAAAATGCTAGGGGGCCGGCGGGGGAGAACCCCCAGCCCCAAAAGGCAAAGCACGGCCGGGTATTTCCTTGGCTTTGCAGGGAGAATCTCGCGCGGGACAGGTGGAGGAGCGGTGTGGGAGTGTGCGGCGATTTACAAAAAAAAAAAAAAAAAAAACAGCACAGCCTCCCTGCCGGGGCTACAGCCCCCAGGCAACGCGGCAGCGGGGCGCGGGCGGGAGGCAAGCGGAACCCTCTGGCACCGGCGGGGCTACGGGCAGCGGGGCAGCCCGCCGGGCTGGGGAGGGCAGCGGGATGCGGGGGACGCTCCCGGACGGGCTGGGGGCTCCCGCCGCCGCCGCCGCCAGGTGAGCCTGGGCACGGTTCGGCCGGGCGGAGCCGCGATACCGAGGAGCACCTCGCAGGGACACCTGTCCACCGCCGCCGCGCTTCCAAACTTCTCCCAGAGTTGCAGCCAACCCGCTTCCCTACCGGCTTTGCAAGGGTCGCGGTACTCCATCAGCTCCTCCGCCGTCTCCGGTTCCCCCAGCGTTAGGGAGGCTGCGGGTGCGCCCGTGGCCGCGGCGGGCAGCAAGAGCAGGCAGAGCAGCAGGCAGAGCAGCAGGCGGCGGAGCGGGGCGGCCCCGCGGCCCATGGCGGCGGCACGGGCGAAGCGGGCGGCGCGGCTGCCCGGGGTGCGGGCACTGCGCGGCGGCGGCGGCGGCGGCCCCGGGGCCGCGGGGGGCGCCGCCGCTGCCACTCACGGCGCCTGCGGCCAATCAGAGCCGCGCCCGCGCCCCGGGCCCGCCCCGCCCGCCCCGCCCGCCCGGCCCGCGGGGCACTCGGCCCGGCCGCTGCCGCCCGCCGCGCTCGGGAGCGGGAGCCCCGGCGGGGTGATAACGGTCGTGGGACCTTGGAAAGTATTCGTATTGCCGTTAGTTACTACTACCACCGTTATCTAGTATTAATTTCCCTCTGTCGGTACTTCAGGGACAGCCAAAGAGAATTAGCCGATCCGCCGCCGGGAGAATCAACGTTTCACATCGCAGCCTTAAAACCCGTGTGTAAGTGGAGTTGTTAGACCGTGGATGGAGGGGAAAAAATCACTCCAAACTAAAGAATGGGAAAAATTAAAAAAGATGAGACTGAACATCAAGATGGGCGTTTATTCCTCTCGCCTGCTTTTCAAGGTAGTTTTCAGGGTCAGCTGGGCTGTTTTACTGGAAATTTGGGCTTTGGGATGATCCGTATACTGCAAAGCCTGGGAAATCATGAAGATGTACCACATGCAAGATGCTCAATTGCATCAAAATCCACACCTTGGTATCTGATCTAGTGGCTGTCTGAGCCTGTACCATATCTTGGACATCTCCAACAGCAGAGCACGGGGTAACACTCTGGAAAGCATCATACTTTTAGGGCTGCTGGCTTGTGATGGAGGTAAATCACACAGGCATAACTGCCGTTTGCATAGTGAGAGGGAAAGGGCAAATGCCCAAACCCAAGCCATCTCACTAGGTGCTGAATTGTCATACAAATGATCTCACAAAGGCCAGCCACGTGCTTCCATATGAATTCAACGCTGCCTAGCACAGCCTCTAGTCTGACAAGATGTTAGACTGAAGCTGGAGCAATATTTACAGGTCGGTCGTGTGCTCACGCTGCTTGGCAGACACAGCATCAGGCAGAGAGGGTACAGCTGCCATCCCGGTGAGCAGAGGAGAGCTGATGAGGGTACAAGCTCAGTGGGGTGTTCTTGGGGTGAACATGTATATAACATCTCCCTGTGCCAAAAGTGCTCCTTCAGCTGTGTGTTTCCAAGCTCCCACAGCAGGATCGTCAAGCAGCATTTCCCAATACAGCATGGGCTCCAAGCCCTCCCTTCACTTGACAGATAATCATTTGTCATCCATAAATTTGTCCCTTCTCTTGCAGCCTACAGCAATGAATGATAACTCAGCACAAAAGGGCACAGCATAATTCAGGCATCTCCTCAGCAGCAACACAGTCCACTGCAAACTGTTCCTCATCGTTGCCCCTGCCTCTCATTTAATATTTAAAATTGTCTTCAAACCTTTGTAGAGTCAAAAAGGCTGCATCAAACTCTGACATGAAGATGATGGTAAACAGCTCTGCTAATCAAACATACTGGAGTTTCGTACAACTGGTGTTCAATGAACCAAGGAAGATCTAGGTTTTAGGCAACTTTCTACCAGTAAAACAGGGAAGTCCTAGAGCAGACTGCCATGAAGAGCCAGGGACTTTCCATCATTGTAGGTTTTTGAAGGGGAGTGTAGACAAACAGCCATCAAAACTAAACTTAGGAAGGTAACTTTATCCATTTACTGAGTTTTATACTGCCCATTTACACACTAAGTACTTTTATGTTTTCTGTATTAGGTTGCTACTTTCTTTGATTTTGTCAGATGGAAGAGCAGTCTAATGGTTATTTTAAAATGAAAAGCTGATCACCTCTGTGTTTCGGAACCCCCAGCTTTTATGGGATGAGCACTAGCTGCTCTTTTCTCTCTGCAAAAAGGTCCTGGCAATATAACTAGCTGAGGAGATGGGAAGCTGGAAAACAAAAACTTGAACCTTTGTAAAGGTGGTCAACAGCTTCCCTAATCAGCATCATGAATCCTTGTCATCCCTGTGGAGAGCTGGGCTGTTACCCACTAACAGCCTTTTGACCACATGGAAAATGCTTGTTAACCTCTTCCAGCATGACAGTTTACACTGGGGAGCTTCTTCTGCACTCAGAATCTTTTTGATAGACATGGATGGATGTAGAAGAGGACATCCCACAGCTTTGAAGCAGGAAGAGAGCAAATTAAAATATGGATCCTTACTTGTGCAATTAGGGTGAGTCTGTGAGAGGGTTCGGAGGAGTCTATCACTACACACAAAAAATAGTGTTGCCCTACTACAGGGAACTCTGGAAGTCTCTAATCTGAGAACTGCTCAAACCTCCCAGAAATAGTTCTCAGTAACAATCATGGCACTTTGCGGCCGGCAGCCGAAGCTGCGTACCCAGAGCAATGACTGCTACCTGGTGTTTAGGAGATTAGCTCATGTCACCTCGACTGGCAGGGCCACATCAGTGCAACTAAGGAACACAGCCCTGTGAAAGGATCTTTTTCATCTGACTTGTTAAAAAGTCAGTGAACTCGCACATCAGCAGAGCACCTCGTGATACCAATAGTTAATTATCTGGAAAAAAAACCAATCCATATCAATTGCTGTCAAAGGCAAGCTTTGCCTTTGCAGAACCCTCTCCTGTCCAACACATGCAGACAAAATCCACTGTCCTTTCAAGCCTCGCTGAGCAAGAATGCACACAGCTCTTTCTGAATAGCATCCATGAGCAAAGCTATGTGCGAGCTACTTAGTGCTAATGGAATATTCCTGCACACAGTATGTCCTGAGGCCAAAACACACACAAAGTTTGTTAGGTCTTCCACGAGATCTGCTTCTTCCCTCTTGCCAGCACTTGGGGTCCACCAATCCTTCTAACAAAGTGATTGAGACACCACTCCCTTGGAGCCTGTCCCACTGCTAATTCCACAGCTGCCACCAAGTTTACAAAAAACCAAACACACCAAGGCATTTGCATCACCAATATAAGGACAGATAGAGTCCTGGAGAGATGGAGCATAACTCCTTGAACCAAGAGCATTCTCTTTCTTCTTCCCTCTGTATTTCTAGTGCCCCTCACTTCTCCTTAAACTGCTTTCATTGTTTCTTTTTATGGTAGGGAAGAACTTCTGCTGCAGGTGTAGCCCAGTGAGCTGCATCCCTGCCTACAGGCACCACAGGGCCCTCTGCAGAACCATCACCCTCCCTTTGCTTCACCCCCTTCTAGCAGAGGTTCATTTACTTAGTACTACTACAGGCTCCCTACCCTGACAAAACCTCTTCGCATCCCCATCTCCTTTTTTCTCCAATTGGTTTATATCTAGCTGTCTATTGTTCTCAACTCCCTTATCACTCAGAGTTGACCACTCTTGGGATGTCCCTTCTTCCCTAAGCAGTCACAGACAAATCCAGATGATAACGTAAGTATAAACCCCGCTCTCTCTTCCTTCCATCGCCAATTTTAGGTTCTCATGTAGTAGATTGGGGGTGGGCAATTTTTTATCAAGTTTATTGCATTACCACCCCAGAAATACCTCCCATAAGGTTAAATGATTTGCTACCTAAAAGGATTCTTTTAAGATGCTGACAAATACGTGCCTAAATGTATTCCAGGCATTCTGAAATCCACTGTACACAGCTCACTGCAGTCACAGGCACATTCACCTATGCATTAACAACTCAATGTATAATTAACAAGAGCCTTGTTGTAACTGGCAGTGACACTTACAGAAACTAGAAATAAGCCATGGTTGGAAAATCCCTTTTTTTTCACCAAAGTAGCAGCAGGAAGGATTTGAAGTCACCCCACATAAAAAGCACCATTTTCCCCATAATTAGTGCAACCCTTGAACTATGTGAGAAAAACCAAGATACTTGTGGGGTAGTTTTCAGTTGTATAGGGACAAACTGAGGGAGGCAGGGAGAGAAATCTGTCTTATCTGGAAGCATTAATTTTGGCTTGACCACTGTTTCCCAAATTGAGGCATATCAAACTGATGTTTCATTACTTCACTTAAAATCCATTTTCAGGGTTCACACAGGAATCAGTTATGCTTGGAAAGCATTGAGCAAAGCTGGTGGTTTTGGTCACCTCTGCTGCAAGGTTAAGAAGAAGGGCATGGGAACATCTTTGGAAAACCATCTGCTGTTCAAAATTTGAAGAGCTGAATCCATTGGTTTTTCCAAAGTATTTTTGCCATAGGAAAAACTGTCGTGTTGTTTTTTGTTTTTTGGTTTTTTTTCCCTTTTCTTCATGCAGAGGAATAAATCTGAGAAAGTATAAACATATCTCCAATCCTGATATGAGATGAAGATGGGAGAGTTGCATTTCCCTGTTCACAGGCAGGCATCTTTTACAAAGGCTGGAACATATGCTACCTGAGATGAGGCTGTTTGACAAGTGGGTAGAATTTAATGAATCTCTCAGAAAGGGTGTTGCTCCATCAAAAATTACCTTAGAGTTTTTCCTAATTACAGCTTCTGCGCAGGATTTCTGTACATGGATTTAACCATAGTAACATCTTCATCCAAACCACAGACAGAGAACATGCAGGTATTTCCTCTTCTTAGGTAAGCAACAACTCAAAATAGGTTCATCTTACAAGTCACTTTTTAGATCACTAAAACCAGGAACAGTGATTTCCGTTTTCATTATTTATTTTGCTATAAACATAATTAAAAATTATGGTAATTTTGGCTTCAGACAAAGGTGGGTGTTTGATCAGTTTCTTGTAGTGAGAGAAACAGAAAAAATTCTCAACAAAAATCACCTTCTATCTTGCCAATTAAAATTACTAAAATTCCAAATGCAGAACTTAAGTAACCTAACGGTATTTCTTCAACATTACACAGGTCTCTAATTCTTGCAGGTAAATGTGTGCCTGCCTCTGTGAAACTGTCACATCTTTTTAAAGCAAACAGTAGGTAATGTTCACTATTCACCTGTTAATGTCTGGTCAGACATTAAGAAAGTAAGGAGAATCTGTCCACCCCATTCTTGTAGTTAGTTACTCCTGTGTAGCAGAGCAAGAGAAGTCTCACACTTAAGTTAGTTACATAACCCACTCTTCTCAGCCCAATAAAGTGATAAGACAAGTGATTCAGAATGAAAATCAGCATAAAATGAAACCTAAGGGAGAATTACATGTCTAGTAGCAGAGAAAACCACTGTGTTTTGCTTAGTGCTTTAATTCTGAAATTCCTAATACAAACCTTTGGAAAATGAGAACAAGCAGCCACAAAAGCTTCCTTGAATTCAATCTCACATGATGGTCTCAGCCCTGTTTGGAAGCTTCTCAGAAAAAGTTACTACAGCTCTCAAAACATTTCAGAAACCAAATAAAAGCTTGTGACACACAGGAAAAAAAAATATTCACTGCGTGGTGTCTAACTGTAGCATGTTTTTCTAGGTCAGGCAGCTTGTTACGCAGAACTGCTGGAGACTGGCCTTTCTCACCCAGATCCAGCATTTCCAGTTTGTAGGACTTAGGTCTAGGCTTTGGTGAACTGGAATCTGTCTAGTTAACCACTGCATCATATGGATAAGCACGCCTCACAATAGTAGGAGAACCTTAAAAAAAATAGTTCTGTAAAATTAGGTATTTTGTTAATTGTATATAAACTCCCAACTCTACAAATGCATGTGTTTTCTGGAATACTGTAGTCACCCAATGCCAGCTGAAGGATAAGCATGAGCTTGTAAAGGTATGTTTTGGAATGCTCCAACCCCATGGTCCTGAAGGAGATATATCTAGAACATAAGGAAATTTCAAATGGGTTTGGTTTTCATAACAAAACAAGCCCCAGCATGGTAGAACTTCCAGTGATATTTGACAAATTGTTCTGTATTGTATTACTAAGAGCTGGTGAGAAAATCAATACATCAATAAGCCAAAAATGCTGGTACCAGGCAATATCACCCCCTTGTTCATGGCAGGAGTCCTTGCTTTTTTGCAAAAGCCTTGCACTGTGACAAGTACACTGATGAAAATAAAAATGCTGTAAGTGGTACAGGGCTGGGGGCAGCGACATTGGTAACAGTGTATCTGTTTCAAGGTCTGCCTTTCAAATCGGTTAGTCCACCAGAAAAAAGTGATTTTCTTCTCCTTTTCCCAAATTAATTTCTGCCCTTTAAAGTGATTCTCTCCAGAAACTACACAAAGCCTTCAAGATTCATGGGTCCTCCCATCATCTTTACAATTTCCCCACACGAGCCAAATCCCCAAAACTGGAAGACAAATTTCAGAACCACTGAATGAAAGTAAATACTGAAAGTAAAGAAGAACCCCTTTCCTGAACTGAAAATGCACTCCTGGATAAAAGCACACTACTTGCAGAATGCACATGCAGATATCTCCTCTGCAAGTTTTAAGAATTTTCTCACTGAAGCCATTTATCAATTTATCAGAATGAAAATGTTCCCTTGAAAGGCTTTGGAAAAAATGGCACTAAAACTTTTTTTTTTTTTTTTTTTTAAAATGAGGTATGATGCTCCTGAAGAATGCAAGCCATAAACACACTGCTCCATAACTTTCAAGTGTGCCTTTATTCCAACAGAAATCCAACAACAGCAGGGGCTTTCATGTCTTCAGGGCTAACCCTGGTATGAGACACTGATTTTAGATGGCAGCAGTGCTAACAGCTATTGCAGGGCTGCTCTGCCACAGTGCATTAACCTGGAAAAGACATAACCATAACCAAGCGATCCAAAACTGGAATTCATCAATCTACAGTTCCAACAGACTTGAAATGAACCATAAGCTGCAGTCAAGAATTCATTCAAGATAACAGGAACCCTAAACTCCAGCTCCTACTGTTCTGTTTACTTGTCCACAGACTGGAGAGGAGACTTCTCTTTTCCTGAGCTGATGTTTTCCAGACACATGCCAGTGGAGAAATTCCTGAAGCACTCACAATTACAGAATTTTGCTGTCTTCAGTGAAGCTGTGTATATATACTTCATTGGGCAAATCTGACTAGATACTGGTGAAGTTGAAGTTAGAGCAAAACATAACTTTCTAATTTGAGTTAGCTCTGCAGTAATGATAGTAATAAGAAGGTGCTATCAATTTTAATGTTTTAGTACCAGAAGTGTAAAAAATATTAGTGTTTTGGGTTTGTTTTTTAACCTGAAACGTGTTAAAAATACACCTAGGACTATCCTAACAAAAAAAAAAAAAAAATTGTGTCTTTTATAACTTTGGAAGGTAATTCTGGAGAATAATTAATAGACACTGTGGTTTCAAAATATCCAGACATCAAAAAGAGCATAATATAATGATTATTTTCAGTCTCCATTCCCTCCAATCTAGCATTCACCATGTATTTTCATATATGAATTAAGAGGCACTTTCTATGTAGCACTCTTCCTCAACTGAAAATATTTACAATTATATTTACCTAAAACATTTGGTCAAGATAGGCTATTGCTTATGCAACTATTTACCCAAATCCCTGGCCCCTGTACCAAGAAGAAAAAGTACTGAGCAGTCAACTGAAGAGTTATCAAAAAGCCTGAATTAAAGAACCAGAAACTCTTAAGAAACAACCATGGTAAGAGGAGTATTGTCTGTAAGATCTTTATTTCTTCCATAAAAGAGGAAGGACTACATCATCTAAGCAGAGAGCTTCCAATTTCTATTAAGCAAGATGGTTCAAGCTATACCCACATTTTTGGGGAGGAGGGCAAGGAGGGGGAAGGGGAGCAAACAGCCTTGCCCCAAACAGCAACCATGAAGACAAGCTGTTGAAAACTGGTCACATCTTGCACTCCTTCAGAAACCAAAAGGAGGAAAACAAAGCAAACTCCCAACTTATGTGCTAGGGTGGCTGTATAAAAATGTCAATTATTTAAACACAGTACTTCCCTGGAGGAACTTGCTTGCAGAAACAAAAGCAATGCCTGTGCAGTGTCTTTCCAATGTCACTTTAGAAGATATACAATCCTATCTGGATATGCAAAAGCCAGTAATGCCAGAGGATAGAAAAAGCAAGTCGGTAGCCCACCATCCTGTGGCATTAAAAAGCGATTAAATGAAATTCACGAATAGTTTAGTGAAAATTTCTGATAGACTAATCACATAGCAGTGCTCTAAACAGAGAAGCAGACCCATTATCAAAACATTCCCTTTAAAATAACTTTTATCTTGGCAGAGTACTAAATGTATTTATTGTGTGGAGATAATGGCTTCTCACTTCAGATTTAGAAGAACATGGATGAAAAGAGGGCTTCCCACAGCTGTATGCGCTAATAAGTACTAGTACAAAATCCATTCTTTGCTTTAAGTCTCCATGTTTTGGAACAAAGATGAACTAACTGTTGACCCAGTTTATAAGCTTATAAAATTGGCTTGTACTTCAAAACTAAAAAAAAAAAAAAAAAAAAATATTCTGTTCAGCAGCAGAGTGTTCACCTACAGACACCAATGACTCACTTGAAGCAAAACCTAATTATTTTCTGACAGATTGGTTAAAATTGGCCAGGGAAATTAGAGCTGAAAGCTCAAACACTTTTTAGAAGCCATATGCAGCAGGATGCACTGCTTTCCACTATTACCTACCTGTAGAGTTCACCCAAGTTAAATATGGATGTTTTTCATTGTGGCTACTGCATTATCAGTACTTTTTATACAGAAACAGTACAGTGCTAATCAATACAAATACTTGGCTTATTTTCTAAATTCAGGAAGTTTCCTTCTTCACGGCAGATGCTCTATTTCAGACAGCCACACTGATGAAAACATCCCTACATGGCAGTTGTCTAAAAAAACACCCATGAAAAAAATCAAGCCCAGTGGCTCTCAAAATCTGTCACAAACACATTCAGGATATGTCTAACTAAATACAGTGCATAATTAACAGTCATCTTAGAAAGACTTAACCTTTATTTGCCCATTTATTTCAGTCCACACTTACCCCCACTTTTCCCAGTACAGTGGCTGGATCACAAAACACTTCTCGACAGCCAAGAAGAACTCTTTTGGCTTGGTCATTCACTTCAGAGTTGTATTGTACAATACAGTTGTAAGCAAATTCTGAATTCAAAGTAGGGGGGTTTGATAGATGAAAACCACACTAATATTGTATACAGAAACTGGCACTCGGCAGTATTGCCTTTTCAAACATTCTCAACTGCAAACTCATCTATTTTCACAATCAAAACATTTTTGTCTGAAAAGTTTATTTTCGTTTCTGAACACTCTAAAGCAACTGTGCTTTTGATATTACACAAGTGTTCAGATAGGATTAACAAAAATTAAAATATTCTAAATTACAAATTTAATTCCTGTAAGAGCTTGAGAAGTAGAACAGAAAAGCATGACATACACACATTGTGAAGAACCCCAAACTTTTCATGCAATGGCAGGCAAGATGTAAAAAGCCACCCGAATTCACACATTTTTACACCGAATCATCAGAAAAAGTACTCTGTAGTAAATCTGTACATCCAAATACATTTGGGATCTACACCTAAGTTACATTATTTAATGTTATATACACTTATCACCCCTTGTATGATGTCTAAAGGAAAATCTTCATTCAACCCAAACCCCCAAAAAATATGCAAGACTAACCTTGGAAAAAAGGAGAATCACTTTAGACATTCAGTTAAAATGTTGGGTTTGTTTTAATCTAGACCTCAGAGTGTTCATTAAAAAACAAACAATCCTCTTCATTTAACATTTTGCTTTCTAACTGTACAGTAAATTGCATTGCAGAGAACACATCCCGTCTTCAGACTGTATTTTCTTTGGATGGATTTAAGATGTAGCTGGATATTACTTTAAAGATAAATAAAGGGAAGTTGGTCCAACTAGAACAATAGCCGATATATTACATGCATATGGGAGTTTTATATGTTTAAATTATTTTTTAAACAAATGAGTGTAGGGTAGTTGATATTGCAAATAAACCAAAAAGCACCTGGAGTTGAAAATACAAAACATACCTCCTATCCTGGCAATGGCAGTAAAAATCAGAAGAGTAATCTTTCTGGAACGGCATTTTTACATAATTTAGAAATGTTGAGTACCAGGAAGACTACTAATCAAGTAGTTTTAGCAGCCAAGTTTCCCTCTTTTTATTGAATGGAACAAATGCTTTAAACAAACTGTTTGTCCTCTTCACTGAAGAGAGCTAGTCTATTCATCTTTAATGAGCTAGGTTTTTTGATGTTGGTTTTTTTGGGGGGAAAGATTAGCCACGTACTGTAGTAATGCCTACTGCATATAATCCAAGCATTTGCTGTGAACAGTTGGAGAAAGCAGTCAGTAAGAACCTAGGATCAATGAAATAGATGTTACTTTAAGCCATCCACAAAATGGAGACCCATATAGTGCCCAGTGTTAAAACCCAAATCTCTTCTCGCGCTTTTTGCTGTGCAAGTTCATCCCCAGGAAAACAGGAGCTGATCCATAGTTCAATCTTCTTATTTCCTTAGTCAATTTTCACATTAGTGTAGATTTTACGAACAAAGGCACTTGTTCCCATGTAACCAATAGCTCCTGCAAAATAAACCAAAAACATTAAATATGTTAGAGAGCTGACCATCAAAACAAGCCAGCGGTATAAACCTCACACACCTTAACAGAGAAAGTCACATAAAGCATACACTCTGCACACAGAAACTTCTCTACCTGCAATACTTTTTCTCAGTCTCTAATTATCCATGTTCCCCCTGAATGGCTGACAAGAACTACCCCTGTCTAGCCATCTAAATCCATTAAGCCATCTTACCAAGAGGCCATGCTCACTTGGCCTTTATAAATATAGCAGCCCCCCTACTGCTGCCAATGAGCAAGTCCATTTTTTCTGCAGGCAAGGTGGATGGGAAGGCAGGTTTTTATTATAAGTTACATGCCTTCTGGATGAGTGTTTTATTGGCAGATGGCTTCTTCCCTCCCACAAAGCACAAATAATAATAGATCCCCATCCCAGGAGTCTTACACTCCAAGGAGGTCTGTACAAAGACATTAACAAGTAGCAGTTAGTAGTTAAAGAAATTGCAACCTGTGGTTTTCAAATTAGTAAGAGTCATGAGCAAACTATGCATTGTCACAGCAGTAATAAAGGAACAGGTCACTGAGTTTTTGATAGGGGCAACAGTTTATGCTAAACCCAAAATACTGCAGTATTAAGGACATCCAGAAAAATTAAAGAAACATACTGGACTAAGACCTTTTCTCAGAGATTCAGCAACCTACCTGGTCAAACCCAGAACTCAGGTTTGCCAGGCTCAGTAAATACTCTGGTCTTAACAACATCAGCAGGTATGCCTTCATCTCTTCCAAGGAAAATGAGAGTAAGTCAATTTGGCTAATCATCATGTTTGAAGTGAAGTCGAAAATCAGACAAGAATTAGAGACAACTGCTGTCTGACTGCCAACACAGTCATACAATACAAGATGGATAGAGAAGTCAGAGTCTGTAAATCACTACGGAGAATTCCTAACGTTTGGATGCTTGGTAAGGAACACTCTTAAGGGAAAAGATATTTTTTCCTTCCTTGAAGCAATGAAGAAAAGCTCAGAACAAAACATTGCAGTGAACTAGGATGCACCAGAACTGCAGAAGACATTAAATATAGAAGTCTAACCCATGCTAAAATTTTTATGCCATACTTTCCAGTACAAATGGTCATTTTGCCTTTGCATATTAAGGCTGTACAGACCTGCAGCTGACATTGACCATGGAATTATTCAGATCCTTAAGAGTTCTTTAAATCCTGGAGACTGATGGGATAATTTATGAAGTCGGCCATTAAGCTGTCACAAAGTTATGATTTTTAGACCCTCAAAAGCCCAACATTCATACCCAATCAAGAAATCTGCACAAGGCAAACCTAAATAAATAATAATAAATCATTCCAATGTTTTTGGAGCAGTAAAGAGCTTGCAGATTCAGCTTCTGTACAGCACAGCATTCCAAGTTGTACAAATATTGTGGCAACCATTCCACTGTCCAGGAAACAAGGGATTTGCATTACTAACCTGGGCAAAGTAGAGTTCGATTAAAACGAGTACAGCACACGCAAGATCAGGCTGCTGCTTGCAAGCAAGCTGAGGATGCAGCAGGAAGGAAGGCCTGGCTGTTCATGGAGACCAGTGCAGCACTTGGACAGACACAAGTGCGGGCTGAGAAGAGGTGATGTGAGCTTGGAGTCATTCAAAAGCACATGCAGATTTTTCTGCAGCTTGACAAGAAATTAATCTTCTGTCTTACGAAGTAAATGAACAAAATAATGGCACTGGACTCTGCTTTAAGACTCACCAAGCTTTTCCTGTTAAAGCAAACACTCCCAACAGATCCAGTGACCATTTCCATTGCAAAACTGAGATACATTGCAGATCTTGTTCTGTAAGAGCTCCTCTAGTGATGTGATGCCAGGTATCACAGAGATTTCAGAGAACAAAGCATTAACTGTGTTCCACTTGGGATCTAGAGAATGCATAAGGTAGAAGCTAGGGGGAGGAGTACAGAGTAGCAGTCACAGGAGACCACAAGCTCTCATCCCCATAAACAAATCATAACCTACTCTGAATCGGAGAGGTGCCTTATCTATGAAGGCCATTAATGGCCAATACCCAAGGCAGGGGTTAAGCCTCAAGGCTACTTCACAAGCATTGAATAAAACATGGAGCAGAGAGGCAGAAGCCCTGGGCAATGAGGACTAAAGAATGTCCTCGTGACTCAAATGCAGGGCAGCTGGCTCATTTGAATTAGAAAAAAAAAAAATAGTAAAGGGAAATATTTTTTTTATTTATTAAACACCTTACCAGATAATATTTATAATCTGGTTATGGCCTATATAGGTTTAGCAAAAAAACAGACTGCAAGCATATTTCAGAAGAACAACAAGCTTTTAAATAAAGACAAAAAATCAAAATACCGAGGAAGAACAACCACAAAGCAAAAAGAGATTAATTCTTACTACTTCAAATCAATTACCAATTACTACAGTTGTGACTCTGCAAGCACCATTTTTTTTTTAAAAGCTCTATAAGTATACTTACAGTACTTATCTGAATGCTGAAGTGTGGTATTGCAAGAGACCTTTCCATGTTATGTAGTTCCTAAGCCTTCCACTAAGCTGGGAAATGAGTCTTAAGCTTTTCTGCCACTAAGAGGGAAATATGAGGCGCTCAAAAGGTTTGGAAATTCTCATGGGCTCCCTACTGTCCAGTCCCAGAACTGAGATGCACTGCAGAGAGCAGCAATCTCTGTGGATCAAAGCATCCCACTACACGTGGGATTGAGTTCACCAGGCATTGTCAAGGGCATTAAACTCAGAGCTGGATGATCCATGCCTACAGAGAGTTTTCCTTTGGCTGCTTTGGGCCCTAACTAGTTCATCTCACATCCAACTGTGATACCCAACACGCCCACCCGTGTGAGCCCCCAAAGAACAGCTCCACACACTTCACAGGCCTACACTCAGTAGCACACATACTGCACAATTCTTTAACACAAATGTCTTTGTTAGACCTCAATGGCTCCAAGTTCCCTACACAAATGCTTTTTGACAGGGGATTTTTTTCCTCCACTCCACATGCTGAAAATGGCACTTCTCAGTAAAAAAGAATCTCACAGCTTCTCTTCCAACACATTTAAGAAGACAAAAAGAAATCTCAATAGAGCTGTGGAAAGGAAGTTTAGTGTGCTGAAGTACTTTCTGGTTTTGAAAAATTTGGATTTTACTCTAATATTCTGTCAAACATGTCTTACGATGAGAAGAAAGCATTTGAAAATCTTCCTTTTTTGTGTTTTAAAACATATTTTAATTACAGAAACTGGTGGACAAGCTTGGCTTCTGCATAACAGACATTTTAATCAATACTGGCCTGAGCACTTTAGAAAGAAAACATTAGAGCTGAAAAGTATAAGCCTATTAAAGAAAAAAAATGGCTGCAAGACCACCAAAACAGCAGGGAAGTCTTGTAACGTGCCAAGAACCTGATGAAGCAAAATTACATTGTATGAGAGAAAAGGGGAACAGGTACTCAGCACTTCAGTGATGAATTCCCTCCCCTTTTTATAAAGCATTGTGATATTACCCACTCTCTTGAGATATCAATAAATGTATACTTTACAGAAGTAAGTTCCTGTACGACATCTCATGTCTCAAATATAACTCTGAGAAACCTTCCCACTAGCTATAGGACTATTCATTCACTGCTAAGAAGTATTAAATTAAAACCACCCACAAAAAAACCTCAACATTATAGAAAAGTGCATAAGAATCAAGAAGTACTTTCTGAAGTTCATAGAGGAAATGATAAAAATAAAGTTAACATGTGAACAAGTGTTCGGCTTTATCAGATGATCTCCCTGCCAGGAACTATGTTTTCCTCTAAACATCTGTCAAAATCATATCTTAAAAAGCAAACAAGTCCAGCTGCACACAGGGGCACCCTGCACTCTCCTCACCTGTGCATATTGCAATACTTATTTCTCATATGTTATTCTCAAGCTCTCAGTCCTCTGTTTTGCTCACCCTCATATATACATGCCACAAGATACACGTGGTACTGTTATCAGTATTGTACTATCATTGATGCCTCAGTGGGTGCACCTAGTTCCATGTCTTGGCTGACAGTAAAAATCCAAAGCAAAATGGTCTCAACTTTATTTGGAATTTATTTTTCAGGATTTCTTGCCAAATACTGAGACTTTCAAGCTTGCACAGAGGGTGAAATTCCCTGCACAGTACATAAATTATCTTCCTATCAGAAGACACAATCCACAGAAATCTCCTCTATAACGCAGGAACCAAGTATAAGCAGAAAACTCTTCAGATTCTTCTTAAAAACTTTTTGAACAGATCTTGCAGACATTCACATTCCATCACCAAAACCAAACACTAAAGTCAGAAATACAAGTCTGAAAAATGTTAGAAAACAAATTTTAAAAACTTACCACACATTATTCCCAAAGCTGTGCTAAATACTGCCATATAACCAAAGTAAAATGATGTTTGAAATAAGCCATACATCCTGAAAAAAAAGACAGAAATTTATGCTAGGTGTTTCCCCCATTTTTTATCAATAAAACTTATTTGGTAATATAGTAATCTGATATTCAAGCAAAAAAACTATCACTTACTTTGTCTTGAAAAAGTAGTAGTAAAAGGAGTACATGTAAACATAAATCGCAGTTGATGCCGCAGAAAGAAAGCTTGTCCACTGCCTGAAAGTAAACACTCATGTCCATCATACAACTAGCCAAAAGGCTTCCAAGAAGATGCACAATGTACTTGGAAAAGACCCATATAGGTTGAAGAAACACTACTTTTCTACAGAAGTCTCCCAATCTGGTTAACTATGAAAATAATGCAACACTTACCACCTGTAATCCTCTGCGTTTAGCAGGAAATACGTACAAACGATGGTCACACAAACTGTCACAATGCAGAGGATCACCAGAACCAGCATCATAAAGCCATAAACATAGTAGATCTTGTAAGCCCAGAATGAAGTAAAAATGAAATACCTGAAGAGAATAAACAAATTATGCAGATGATATTGTAATTTAACTTAAAACTAATTTTTAATCAAACTGGGAAACAGTTGAAGTACTCACATTTCAATAAAAATTGATCCAAAAGGGAGGATTCCACCTAGGCAAACAATAACAGCTGGTTCCATGAACCTGAAAGATATTAGGATTAGTTTAGAGACAAATGAAAATTTTTATTTATAAACATATTAAGACCAGAAATATAGCACAGAACATTTTGTTTAAAAGGCATGCTAACAGTAACATCTCTGTCTCATACTAGCAGATTAGAAAGCTTCCCTCAGAAATGCCACACGTATGGATAAAACAAGAAGTTACTCTTGGGAACTGAAACAATTTATGAGGCTCGTGACTATCACCTACAGGCATAAGGTTACCCTTCTAACCATCCTTAAGGCCACAGAGAGAATCTTTCTTGACAAAAAGGGCCCAAGCAATCAAGCCCCTGAACAGAGGCAGTGAAAACACAGTGCTGTTGATGGCTATAAATACAGCAAAAAGTGCAAGGAAAATTTCACAGGATAATGGTTATATAAATAAGAACCAGTGTTCATTTTTAGTGCTATACTGAGTCATGAACATACAGCTAAAAATGCATACCCAGCTACCTGTAGAAGACACTGTCACTAAAAGGTGACCTCTCTGTAGTACTTGCAATGATGCTGAATCCAGCCAGTGATTTAATTTGCAGCTTCTTTTATTATTTATAGGGAGACTTGCCTAAGTTGATGGTGTGTTACTTCATCATCGTCAAGAGAAGTACCTTTAACTGTCATGCTGATCCAGAAAAATCCATCAGATTTCCAAGATACAGGTCACAATATAAATTAAATCCTAACATCTGATCTGCACAACCCACCACGAACAAGAGACCTTATAAGTGTGCTGTACTTCTTCGACATTACAGGCTTACATGTTTCAGTGCCCCTTTCACTTTGTCTGTTCCATTTCTCTGAACAGGGAAAGCAAGAAAAGTCTATTAAAAAAATCTTCTGAGGATATTTTAATTTCCGTAGCTTGCTGCTTTCACCTCAGAATTAAATTAATATGGAAAAGCGATTGCATTCATAATTTTCAAAAAACCTAAGTATGCTTTTTGAGACTAGGCACCACTTCACATTCACTTCAAAAATTAAAAAGGCTTCTTCACTGTTCAACTCATATACCTGCAATATTTTAGGCTCTGTGCCATCAACAAAATTACAGAATTGGGAACAGCATTGCAAGTTTCTCCCCACCATAACCCTCCAAGTATGTCTCCATTTGTGTAAGGAGACTGTTAATCGGAACAGTTCTGCCTCCAAGGCACACTCAATCCTAAACCTGTAAGAGGCATTAACTGAAGAAGGGAGCTTTCAGTGTCCATATATCTATTCAAGAACTGGTTGGCACAATCCTCTTTACACAGGGACTAAAGAGCATTTCAGGTAAAATGTGAACCAGTAATTCAGGGGTGTAAAATCTGCTACAACTATTAACCATGGTGTTTTAATTCAAAAGAAAAATCATATTAAGAAAATGTCAGTTGAACAGTTCTTCTAGGCACAACTCAATTTAAATTAAAAGGAGTTATTTCATTAAAGCTGAACACCAGAAAAGCCATTTTAAATGTACTGAAGTGAATACTTCTAGTTATCATTTATGCTCATCTTTACCATTTCTTCTCTGGTATAGGACGAGGCACTGCATTGACACGACATGGAAAATTAGGCTGTCCTGACAGATTTCGGCCAAGAATAGTCCCAACGAGGTTCAGTGGAAGGATGACAAAGAAACAAATACAGCACACTGCCACCTGCAAGCAAAAAATTACAGTTGCAATTAAAAAATCAGATCTAAAACACCAATAGAAGATAGTTAACCAGTATTAGTCCTTAGTAGTTATTGCTGTAGAATCATACTCCTACTTATGAAGCATTAGTCAACATATATTTTATGTAATAGAAGCATTTTTTCCATGAGAAACTTTCTAATAAACATTATTAAGTATATTTTCATCCATCAGCTGAGAGAACAGAATCATTACAGATTGCTTTACTGTTTCCACCTAATCATTATACTCAATACATTGCACAAGAAATAAAAGGAAATCTTCACGGTACTTCATAACAGAAAGTGTTGCCAGCATCTTTTACAGTTTTGTAGGGAGTGCTGTCTCTGGGAATTAACATCCAGCAGCTAGGTAGTTGCATACCAAATTACAACTGTGGGGTGCAAAATTTTTAATCCAATAAAAAAAAAAAACAAAAAGAAAACCAAGCCAACCAACCAACCCAACAAAAATCACAAAAACATGTAAGAACCCTACCAATTTTGATTCTATTTTGGGTTCAATTTTTTCCACTATGCACCAACCAGGAAATTAAGAACATAGACTGACAAAGAAACCAGTGACCACTGGTATGCAAAGATACACAATTTAGAAGCACAATGACCCTACTTACATACAGAAATCAAGTTTATGAATAATACAGGAAAAGTCAAGCCAATGCTCCAGATATTTCCAATGGAACAGCCTCTCTAAAAATCTACCATGAATCTTTTTATGCCACTATACTTATGTAGCTCCATTTTTTCTATACCTTAAAGGCAACAAAATTTATCTCCCAAAACCAGGAAAATTTCAAGTGTTAAGCAAGATATTCTCTACTCTTTACTCTTCAGCACAAAAAAAAATAGCATTAGACAGTTAGGTAACTTTTTGATATTGATAACTAAAGACAGAACAGTTGCCAATAATGCAATCACCACAGTACTGAATACTGACCCTGTGACCTTTTTTATGCAAACATATGAAAATACTGCCTTTTAATGGCTTTGTTGCCTGAGGCTCTGTGTACACCCTGGTGCCTCCTAAGCAAAGGAGCTACATTTGTCTTCACTGCAGTAGAATGCAAAGTCCATGGCAGCAGATTAATGCAAAACAACAGAGAGCAAAACAGATCTAAGAGCACACACTGACTTGCTTAAGAAGTTACTCTGAGGATAAACAAAAGCTGCTCATGTATGTTGTATCTAAGAAATCTACAGCAAGCAGCTGAAAAGAAAGAGTGACATTAGTTCAATACAAACTTAGCATTAGGTGAATCACACAAATTTAAGGCAACATTTGACTAAAGTCAGTGGGTTATTCTTCTATTACTGACTAACTTAGGTCAGATATGAAGAGAAAACATTGCCTGGGGTTGGATGGAACAAGACTTCATGCTTCACAGCAGGGGTACACCAAACTGGTGGGTCAACAAGCAGAAGTACTTTCCAGACTGCTCTGTATATCTTTGAGGAGAGGTTATTAAAGAATTACTTCATGAGCCACTAAAATATGAAGCGTCACTGGCAAATAAGGAGACACTAAGTTGTACTTATACTTGAAGTATAAATAATATAATACCAATGAAGCAGTTTTTACACAATTAATTTAGTACCTCCCATTTGTCTTCTTCCATTACTCAAAAAACAGGTAAGCAATCATAATGTTTTAAGTAGGACACTGAGGTTGCCTATATATGCCTAATATGCATATATATGCCCATATATGCCTAAGAATAAATTTCAAGAGGAGCATACAACTCATTCAATGGATACAGGTTCTGTATCCATTGAAAACTGCTTGGTCTAAACAAACATGAAGATGAGAATTTTCAGAGAAAAATGTCAAAAAGAATCAGAAACATCAAATAACATCATCTTGAGTGCTACATTTATTAAAATCTTCACCAAAAAGTTCCAGTTTGTTTGAGGTGCAGTTGGTAGAAGAGCAGTTCAAGAATTAAGGCTTGGATAGGATCCAAAGAATTTCTGAGCCGAACATATTGAAACCACTTCCATTTTCAAGAAGAGCATGCTCTACTTCCTGCAGCAAGGCCCTCTGAATGTGCTGGGTGGCCTATTGTGCTGTGGTGGGGTTCTGGCAGGTAGGTTTCACACCTGGCTGAGGTAGAAAGCTCAGATACAGGCAGCATGAAAGGGCATCTGTACTGCTCATGCAGCCACGATTGTCTTTTATAGTGCAGGTTTTAAGATGACTGTAGCTTAATTTCATGATCTTAAAAATTTCACCTGACTGGGGACAGTGGTAGTAGTGGTAGTTGTTTCTTTACTGCAAAAAGAAACTGTCCAGAAACAGCCTTGGGCTCTAAGCTCCCCTGGAACAACACTCAGCACCTTGTATTTGTCCATCTTGCAAAATGTATCTATTTTACAGAATCCACACAGAAAGATTATAACCTTGGACAAGGAACCAAGCAAGGAACATCCAGGCCTAATTACTGATTAGGTGGCAAACTCCTGGATGAAACAAGGCTGCCAGTAGCATTCCATTCTAGTGACACCCTCTGCAGAGTTGAAGGGCTTCAAATCATGTGGGAAAGGAAAGGGCTCAAACTGATCCAGCAGACTGGCTGTTGTGTTATTCAAGGACCAAAGTTCCTTGAATAACGACTTCAGTAAGCACAGGCAAGCCATCCCCAGCACACCTATAATTGGCATCCTTCAGAAAATCTGAGTGCTTGTGGTTCCATTACCAAATCAGTCAAAGTATGACCGATAATGGTATAACATCTTACATTCTGTTATCCATTCAGCTGAAAAATTAACTGATTACAAACAGAACAGCCAGCATCTTCAGTGATACCTAGCAACAGCATAAGATAAAGTCAACATTTTGTTAAACAGTGAAATGTCACTGGTCCAAATGCTATGCTATGTTCTGAGGACACCTGCAAATGTAATTTTTTTCCTTTTATCCTGAAGCCATTTCAGGAGTCCAAAAAATTATCTGAGCTAATTCTGGAGTGCAAAGGAGACACAATTGAGCAAAGGATGAACAATAGCACAGGCTCAGGAATGTCTTCTACTCCCACCTGGCTCTGATAAGCTGTCCAAAATGAAGATTATGTCCATGTTCTTTCTACTGACATAAGACCACCCTAGCACAGCAACCTGCTGGTCTTAGATGACCAACAAAATCAGTACTGGTTGTACACATCATGTTGAACTCGGCGACTTTCTTGCTTTCCATTCATTGTCTGACTCACAGGTAGTCTATCTGCCCAGATTGATGACTGGTAAAACAACTTTCTTCGCTCTTGGCAATAATAAGCCTTCTCTGGATGTGAGAGATGACTGAAGATAGCTGGTGTTTTTTTCAGGCATGTTTCTCTTAATTACAGGTCTGAGGTAAAATCAGTGCCCCTCCTCTCAGACTAAACAGGTAGTGCCCGTAGCCACAGATGGCAAGGATGATGTTTGCAGGCTGGGCAATATCCACATCTACAGAGTCTAAATTCTAACTGAAGCAAACACTGGGGTAACAAGTGTCTTAAAGATGAAGTTGAAAGATTTCTGCCTAAAAGGTTTCCAAGAGTAAGAACACAATGGGAAAAGCAGTTCAAATACTTAATGGCCTCCACCATCACAAATGGAAAGGAGAAATGAAGACAAGATCAGCACACTTACCTGATCTACCCTTCTGCCAAAGTCACTGACAACATACTAAAAAACTTGACTCTAATAACAGCAGTTGTGTGACAGGCAGAGGTAAGAAAGTTATGTCTTTATGAGCATTTTAAGAGTTATTACTGTAACATCAGCTATGAGAAATTCAGAGAACCATTTTAACTACTACTTTGTAAGACGCAAATTATGCAGAGGCAAATACATTACATCTTCAAACCTGTTTTTTCATCAAACAAACAAGCAGAGATTCTCTACAATCCATGTTACCCAACACAAATTATGTGAGTTTTTGTACCAAGACAGTACATTAAAAAATACTTTTTATTTTGACTGTTGCAGTTTTATTGTACAAAGTATTTATACACTAGCAGCCAATTTAATTTGCAGGTTTTAGTTGCCATAGTAGAGACTGTCAACCTCACCAAGCTTGCATTCTTTCTACCTCCTTTTTGTTTTGTTTTGATAGGGAAAGAATTTTCTACTGCCCTTGACTGAATGTGCAGAATTCAGTTTTCCATATTTGAAATGAAACATTGTCAAGAGGGATATAATTTATTTCCTAGTGCCACGTGTTTCATATTTCCTGACAACTGTAGATTAAACTTCTTTCAAAGGTGATAATTAAAATTTTTATGAGCCTATCTAATATTAAACAGCTACTGGCAGGCTATGGTGCCATGTCTGCTAAATGCACAGGGAAGAAAAGCAATAAAAATTAACTGTCAAAGCAGCAGCTTGATCTTCCCTGTCAGCTACCAAAATGCACTCTCAGTCATGAGACTCCCTCCCATATAGAAGTTACTAAATTTGTACAATGCAACAGTTTTCTGCACATTATCCAAACATTACAAGAAAAAAATAGAACAGAAGGCTTCAAAATAGAGCATTATCAGCTTTACTACAACTAAGTTGTTAATCTAGAGTGTTGCTTTGGGTAATAAATTGAACTGTTGAAAATGCAGGCAGAAGAATTAAGCTGTGTCTACTTTTAGCAAAACGAAGGGGTTTGACCAAGGGTTGCATAGTCACTTGCAAGCAATTTGAGGAAGAACTCTTCTGAATGTAAGTAACAGGACTTTTTTCCTATTTTTAGCCAGGTGTATTTCTTTATCTGGCTCAAGAAATGAAAGTTGTTGGCACTACCAGGTCCTTTTTTTTTAGTGGCAGTCAATATTCATATCAACTCAAAGCTGCAAGGGAAAGCTACAGCCTGGATTAAGCTATCTGTTGGAGGAAACACTTTTTTTTTTTTTTTCAAAACAAGGTACAAAAGATGCAAACAATAGGGTCTCAATCCCAAGAGAAATACAGTGCGCTTAACCTTATTTAACTAAATCATTAAAAATGCACACTGGAAGCCTTAGCTAGAAAGGAACCTACTGTTCAAACAAAACAAAAATGATAAAACAGTTAATAGAAGCTGCATAGATTTTGCAGTCAGAATATTACATTAGTCTTAATGGAAATCTTTAAATTATGCATCACTCACAGAACAATGTAAGCAGTCACAACTTATGAAATGCCAGAATTAAAATGGTCCCTTCAAATTCAATCATGCTGTACTCTGCAGAAATTCTGCATCAGTCAATATTTCTGCACAGAACTAGCACCATACTCCTCAAACGTATTATGGAGAAGTCACTTCACATACCATAATTTAAAATTCTTCTTAAATCTTCTGTGCTCCACTTTTTACATATAATTCAAACACGAAAAAATATAAAGATGATTGTTAAATACACGAGAAAGACCGAAACAGCAACAGAAAGTAAGTCAAGATGTAAAACAACTTCAGAATTCAATGTTCTGAATTTTTCACTAAGAGAACATAATAAACAAAATAAACCAAAAAATCAAATCTGGACACCAAAGGCATGAGTAATTCAACAGTACCCATTGCATTTCTATAAAGGTGAAGGGATGACTGAATAAAGCAGAGATTTTAGATCTCCTTCATATGCTCCAGAAAGCTTTAATGCATTAAGTTTTAAAAAGGTCTTGTATTTGAATAAAATCTGTCACATTCTTGGTATCATTCTGAAGGGAAGGGCAGCTGAAAGCTACCCTAAGAAGATATTAAGCCTTTGCTCATGCTCATGGCTTATTTCACTGCAGGTTTGTCATTCCATAGGTAAGACAGCCTGCAAGTATATCTAAAAGGGCTAAGGGCAGAGTCCCAAGAATGAAAACTGTTTCCAGAAACAAGCTTTGCATCTTCCCAGGCCCTGCCACATCTTCAAGGAGATCCCAGGCACCAGGAATGAGTTATACAAGGTGAATGAAGTTTTGAAGTTCAAAACAGACTACAATGAGATGCATGAAGGTCCTGAAGTGCCCCATCAATCTGAGGACTTCAAGACAAAGTGTAGAAAAGCTGATAGGTGAAAGATGCAGCAACTGGGGTTTAGTTTGGATGTCCTGGATTTCACTCTATCAGCTGCCCTTGCCTAAATTCCACAGGAAAATCCCTCTGGAGGGAAGAACTAAGTCACAGAGACTACTTAAGTATACTTCAGTGGGAAGTGGCAACACAAAACCAGCAAAGAAGGATGAAATATTTAAGAAGAGTCTCTTAGCAACCTTTTAGCTAAGGAACTTCTTCAGCAACTCAGTTTCTGTTTTTCCAGATTTACAGCAGTCAAGATGGGGGGCAATACTTGCCAGCAATTTAAATAGAGGAGGGTGGTTTCAAGACATGTCAGGCTAAAGGAAATGATTTCTGTGTTGTAGTAAATTTAGGAGGCAGAGGTTTTATTTCCCCAAGAAAGCAGCAAATTTGCATTAGACAATTCTGGAAGCTTCTTTACATTGAAATCGGAGGTGGAAAGACACAAAGGGATCTCATCCATAAAGCCAGAGGGCTTCCGGGACTTCAATCTGAAGCATAACATAGTAATTGCAAACAATTTCCATTTCCTTCTACAAACCAGCTTGTTGATTTGAAGTCATTAGAGCATTGCTCATTCTGATGAAGTTTCCGATTCATAACCTGCTTGCCTGCTAACTCCACTTCAGTTTTATTGCCAAAGTCACAATGATTCAAACGCTTTCATAAAACCTAGCAAACATTAAAATCACTGTGTATAGAGAGTCCTAACATCCTGATGAAGTGAACCCTGAAGATTTATACATCCATTTTCTTTTCCATGCACGTGACCGTAGTTTTAAAATACAAATTAGTTGAACAAATTCACAAGACAAACTTTAGCACACGTGGAATCGCCTTCCCTCAGCATTCCTGGTCTCCAGATGAGAATACAAGTGAGAAATGGGATACCATAACTGCTTGCTTAGCAGTAGAAGAGAGTCTCTTTGCACATATCAAACATCAATGCTGTAAACTTTTATGACAGTGTTGTATATGGCTGCTAGCATAGGAAAGAAAAAACAACACAATATTGCTTTGGGACACTGAAACTAACACAAACATACTCAAAGACAGAATTTTAATCTAATTTTTCAAAGAATAAAACCAGAAAAAGTAAGTCAAGAGTTTATAAACATGTTTAGCTTTATATTACATTTAGGGGTTTCATAAAAATGAATTCAATGTAAAACACTGGTGTTTAGGCATGATTTGAAAGTACTGTTAATAAGGAGGTGACTAGAACCAGCAATGAACACAGAATGACTCCTCCATCAGTAAAAAATTGTCTTTGCCTGAAACTGAGAATTGTCTCTCTTCCTGTTACCACTTATAATCTCTATCACATTCATTAATTAAAAATGTGTTCTTCATAAGTATTTTCGGTCACATCCTGAATTCCCATCACAAATGCAAATAATAACAATATATAACACAAAAGCTTCATTTTGTGGTAGATTTAAAGTAAGAAGAAATCCAAGGTTACTTGAATGTCTCTGAATTATCTGAACAACCTAACACATCACAAAAACTGATATGCAAAGAAGAAATCTATATAAAATGTTAAATTCCAAGATTTGCTACAGATATTACTGAAAAGAAAACAAGACTCCCTGTATTAAGACATTCTTTTAAGTTAACGATGCTATTGTACAGAATTAGAAAAAGCAATTTTATGGTGCATATTGCAAAAAAATTTCTGCTTTAGAACACTAACCCTTACAAGCTCAAACAGAAATTCTGCCCAAGTGGCAAGTGATTATTTCCTATATTTTATTCACAGGATTATTTGAGGTTGCTTGAAAGAGGCCAACACAAACAAAACACTAACAAAGGAAATAGAGAAAGTCACCATGACTAAATGAAAAAGTACTACAACAAGCATAGTTTTTCAAGTGATAGGGTAAATGTACTGACAGAAGACCATAACTGGATAGCATATAACACTAAACAATGTGAAAACAGTGAGTCAATTTTGTAAAGACATACCTGCTCAGAATGTCTTATCTCATATTGTTGCCTGATCATTTATTTTTATTTTTTTGCCTGATTGCAATGATCTAGAAGTATCTTTCACCTGGAATCCCTTTCTATTTTATTTAATATTATAAACAGTTTGCACTGGCCATCCAGAAGGAAATTCAAGTTGCTAACTTTCAACACTGTTAAAACACTAAGCTTGAATAGAAAGTAGAAGTGCCACTTTAAGCAGAGATAAGACTGGTTTTGGCATCCATCAGCTGTTGCTATTGTGATTAAAATGAATTATACTTGAAGCACCTTAACCACCTCCCATGATAAATTTCTAATTACCTAAAGCTGTAACTCACAAATGTATTTAGATTAAAAAAGTACAATTTTTCTGTGCGTAGAGTGGAGTTTAAATTCTCAACTAAAACAACTCACCATGGTTGCAAAGGGTATAGCTCTTGAAGCATGGTAATAGATGGCAATGAAGTTAATGAAGAAGGCAGTTCCACACACCATTGCTGGAATAAGGAAGGCTCCAATGAACATTTGCTTTATCCATCGCCTTCCTGTAAGAAGGGACATTTCAATGGGACTGGTAAGATACAGCATCTTTTTTTTTAAATTTATTAGCAAGCACTCTAGAATTTACATGTTTGACTACTTCCCCCACAAAAAGGTGAAATAAATAAATAACAACATACTACATCAATACAAGAGCTAAGAGCAAACTAAATTTCATCTGACTCCTGTTAGCTCACAAGATGCAGCACATTAATCAATTTAGTAGGCCAGGTGAAAGGACAAGTAAAGGGATACAGCATGAGAACATTTCAGCTGAAGAACAGTTTATGCTAAGCTGGCCAAAGAACCTGGGGTGTGAAACCTAAGGGTGTATGTAGCTGCAGATGAGAAGAGACAGAGATATCAGAGCTGGTCCTGGGCAGAACCTGCTCCCACTGAGAGCTCAGCACTGCTCCCAGGACAACTCAGCACTACAGCTGCTTCCAGGCAGCACCTGCTCTGGGTTGGCTTGATCCAACCAAGCTCACTACACACTCTCAGGATGCATCAAGGAAATGGCCATCCTGGGTATAAAGCAAAAAGCCACAGCATTTAACATACGGGAAAATGGGACTCTTGACATCTTCAACAGCAAAAAAGGTAAAAAGAAAGTGATTTCTAAACTCCAAGCATCAAGGGAACAGAACACTTGTTAGCAGTTATTACTAAATTTAGAGTTCCCTGGGGAGCTCAAAGAAATCCTGTTGGGCAATACCTTAAAAATGTCCACTATCTGTATTCCCTGTACTTATTATGCTTTTAAATACTGTCTATATTTATACACCATGATATTAATATGTGGTAAGTAAAAACAATTTTTAAAAGCATATTTTTTCAAGACAATCATATGTATTTTCATCACGAGCAAACAATCAGCATTACACAGTTTGATACATGTTTATCTGTTAAAAAAAAGCATATCTGGCTCAGCTATAGAGCACAATACATCACAGCACAGCAATCCTTTTCTAACTAGATCTGGTTTTGTACAAATTGCTAGATGTATAAACAAGCCACATGAAAATTAACTTCTAACCTTCAAACTCAAAATACAGTTGAGATTGAACACTAACAGGTGTATCATGCTAAAAAGATACAAATTTTCTTTGGCAAACTTACGAGAATTATTTTTTCTAAGCACTCTAGAAGATAACAGATATTGATTATTCTTTTATTGCAGCATAGGGAATGGATAAAGCTAGTGCACTGCAAGAATCTAACTGCTCATAACTCAGAGGCATAGTGGGGAGCATTTGAAGACAGCCTATTCAAATCCTCTGTCAATTTTGTTTGGCTTCTGCTCTCTACTGATGCTCATTTTGATTTACTAAGGATAAATCAGAGCATATACTGGAAAGCAGAACAACTTGCTTTAAAATATGATATAAACAGTTTTCCCCATCTGCAATTAATAGTCTAGTAAATAATCTATACTCATCCTTTTTGTGTTAGCCTAATGTAACCCCCCAGTACATACAGAAGAGGACCATGTAGGAATCATCTGGAGAAAGTGACATGAGTTGTTTAACAACATGTTACACAAAAGGGAAAGGCTATTATATTCTCTGGATGTCATGAGCAAAAAAATTTATATGAGAGTATAACAAGCAATTTGGAAGTCACAATTGTTAATAGTTCTTTGGGTCTTTTAAATTCACTCTTTAAAAACTGACATTTGTAGGAAGCCTAGCCAGTGCTGACTGAGTAGATACTATGAAAGTTAAATATACTCAAAATATTTTCTGTTTATTAAGAATCTAATGGATTCTATCTAACTCTAAGAGGACTCTTCTACATTGGTGCACATAAGAAAATATTAACTTCTCCATTTAACAATGCAATGAAAATGCTGAAACATGAAAACAATTTACCTCCTTGTCTAGCATAAAGGCTTCCTCCAAAATATCCATTCACTGGCGATGTCGCAGCATAAACAAATATAGCTGTACTAAGCATTGATCCTCTCCTACAAAAAGGGATGTTTTTGGTAAATGAAATACAAAAGCAAACATGATTAGAGCAAAAAAAAGAACCAAAAAACCAAACTTGTATCTTTACCATAAGCAGTTATTTAATATTTTTATGTAATGTAAATATTTAGAAGTGCTTAAACTGTAAAGTCTGCATGAGAACTGTTTGTATACAAGGCTTTGGCCAAGTCTAATTCAATGTGGGAGTTTTGACATACTACATTCTTTTCTAATGTGCATTTATTTTAAGTGGAGTATAGAATCTCACCTCTGATACATATACTCTGACATTTGGATGTGTGTACTTGGTGCATAAATAACTATTTACATGGCATACATTAAGTGTAAGATTCAACTGCAGATAAAATGTCAAAAGGCCAGTATTAACAAAAATATACTAAGATTGTGAATAATGTTTCTGACATCCCCAGAAATTAACTTTTAAGATCGAAAGTGTTCATCTGGCAGAAAATTAGATTTAGAAACTATAAATACTATAATGAAGTCACAAATCAGCATTAAGTAGTGCAATCAGAAGAGCTTAGTAATTTTTAAATGTCACCCCATTAAATGTTGGACTGCTACTAATTTTGGAATAATTTTTATGAAATTTTACAAGCAAAGCTAATAATTTTAAATCAAAAAGCCATTTCCAAATACATTTTAAAAGATCATATCTAAGAATAGGAAGCTATAAATGTTATTCATTAATAGAGCTGTTTCTCCACATCCCTCTGCTATTCTTCGACAGCAAATAGCAGTAGGTATTCAGCCGACTTACTGTACTTTCTTCAAATTAGTTGCTCTGAGAGATTCTTGTTACTGCCATTTTGGTTTTTGAGAAACCATTCCTGGAAGTCTGCTATACTCAAAGAAGCCATCTTTAGCACTTAAGCCTCCATGACTGCATGACCAAAGCAAATATACTTGCTGGCCACACACACTGTTTAGCCAACATTTGTTTTTTAAAAACTTCTTGTTACTTAAGACAATTTAGAAACAGACGCAAAACCCCCAAGAGCAGGCACAGCCTGAAATGGCACTGCCACTGTATAAAAATCCAGGTTACCAAAAACAGCAGACTTGGTGCTATTTTCCTGAACATAAGAATTGTCCACACCACATTTGGCCAATTGTTTAACTACACACCCAGAATTAAATTCACTTTGAAAGTGACAGAAAGGCCTATTGCAATAAAAGACTTAAGTGCACATATCTTTTCAAAAAATACTGTTCTGATACATTTTACAACTGACATGACTAACTTAGAGCTTCCCTACAGGTCACATACATTCTGAAATGGTTTAATTTTGTCCTCTGAAGGGCTGTCATGCTGCACAATTAAAAGTGTGTATGTATGTCTATATAGAAATATAACCATGAGGCACAAGGAGGGGAGTAACACCCTATGAAAAAGGAAAATCTGCCAAGATTGTGGTACTACAGAGTGGTTTTTTAAACATACTGTTAAAAGGCCACTAAATTGAAAAGCAAGAGTTCTCTCTAGTGGCATATTAGAAGCATTACAACTTGTTAAAATCAAGTTACAGGTGACAGTCACAGATGAAAGTTTAGTCACTGCTAAAAACAAATCACTTGTAAAAAAACCCAAAAACCCCTAAAACACAAGCCAATAATTCCCTCCAATACCCAATTTTTAATCACTGCAGAAACAGATGAAGTCCACCCAGTAACCCAAAAATCTCAATCAGATTTAAGAGGTAAAGGAAGAAAGCAGGTGAACTACAAGTAGTGTACTAAATTTAAACTTGAGCATTATTTCTTCTTAAACATTGATTTTAATTTTTCAGTCGGGACCACAGTCAAACTATTTCTGGGGATTTTACATCAACACAGGCTGAGCACTGTGTGTTCAAAAGAACTTAAGGAATTGCATTTTCATTCCCAAGTGGACTTGTGATAAGACTGACTTAATACTGACTTGTCAGCAGAAAACAGGACTATTCACAACGGCACACTCTCATTTCAGTCTTCCCGGGACATGGTGGGGAAATAGGGTCAGAAATATGCTAACTTCTTATTACTCTGGATGAAACCAAGAGCAAAATATGTATCTTTGAAATATATACTTCCCATATTATCTACTAGTGATTCTGCAAAACAACAAATTAGTTTCATAATACATCATCCAAAAAACAAGCACTAAAAGAGAAAATCGAAGGAGACTGACTAACGTGATAACAGTAGGACAAAGCTTCATTACAAATTAAAAGAGCACTTCTTAACACTACATCTGATCTACAGATTATGACTAAAGACTCTCAAACACCTTTTTTTCATGCCAGTTAGAATGATAATTTTTGTAATTATTCACTTAAACATTTATATATGTAAGACGTGGCACAATTATACTTACTCTGTGTATAAATCTTCTATCATTGCAACAATAATGACTATAAGAGACACAGCAAATATTTGACAGCCAGAACCAATAAGCGATGAAAATATTAGAGGATGACTGGATGGTCTAAACACATCTCCATGGACCTGCTTCCACCCATACTCATCACCTAGATCTCTGTCCTGGGAACAACAACAACAAATTTTAAGTCTAGTCATGACAATTAAAGACAAACACACAAGCTACATAAAAACAAAAGGCCTGATTTAATAAAGCAACTTCAAGTGAAGTGCGTCTTCTCTTCTGAATGCATCGAATTTAAGAGAAAAGTTTATTTTCCAGATGCTTATGGAAGACAACAACAAATTACTACCTAAATGTACAACACAATAAAATCTATCAGAATCCCTCTCTGTCCCTAAAGCCTCTGAGGTGCTTAGGAGTACATCAGCCTTCTATTACAAAGTCAGAACGGATCTAGGTTATCCTAAGGTTGGATACGAACGTCAACACAGTGACTACAGAGAGATTTTTGGGTTGCAACCTAGAATCACGGTATAAAGAAAACCAGTAACACTTTCAAGACACACAAAAGGCATTTTCTGTCCAATTGGAGAAAGCCATTCAGAGCTGATAACATAATGAATGTACAACAAGAAAACAATAAGCCTTAAAAAAAAGAGGTTTTAAAGTGTGAATGCAGATCTTACCATATCATCCATTTCTTCCTCCTTGCTGTATCTTGCATAATCTTTCCGCAATGTTCTCATTAATATCATAGACACTAGGCCAACCAGAAAGATCACCATCATAAAAGAATTGAAAATTGAAAACCAGTGAATCTACAAAAAGAAAACATATCCATAAGGTTTAGAACTGTAAATGTGTTTCAAGTTGTTCCAAAAAAGATAAATTGTTGCCTATAAGGACAGCTTGTCAGCACTAGCTAAGTAACAATGAACCATTTTGTAAGCTGGCACTAAAGCTCACCTGTAAAACACCATACAAACCTTTCTAACAGCCAGCCTTGCTCAGGACCAAGTTATCACAACTTAGTTAAACAGCAGCAAAGTTTGAATAACTGGCTGTGCACACTCCCTTGGTAAACAAAAGGCAAAATGATGTACTGCTGCCTTCCTAGAGAAGAGGTTTAAGTAGCAAAGCCAAAGGAATTATTGCTTTGCACAGGATCAAAATGCGCAGCAGCATTATTTTTGCTCTCAAAAGCATAACCTACTGATTTTCCGAGCTCCAAAGAGAATGCAAAATCTCTACTTTCAGAAACTAACACAGCTCAGTACATTACCCTTAAGGAGATTGCAAGCACAGATTTAAACACAACTGATAGTGCCAACTGATTTAGGCTAATGCTTTTTGCTCTGCATTTACTTCAGAAAGTGTGCCTATGGCCAACTGCACTTATTCAGCTTACACAGTTGCACAGTCGTGTCCCTGAAGTTTCATTGCTTCTGGTAACCTGAATGTATTTTCTTGAACTACCACGTAATTTCTGCAAGCTTGAAGCTTGTCTGCGTATTTACTGAAGCACTCTAAAAACCAGAGCCATCTATCAGAGCAGCAACACTATCACTTAAACAACAGTCAAGCCTCTGTTTTATTGTCCCAGAACAACTGAAAAATCTGAAAATTCTAAGATGTAATCCAAAAACTGCATGACATCTAAACCAATGCAACCATTTTAAAGGGATACATTGTAAGGCTGCCTTAGAACAATACATACTCTGTGCTGAAAGAAAGATGGGTCAAGATACTTGTCAAATCGGTCCTCAAACTTCACATCTGATTTCTTCCATTTCACCTGAAGAGAAAAATGTTTCTATTTGAAAAGCTCCTTAAAGTATTTTTAGCTATACTCACATGCAGAAACCCAGAACACAGATTAAAAATCATTCACTTTAGATGTTTTCTTCAATATGAATGGGTTTTAGCAAAAAACAATGGAATGACGCTCTTAAAGACTGGCATCTACAGTAACATCAGCCACCTCGCCTCACAGATTTAATCTTGTCCATGCTTATGTTTAAGAACAAGGAAGAATCAGTCTTGCACTGCCTCAGTTCTCACTGTCTCCGTGAGGCTAACCAAAGATACAAATTTGTAGCTGTCAAATACAACAAACCTTTTTCTTGATTACAGAATCTATGTAATATATATACATACACACACATAACTGCTATGAATCTAGACACTTCAATTGCCAATAGATTACTCTGAAACCAACTGGAAAAGTATGTTTATGGAAAGACTATCACAGCGTAACAGCATATTACTGCTATCACTTCTCCACCAGCTGCAGAGAGCACTGATTTGGATTTGGAAAATATAACTGCATTAATAAACTATATGCTGCTAATATGGTAGCACAAGCATTTTTGAGAATTTCTGCAAGGCTTCATTTAAAAATTAAAATTAAAACAATTTTAGAAACTAAATACAAGCCTACCCAAAAATCTTTTTCAAAAGCATGCCAAAAATTATCAGGATTTTTAGCAATACTGAAACAAACACAGCCCCCTTGTACATATCTATTTTAAAATACATGAGAAGAAACTATCCCTTCCAAAAGCTGTTCTCTTACTGAGTATAGAAGAAAGCCTATAAATGTAGATTGAACACCCCAAACACTCACCACAGCCCTCAGACATATTAAAAACCCCAAGATGCCAGCACTACTCATTTTGAGGTTTAATATTAATGTTCCACAGTTCAAATTACAACCTTGCTCAAGATTAGTAGCTCAAAACATTAATGCTATCAAAATTGTTTTATGTAGATACATTTCTCATTACAGCATCTGCCTCTATGAAACGCAGCTTAGTACAAATCCACCAGTGACAATCTGTGAATTAAACACCACACACAGGCCAAGCCAGCAATTTCCCAGTGGTGCAAAAGAATTCCACAGAGAAGTCCTGAGCTTTGTAAGCTAAAAAATATTTTAAGAAAATATCTTACGTTATTTTCCTTACTGGCTTCTACTTAATGCTGTCCAACTTAAAATTTAGAGCAAATGGACTTCACAATGCTGGTAGAATTTGAAATAGCAAATTCTGAAATTTCTACTCTCAGTTTTGCAGTAAAAATAGGGAAATCAGTGTAAATGTAATTTTTAAAAGCACATACAAAACCCAGTTATGTGCACTTCAAACTATACAACTTATTCAGCACAAGAGAAATGTAATTGTGGCAAGAACATTCTCTGAAATAAAATCCTATGCTCACATCCACTGCTAATGCATGGAAGAAAAGCAATTCATTAAAAATGTTTTCATTATACAGATGTGTTGAACATGACAAGTGAACCATCACTTGATTTAAGTAACATGAACTAAATAAAGAGAAAAACTGAAAAAAATTAGTCACAACCAGCAAGCATCATTTATTCATTACCTTTTATCATAGCAACTCCATATCATAGCAGAGAGCTTCAGAAAAAGAAACTTAAAACCTTATTAATCGTGTTATATAAATAAAAAAAATTCTATTGGAATTGCAAAACAAAGTAAATTTTGATATTAACTGCTTGCAAAGCATAAAGGCTTATAGTGTGTTCTTATCCTAGCTCAGAATCCAGTTCAAACCTGATACAAATGTGAGAAATCCAAACACGAAGACAATGTGTACCTACTCATAGGTCCTCTATACTTCTAGTCTCCATCCTTTCAGGGTAGCTTTCTTTCCCACTAAAACACTTTTCTGCAAATTACGGAAGCTCCAGTTTGTTTGGAGTATTCAAAAAATAATAATTTTACCTTTGATACTAAGAAATCTATCCAGGATTTTCAGCAACAAAACAAAATAATTGAAGGAGTGAAGACGCACCTTATTCTAACACAGCCCAACAGATCTGTATGTATTATAGCATATAAGTACCTATTTTTTGAGCTATTTCACCATCGAGAATTTCTTACTACAGGTGTGTCATCAAATTACTTACTGAATATGACATCTGGATTTTTGTGTTTGGTACCAATTTCACCTTTCCTTCACTGGTCAGATTGACATCTACAATTCTATTTCCATTGAAACCAATTTCAAGCTTTTTATAAGTCCAAAGGTAATAATCTTCTCCATTTTCATCTGCTTCTCCAACAATCCCTGCAGAGGAAACAAGTGTAAGCATTTATTACACGTATGCTTTTCAGATATTTTGCATTTATTTATTAAAAATATGCATTATAGAAGTTTTGCCAGCTAAAAAAGCAACATAAAGAGAACAAAGAAGACCTTATGCTCTTCTTTTCAACTCAAATATCTGGACTCCACTTTCAAGCCATGGGTCTCTGAAAGAAGCATTTTGTAATGGCATTAAAAGAAAAAGCATGCAGCTACAAACACTGCAGAAGACCCAACAACAGCGCCTCTAATTTTTTCTGCAATTCTTATCAGATAAATGACTAGCTAAATAGAGATTCATTTTCCCTAACAGAACTTAGCCAAGACCGCTATAATTTCCTCTCTTCCATCTATCTATTCACTCAGTTTTCTTCCTCTTAAAAATTTTACTTTCTCTTTGCAATCCTCATTAGTTGACTTCCCAACACAGGCTTTTCGCTCTCATTTGCTCACAAGTTTCCAATGCTTGCCAAAAATGTGGTTTTCTATTAGGAAAAAATTCTTGAGGATAGTGAGACACTGGAACAGGTTGCCCAAGAGAAGCTGTGGTTGTACCATCCCCGAAAGTGTTTAAGGCCAGGCTGGATGGAGCTTTGTGCAACTTGATTCAGTGGAAGATGTCCCTGCCCAGGGCAGGGGAGGGTTGTAAAAAGATGATCTTTATGTTCCCTTCCAACTCAAATCATCCAAACCATTCTATGATTAAGTTCTTACTTTTCAGTAAGTTAGAGCAAAATGCCTGATCTACTACAGAAGAATTCCAGAGACTGTGCTATGCTGGATGAAAACAGATAAAATTCGATGTCAAGATCAAAGATCACACACAAGATGTACAAGATGGAAAGTCACAAAAAAGCAGCACTCAAGATACACAAGGATGAGGGGAATGGGAGAACAAGTAGATGAAGGATATGAAACAGGCTGTCACAAAGCAACAGGTAGACAAAGGAAGGACCTTTGTGCATCACCTCTGTTTTTTAATTTTCAAGGTGGTATTTTTCTCTCAAGTTTTTTACTCATGATTATCTGCCAGGATTGCCTTGTATAAGCCATCTACACAAAACATGTGCCAATCTGTGCCTCCATAATACAGCCTGGCACCTGCCAGGCCATCTGCTCCCATGGTAGTATCCAGAACCATGACAATATAGACCTCTAAACTACTTAAAGGACATTCTGATCAATCACTCACTGAAGGAATGAACTAACACAGTGCTCACACAGTTAGGGAATGTCCTGAAACAATCATCCCTAGTCACTCTTTCCACTGCAGGATAGCAATTCAGGAAAAATACAGAATGGAATAATGAATGATGGATAGTATTATTCATACCTGCTATCAAAGAACTTTTCCTGTATGACTTGTACTGCATTTTGGTAGATGCTGTGGGATGTTTTTTAGTTTGGGCAGGTTTACCTCTTTCAGGGCACACAGGCCACAAATACCTTACCTCCCTAAAACATTCTATATCTTTCTTTTCCTTTCAGTTTGTATCTACAACAGGGAGATTAGGCCTTGGAAAGTTTGGTTGACTGCTATCAGTGCAAAGTGCACTCTGCAGAGCACTCTTTACTAGGTATGTGATCACAGGTTATGAGGGAGCAACAAAACACAGAGACCTTAGGAGACAATGGCAATAAAGATACATGCATTTTTACTCAAGACACAAGCACTTCTAAGCCCAGATTAACAATACTCAGCACAAAAAATGTTGAGAACTGTAAAAGAATAAGTAAAATAAAACTCCATATAAACACAGATTACAAAGCAACACTGTTGATAGCCACTAAACTACCATAAAAGTAAACAAAACAGCTTTGGCATGAGTAATAAAGAAAAGTAGCAAAATAAAGTTTCAACTCTCAATTTTATGAAACTTGTTATTCATGATCACAATAATATGGACCTTTTGTGTAACCTATCTAATTACCACTCACTTGAACATTTGAACAAATTTAAACCTAAGAACTTACTGTTATTAAATCAGGGCTTGAGAAACAAATCAGCTTTTCACTGTTTTTGTATTTTGCTAGTACAGCCACCTTACTGTTCTTTCAATGCAATAAGCCTTCAACTTACTTCACACAGAATTACACAGAATTGATTACGTTGGGAAAAAAACACTGAGCTCATCGAGTTCAACCTATGACCCAACACCATCTTGTCAACTAGACCACGGCACTGAGTGCCACATCCAGTCTTTCCTTAAAACATTTCCAGGGATGGTGACTCCACCATCTCCCTGGGCAGCCCATTCCAACATCTAATCACCCTTTCTGTGAAGAAACGCTTCCTAATGTTCAACCTAACCCTCCCCTGCTGCATAGAAGGCTATGTCCTCTATTATTTCATTTCATATTCTTGTGAATTTGACTTGCAAGTAAGTTTCATATTCTTGTGAAATTGTTGTAGGCAAAGCTTAGTCATTAAATGACTCCAGGAAATCCACTAGTAAAGGGCTTGAGCACATGTAATCCAGTCATTAATGCATATCACTCACCCCATATTGGCAAGTCATCAATATACATCTGGTACCAATAGTGATTTTTGATAGCATACACAAATGCATCTCTTCTTCTCTTGTCCAAGTCAACTTCACAGTAAGTAGTCTGCATTACATCATCTGCAAAAAATTAAAGCACAGTTAGATTCATTAATGACCTGGCTCAAAGTGAAGGCAAAACAAGCAAATGGAGGAATGGACAGACCTGAAGTCTCCAAGCCCTCTTGGCTATCCCCAAGTAGGTAACAGAAAGAGACAATTTAAAAAGCACAATTAAAGCAAATACGTGATTTTGTTCAGAAATCTACACTTCTGCATGCAGAGGCTTCCCACATACTGGACAAGGAAAGGTTTCACAGTATCCTTTTGCTGCTTCACCCACACTAAATATTAAGGTACAAAAGCTGACAGCATATTCACCTGAACAGATAATGAGATCTCTCTAACAAGAGGTATGAAATTATTAACAAATACCTAAAACTGTTTACAACATTATCTGTCTGTTTAAGCATAATCAACTTCACTAGGAATAATGTTCATAAAAAAACCTAGAACTTTTAAAGTTCTCAGCGATTTTGAAGAAACTACCACTAAGGAAGAAACAAAGCAATCAGAGTAAAGACAGAGGAAAAAAAGTAGAAGACAAAAATAGGAATAATGTAAAGAATGCACAAGAGGCTGCATTTGGAAATAAAATAAATCCACCTCTTTCAGCCAGAAAGCTATTCTTCCCCAGCTACAATTCCTAAGTTATTCTGTTAGCAGCCATTCTTTTGCATCTCAGTTTCCTTCCCTAATGTCTCCTTTTCAAGTGAAGACAGATGAAAGCCCTCATATTTACAAGACTTCAGATAGCAACAGATTCAGAGACAAGCTCCCTCATCTACATCTTAGTAACTGTTTTTATGCTACAAATAGTGAAATGCAGTAAAAGTAAAGAATTCCAGCTTCTCCTCTTTTTGTCATCACTGGAATTGAGGGCCCATTTTAGTAGATAAAATTAATTTATGTCCTAAATACAGCTCTAATTTGTATCAAAATTCAGCTTACTTTCTTTGATACACTAGCTACAATATAAAGCTTAAAAGGAAAATCAAATCACCTGCACAGAAAAAGCACAGGCCAGCAGAATATTTCTAACACAAAACATAATTTCTCTGATAACAAAAATCAAAATATGCCAAGTGCATCTGGTCAACAAAACTTTTTTTCTGGAGGAAAAAAGAGTAACAAAACCATTCAAGTCAACAAATGTACCAAGAAGACTTGTAATGCATGGACAATATTCTCAGGACCCATACTGGTACACTTAAGAGAAGGAAACCATTAAAGTTGGCAGCACGGCTGAAACAGATGTACAAATTCAAGTTGCACTTATGCCTCTATTGAGCTGGATCATATATTTTTGGACTATGTTTCCCCCCACCCGCAAAATGCTCTCTGCTTGGCACTTTTTCATTTTAACAGACTTTTAAATTGTCTTGACATTAATTAAAGGGAAAAAAAAGCCAATCCACAAACCCCAGAATCATTATTTTCTGGATTTGTTGCTAAGTAGGGATTCTTTCCAAAATATTTGGCACTTCACTGTCATACTATGTTCATATAAAGGATAACACCTTTCTAATACTACATTTTTTGTCTCAAAGGATTGTTCACCACACAGCTCAGATGAAAATAAGTCGTGAATTAAAATACAGGTAAAAGAGAAATCGATAGAGGTTGTTATAGAAAGCATTTCCCAGGCCTGAAGCAAGAAACCTGTTTTAGAGAAGTATTATGAGGGCCAGGCTGTATTTAGGTTCAGCAGTACCAGCACAAATAGGTTAGACTGTAACCTACTCTAAATCACTCCATGGGCTTTCGGACTCTGGCATTTGCCACTTGTTTGTTTGTTTTACCAACAAAAATGAGCTATTCTGCATATAATGCTTTAGGATATAAACAGTGAGGTTTGCTACTGTTAAAAAAAAAGACTTTGGAATATCATTTGATGTGAAAAGACTGCACTGACACATGGCTGCAGATAGCAGTGCGCCTCAAAAAAACCTGTCTTCACACATTTTTACAGTTCTTATTCCCAGCATTAAGCATAGCAGAAGAAATCAGAGATAGCATAATCAAATCTGGATCAACTGGGTTGCAAGTTGCTCCAGGGCACACACACACCACCCCAGCAGAATCATTAGAAACAATCTCATTCAATTCTTGCAAAACACAGGCATGACATTATATATGGAATATGATGTCAGCCATACTGCACAGTAGAGTTCCTCTCACCTCCCTTTAAAACTAGTGATGAAAGGCTGCTTTCTCCAGCCACTGACAGCTGAAGCTGTTGTTTAGTTCCAGGATGGGATTAGGTGGTCAAGCTTAAATCCACTGTGTTAAATGATTAAATGAAAGAAGCTTAGAACAGCATTTGGTGGCTGGGGAACCTGATGTCTACTTCATTACAGCTTTACCAGATCTAAGGTTTTGTATACATTACAAAATCCTTATCAAAGTTATGGCTGGATGTGTATCCAAGAGAAGAGCAAAGCCAAAGGCAGGTTTCATGGTGCCTCTGTATCAGGAATGTCAAAGAGATGATATCTGCTACGTAATAAAGCTTCAGTAACGTCAGTAGCACATTCGGGAAATTTTTTTAAAGCATGACTCATTAGAAAAGCAAGTATGCTTAGCCAGATTTCAAATTTCCTATGCACAGTCAGATCAATGGGGGTTTATTCAAACATGTGAGCCATATAAAACCTCATTATAGCTGATAACACTAAATGTCATCCTTCTAGAAGTGCTGCAGAAGACAGTTTAGGCAAAGAATTCTCCATCAGAAATATGGTAATTTAGTAACATTTCTGAAGTACAAAATGCAATTTTGTTAAAACATCCTTTTCTTCTTTAAATTCATCTTCTCTAACGGTACTGTATGGTAATATAAAAAATAAATTTTTAAATGAAATTGTTATGATACTAGTTGTTAATTGTTATTAATGTTCAATGCATTTAATAATTTACTAGGTCTCAGGTGTAACAGAGGATGTCACTCAAATATTTGAGTAAAGAACTTGACATATTAATTAAAAAGCATTATTATCCTAGATTTAGCTTGACAAGATAATTAAGCCAACTGAAAACTTACAGTTATATTACAATATAAGTGTATGTTAATAATGCATTTCTTCCTTCACACAGATATTTATACGGATTTGAAACCTGTGATATAAGAACAATGTTCATATTGTAACAGAAGGAAAATACAGCTATATTGCATCCTTTCATACACCACTTAATGGAGACTTGAATACATACATGGTAAATTTGCCCCACCAGTCACCATTAGGAGAGTTCAAGTGGAAACCTTCCCTCTCAGAAGGGCACATTTCTGCAGAACCATCATTCTTTTATTCTAGTTCAAAATATACAGGTAATGCCTATTGATTCAACTGCCAGTTTTCTTACACAGTTTAGTACTTCAGCTAGCAACAGCTGTAGCCTGAAGAATTTTTTGATTATGATGAACAACAAGCAGCTTCACACTTACCTGCTACTGCCATCCAGTCAGAAAATGTTGAGAAGGGAATTATTATTTATTGCAGAAGCTAATTTATTAGAATAATTCTATTTCCTTTTTATTCACTTTACAGGATAAAAACCTACAAGTATGTAGTTAAAATCTAATTTAATTTTGTAAACTCATACAATACTTTAAAGAGAAAGAAATGCCTGCAACTGTTAATCTTGCCATAATGCCAAATGCACAGAAAGAAAAGCACAGATGCCTTTTAACTCAGAACTTAGATATGATTCACATATTCATGAAGAAAATCTGTGCAAGTTTATTACTTATTATCTTAATTATTTCAGCTGCAGATTTTAGATACTCAACACTCATTCAAGCTGTATCTTTTACTTAAGAACACATGAATCTATTGGTACCTACCAAGCTGCTATCTATTAACAAAAAGAAAAAGGAAAACAAAAACCAAACCACCACAAAATCATGAACAGCCTTGCTTCAATTTAATTGCAGCACCTTCTGGAACACTGATACAGAGCCTGTAGCAATCACACTGAAATAAAACTTACCCATTACAAAAAAAAATATTTCAACTGCACTGATACAATCTAGTTACAATTACGAAAAAAAAAAAAAAAAAAGTGAACACCACTTTTGCAAAGAACAAGATCTACCATTAAAATGTCACCAAAAAATTGAGTTACCATCACATTTTAACAATCGAACCAGAAAAGAATTAAAGAATTTATTATACAAATGCTGAACTTTAAAGACTGGTCTATGAAATACAAATTTTACAACACATAAATTGGATATAAATTGTACTGGGTTTATGACAGCTTTTAAGCTTCTAAAAATATAAATTTAAGTACTGCAATCCTCAGCTCTATTTCTTTATTTTTGAAATGCAGGGGATTTGAATTACACCAATTTTACGTAATTTCATATTAAATATTAATACTGATTTCATACTAAATACTAATAATTAATGTTACAATTAATTTATACTTGTTACTCTGAAACGTGGCAAAAATAGTATTTTAATACTTTTAACAGTAGATTAAGGATAGTAAAATAGAGTTGACTCCCATTCAGATGTTATTTCATGGACCACTGCTAGAAATACTAATAAAACAGCTCCTGATGCAGAAGCTGCTGGATAACAGTTAACAGCAAAGAGATTATGGTCTTCATCTCTTATCCAGAGAACACAAACTGCATGAGAAAAAAACTAGAAGTGCACATGTACAGCTTCACACATCATTACATACTTAGTAACCAACCAGCTATCAATGAACCATCTGCTTTATTGAAAACGTCTGACCTGCAGCCACTTTGGTTGGGAGTTCAATTCACTGCAGGTCCAAATACAGACTATCTATCTACTAAGCTCCAAGGTGTTAATAACAAGAATTAAATTTTCAAAAATTCTGTACATTGGCTACATCGTAGCAGTGAAGATCAACTCAGAAACCTAGTCTCTTCGATTTGGTGCCGCACCTAGAGAGTGCATTTGTCACAGGAATAAAAGAATCGCTTTGTAAAGTTGGGGTACTTAAAGGAAGTAAAAATTACACATCAAACTGGCTGTACAAACAAACATTTACCATATTCTGATAACAGAAGTTTTACTAATTTTCACCACTGTGTTGAATTGCTGCCAGCTGCCTTCACTGTTCTGTCCATTTTGTGTTTCTGAGGACATTCTATGAGGTTTGACAAGAAAACTGTTTTTCCCACATTGAATAAAATTTTCAGCACACTACAAGTGTCACAAACCAGTAGTAAGTAGGACTGTTTCCCAGTGTTTGTACAGGTTTCTTTCTAAAAAGGAAATATTCAACTGCAAACTCCTTTAATGTGGCAATGCTATCCTCTATGCAAATTTAAAAATTATAAAGAATTAAAGGTATTAACACACTTTCTAAACAACTTTTATTCAACTTTTCTTGATTCTAGCAAAAACATCATCAGGTCTTTTAAGATGTCCCATTTTGGATAAAACTTTTACAGCTTACAGAAACTAAATCCCATATGACTGTAAATGCTAAGACAAGAGATACTATGCTTAGGTTCTCCATCCAGTTAAGCACTAGTGATGCAATGAAGTACTGTGTTCTGGAAAAAAAGATACACAGAAACATAAATTTAATTAAATTAATAAATGTTAAAATTCAAGAGGCAAAAAGAATCTGTTATTATTTGGAGTTCTGCAACTACTAGCTAAAGATATCCAAAAGGACGCATGGAGAGAAATTAGGCAATAGAAGACTCAAGCGTTAATACTAAGAAATATATTTGTAAAAGAAGTTAAAAGTCTTCTCTGAAACAGTATGGCAAGACGGTGAGGACAGGAAACAACAGGGAAAAAAAACCCCAAACCAGCTTCATCCTGCTCCATCCTGACTGGCATATGATGAGTTAAAGACAGTACTATAAAGTTCTTTGTCAAAGTCATTTTAAACTAGACAGTAATCAGAAGGATACAATCATCAACTTTGTGTTGAGGTGGAACTTTGAGATGTTGAGCCCTTACTACTCCTTTGCAAATGCAATGAGTCTGCAAGTATTCATCATCACAGGAAAAAAAATTACATCTTCAGAACTGGTAATTCCAGAATATTAATTCCAGTAAATAATTAAACATTCATATGCAGAAAACTTAGTTTTACTTTGTAAAATTATATCAGTTACTTCAGAAGCAATATCTGCTGCAAGCATATTCCTTAAGGGGCACATAGATGGAAACTTCATTGTAAACTCAAAAGCCAGTGGTAGTAACCTTGTGGGGTGTACCAATCAACGACACAAAATACACTCAGTTGCTAGCAGCAAGAAAATTTCAGTTCTTCTCATTAAAAGATCAAGTTTGAAGAGCTGTATTTTTTAAGTGACTAAATACACTTTGAATCACTTACCTTTAAATTTGATGTCGAGACCACTAAACTCCAATTCAACTCCTTGAAGTGCTTCCCCTAGGGTTTCATGGTAATGGCTGATGCTTTTTTTTGATCCCACACAGAAAGGGAGAGAGAAGTATTTGTATGTTTCTTGGCGATTGTGGTAGGGTCCTACAGTATTCATCCATAGAACAACTTCCTCTTTATCTTGGTACTGAAAGATAAAGTTATTGAGTTAGATGAGAAGCCCAGCAGAACAAAAATGTTGAAGACGCTCTCATTCCTATTAACTAGCAGGGCAGGATTTCTCAATCACAGGCAACAGTCACATTTAAAGACAGCTGTCTTCTGCATGACAGAGATTCTAGAATAAAATTTCAGCCTGCTTTCATAGAAACAAAAAGCCAAGTTGATCATACAGTTTCTTAGAGACTATCACTGAAGTATCAGACGAGGGGGATTTAAGAAAGATGTAGAAGATGCAGTGAGCAGAAGTGGAAAGAAAGCAGAAGTCTTGAAAACAAAGCTATTACTAATTTTGTAAAACCACAGATCAGTTAAAAGCAAAACTCTGCTTATCTCAACTGAAAGAAAGGAAACACCAAATTAATGTCTTGTTAAACAAAATCTTAGCAAAGTAGTCAGGCAATCTACCCACACTGACAGATATTCTGTATTTTCCTTAAACACAGCTCCCTTTCATTTTAGCAAGGGTATGAATTGTATTCAAAATTCCAAGAAGAGCAGAATGCCTCAGAGGATGCACTAAAATTAAACTGTTGCATACCTACAGTAGCCAAGAGCCAAAGTAAGACAGAAGAACTGTATTCTTATGCATTTCCAACATTCCCACAGTGAAAAAACAGAACAGCAAGAAGTCTGGTGGCTGCCATGAAATTCCCTCTGGGAACATTCACTCTTTACTTTCCACAGCTACTGTTAGCCAGGAAAACATATTCCTTCTCTAGAAGCCACTAATTTTTTTCAAGCCCTAATTACTTCTGAACAACCAAAAAAGTACTTAAAGTCGTTAATCTATCAGCTTTCAAATACTGGATTAATTCAGGAAAATTAAATTATCTGAAATAATACTTTGCATTATATTTGTATGCATCTGGATGAGGTGTCAGATTTAATGATCACTACATGAAGTCTCTCATGCAACTTCTTCGCCTACAATTTCAACAGAATAAGAGGGACAGGGACAGTGATATAAGTTCTAAGGCAGAAAAAGCCCCTACTTATAACTATATACACATGAAATCACTATATATAGGTCCTGATTTTTTTTAGGTACAGAGTACAAAGTACAATTATAAGACCAAAAGACAGACACAGAACACCTTGGAGAAGAAAATAAAGTAAAATGTTAGTTAGATGTAACCATTATACAGTGCACAGCTGAAATACTGAATACAGTTCTGCATAACCTTTTTTAACAAATGAACAAAGGTTCTTCAACTCCATTTATTTTGAATAAACACAGTCATACCAAGAGGTTAATGCAGAAATAATTAGGCACATGCAGAATAAAAAAATTCTTCAGATGAAGTCTTTACAAGTTAAATTCAAAGATTTAAACTAACATGCTTGGAAAATAATTTAATCCCTTTAAACTAACATGCCAACTCAATTAAAGGCTTGTATTTTTTGTTTACAAATATGTACAAGGGTCATTTCAGCCTCTTACGTGAGTGATTTCCAACAAGAAACTTAAAATATCTTACTAATTTCATTCTGAGCTGCTGCAGAGGCCACTTCTCAGTTTCACAAACCTGCCCCTTTGCAGAGCACTTCTGACAGGTAAAGAAAGTCAAAAAAGCATCAAATAAAAAGTAAACAACCAGAGAAAACTCCTCTCTGCCAGCAATCAGAAAGGTTACACCAGTGCAGCACAGCTGTCCAAAGAAAGTTGGTAAAGAAAACAGAAAGAAAGCAAAATCACAATTCCAACCCCCTCAGCTGCAGAAGCAGACAGTGGAATCTGCACTTCGAATCCGCCTCTAGCTCTTGCCAAGGGAGCACGGGACAAGATGGTCCATAGCTCTTCCTAGCCTGCTATTTCTATCATGTCTTCTGTTCCTTCCTCTAACAGCTGCAGAACATATTTCCAGCCCTTTCTCAAAATGGTCTTAACTTGTCAAGAGCCCACTTTAGCACTATTTGTACCAAACAGCTTACATGTGAGCTGACCTATATCTTTGTTCAACCTTCAGTAACAGAATATGACAACATCCTTAGTTCTGCGAGATCACCTTTGACTGCTTGAATAAAGAAAGCACTGATCAGCTTTTCTTAACTGCTTGTTTCTGACATGCTTCATACTGAGCTGGGACCTCCACGTTTTTGGAACTATACCAGAAGTGATAGATGAGGCAGAAGCCAACAGATTAAGAACATAATATGCAAAATCTTGCTATGTTTTCTGATCTACCAGTGTAACTAAATAGTAATTACAACATCTGCAATAATAAATCTGGTCTTTGCTTGTCTCTTGTCTGCATGGAGCTTAGTACTTCTTCAGGGCTTAGAAGTTTTTCCCACAATGACTCCAAGATGCCATCAGCCTAGTCTAGAGAGAAAAGGGACCACATCAAACAGATGCAAAGAATTCAGTCTGCATTTATTACTTCCTCCTTTCTCACAACCACCCCAGAACAGCACAAGATAAATCTTTTCAGGACTGCTACCTAAGCAAACACAACACCTCAGCCAGCCCAGGCTACACCTCACTCAAGGCAATCCTTAGGCACAGCCATCTGCCATCCATCAGGAGCTGCCGGTGGCCTCCTCAAATTAAGTGTTGTAGCTGTAGTAAGCAAAACAACTCAAGCACCATCAACTTAAATTTAGGGGTGGTGTCTAGCAGAAACTGAAGGACATTTTCTTCTCTCTACATTTGTTGGGTTTTGCTCTTTGTCAATTATAAGGATGAGCATTCACATTTAAGTATTTCTCTGACATGACATATCCTTGTACTCTTAGCATAGTGGTAGGGTAACTCGGTGGCTATTAAAGAGTTCAATTGTTGCAGTATGATGGTGGGTTTTTTGTCTGGTTTCTTTTCTTTCCTGTTTCATTAGTGCCTTCATAATATCAAAACCTCTACAACAAATAACAGTGCCAGCACAAAGGAAAACTTATTTAGGCAAGACAAAGCACCAGAGTATCTTGTAAGAGACTGCACTGTCACCTCTTTATAAGGACTGCTAGATTTTGAGAAGGCTTTCATATAACACACCTTTCAGCAAAAAGGTCATGCTACGAGAAAACATAAAGTAAGCCAAGATGAACATAGTAAATGACAAGGCAAAGAAGGTCAAAAAGTAAGATGCTGCAATCTGTACTCTGATGCATCTCAGCAAGCTCTTCTGGTTTTGGTTCATATGAAGAGATGTAGCTGCATGTAGCTCAGAGATCCTAATTATATTCACAGACAGAAGCATTTAACAACTTGGTCACAGTGCTGCAACTCACATAGTTCAGTACTTCCACATGTGAGAGAAGGCTACAAAACACAATTTTATTTATGTTTCACTTACTGTAATTTATGAAAAAATGTCTGTAAGCTTTGCATATTTATCCGCACTAAGCTTAATATCAGCTCAGTAACTAAATGGAATATATAATGATGTATTTATAGATGCAGTCTGAAAAGTCTCAGCATCGACACAAGTTACCTACCATATAGCTGTTAAACTAAGGGAGACAGACCTTCAGAAACTTTTCAGTATTGCCAACCAGGTGGTGGAGGACCAACCTGCACCTCAAGAGAAACTACATATCATCTACAGCCCTCATCACAACTTAGGACATCTGTTCCAAAGGAGCACAATATTGTCACACTGCCTGTTCAGAGCACTGGGCTGCAGGGATGTGCCTGCGCAAACTAAAATCACACCCAACCTATCAACAGTTCCTCCTTGTTGCTGGTATTGATGGGTCCACTCCAGATCCCTGCAGAACACCAAACTGGCAGGAAGCCTGTGCAGCCTGACCTGGCCAGGAGTGGATCTCTTCTATGTAATATAACTAGTGAAAAACTGGGGAGGTGCAGCACTTTGAGGCTTAATACAAGACAATTTGCATACATCTATACAGTTTATAAACTATTCAAGTACAGCAATACTGACAGTACCTGCAGTACCAGCATATGCATCTTTCTTCCCTGTTATCCAACAGGGGTGTGGAAAGCAACTTCATGTTCTCTTTGCAAAACTGTAGAAATTAGCATGCTAACCCTAAAAATAGACTATTTATTCTACAAAACAATTAAGGACAGATTAAGTCAGTATATGAAAGATTGCAGAAGAAGATATGAGACTGTCAGGTTGCTGATACTCTTCTTTAAACCAGGAAAACATTTTGAAAAAAAAACATGGGATACAAAAAGAGGATTACAACTGCCAAATCTCATGTGATGATTCAGCAAAATAAATCCAAATCAAGACAGCTTCTTTCAGAAAATAATGCAATTTCACTTCTTTCTTGAATAAAAGTCTAGAATCATGCCCCCCACAACGCACATCTTTCCGGGGGAAAAAAGGACCAACACTATTTGTTACTGGAAAAGCAAAGATGTAGAAGCAGGACAAAAAATGCAGGAGGCAGCAAGCAAGACTCACCTGGCGAGTAATATCCCAGGCTTGTAGTCCTCAGTATCTTACAGAGATTCTATCTGTCGAGCACTGTGATAATACTCAATGTTTGCAGCTCACATCCACACCCTATTAAACTGTGCATTTCAGCCTCATGCTCTCCTTTGGTCAAAGCAGGCTATTTCTAGTAACACTTCTTTATTTTTCTCTGAATTTTAGGCCTCACCAAGAGGCCTAAAATTCATATAGAAATAAAGAAGTGTTACTAGGAATACAGTCCAGAACTGTACTGGTGGCACAGGCTGAACTACTGTACATGCAGTACTTTTACTGTTACACTTCTTAGATGCACAAGATTGCTCAGGCACACCACGTCCTGCTTCCATGACATTTATTTCACCTCTTTGAAATGGAAACACAACATCAAAGAGGAATCAGGCTGCTCATCTGCACACAACTTCACATGCAAGTAAGTATTTTACATGAACTGAAATGTTTTCTGCAGTGTTTCTCTAACTGACAATTTTCAGATACTATACAAAGTTCCTAATTTTGTATACAAATTCTAAGTAAGCCTTACATGCTCAGGGTTTAAATGTACTTCATCAGGGTATAAATCAAACAAAAATGCTTTTCTCAACCATATTAAATTAGGAATTTTGCTACACAATATAGGATGGGTTTTGTTTATTTTTCAATGTTTTTCAAGTATTCCTATTCTTACAGAGCATAGACAATTAAACTGAAACAACACTAAAATTAAAATGCTACCTATTCTCTATACCATTCTCCTGCAACAAAAAACACAGGATATTTCAGAATGTTTTGTGGTTTGCCTATATCATCATCAATTCCAACAAGTCTAGCAACAGAAGATGTGAAAGCCAAGGCCAGGCAGGAGCCCCCCAGCCGTGTTTCTGCAGGATCAGTATACATTGTGATAAGGCCACCAATACCCCATTGATACTATCACTTTGCAAATAAAAGACCAACTGTCTAAAAATGTTGCAATTACTACAATACAGGCAATGAGCAAGTGCACCACATGCTCTGAAGCATGAAAATAAGTTAAAGAATCACCAGACAAGTTTTCAGTTAGTTCCTGATAAACTGTTCTGTTGTGGTCTGAAGTTATGCTGCTGTACTGTCTTTAGACAATGGAGATTTTAAATGATGTGTCAAAAATTCTCTTCACTTACTATTCATTTTAAATACCATGTTTTTATCTTATAATTGTATTTACACTATTCTTCCTCCAAAGAAAGGCAGATGTGATTTGTAAAGACTAATTCAAATTTAAGATAAAGGATACAGCTGTTGATTCAATAACACTATCCATACTGACATCTCCAGAAACAATAGCATAGACCTAGTGCTTCATGCAGAGTCCTCTCACAATTACATTTTACAGTATTTGCTTGGAAATCCACAATTATAAAATAAAGAACACCTATAATACATATTAAAGCACACAGTGCATAATATCCCAGGTCATAGCAGCATTAAAAGCCTAGGGCAACATTTCTGTATGTCCAACATGCTGAGCACTGGTAACAAACACTCTGTACAGCTGTGTCAGGATGCACCAGCACACCCTCCCCCAGGGAGCTGCACAATGCAGAAATGGAAGAAGGAGAAGGAGGGGTATTCCTACCAACAGGTTTTGAGTCTTAAAGTCAGGGAAAATTTAGTTTGAGACTACCAAATCCTAAGTTTCCCTCCCACTTCTCCAGAAGTGAGCAGAGCCTTCAAGATACAGTAAAGCACATTGATTATAAGAAAATTAATTTTCCTACTCAATCATATTTAAAGCTGAAATTCATTAAAATGCAGTATTTAAGGAATATTTCCTTCAGGTTATGTTAAAATCAGTATACTACTAGAAAATGCTTCATGCTTCATTCATGCTATTAATGCTTCCATTCCAATCTCCCTCACAAGATTAAAACATCAAAATACCCCAGCAAGGAGACAGCCTTCCAAAAAAAAGGTAACTATCTTTCTACACCAACTATTCTTAACCTATCCAGTTAATAAACTGGACACCATGTGAACAAGAATACTATACCAAAATAGACTTATAATCCCTCAGAGTTAACTAGTTTAGATGAAAAAAAATTACAAGCCTTCAAAAGGAATTTGTGATTTCCACGGGTAATTATATAGGTAATCATTTAGAAATTTAGAAATCACTTTTAAAGTAAAGCTCAAACCCAAGTAAATCCAGGGACAGCTTTATTTTTTTCCTTAGAAGATTACCAATATTAATTTAATAATGAATAATCCCTCAAGTCAACCAGCCCTTAAAATAAACACAGTGTTATACTGAAAACCATCTCACCTCAGCAGAAGCATCACTCTGAAACATAGGTTCAGCAACAAAACTGGGACCTGAACTAGTTCAACGAATATCTATTTCTTGAAAGCACTGAATATTAGATTAACTCTTCTGTAATTAACTACAGCACCAATTAATCCCTTTCCCTTTCAAAAAATAAACAAAATCGTAATTAAAGTCCTTAAAAAATACATAGAATGAGGCAACTAATTACCTACCACTTATACAAAAACTATCAATACTATTTATCTGTTTTATCAGGAACACTTGGTAAGCTTTACCACACCTCACCTTGAGGAAAACTATGTTAAGAAACTCAGCAAGTGTTTACCAGCCAGGCTGCTGAAGAGCAAAAAAGTCCTGACAGGCAGACACAGTGTTTAACCAGAGCCACATTCTAATCCACTCCACTTGTAGGAAACAGAGACGGTTTTCAGGAAAGTGTCGTTCCAAAATCACATCTCAGTTTATCACACAAACTTCCACTTTCTCACACTGAAAGCCACGGGAAAAAACTCTCCGATGTAAAATCAGAAACTGACGAAGCACTAGTATTTTTTTCCTAGAGATTCTTTTCGGGTAATATTTTGAGCACTTCAGAAGAACTACTCTCACGCGAATGCGTGAGCGCTCAGATCATTATTATGTTATACGCCTTTTTTTTTTTGCCGGTCCGTGGCAGCGTCCCCGTCCTCCTCTCACTCCCCAGGCCGTTCCCACGCTACCTCTGCCTCCTCCCGAGGGGAGCTGTCAGCCCCTGTCCCGCGGGGCTGTCAGAACCGCTCCGGCTCGGACCCGTGCTCTGGAGCAAGAGCAAACATCCTCCCGAGAGGAGAGCAGAGCAAACAGCTCTCCAAACAAAGCACGCGTACCTGCCGGGGCGTTTATCTGCTCCAGGAAAAGGTGGGACACCCCGCCCGGCCGCACAAGGATGTGCAAACCGGATCAGACAACCCGGCGGCCCTGCCCCGAGCGCCCCGGCGTCCCCCTCAGGCCAAACCGGAGCGCGGGGCCCGACCCCGGCCCGCGCGGCTAGAGCAGCCCGAGCGGTGGAGCGGGCGCGGAGAGAGCCCCGCGGGGCGGCAGCCGGCCGCTCCCGCCGAGGCCGCGGCCCGTGGCTCCCCGTCCCTCCCGCCCACCGAGCCGCGCTCTCGGCGCCGCCGCGGCACGGGGGCCGCCTCACCGTGTGCTCGTGCTCGTCGGCGCGGGCGCGCAGCGGCAGGAGCGGCAGGAGCAGCAGGAGCAGCCCGGGCGCCGCCATCTCGGGCCTCGGCGTCCCCAGCAGGCCCCGCCGCGGCACCGGCCCGCGCCCGCCGCCGACGCCACTTCCGCCCCGCCCGCCACGTCACCCGCCCGCCCGCCGGAACCGCGGGGGCGCTCCGGGAGCGCTCCGGGAGCCCCGCGGCCCGGGCGGGGCCCGGGAGGGGCCGGCGGGCGGGCACACAGCGCGGGCGGGCGGGACCCGGACTGCCCGCGGGCCTTGGACACGCTGCGGCCGGCAGGAGCGCAGGGGAGCGCCGCTCCTACGAGATGGAATTGTAATTGATATTCCGTTTTGATCGATAAAATAATCTAAAGGTATTTGGGAACAGCGGGACTCAGGACTATGTACAAGTGCCCTCTGGAGCACATGTCCTGCGGGCAGCAGCTGAAGGAGCTGCAGTTGTTGAGCCTGGCGAGGAGGAGGCTTAGGGGAGACCGTTATCACTGTACAACTGCCTGAAAGGAGGCTCGAGCGAGGCGGGGTCGGTCTCTTCTCCCAGGGAACCAGTGACATGGCCTCAAGCTTGGACACAGCGCCATTTCTTCAGGGAACAGCTGATCAAACATTGGAAGAGGCTGCCAAGGGAGATGGTGGAGTCACTGGCCCTGGAGGTGTTTAAGGAAAGACTAGACACGGTCTAGCTGATTCTAGCTGAACTCTGATGTTCAGGCAGAGGTTGGATTCGACGCTCTCAGAGGTCTTTTCCAAGCTCACGACTTCTGTGATTCTGTGAAATACACGGGCCCGTTCTCTTCGCCCCTCGAGCAAGCAGCGGGAGCACACGGAGCTGTGGCGCTGAGGCGGCACAGCCGCACCTGGACCTTGTTCAGGGGAAGGTTTCTGTCAGTACTGGCTAAGATGAAGCCCGCAAACCTGCCTCCAAACTTGGACCCACCTCAAACTACAAGTGCACAGTAAGGAAAACCAAACCAAACAAAGCCCCCAATCCAAAAAGCTCGTGATGTTGAACACTGATTATCAGACAACTTTTAAATTAAAGAAATATAGTAAAAAATTTCAAAAGTTATCATATATATTATTTTTAAAAAGGGGAGTGCTATACCATCTTCTCAAATAGAGAGCAAACAAATAAGCAGACAAACAAACGACAGGAGCAGAAGGCAGGAACTCCATGCTGTTTCGTGTCACCCATGCTTTGTAGAAATGACACAGAACAGATTTCTCTCAATTACCATCATACCTATGCTAAAAGCTTCTCCTCTTGTGGTTTTACACATTCAGTCTACCTTCCCTGAATATATTTCACAAGGTATATTTATATGAAACCTTTTCTAGAGATTCAGGAGACAGTGCATGAACTGTTTCAGTAGAAGAGAGGTCCCTGTAGAGATACTTGCCAAAACCCATGCAAAAGCCATGCTTGTATTACACACACACATACAGACTAAAGGAAAAAAAAGAAAAAAGAAAAAAATAGAAAACCTAGACAGTTTTGATAACACCATATGTTTCTTCCTAGTCATTGCATCTCAGTCCCAAATAGAGTAGCTTACCCTTGGGAGACAGAGAGGAGGCTTCAGCATCTTCAGATTATTCAGTACTTAAGTCTCTCAGCTAGCAACAGGTCCAGCCAGAGCCATCTGCTGCAGCAGGGTTTGCAAGGCATGCTGTACAGAGAACAAACACTTTCCCCAGGCCTGCCAGCTGGCACCCGAGTTTGGTGGATTGGTTGATGGCCCTACAATTGGCCATGCCACTTAAGATTTTACAAGTGATTTTATTATCTGTTCAGTCCTTGAATTCTAATATGCATCAGAAACACTGTTCATATTTCTCTTTCCACTTTCTGCCCCAAGTACATTTTTAAGTAACCAGCACTCTGCATGCATGCCATTGTCTTCTCAGTCTCTTCTGATCTTCAGTTTCAGTGCTTTTCTCATCCTGAGTGGAAGCAACACACACCACATGCTCACCAGTACAAAATACAGATACAGGGACTTCATACACTTACATATAAGAGGCAGAAAGCAACTAGATGAATCCAACCTATGTGGAACACAGTTTGGTGGCTAAGCAGGTCCATCACCGTTGGCATGTAAGAGGCTTGAAAGATGCACACCTGCATCCAATTGTTTACCTGCATCTAACAGTAAAGCCATTTTAGTGCTGTTCCTTTTTTCCTCGATAGGGTGAGAGTCTTGCAGTGATCGTTGGTTGCTGAGATCCCTCAGTAATCCAGCAGCAGTGAGACAGGAGTGCCTGAAACTACAGCTGCATCCTCAATTTCCCTCCCTTAAGCAGTGCAGAATGGGCCTGTGCAGAATGGGCCTGAACAGAATGCAGTTACAGTATGGCTCAGCTGCCCTTTTCCCAGCTCACCTCTTCTCCAAACCCGAGCACCACCAGCATTTAGCTTTATGTGATAGGACAGGTCAAAGTAATGAAGTATCTGAGCTTCAAATGGGAGAGGGATTGAAAGGCTATGAGCTACCTTTCAGCAATTCAGATATAACTATCTCTCCACAGCTCAAGCAATAAATAGCCAGTTCACAACCATGGTATTAGGATTCTGCAAAGACAAATGATGAGATAAATCCGTCCCATAGAAGTCATTTGGCTATAACATGGAGGAGATGCAGAATTAAAAATTGGCTTGGAAAGATGGATCCCTGGGCTGCTTCAGTCCAACAGTGCTGAAAGAACATCTGCATGATACAATTTGCTTTTCCTTTCCTGCCCTATTACAGTTTTACCCACATCCTACAATTCTACTATATATTGCACCTGGCAGATGTGAAAGCAGACAAATTCCTCTTACCACACCACAGCTCCAAGGTGTGGGGCACAGCACCAAGAAGATAGGGAATTTTTGAGCAAAACCAGAGAGCTGTGTGTAAACCAAAGCATGTGGCAGCTGAAGACAATCAAGCTGATGAATTTCTTCTTTTGGTTTATTTCTTTTATCCCTAATTTCTTCACTTGTCCTTTCTACTATTTTTCCTCATTTCAGCACCAAAACAAACCTTCTCTCCTTCCAATTTGAGCTAATAGTACCTGGAAACCTTGTTTCATTCCAAGAAGAGCACAGGAAGGCAGCTCTCACCTCACCATTCCCCTGGGTACAGTGAACAAAAGCAAACTGTCGCTGAGAGTCTATAGTGGCAGTTACTGCAGACAGCACTAAGGTTACTTTAAAAAATAAAATTAAAAAACAAAAAAAAAAAAAAAAACAAAACAAAAAAACCCACCCAAAACCAAAACAGAAAGGAAACACCTCTGAATATACTGTGCTGTGTATGCAGCACAATACATGCGTCCCTCTGTCATCAAAAGGAGAGGGTATTTGGAGTCACCCAAATCCTATGAGTCTAATGCAGAGATGATATTTAGCATATGCCTGCATCCCTGAAGCAGCAGGAGCTTCTCCACCTTCATTCACTGCTGGTCAAGTCATGGTTGTCACTTTTGCAGCTTTACACACTGGGTTTGCCACCCTGAAAGAGTAAGGAACTGCAACTCTGTCCCCTGCTCTCCTACAGATGAAGGAGAGCTGACATGATCGGACAGAAGCTCCACCTGTCCTACCTATACCTGAGGAATCACCTAATAAAGATGTATCTGTCTGTTTTTGAAACCATTCCCTCTCTTCCATCCCTGAAAACCAAGTATATAACAACAATGTTTAATTATCTACCCTGAATGTTATCTTGCAGAATTCCCATCTGTGTCACTCACGGACAATCAAAGCCTTACACTTGTCCCCCAAGGGTTGGGATATGCACAGAAAATTTCAAGGTCTGGAAAAGAGCCAAACCAGGAAGTCTCCTTAAGTTTGAAAGGCCTCAGGCAGAAAAAAAGGCTGGACATAGCTGCTGTAGATTCACATTGGTAGAAAGGAACAGCAGAGCAAGCAGAGTCCATGTCCCAGTCTGTCTGTTTCCACTGCAGCCAGCTAAAATTCAGCTGGTACTTGTGAGGGGTACGCACTGATAACTGGAGACTCACTACTGTTCCACAGGATGAAGTGAAATGCTTTCATATTGCTGCTATAATGACCACATGCAAAAGACACAGAACACAGCACTGCCACCAACTCCTTCTCTAATTTGAGAGCTTGGTCATGTGATTTTGTAACACCATAACTCCACCCTGCCTGAAAAAGGTTTAAGTACAGTTGGTTTGTGATATGAAGGTCCCTTACCAGCTCTCTTGGGAATTTTCCATGGTAAATACAGCACACACAACACCTTGTCTGTCCTCTTCAAGAAGGGAACAGGAAAAGGAAAGGCATTTTCAAGGCTCTATGCAAAATACATACTTGAAGACAATTTCTCATCCCCCCGTGGTTTAATGACTGCTAAAAGGGGATGGTTACACATTCTGAAAGGTCAGTATCATTGTATCCAAAATGTTATGCCAAGCAGCAGTACATTCACCTGCTCCTGCTGTCATAAGTATTTTTTCAAACATCTTATTTTCTTTACTTTTTAAGCATGTTTTCCAGTCAAGCCCTGGTAGACTGTATTGAAAGATTTGCTAACAATGCTTATGAGGATTTAGTTCCTAAAAGGACACATGTGCTTTCTTGATCAAAAGGCATCTTCATGTTGGTACAGGCTCCCAAGACACACATCAATGTTCTTCCCAATGATGATACATTTTCTTAATCCCCAAAGCACCAAAATTCTTCCAACTAAAAGAAAGTTATAGAATGCCAAAAAGTCCCAGTGAAAATCATGGGAAAAGTCACCAGAGCTTCAGGGAGGATGAAGGGGATGAAATCTTTTGGGTCCCACTTATAAATAATTTAAGACAGCCCCAAAAATATCTGTACAAACACATTTATAAACAGAAAAAAATTTTTATATCCCACAGATGTTCAGAGATTCAGCGACCTCTTGGGGGAACAGGTGGAGGATAAAAGCCTTCACAGCTTACAGGCCTATAAAAAGACAGAGAATGAAAATGCATGTAAAAGTAGTAGAAAATAAGAGTTCTGGAACAACACGTTGCATTCAGTAACATCATATGTAAGCATACTGTACAATCAATAGTCATACAAGAAGAAAACCAAGCTGATTCAGCAACAGAGCAGATGCCAAGCTGCCAGAGCACTGTTCCTGTCCAAGCTATTTCTTCTGTTCTTCAGCTGCAGTAATTCTACTATTACTGGAAAGAGATGCTCTAATAGTTGGTTGGAGTAAGACTTTGATAGTATTGTAGCTTTCTCATGAAATGAAGATGCAATAGGAAGAGATCAAAAGATTCAAAACCTTTTTTCAAACTTACTGCAGATAAATTCCAGCTATAGCCTTGCCAAAGCCAAGCCAACAACACAGACCTTGCTGCACCCACACAGTGCAATTACTGCTTTAACAGTTGGAGAATTTTGTTAGTATATGTACTGAGAGAACTTTTTGGGGAATAGACTTCATAGACTTGCACTGGTTGGACTAAAGGAATGTTAACAAGTTATATAAGTTTATGATCAAATCAAAGCAAAACTCCTCAACACCTTTTAAAAAACCAGTGCAGTTCTTTCTTTGAGGCCTGTAAACATATAGACTGTGGAGAGATCTGAACTTCGTAAAACAAAGTCCGAGAGAATGCCAAAAGGAACTTCCCTCTGCACTCCACTTTGTATGTTTCAAGAGGATATTCTCAGGAGGGTCAGGTACTAAATCTCTGCCAAGGGCAGGATGCAACTCCACCTGGGTCAGTCTTACTATGGCAAGTGTTGTGTGCTCCACTAGTGCTGCCCCTTGCTCTGCATGAACCACAGGGACAGCATTGCAACAGCCTTGTCACCAACTAGGAAACAGATTCCTCGACATACAGATGAGAAACAATGACCTTACAATTCCTAACAGTGAGTGCTGATAGACAGGAGTCTGGTAGACTTTGTTCAAAAACACACTCAATTTCTGCCTTGCTAACTGCCTTGCTTTCTGTCCAAGGCTTCCATATGGATTCACTGAAAGCACACATTTTGAGCTGCATTTTAGTTTTACCTGCTTGCCCCTCGAGGAGGCACTCTGGGAGGCCTTTCTGGGAAAGGAAGCCTCTCTACTTGGTGAGGAACTGGGCTGCGGCTCCTTGCTGTTTCTGGGACTTCACTGTCCTACAAAATGAAGAGAACTGCTTACAGAACAGCAGAATCTGGTTCTTGGTATCTTCACAAAAGAAATGGCTACATTTTGGCATTTCTCTAAATGCAATGCCAGCTCTGAGCTCCTTTTTTTGCATGAAAACAAAGGCATGTAGTTAAGGACAGGAGAGCAGTACATAGCAGAGGTGAGAGCTTACCTCACTGTCCCCTTCCATCCCACTGCTGACACTCAATATACTCCGAGTGCTGGAGCGGTTACTTGCACTACCTGGAGTAAGCAAGAGAGAAACTGATTAATAAACCCTGGTGATTTAACTGCAAATCCCTAATTCAGGGCTCTTTCTAACCTCATACTCAATTCTTGCACACATAATTAACACTTGTTTAGATTCATTTATTTTCACTGTTTTGTTTTTTTTTTCCATATGTTCAGGATCCAAACAACAGCATTTCATACAACACAAACCAGAGGACCAAGCCATTCAATTATGCTATCATTCTAGAAGATTTCTGCCTTATCTGTTACTTTATGGTTGTGGTTAAATACTCACGACCATAATCTAAATGAAAAGACCCTATGCCAATATAATCTGACAAGTCAGGCAAATACTTTCACAAGGGATACACACCCAACACTTATGTACATTTAAATTATCAGTCCCCAGATTCTTTAACAACTGCATGAAGATAGATGGCTCTGAGCACTGTCATATAGTCATTCCTGGAGTGACTGCTTAAGAAGTTATTGTTCCAAATAAATAACTGTTTACTACCCCCTCTTACAATAATCCTCACTCATCACAGGAATGTTTCCTAGTCTATTTCCAAGCTAAACCCAAGTTTGTTCAAACAACCTTCAGCACCCATGTATGCAAACCCACTTAACTGTCATGGACTCCGAGTAGGGATTGTTTTTGCAATCAGTCATGCCAATTCCAAAGGTGACACAAACAAACATATCCTACACAGTGCTATGGCTGGTTTCAGTCATAAATAGATAACATTCTATAGGGCTGTGAAATACTGGGACACTAATATTCAGAAACCTCTACACTGAAATGGTGGTTAGAGGTTTTCTCCTAAGATGCAGTCCCTCCCTGCTACCTTTGGGAAGTCTCATTAGCTGGTATAAACAGCAGCACTTAGGAGTGCTAAATACTGTGGCAGGGTCCATTCTCACAATCACACCATGAGATGACCACCAAGCTGCATACAGCGAGCTCTGAAGACTTGCTAACACTTCTCTCACATGTGCTTGTGTGCAAATTACTGGCTCAGCCAGATGCCTCTGGCACCTATCCTGGATGGATGCCATCTGCATCTTGCCAAGAGTTACAAAGGTAGTAACCTCACAGGAAGTCAGGTTTCCTTTCAAAAGACCAAATTGATCCTAAATGATTTCTGCAAGAATTCTTGCAGAATCTGCAGTAAGAGCAAGAACACAGGGATTTGATTTGCACAAGTTAAACATAATGAAAAGCAAAGTTAATGAAAACGTGCAGACTGCCCAAGTCACTCAAGAAGTCCCGCAGTTGTCAAGGAAAAATGCTGTCCTTTATGTAAAACAATTGAAGCAACAATATGTAGAGACTGTTTTCCAGCCTGAACTATAACTGCCCTTCAGGCCAGAAGAGCAGCCTGCTGGCAGTCACAGCACGGGAGCATCCTTTCCAATGAGAGAGCAGCTGCCATCTACTTTAAGAACTGAAGATAGGTGGCATGCCTTCCCTGAGAAGGCTCAAGAGAATCTTCTGCTCAGCTTTCAGGTTCTTCTCCTGCAGAGATGCAGGCAAAAATGCCCAAACCACTTGATGCACACCTAGACTTGCATTTACAGTTTTAAGAACAGCTGGCCTGAGGCTTGCAAAGTTTGGAATGGCATTGTCAGTGCTGGGATTCAGGAACAGAAGTCCTGTCCCCCAGCTTGACTCCAGGGTCAGGCATGGGAAATGTGTTCCATCCAGCTTTCCTGTAGGGGCAGAGACACTCAGAGTTTGCTTACTTGTTGTACTGGATGTGCTTTCTGTTTTCCAGTCTCCTCGTTTTAACTCCTTTTTTGGTGGAAAAACATTTTTCCTGGGGGTGTATTCATATATTCCACATTCTGGTTTCCCCAAAGTATTATGAGAATGTCGAATGGGTACTGTAATTTCCAAATCTGTAAGGGAAAATGAAGAGCTCAGGAAGGTCTATGCAATTATAGCCTCCAAGAGACAGTTTTGCACTTAAGGACAACTTTAAGAGTTAACCCCATCTGCATAAAGACAATCGTAACTGTACATGAATGAATCAAGATGCACTCTACAGATGTGGGCATCCTTTTCTTGGCTGTGAAAGTGAGGAGCAAAGCATCTTCCTTATGTTTTTGCCAACTGGCACATGGATGTGAATATTAAAATATCACAGACCCACAATACACTTCGACACATTTCTGCCTGAAGAATTTGTTAATATGGTTAGCTAATTCATTACCAGACAATACCAGAATCAAAGATTGTTACCTGCACTTTTGTCTCTTTTTTGCTTCTCCATTTGCCTCCTGGTTATGCTGTCTCGTAGACGTTTCAGATTTTCCTAAAAACATCACAAGATATTATTTTCAGGCTTTGGATAAAGGAATATGAGCAGCTTTCCGACAAAACCAGTATTTTATCTCAGTTAACTTTGCAGTCAAGCTGTAACAAAGCTTGCTAGACCTGGCTGAAGTCGCAACCATGTCAACAGGTTTTAATCTAATCCTTTCAAAAACCCATTATTGACTTTCAGAAGACAATTTTTTTTCTCACGTTCATTATGTATGTTAAGGTCAAGTTTACATACTCATGGACAGTTGCAGATAAGCAGTAGATTTGGTTTAGAACTACCTGTATTTTCTGTTTGCACTGTGACACTGGCACAGAAACAAGACACAAAATCAAGTAACTGCACTGTCCTTTCTGTACTAATGAACAGATAATTCTGACTGCTGGGACAGAAAAGGCTGCCACGCATCCCAGAGTGTGAGGTACAATCAGAATTCAGAATATCCCCAGTGAAGAAATGTAACTGGGAGCAAAGACTCTTCACCATTGTGTGGCAGCATATTACACCTTACAGTACAAAAAGGTAGGGAGAAAAAAGACAACTTTTTTCAGAAGGGAAATAAATACAGATCTGAGAGAAGGAAACCCCTGAATAGGTAGAAAAGCAGATGCTGTACCATGAAGCAAAATTTGGAGCAAAGACTTTGAAGGCTGCTCATGGCATGGGGCACAGAGCATGCCACTTTGTCTCTTCAATTCACTTAAGTAGCACTGTGTTCATCTCTGGTAGAAGAAGGGATTCCTCTGATTGCTTATGGGTAGAGAGACCTTTCCAAGTGAAAATCAGAAGAAAAGCCTTGCCTTTGTTCTGACAGCTTCCAAAATAACATCACCCATAGGAGACCAGACTTCCAAGGCATGAACAAAAGGCTCCAAAAGAAGCAGGCAGTGGTTTTAAAGAGGAAGCCTCACTCTAACTTGAGAACGAAAATTTTAAACTGTAACTGATAGTTCCTCCAGTCATTATGTCACTGCTGCCAACAAAATGACTCCCTCTTTCTGTTAAGCCACCCAAACACTCTGCTTTTACTAATGACTGTTGCTAGACCTTGCCTAGCTGCAAAGAACAGTCCTGCAGCCATCAACAAACAATTGGAGAAATCAGATCATCTACCAACTAGGACTTTACAGCCAATACGCCATCTGGGACAGAGTCTTCACTGATCTGAAATGGATGAGAACAAACAAGTTAAATGTTCATCACAGAAGTCCCCTGCCAGCAGGTAGGTGCTAGGCAACCTCTAGAAAGGTGATTTAGCCAACTGGATTTGATCCAATTCCTTGTATACAGATCTTTAAAAACTAACGATATTACTGCAAGACAAACAGATCTGTAAATCTGCTTGCTGCTTACTGGGAACAGCTCCCCCATGGCAGGAGAGAACTCTGCTAGCTGGGGGACTATGTTAGCAGTCTTCCTGCTCCAACCAGGAAAAAATGTACCCACACTGAGAAGCTTGTGATATATACCTAGAGAAACAGCTGTATTTCTTAAACAGTAGTGTAAGTCTGTACCTGCTGGAACCGGAATGATTCTGATCGCTTCTTCTGGTTCAGTTGCCACTCCTTAAAATGAAGTACAGCTTCATCCACAGTGAGGATGCCCATTTTCACTTGCTCCTGTAATGTAATCAGCTGCCGCTGACCTGGGGTTTTCATTCCAGCAAATGGATCATATATACTTGATTGAGACAGGTCCCTTACAGGCCTGACTATTGTCTCTGAAGAGAGAACACCAGCAAAAATATTATTAAACTTGTGGCATCTACATTCCTCACTGAATACAAAGAGATCAAGAGCCCTTGATCCAGCAGACATTAAAAAAAAAAAAAAGAAAAAAAAAGGGAAAAAATGTATTACAGACTGAGTGTTTCCTTAGAAGTGTTCTTAGGCCATCCTCCTATTTGTCAGGTCTAAAAGCCCAGCTGAGAGGTACCATTGTACACAAATATATCCCAGGGATTAGGTCTGCTCTTGAAAACAAAATTTAAGTAAAGAGCACAAAACATATTCATTAAAGTTCCTTGCTTCCTCAGCAATTCACAGAACAGAGCTTTTACTTTAGCAGTCACAAAGCTAGAATCTATTAAGGTAATCGGAGTAGTTTAAGCCCAGAAAATTCATTCTACTGATGCTGGCATTTTCCAACTCATTTGTAACATAAAGAAGAGTTCCCAAGATATGAGATGTGCACCCCTCACACTCTGCACTTATAAAAGTTTCCAGTGTCACAAAAGGTCAAAAAGATTGGGTCATTCATAGAGGACTGTTATCCCCAAAACAGTCTATTCTGTCATATTTCACACAAATGAAGCTACTGTAACAGATCTGCTTTTGGATTACTGAAAGGATTTTCAGGGTGAACTTCTGCCTTACCTTTCTTAACCCTTCCTCTAGGGACATAAAGATTCTCAGGTCTTTGAGCCTTCTGTGCAAAAACTGCAAAAAAAAACATTCTTAGATACTGAAATGCATCTCCTGAAGACAGAAATAGCAAGGTTGAATATGGCAAGCATACATAATTCTGCACTGCATTACAGCTTCTGTTACCCTTCTAAGTCCATTGAAGAAAACAAAGATTTGTACATTTGAATTCCCTTTCTGTGTACCTCAAAAATTTAGCTCAGCCAACTCTAAGAGAAATCTGGACATGATTTCTCCATAGTTCTGTCACAGTGGGATGGAGTAGTCACTGAAATTACTCTCTCAAAAGGCATTGTGGTTCTTGTTAGAATGTTCATGATATATGACCAAGATTTCCAAAGCTGCCTAATGAACTAAGAGGAACAATCTTCTTCAATTTCAATAAAACCTCACCTCAGAGGGAGGTACTGAGGTATAAAATCATGTCCTATACAAATGCAGTTGAATCAATGATATCATTACAGATCAGCAATGTCTCAATTTAGTAGCTTAATTGTGTCCTTATAATATCAGGATCTTTCCTATTTAGTTGGTTTTGTTTATACCATTTGGGGGTAATCTGTCATGCTACTGCTTTCATGAAGAGCAAGATTAGGCCAAGATCTTGGGATATAACAACCCCACATTTTCAGAGCAGGCAAAAGATGAAAAAACAGATATGGAATTGGATCCCAAAGGTAACTTAACTCCAGAGTCAAATAATCCAGGGATCCTGGCGTTTATTTGGCAACTGGAGCCCATGTCAATGCCATTCTACCGTTTACTGGTCTACATTTCCACTGGAAACCAACTCACTTTTAGAGATGTACAGCTCATTGTCTGGCTGAGGAGCGCTAGATTCTGGTCTTGGAACAGGAACTGGAGGTCTGTTAGCCATTTCCTGTGGAAAAGGGTCTTGTTCCACCGAGTAGTACACATCTTCACCATACTGCTTGTGACCTCCTTCCTCAGAATCTGGCACATCCATGCTACCACCTAAAACAGAGGTGAGAGTTTGTAAGAATAGCAGCCTGGCCACCTCACTGAACACTGGTTCCCTCCAGATGCATTATGTACCACATTCTTACCAAGCTGGCCATTTCACAGCCAAAACAATCCAGTTTTGCAGTGCACTGAATGTACCAAAGACCTTCGTGACAGGACTTGATAAAGTCATTAACATCTAGTAGCATGTAACTGTTTGCTACTATGCCTGTACCATCTGTTTTGAAGAAATAGTGAAGAATCTCCTAACTCTCTAAGAATTTGAGGAACAGTTAGTTTAATTAACTACAGTTAATTAACATACTTTAATAGTGAACAAATCAAACAGACCAATGGTTTCCAAAAGCTGTGTGATGGTCTACAAAGTGCTGTAGAGAATTACTCCTTTGTCTGAAAAAAGCAAACAATGTGGGCTATCTTCTCTCCTAAGAGTTCATAAAGAAATCTCAGGTTCTGTTTAATTGTTCTAACTGCACTGCTGCCATCTTTCCCTCAAAATAGGTCTCACCTTCTAAAAACTTGCGGAGCATTGAGTCTTTCGTAGTTACAGAAACTTCATCTCCAGCAACTGGAATGTCTGGTTTGGATTGAAGCATCTCTACATCTGAAAAAAAAAAACAACCCAGAAAGATGAACCTGTTAATTACATCCTTCAACACATGGAACAATGTAATATGAAATCATAATAAACTGGACCTTTACTTTATGGTGACAGACAAAGAAGCTGGGCAAATGACCAGACATTTTCCTCAAAAAAGGTTTCTAAGGTGCTATGTTAAGTCCACTCTGAACAAATATTTTCCAGCTGCCTGATGCTTACACTTGAGGGTGACTAACAATGCTATTGAGAAGTTCTGACAAGGTTTCAAAAAGGCACTGAGTTTTGGCTATTCTTGAGTGTGTGTCAGCCAGGTGGAAGTTTTGGCCTCTGTACAGTGCTCCTGAGAGGAAACCACATGACTTGGAAAAACAAGACATTAAAGGCAATTTTTCCATGACATATAAAATAGTGTTTGTTTTATTTATTGGAATAAAGTCAAAACAGTTGGCTGAGTTAATTACTTGGATCTGGAAAGTTATTAGAGGATCAGATGATAATTCAGTATTGAGAAAGGACTGACAGCAAACAATAAAATACTTTGCTAATTCAGTGTTTTGACATAAAGAATTTTGATTTTAAAGGAAAAGGTCAACCTCATCATAACACTAAAACTAATCTTTAAAATAAAACTTTATGTAACCATGTTGCTAATGATATTAAAACCAAGAATTATATAAATGGATTGCTGAGGCCTATGGATATAAGTGAATTTTTGAGGCATATCTATTTCTATGTAATAGATCTACTGCTACATAAACTAGATAGTTTGGGTTACATGTGAGAATATGAAATACTTTTAACTCGTTAAAATGGCTCCAGTCCTCTGTTACTGTATTCTCAAACAAGTTCCTGCCAGAAAAATTGTCCCTGTGGTATCTAACTTTGATCAGTCTCTGAAAAACTGTGGTGGAAGCACATCTTGATCACAATAAAGGGGCACAATGCTATAGTATGGCTACACCTAAAATAGCCCTGGTATTACCCTCTATACAACAGCCATATCTACTCACATAAGGGTAATTCCTAGAAAAAGTACTTCAAGAGAAGTTAATTATGATTTCCTAGTGAACCATCCTCAAAAACCTTCAAGTCAGTACAAAAGCTTACATCCTTTATTTGTGATAAACCAACCAGTGTTCCCATAAATTTCAGTGAGGGTTTGCCTGTGTGCTGGTATTCTAAATGATATTGAAACACTTCCACTTTGAGAGAGTCAATCAAAGTGCTGAGCACTGTGCCAATTCAAACTTATCTGTTACGATACAGGTAGATTTTAAGCACTGTTCAGACATGCTGTTAATATTCTTCAGGCAAAGACTAACAGACCAGGTAAGGAAAATGGAATTTCAATAAAAGACTCCTGAATGGAAGGCAGCAGAGCTTTGTGTGCAGAGGCAACACACAAGAACTCCAGAAGAAGCAGGAAAGAGAGGCTTTTCCGAGTTCAGTTCAAAAGTGCTAAATTACAGGAAGCTCAATTTGCAAGAAAATTGTGTGCACAGTTTTTGGGAGATCTGGGTATTTCAGACCTGGAAGAAGGGAAGTTTGGCTAGTAGTGTTGAGCTTGCTTTTTAATTCTCCACAGGCTTAGTCAATCAACCCCATTCAGAGGTGCACTGATTACAGGCAGACCTACCAAGCATCTAGAAACTCTCACTCTCATTACTGCAAACAAAAGCAACTTTGTTCCTTACAAGTCCAACCTGATTTACTGCTTATCTTGACCTGAAGAGAGAATAATTCTGGTTTTGGTAGCAAAACCATTCCTGCAGTGGCCAACAACACTCAGCAGAAAAGAGTTTATGATTCCAAGGAAAAAACTAACACAGAATTTTTGACTTCATAATCAAGGAGAATTTTTATTTTGGTTTTACAATAATATTTAATCTAAAAGAGGAGAAAACTAGTCCAGGACCAATATAGCTCATAAGCACAAGTGTTTCAAAAAGAAAGCTCTTCCCCAGAGGCAGCATACTTAAAAACTGCAGAAACACTACAAGTCCTTAAGTACTTTAAGGAGATACTTAAAATATATGAAGCTAAATTCTCTGCTCCTTATGGGAATCATAAAACAGATCAGTGGGATGAAGTCAGACCAAACTGACAGGTGAGTAAGAACAGCAAATTTACAATTGCTTAACAGAGGTACTTAATTTGGTATTTTCAATTGGCCACACTGAATATTAATGCAATAGTGAAAAAGTTAAACATATGCATAGTTATCAGAATTAGCTCTATTTTTAGCAATAGCCAAGCAAATTAGATCAATGTTTTTTCACATTTAATCTTTTTGGTACACATATTTCTAGATGTTCACTTTCTTTTGCTCTCAAGTTGTTGAGTTAGAATCTCAGCTCTTGTTTTACAGTTTCCCAGTTATCAGTAAAATCACATCTTACATAGTGTTCTTTCCTGTCAGTGTCAGAATATGCCTAGGTACCCAGTCCTCAGGAGGAAAAAGCAAGACATGATAGAAAATTCAGTCTCATTTCTATATGTTAATTTACTTGCTCAGGGTGTCTTCGAAACACTGAAGAAATAGCTCTTGATCTTGTACACTAGCAATTTAAAAGAAAGAATAGGGCAATTTTATCAGGCAGCTAATATTAGAACTGCAGCACAGTTTCCTAGTGGTGGGCACAGAAAAGCTGCAACTGAGGCACTACTGTGTGTAAGAGAGACAGGGGTCTGAACAATATGATTTAAAGATGCCTCTGCAGAGGGCTTGGACTAAGTGAGCTTTAGAGGTACCTTCTAACCCCAACCTTCCCATGATTCTGTAATTCTATGAATATACATACAAAGATCTTCTGGGGCACCCGGGACAAATCCAGCCATGGATTCATAAAGCTCTTCATCGGTGCCAGGATTCAAGGAACATTTCATTAACAGATCAGTGGACAGGTGAGCCATGGACTCATAAACAGACTCATCCTCCTCGCCTTGCATCAGCTCTTCCTTTATGTGACTCTTTAGCATATCTACAGTTTCCTGGAGAGGAAGAAGGGCAAGACAAAAAATAAATAAAAAAAAAAAAAAAAAAATCAAGTCTCTCTTAAATAAGGAATCCAGAGAACAAAAACAAGCAAAAGATATCTCGCTTTTTCATCAATGATGGAAAAAACCTCTGAAGACAGCTCATTTCCAAAGATTAAGGCTTCTCAAGTGACTTTAATCCACACTACAGCTGTCTGGGACAAACTTTCAAGATCTATGTTGAATTAATAAGTAACAAAGGTGAAACAAGGGCTGCTGACACATTTTGAGTAGCCATTAGAGCCTCTCACCCCATCACTTTCATGTCCTACCCAATGTCTGCAAACTCCCAGAACACAAGCACAGCTCATTCTAAAAATACAAATGCTGTCAAAGGCTATTTTGGGGCACGAAGAGCTAACCATAAGGGGGAAAGCTTACCACATGCAGAGCACCTGCAAAATAGCCAAGTTTTAGCTTTGATGTAGACTCAGTTTCAGTTTCTTGGCATTAGCAGCAGCATGTAACACCCAGAGTGGGAGTACACAGACCCTTTTCTGTGATATTAACAGGAAACCTCACAGCAGGCAACAGTTCATGTAACACAGGCAACTTCTGATTCACAGGAGAGCAGAATCCTTTCTTATGCATTTGCAATATAGAGCAGGGGGAAGGCAGAGCTTCACCAAATCACACAAGGAAGCAAAATGTAAAGCTTCATCTCCTCCTCCTTCCCAAATTCCAATTACGTCACAAGTGCAGCCATCTTAACAGTTGCAATTCTACAAGATATTCTTCCATCCACAAATGCCAATTCATGGGCCCTCAATCCACACGGCATGTGTGTCAAAGCTGTCTACACATGCTTCCCTCTACATCCAAAACGGGTCAGGGCAGTAGTTCATGCAATGCTTTACAGCGATGCAGAGGAACCTTTGCTACAGAGAAAATCAGGCATGTAAAGGGTTTAACTGGCATTTTCAGACATCCATACTACTGGTGAGAGTGGTCACTATCTTGCAGTGGTCACACTGTTGCAGATGATTTGTGTGCTTTGTACTGTGCTGCACTGACAGCTTGACAGTGGGTAAGGAAAGCCTACTCTTAACACAGGTCTGTCGCTGTGCTGGGGGAGAGAATATGGGAGGAGCACAATACTGCAATGAGAGGCGGGAAGGACTCCTTGCACAACTCTCACTTACCCCAGTGCAAAGATTTTGATTGCACAATTTACAGTTTCTGCAGCCCTCCTGATCTCAGAATATGGAATGTCTTTTATTTACCTCTAATATATAATGTCAAGAAGCAAATCCAAGAACTACCCATGTCTCCTAAATAGGGCTTAAACACTACAGTAATTGGCTGGCAGAACCACACTAAAGCTGGTAAGATCTACCACCCAGCACTGAGACAATGTTAAGGACAATTAAACACAACTTTTCAACCTAAAGCAAAGGCAAATAGAATTCATGTGACCTGAGTCACATAGCTCCTTGTTATTTTGAAGCATATAGGCCAGACATAGCTCAAACTGAAATGAAAGAAGAAACTCTATGTGTACTCAAGTACTGAACAGAAACAACTGCTTGTTGCAGCTGGAGTCAGGTCCATGTCATAATCTGGAAAAGTCAGAGTGCTGTTTTCTGGGGGTGAGGTTAGCTCAAAGAGAAATTAACTGTCAGTTGGGATCTCTGACAGAACAAGTAGGGAATGGACAGCTATACCAATGCAGGAAGAAATGGGTATCAAGTGGAACAGGCAGACTACATAGATCAGCTGTGAATGAGCTAGTAAGCAATCCTGACCATACTACAACTAATAAGAGAGCACCTCAGATTGTATCTTCCCAAACATATTCTGTTTGCATATTACTCCCTAAAGTAAGCTAGATGAAGGGGCTCTTTTCCCACAGTCAGAATTAGAACATTACACTACGCATCAACCACATCCCTACAGAAACTTCACTAGAAGGATGGAGGAATGGAAGCCACCGTTGCAGTCTCTGCTTTCATCTTACTTGCTCGTGCAAAAGCCCCAGAACTTCCCTGGCTCCAGAGCCATACCTAACCCTCCAGCCTGAAGGCTTTCTGTGTGGCTGGATGTCTGTGTTCTACAACCTACCACAACATGCTTTATCACCCCATCACTCCTGCTGAAGTAACACCAAGTGCCAAGCTCAGTGCCAGAGCCCGCACCCGGTGTGGGACAAGGCAGAAAGACTGCTCAGCTTCCTCTTACCACATATTCATCAATGAACTGGCGGAGATCCTTAAAGCCATGCTTTTCTGCTATGGTGTTTGGATAGTGGCCATTCTTGTTGGCTACGCTGTAGGCCTGCAGTGCTCCAGGGCATGTAAGCAGCAAGGCAGTCAGGTTCTTCAGCCCGTATCTTGCAGAGAAGTGAAGCAGTGTTGGCAATTCCTCATCCCTTTGATCTGCAAGAACAGGAGCCCATGAGAACCTAAGTTTTTCTCTAGTAGCAACAGAGCCAGTAGGTGAGAAATTGACACAGCAAACACACAGACCAAAGCAGCTGTGAAATCCCTGAAGTATATATACGGTTTCAAAATTAAGTTAACTGCACAAATTATCTCATGCATCTCCAGGCTAAAGTCCTACAACCTTTAGTGGGGAATATGGCACTGTAACAGCCTAAACATATGCAGGATCACAGATTTGCAAGGACTTCTTAGACCAATTCAAAAAGATAGCATACCAACCCAACTGCTCAATGCCCACTGTGTATCTTAGAGTTATGGGGTTTGGGGAAAAGGACTGGGCTGTGAAGAAATGGCACATGAGACAGCAGAACAAAGCAGAAAACCTGGGAGACATTTGAGGAGTGTCATCTTTTCACTCTGGTTTGAAGCTGACTACATAGCAGCATCTGCCACAGTACAGGGAAGTGAGAATGACACATGTAATAAAAAAAGGGTCACCTGACTCAAATGGCAATCCCCTTTCTATAGACAACATCAGAAATATAGCTTCCTGGCTGAGATCCAAGGTTTTTGAGACAGCCTGTGCAGGTATCATACACTGCAGTGTTAAGGTGCTTCAAGGTAAAATGACTGATATAAAGAAAATCTAAAAATAAACCAAGAGTCTTTAAACTTACTTGCTGTCATATCTTCTTCTTCCAGCTGGTTGATTCCAAACAGGTGTAGACCACTGGCAGGAATGTTCTTCTTGAGTGACTCAGTCAACAGTTTGTCCAGGGCTTCTATGCTGTATGGCACAATTTTAAAGGCCTACAGATAAATGGAAAGCACTGTTGTTTGGTAGAGTCTGGAGATTCAGCTAAGGTGAGGTTTATATGGTGTTTTTATTATTTAATGCAATCAGAAAACAGTAGGTATAAACACAGAAGGTAGAAACTTTCAGGTCAAACAAAGAATTTGGATAGCTTCCTGGTGCAGAAAGAGTATCATCAAGCTCAACAGTTGAGAACCCTATACTCCACAAGACAGAGCACAATGAGAGAAAGTCACTAACGCAACTGGAAGCACAGAAAATTTGTTTCCTACTTTCTTGGCAGGTATACACTTACTTCTGAAACTGTTCCAATCAAATGTCCCTCCCGCTTTAAGTATGCACTAGTCCACTTTGAATTGTTCTGGTACACACTCTGGCTTTGGCTTTTGAACTGGTTCTTTACCACCGGGAGCAGGCATATTCGCTAAGCAAAAGCATCAACCAATCCCAACTGCTCCACAACTTGAATAAAAAGCAAGGGAACAGTCTCCCCTGCCCCAGGTATATTGGTGACTAACAAGGATACTCTGTAGGCTTCCATTACATGGCAGATCAGAAACATGCAGGCAGGCAACAGGGCAACATAGCAGAAAACTACTTTGTGCAAGCTTTATCTCTCTAATAGGGTTCAGGTACCCGAAATGGGAAAAACATAATAGGAAAACTGAGTGGCTGTATTGAAAAAGTAAGTGCTAAGGATCAACAAATCATTTTATGTTACTCTGCTTTCTACAGCTAATAAGAATCTTTGCTATTATTTACATTTTTTAATAACACCTAGATACAAATTCCAAAACAATTAATTTCTTCATGGTAGTTTCTGTTATATCAATTTCTGTCATTCCAATCTTTTGAAGTCATCAAGTTCTAAATGCAGGTGTTGCATGACAGCACTTTTTTTTCTTAGTTTGGTAACCTGAGTCACCTCAGCCAGCTATGTGCTCCAGCGACAGAAAAAACACCCATGCTTTCAATAAAACGGGATATTATAGTTAGGTGAAAATCCCTAAAATAACTTTGCATTTCTTCATTTCAGAAGAGCTACTTAATGGCAAGCACTTTTGCTTATGCCTACTTGTCCAGCCTTTGAAAGAGCTGGTTTCCAAAGCAGCTGTTTGCTAAACTCCTTACCTGGCACATGAACTGTACAGGGTTGGCTGCATTAGCCAACAGATTGCTGACTTCCTCCATGTCAGTATGGTAAGTGACACTTGTTTCTCCCACCATCAAGTCCCCCGAATATATCTGCAGGGGCACTGTCCCAGAGGTTAAATCTTTGAAAAGAAAGCAAAAACCACCATTAGCACAAACAATGGGCATGAGTTTGCATGACATACTGTGAAGACAGAAGGAGTTCAGATATACAGCTAAATGGATACCAGAACAGTTTCTGCTATACGGAATTCATGAAAAGCCACAAAAAGAGTCATGATCTTGGAATACTAGGTAGGAAAGTACTTTGGAACTACCTTCTTTATAGCTATGTCAATGCACATAACCTGCTAGGGCCTCTGCCAACAGTAGACTGGACCACTGATGTTAAAAGTACTCCACCTTGAACTAGAAAGCCTCACATCTCTCCAGCCCTGGCTTCTCTGGAGCTGTCTATAAAGCCATACGATAAATAAAAAGAGATAGGGAAGAAGGGAGAGAAATCAGAAAAGTCACTAGAGATTTTGCAACCTGTCAGCCTCACTAGTCTCTGAATAAAATCAATGAAAAGGAATTCCAGCTTTGCAACTTTACCCATGCACAGGATTATCTTCTACCTGCACCTTGGAGCTTCTTGATGTTTTGTCTAGTATGCATTTGTAAGTCTGAACTTCCTCTTTGAAACACAGATATTTTGAATCCCACTAAAATTAGTTTTTCCCTGTTAACAACTCAGGAAATGATGAAACAGTTAACATAAAGGAATTAAAAATTATTTCTCTTACTGTTAGAAACTTCAGAGCTTACACTGTACACTCCATCAATGTGGTCATGTTTATAATTCAAAATACAAGTTAGTTTCTGGGTCAGTGTTCATATTGTAAGTTTCAACTTAAGACAGATTAAATAAAGCCTTTATATGTTCGTGAGGTCACCTTCTTTAAATCAACCCACTTCACTGACTTTATGGTAGTTGCTATAATGACTATTAGCCTCTATACTCAGAGAGAATGGCACAATGACTCTCCAAGAGGACAGACCAAAGTAGATAAAATAAAATAATGTTGGGGAAATAATATCAATCTTTAAGGCTCTGAAATCATGCCTTTAAGTTCAGTGAACCTAAAGTTTAGACAACTTTCAGTTTTGTAAATGTAAATATTTAGAGTGACAGAACAGATCTAAATTAAGAGGCAAACCAGAATAAATAGTTTCAGCTCTGATCACAGAGATCACTACACATTAAACACATGCCGTTATAGTCATGTAATTATTTACCGGCACTTACCTTCTCTCTTGGTGTCCTGCCAATACTCATATGGTGGTGGTCATAACACACAGCTAAGTTCAAAGTGCTCTACAAGCTGCAACCTGCTCTCAGAACTCCCAGCCAAGTGTTTCCACCCTGCAACCCTTCTGCTGCTGAGGGGAAAACAGAGCCCACAAGCAGCAGTCTCTCAGTTCCTCTTCAAAAGTATCGTGGGTGAGAATGCAAGTTCAAGATTTTCTGGACTCAAGTTTTTCTGCATTGCAATCTACCCTTTTTCCCCTGGCACTTCTCAGGACAGGCAGATTGAGATAGAAAGGAAGAAATGGGGAAGGAGAGGGGAAAAAAAGAATCTTAGTCCTTCTTACTTGGAGCCTTCACAGAGATTGCGTACTCATTCTCCATCTCAGCCAACACACGCACAGAGGATGCATTCTCTGGAGAAAATTCAACTTCAGTTTTCATTTTACCATCTAGTTTACACTTCATGATAATATAAACTGTTGTCTGCACCTAAGACAAAAGGCATTACAACACGCAGGTTCAAAATAAAAACACTTACTTGGTTAAGTCCATTTTTCTCAGGATTTTGTTCTCATTGCAATTAACACATCAATTACCATCTATCATTTTCACAGTTTTGATTTGTTTTTGGAAGCATCTTCCAGTCATGAACAAACTGGGCAGGTGGCTTCTGCTACAGCTTACAACAGTGTAGATACAAGCATTACACTGATAGAACTTCAGATTTATTAGATAGATTTATAAACTGATTAGGGCTATATACATAAAACTATTTACTTTCAACTCTATCCATCTCTTCCCTTAAGCAGCACAGCCACATTCTAAACAGAAACAAAAACAAGAAACTTGGATTCTTTCCATCTGAGATGATGATATACTAGAAAGTGCTATTTTTCAGACAAGAAGCCATGATCCAAGATTTTCAGGGTTTCTTGCAAGGCATGCACCAGAATGGTCATATTAGACTGGATACTGATGGTAGAGTTAACTAGTTCATTATAGTCATCTTACTCTACTTGCCACCAGAAGAGAGGAAGGGAAGAGTGTGAATCTGTCTCACAGCATCCAAGCCAAGCAGCGATGTTAATGAGACAGACACTAAGCGACATCACAGCCTAGACAGCACTAGGCACTGCACCAAGCTACTCCTGGGCCTAGGGAGCCAAACCCAGGAAACAAGAGACATGGAGGACAGGGTGCTGAACAGGAAGGTGACAGAAGAATAATTCAGGACTAATTTCCAGGCCTGTAAAGCTGACCATCACAAAGCAGCATAATGGCTTGCAGCAGCTCTCAGTAAGAACATAATCCAAAGAGTGGACATACAGTACCCCACATTGTATGCGGTTGGGCTGCACCACAGGACGGTCCCCAGTGCTCTTGGATGATTCATGTTCTTCACTCATGGCAAGTCTGTGGGAGTCAACTGGATTCTTCTCGTCTTCTGTTTCTGTATCAGTCACAGAGTCACAACCTGAGTCTAAAATAAAGTATATAGAGTCCTCTTGCATCACTCTCCTTTGCTGAAAACGCTTATCACACATATACATCCTGAAAAACAGCTGTGAAGGTGGTGGGGTGGAACTTGCTATTCCTCTCAAAGTAATGCTCGGAAAAGGAGATCTAGTTGAAGAAAGGGAAACTACAGCGTTTCCTCTTCCTCTTATTTTCCCTTAAGAGGATTTGAAGGGGAAATTCACAAAGACATAAAAGCAGTAGAGTAGCACTGAATATGCTTATGGAACAAACAACAGTGGCACTCATTGCTGAGCTGTCATGTTAGACATGAAAATTATCGTGTGAATATGCTAATGTAAGAATGAATATGTCTAAGAGAAGAATGATCAGTATCTGAACTCATCTGACTCAACCAGCACTCTGATACACTGTAGGATGGGCAGCAGCCTTTAGTCTTACTTTCCTAAAGTAAAACATGAAAACCAATGTTCCTGTCATTTCAGTACCATCTTTAGTTTTCTCAGTGCTGCTTACCCCAAGTTAATCATTTTATCAAAAAATAAAACATGAAGCAGTAGTCTGAAGGGGTTCTGTTCATTGAGCAAGAACCATAAGCTCTGGTATCTATACAAGGGTGAAAATGAAAAGTACCAGAACCTTTGCATTAAAAAGTAACAGCACTTTACCTAAACAGAATCAAGTGCAGAATAAACACATGTAAGCCTACAATTTTTGTGTACAAAACAATGCTCTCACTCTCATTTCTCAAAACCATCATGGATATTGATAGAAGTGCAAACAAAGTGAATGGATACCACTGGCTGAAAAAAACCCTAGCCAGAATGGAAACAGATTACCTATCCCTGCCAGGAAATTCTTTTCTCAGCTAGAGAAAGGAAATGAAAGACAATTATGTAGCTACTTAGTACAGAATACTTTTTTAGCTAGATTCTACTTCTTGATTCACATGGTTCACTCCATTCCCCCCCTCCCCATCTCCCAGAACACAAGGCGAAAGTCACTGATTCCATTTTGTCAGTATACTATCAGGACTTCTTAAAACTATCTCCTGTGATCAGAATTTCCCAAACTTTGTAAGCCTGTGGAGCAGTCAAGGATTTGAGACAACATTTTGGAACTCACATGTTATTTACCACCTAGTATAAAACACATCTGTAAAGAGTAGCACAAATTATTTACCAAATAAAATCTCAGACTTGGACTGTCATTGTTCTTATATTAGTAAGAAATAATCTATTTAAAATGCTCAGTCCTGATGAGAAAGATCTAGGTGAACTGTGCTGTCAAACCTGTGCCATCCATATAGTGAAGCTGCCAAGAATTCCGATTTCACTCAGAATCACACAATGTCCAAGTACATCAATTTTCCACAAATCAAGAGAGCCAAAATAACTATAATTGGGCCACCATTAGGAGTTCATGTCTTCCTAGTTTCAAACAGAAGCTAGAAGTCAGACAGGTATTTTAATGTAGACTTCATTATTATTATTACCACCAAAGACTTAAACTTAGGCTATTTGAAGTGCTTTGTCACACAATTCTTTAAAAGGTATTTTCGATGTCTTTAAATGGGATTTTAGGAATTATATGAAATCAACTTTGCTTTCAGAAGTCAAGCTTTAAATCATGAAACTTTAGCAAATCATTCAGCTGAAATTTTTTTTCACAAACTGTGGTGCGCATACACCTAACTATGTGAATCCCTCCCCATGGCAAATAAACCTACTCACGTGAGTACAAGTAGATTGCTGCTTTAATGTTTGCTGTAGAAAGAATAGAGCCAAAAATTAGCAGCTCTGAAGTTCGAGTAAGGCATGATCACTAACATCAAAATTTCTTAAACAAACCTAGAACAGTACATGTAATTTAGCAAATGGATTTTAATGCTGGACCAAATCTGAAGATTTGACTAAGCAACTGCTTTGACACAAGGCTGAAGGCTGTATTGAAGGTGGTCTTTGGGATTTCCAGACTGGTACCAAGTATTAGAGAAAATTAACTGAGGCATTACATTACTTTACTCAGTATTTCAATTGATACTGTTCAAAGCCATCAGCTGCAAGTACCAGACATATTTTGGAAATGCTTCTCTTAGAGAAACGTGTACTACTCCCACCTGGAAGTGCCAGGCTGCCCTGCTGCATACAGGCGAAAAAGCACTGGTCCCACATCCTTCCCTTACATGATAGCCATCAATTCAGGTGTTTGCCATATGCAGAGCACGATGCCATATCTTCTGGGGAGAAGAGGAAGCTGTTACTAGAACAGTGTCTCTGTAATCTCTGTTGGTTACTTCCAATATGACTAAATCAGAAAGACATAGCTCACAGTAGATAAGAGAGCCAATGATGACCAAAATACAGCAACACATTGATGTTCCTGCAACATATGCACAAATGAACGCTTGCCAGCATACTGATCCTCAGGGCTTCATCCCCAACCCAATACAGAAACATTAGTGTGGTAATTTTTTCCTCACTTGGCCAACATGTGGTCCTTTTCAGGGAAAAGTCAAACCAAAGCTGTGGATCTCAGCTACAACACAGACCAAGCAAGGATAAGAGAGGAGGCAAGGAGAGAACAAGACCCCGGTCTCTCTATTTTAATGGTGTCATTTGATACTAGAAACAACTTAGCAAATAAAGAATAACTAGAGATTTTAAGAAGTTCTGGCATTGCACTTCTGCATTCTTGTAACTGAGTTTACTGCCTGGAGGTCATGTGAACACAGAACTGCTAGGTAATCCAGGAAGAAGCATGCAATGTTAATCAGTAATTGGATTAATAGCTGAAGGAACAGGCACTCAGTTTCAGGTATGAATTATTCATCTGTCTTTTCATTCACAAAATACTGAAATTGCAAAGTACCAAATTCCCACATAAGCAGTGACATGATCCTCTGATTCATCTTGCAAGTTCCAGTCATATGCTAGTGACTTACTCATGAACATGCAAGCACTGGAAGAGGAAACCATCCCACTACATTTGATAATATCCATGCTCTAAAGCATTGTTAGAGCAGGTTTCCCACTCACTAAGATACTTGAGTGATGACAACCCATTTGCATATACAGATTCAGCAGTTATAACACTGCAATAATAGCCAGCCTGGAGAGGCCATCACTGAGGAGATCAGCAGACTCATTATAAAGTTAAGTGGATAGCTGAATTAAGCTTCTCCATGAGCATGTGCTGTAGATCAACTGTCATCGTTATAAGAGGCTCTCCCTTTCTGTTCCCTTTAAAGCAGAGGCTACCTCAGGCCTCACTTGACAGTCTGTGAAATACTTGTGAGAACAGCAGCAAGGGGAGGAGATGCGGTCCAAGAAACCCGACCACATTTCCCCTTGTAGAACATGCCCCCCTCCAGGATGCATCAGCAGCTGTGTGCAGAGAGCTGCTTCACGCCCTTCTTGCCTGCCCTGCTGGGCTCCCTGCACAGCTGACCTGCAGACACTCACCCCAGGGAAAAGCCCAGGGAAAATACAGGCAGGGACGTGTGCTTCAAGAGCATTTAGCAGCTTTAGAGACTCCTACGAAGCACCCGGTTATTTTGACCTGCTGCTGTAGAGCACGCACAGCTCGCCCTATCATCCACTTCCTCCTGGCGAAGCTGGTGGACTATCAGCATGGAGCTGACAGCTGTGGTTTCTCGTAAGTCAGCCTTTACACCACAGGACATTTGAATGCTTGGAAGAAGTCAGAAGTCTGTCCCAAGCACTCTGTCACACAGATATTAATGCTAATGGCATACCTGAGCAACAGCTTGTCTCAAAGTTCTGTGTGTGCAGACCAGCCTCTCACTGACATCTGAAAAAACACCTCCCATTCTGTCCATCAACCAGTTGAGACAATTAGCTCTTACAAGGCCTCAGACATTCACCTTGCAACGCTTAGAGCAAGAGGGAAAACTCTCAAAGAGAGGTCCTGCTTGTACCTGAAGCTTGGAACTGACCAGTATCCTTTCCCAAGTGCTAATAAGGACATTAAGCCTCCCAGAGCAACTCCAGCTACCTCTGCAAGCAGCAAAGTACCGACAAGTAGTCAGGGAAAGCAGGGAAAGTTATCTATCATCGTGCTAACATCAGACCCTCTGCTGAGGGTCTATGAGATAAACGTGCATCAGAGAAACATCCTGTGATAAGCCCTCAGAACTGGGTGATACTGTAGCAACACTTCCCATTTCAACTGAGTGGAGAGAAGCGTGCAGAAAAACAGCAAGGAGAACAAAACACAGGAAAATTTAAGACTTTGTAAAACTGTCCATATAGAAATAAAAAGTATGGGACATCTCCCCTTTCTCTCCAAACCCCTCACTCCAAGCAGCTCATCTACAAGCATGGCACCTACAAACAGATTTTCAATTCTATGAAGAGCATTGTCATGTTTCATATGTTGTGCAAAGTTTAAAACTATTGAAATAAACTATTTCTCATTCTCCATCAAGGGAACAAGATGTCTTTTACTATGTCAAGTTTTGCTAAGGTTCTTGCAGGTCTAGTGGTCAATTTGTGACTGGATCAAGTATATAAACCTAAAGAACTAGCTGGGGTGCACAGGAACAGGACAGAGATAGGGAAGACATTGAGGAAGAAGCAGGGTTCTGGCCACCCAGACAACAGAGACTGTGTACAGGACCAAAATCTCAAGCAAGAGAGCCTAGAATAGTCTACTTCCACTACTTCTGGCAGAAAGAGACAACACATACTGAAAAGGCACACACGCGCCTCTTATGACTTTCAAGGGTGCCAAGAATCACGTAAATTCATCACTGATTCAAGGCTTCCTGAGAAGCCACAGGTAAGAAACATGATCATCCAAACTTCTAATTCATTATCTCCTCTTGCAGCACCTCCTTGCTTCAATTTAAGCACAATGTGTAACGCTTGCATGACAGAAAAGACAGTCCCCATAAAAGCCTACAAACCTGGAACTCCACCTCAGAGAGTTGGGCAGCTGTTTGGAAACATCCCACCAGCCACTGTTTGACTGAATGTGTGGCTCTACAAGTGGTTTCAGTAGATCTAAGACCACATTACTACTGCAAGGGAAGTCATGCTTTCCCTCTCCTTTAAATAATTTCTCTTGAAATACATACCACCCTTGCAGTCCAACACAGCCACACCTGATCAACCAGACACATGAAGTGGGGAGAATGAGGCAGACACTCCTTTACAGCACTCCATACTAAGGTCAGCCTATGCCACTGGTGAAACTTCACCCTGGGAAACTCAAGATACAGTGCTATCCTCAAGTCACTTTTGAAAAACATGTCAAAAGTTTTCTGAGGTAATAACAAACAGCCATGAAAATCTTACAAAATGCAACCCTGGAAGAAAAACAACCATCCAAGCACACAAGAACGATCTGTGAAATAATCTAAACGTTCCATGTCTGTTCCATACATCTCTTCAGACCTGCTCTGTAAAGCACCTTTGTCTTGGTCCAATACTTCTGCCAAGATTTTTCAGAAATTACTTCAGCTGCTCCAGACTTTAATGTGACCAGTGAAGGCCACTGGGCTCTTATTTTAAGCAAGTCTTAAAGCCTTGCAATTCTCATTAGCAGATATCTAGAATTAGTCTTACACATCAAGATAAAGCAACCTGTGAGGAGATTGTCAGAACCACAAGCCACAGAAAAATATGATTAGTATTTACACGGTGCATAAATACTATTATAGTCTGAAGCTTCTTAACCACAATAGTTTCTGTCCTTTACTATTTCTAGGCTATCTTTCATTGTCTCTGTTTAGAAAGCTAGTATGCACCTATGCCAGCACTGTTTGAATTTCATACTGCCGTGAAAGAAAACCCATAAAGAATTGTTTTTTAATGTAAATAAACTAGGACTTTATGAAACACCTTGATGCCAAACAGTTACTCAATCCTGCAGCTGGGAAGATGATTTCAACTGCTTGATTCCATATGCTACAGATGGATAAAAACATCCATACATTTCTCTCAGAGAGCTCTCATTATCATTTGGGGTTTAGTTAAGGTTTCTCCAATGATTTTCCAGCATCAGTCATGTATACCCATGCATGGAGAGGCATGCTACCAGCATGTTCTCTCAACCTGAACTCCTGTGCAAGAGCATCACTCCTTCACAGGCAGTGAGAACCAGCCAAGCTGCTGAGCTCCCATGTAACCAAGTGGGTTCTCTCTTCTGACCCTCTTATTTCACAAAATGTTTGTTGCTATTCGTCTTTCATTCTTGTCTGTTCCAGTGCACAAGAGCTCTGCTCAGTTGAGGCTGCACTTGTCCTTCAGCAGCACAGTTCACAGCTGGTGTCATATTCAGTTATCACCTCAGCAATCTCGGCAGATCTGGACTTCCCCGTGTTTTTACCCACAAGAGATGGCTAGGATACAGAAAGCTCAAAGCCACTGATTAATCAGTAAATGCTTTGGAAACATCAGCTTTTAAAGTGGGAAATTTGAATTGTTTCAAAACAATGTAGGTAGGGACACAAACTGGAGTAATTGAAATGACAAGTGAGCTTTGAAAACACATGAGGAAGAGAACAGTCACTGACTCCAACTGTGTGGCTCAGACTCCCAGCTGCTCAATGCACACAGCAGAGCTATCACAAGCCAGGCAAGAGGAGTTAGGCATCAGGCTGGTGACTGCACCCTGGCTAGTGACTATACCTTGCTGGACCTGAGCTGGTGTGCACAGAGACATCCTAAGCAAGATTGTTTAATCTAGAGAAAAGGAGACTCAGGGAAACTTACTGCTTTCTACAACTACCAGAGAGGAGGCTGTAGATTCTCTTCTTCCAGGCAACATGCAGTGAATGGGACAAGTTCAAAGAGCTTCAAATTGCTTCAGGGAAGGCTTAGATTGGATACTATGAAAAATTTCTTCACTGAAAGAAAGGGTGGTAAAACGTTGCGCAAGGCAAGTGGTGGGATCACCATCCCTGGAACGGTTCGAAAAACATGTAGATGTGGTATTGAAGGATATCGTTTAGTGGCAGACTAAGCAGTGTTAGGTTGGTAGCTGGGCTCCATCCTGAAGATCTTTTCCAGCTATAATAATTCTATGATTTCCATCCCCTTAGCACAGTTACTGCATAGTCTGAAAAACTTCCCCACAGATAACAGGAGTATCTGCAAATGCAAACCTTCACATGCTCTGTAGTTTGCCAAAATTAAGGAACTTTAGAAGTAAAAATACCACATCTACAAGAGAGAAAGAGTCAGCACAGTTGTCAACAAAGCTAGATGAATAGTATGAATTCAGAAATGAGGAAACAAACTAATAAAAATTAAAATAGATTTCAGCATGTGATGTCTGGGGTGTCATGTTCCCATGATGCTCTAAACAAACCACAACCAACAGCTGTGCTAGAGGCAACAGCACAGCCTGCACAGGGCCAGTGTGCAGCCTCTGGAGAAGAATTTGCCCTGACTGCATCCTGTACCTCTGTACCATGCCTCACTAGCTCAGGATTCAGCAATTAGGAAGCTGAAGCTGAGCCATTTTAGCATCAGGCCTAGTTTTGACACTGCTGTTCGAAGTATAGGTGAGTACATGTGAAGAGAAGTACTTTCCAGAGGAAGACACCCAGATCCAAACAATTTCAAATATGGTTATGAACTTTCTCTGCTAAGTGTTGTAAGAATTAAGGGCTGCCTTAATCAGGAAAAATTCAAGCTTAACTAAGACCAGAGAAGAGGCTGTATTTCTCTGTGGGAGAGGTCCACTCTCACAAAAGTTTTTGTTACTCATGCTGCAACCAAACCATACAGCACATTATTTTTACCAGTCAAGAAGAAAGTTCTCACAGTTTCACCCAAAAAGGGAACTACATGCACCTGGTCTGCCTTCAGAGCAAACATCAGAATATTTGCATTTGAGGCCATTCACAAAATTTGTGTAGAATCACACAATAGAAAAGGTCACAGAGTCATTTTTTCCCTACACAGAAGTAGGATCTGATGCATTTTTCCAAATACTTTGGCCATGAAAGCAGCCCATCTTAAATAGGTTCTTCCTACACAAGAATTAGAGTGACAGCAGATGGCTCACCTTTGCAACTCCTCTTATGTGCACAAACCAAAAACCTGACATGGCATGCAGGTGACAGCCACATCAGCTATGACTGCCATAGCAGTAACAGAAGTCCAGAAATTCTGACTCTGTGTACCAAATTATCTGGAACATGTTACAGCAGACTCCACAGCTGAGTGACTTTACATGAGTTTTGTTTTATCTCATTTTTTCTCTCACTCAAGTATTTTCTAGATATGCTGGTGTCAGTTTGAGATCAATGTATGCTTATTAAAGCGAGAAAACAGAAAATAAGCTGATTTTTTTGCTATGTAAAAACAGCAATAAAAATCCAAGGCACAAACTCCCTTTCAAAACACCACCTACATAAATCCAAAGCAGTTTGTTTCAGCACATGCTAACTTGCATCACAGATGGAGAAGGACTTTAGATCCAACTGTGAGAAGTCGGACTCTAGAGCCCTGCCCTAAGTTTTGCAGTAGATGTCTGGAAGCCAGGCAACTAAAGAGCCAGGCAGCCCACTAAATTGCTACTCAGAATGCAGCAAGCTTGGCAGCAAGACTGGCGAGAACTGCCTCTGGGGAAGACTTCAGAACCAACACCCCTTTGTATTCTCACACACTCTTCAACTACACTAGAACTTACTCCTAGTCTGGCCTAAAATAACTCTGACAGTCCTAGGGTATGTTTAGTAACACCAATGAAACTAATAAATCTCCGCAGTTTTGAACAGCATATTTAAAAGCAACAAAATATTGGTTCTGCATTCTAGACCAAGTTTGGAGGAAAACAGTATATAAATTTTGCTTTTGACAGAAAGTGTCAGAAAGGCTAACTTAATCTCTGTTCAGCTTTATCTTTCAGAGTATAAACTTCAGCCACTGTTTTCTATCTTCTTCCAGACTCAAAGCAAAGGAGCCAGACTACTTGAGCTCTAGGTTTGGTTTAGCTCTAGCATTGGGAAAACAAGATGTTTTAGAAGCATGTGAAAGGGAGATGCAAATTTCAGCTTATGAAGATTTTTTAAATGTACTAAGAAGTATCTGTTCTGACCAGGTTACCTGAGAATGACATCTCCGACATAATTCCTAAATAATCTTTTTTCAGGGAACTGTTTTGGCCAATATCATGACTTTCAATATTCATTTTTACTGTAAAAAATTTGTCATATTTCTGATAAATTGCGATTGTTATCCTGGCATAAGGCATCTTTACACACACAACACTAGACACACTGCCTCATTTATGCCATGGAACAGCGATAAATCTTAAGCCAAGATGCAACCACAGGATTCCAGTCTTGCTGAGGCTGACAGAGAACACTATAATTCTACCTATGGCAATGGCTTAAAAATACTCAGACCAGCATGACTGCCCAGAGCTCTCCACCTCCATTCCAACAGAAACTATGAGAAAGGAATTCTACTCATTTTTCTAGAGTTAAAGAAAATTTGGAATCAATTAAAACTCAGTACATTGGGCTTATGTAGTCTCCAGCTGTTAATACTTCTGTGCTAGTAAATCCTCTGCACTAGTTACATGGTGATCACTTTCAGACTGGTAGCGTTATTTTTAAGGCCATCAGCACAATTCATTAATTAAACTCTGCCTTTTCATAATATGCAACAAAGTGATCTGTTGCCAGTATGGTTACATCTTTGATTTTAGGCCAAGTGCTAGAGAATACATACTAGACTTTATTTTGGTTCTGGTATGACAAAAACAAGTCTGAAGATAATTCCTTTCCTTAAACCAAACAAATAAAAGACAATTTTCCATTGATTTGGGTCAAGAAACTGCAGAGTACAATATTTACAGGCAGAATTTTAAATATAGAAAATTTTCATTTTCAATTTGCTTCAAAAGCAGGCACACAAGACAACATCAAATTCAGAAGTTCTCTGTGAGTTGCTGTCAATTTCTCCTGAATTAGGGACCAACAGACCAGGCATAGAAAAATTTGCTTGCATAACTTCCTAGTTTACAAGGGTTGGACAATTTGCTTCAGTTTGCTCTTTAAGTAAAGCACATAACCAGCGTTAAAATAAGAATAAACAGTACTGGCTAGCTCCCTCCTCCAACCAGAAAGCACAGTTCCTAGCTATGGTCTTACCTTCTGAAATAGCCTTCTCAACAGCTGCAAGGTAAGCATCAGGCTCATCATCATTTGTGAGCTCTTGCCACTGAGACCAGTCCTTGAAAAAGGTCAAATAGTCGTCACAGTCCGTAACACCACAGAACAGCTTGACTACTTTGCACGGGGCCATAAAGCTTCCTGAAGGCTCTGCAGGATGTGAGGAACGTAAAAGCTCTGCACCAGCTCAGCAGAAAGCAAAAGGACGATACTCCGACTTCTGCTGAACAGGTCCAGCTCCTGGTGGGAGATGGCAGAGTCGTCTTCCAGCTGGTAGCTCAGAATCCGATGCTTTCGAACATGCCAAGTAAAGAGGAAGAGGTTCTGGAGGTACTGACACCATTCAGTGGCGTCATTTGCATATACAATCAACACATCATATTCTCCAGGGCTCCTGTTCAGGTGCAAGATGATCACAGGATAAAGAATTAAATTCAAACCATGAACTGACCCACAGCTTTGCAAAAAAAACCACACAGCACTGTCTGTCTCTAATTCCTGTCAGAAACTACAAAGCATTTCAAAAGAACAGTACTTCTATCCAAAGCGAGGAGTTCACAGCCACAAAGCAATTCTAAGGGTGAATGAACACCTACTTGCATCTACTTCACTAAATTTAAGTAGTTTTTTTCATTTTTAGAAACGAAAAAAAAAAGAAAAAGCTCTTCTTTATATTTCCTATGTAGTTTCAAGTGAAACAAACTACACAGAGATTTACAGATTTAAATCATTCTGATAGGAAAAAAAAAAAGCCACAAAACCCAGACCTTCAAAACAAACTAGCTTAAAAAAGGAACTTCACTCTCACACAAAAAGTTAAAATAGTTTTAGGCAATTATATCTACAACACAACTGCAGATCATTACATGTCCAAGTGGAGCAGACTCCAAACAGCATATCTAAAATAACAAAGTCCTTTATTTAAACAAGGTCACATAACGCTTACAGGAAGTCACTATGGTGGTGTTAGATACTTGCTCTCATTGCAGCAGAAAGCAAACTGCCTGCGGAGTACTCATGCAATTAAGGGAACATCAGCCCCAGTGCTCGCACCACAGCCCCTCTCTCATTCAGGCTTCTGACACTTCACAAGGCCATGTTAGAGTCCTTCCTCAAAAATGTCACAGAAAGTTTTCCCAACAATTTTTGGAATGATAAACACTCTCTTCAGAGGGAAGATATAAGATATAAGGGCCATAATACAGCCCAAAATATGCTCACCAAAGTTGACTTCTTCCATAATTCTCAAGAGACAGCTTCTACCTATAGACTCAAGCATTTCAGTGCTCTGGCACAAAAGTGCTTAAAAATGTTAACAGCTGGCTAAGAGTAGATGCAAATTGAACCAGTGCAACATGATGCAGTGCTCTACCACCAATCTCAAGGAAGCTTTTAAGTCTAAATTTAATTTTTCTGCTTACCTGTAAAGAAGTTTACTCAAAACTGAGGTTTACAGCTCAAGTCCATGGTAAATTTCAGAGCTGAGCATTTAAAATCTTGTTAACAAATTGTCTTCTAATTCCAGTTTGACTCCAGAAATTTCAACATTTTCAACCCATCTCCATCAGGAAACAAGCAAATTTTTCCAATTAAAGCAAAGAGCAATGCCTAAAATTTGGCAGCCAAAAAGAGGATCTGCAGAGTGAATTTATCAGAAATGAAGATGACAATTTTGCAGTCACCTTAGAAAAATTCAACTAAAATTCCACAGCCTCCAACGACTTTATTCTATCACCTTCCCCAGAACCTTCATTAAGAAATTAAGGCTGAAACAATGGCTAGGCTGAGGGACCCCAGCCCTAAACTATGCAATTAGCAGCTTTAAACTGTAGTTCAGCAGAAGTGATACAATTGAGAAGAATGGAGATGTGCTCAGCGCTTGACCAATAGTGTTTCAGTTACCTGCATAAATAAGGAAGTATCTAGCAGTGAAAGGATGATACCCTAGCTTGGAGAACACAGACAGTGCCATGCTGACATATTCATTAGGATAGCTGCATGTTTGTGGGTGAATGCAGCTCCTGAACCACAGATGGATGCTTGTAGGACAAGTGTTCCCAAAGGAGAGGATCCAGCAAATTCATAAAGCAGAGTCCTTGGGACTCAAAACCTTGGAAACTTTAAGCTAAGAGTCCAGAACTACTGTGAAAAAGGATGGCTTTCACACTGTTGAGCACACCACCATTGTCAAAATATCACTGATGGTGGCTGAACACCACCTGGCAAAGACAACATAATTACGTGAGCAAAAACATGAAAACCAAACAGAATTCAAGTTTAATTCTAGACAGGGAGAGAGGTACCACAGATTTCTGCTTCCACTGCCCTGGGTTGATTTACATGCAGTACAGTGGGAAAGGACAGCACAACTGTCTGCTGAGAATGAAGCACACATATTGCACCGTGACCAGCTGAGCCCGACCTCAGCAGATGGGAGAACCACACAATGACTCTGTGAGGTGTGCCCAAAGCTCTTCAAGTCCTACCCTGGCACTCTCTAGCAGCAGCCCCACCTCCAGTCTCTGGAAAAATCAGTAGCGGCCTCCTGAGCACTTTAACATTCTGTAAAATGGAACAACTAATCCTGTCATTCATTTTTAGGAAGAACACAGCTTCCACAACTATACTTGTGAGCCAACAGGCCCTTCTCCAGCTTTCAATGAAAGTAGGAAGCTGTGCTTGGAAAGAGGGTGGAAGAGCCATTGACTTAAACATGCCTTGCACTGCAGGGGCACAAAGTATCCAAGAATCCCTCCCTTCTCTGCTATGTAGATGAAGGATGCAAACTTTGACAGACTTACTGCAAATTCCCTGCCAGAGCAGAGCAACCTTTGCATCCAGCAGGAAGGAACTTCCTCTGGTATTCAGGAAAGGTATTGGTTTCCTAGCTAGCACTACTCCAGGAGAGCACCATTCCCTTAACAGAGCTGCACCAGCACTCCTCAGGCCTTCTTACCTCAGCTCCTACAGCCTTTTAAACATACAAAATAAACTGAGGAACAAAGCTCCTAAAACGAGAACTGAGAAATAAAATTACTGACTCCACTTGTAGAGCCAAAGTAACACTCCATGTTCATTTGCAAAAATACTGGAAGTGGGTCTTGCAGAGCTAAAGCTTAAGTCAGCATTGGGACTGTTAAAAAAACCTCCAAAAATCTAGAAATAACTTCAATTGCAACATTCTCCTGTAAAAGGAGAATGACACAGTGCTCTCCTTCCTGGATCATGCTGTTATTTGTCTAACCAAATAGCTGCCTCTGCAGCACTAACTACTGTCCAGTCCTCAGGAAACAGTGTAATAAGAATATAGAACACTTCAGGGAGGTTTTTCACAATTCCTCAAACATCAGAAAAACTCACAGAGCACAGTTCAAAACATAATGTATACTCTGTCTATTGTACACGTATAGGGAAATTCTTTGGTGAAGACCAAACATTTAATTTCCTCTAACCCTGCCCTTAGATAGATGGTTTGACAACACATTTGACAGGCTGGGTTTGGAAAAGCTTTCAATTAAAGGGAGAAATAGAGGAATACTATACACAATAGCAGGATGAAGAAAAATGGTTGGCTGATGCAAGTCTATCTTTCACTCTCAAGTGTGATCTAGTTTAAATTTTAAGAATACCTTGTTACTGGATTCCTAAGCTTAGAGTATTAAAAACACTTTTGCCTCTGTTTACAAAATGTCAGCACTATCAATAACACTGCAGGGCATGTTCATTTATTTCATAGGAAATCATGAAGGCGCAGTTCTGTTGCAATTTGCAATGATAACCTTTGGACTGTTTTCCAGCTGTAACTGCCTCTTCAGTGTTTAGCTGCACACTCCACTATACAGCAATAATAAAAGACTGATGATGAGATTACAAACCAGTACCATAGAAATGCCTAAGACCTATAATTGAAGTGTAAGACCCACAAATTAAACAGCACGAACAACACACTACAAAGCTTTCCCTAGCTTACAAAATGCACACAGAATGGAAGAGGATTAAACAATTCAGTAAAAATCACATATGCTCCTGGAAAGAGAAGAGAACTATGCATGACCACATCATGTCTTCACAGTCCCTCTCTGAGAAGCAAACAAATCAGGTTTATCTCCAAACTACGTCTGCAAGTAGTAAGTGATGATCTTCAGGTTCAGCCCAAGCATGCAATAGTGGTTTATGGCCATATTATAAGGTTCTGATTACCACTGAAACAGCTAAACAATACTGTGGGAAGCTGGCATATCAGCTCTGGATAAGACTACATCTCACATGTTATGATCTATTATTTCATCCCATAAGCCAAAAGGTTTGACCCTTTTTCAACTTACAGATCATAAAGTCTTCTGTTGTACTTGTGGGACCCATAAAGAATACTCAGGGCTTGTAGTAATACACAACTTTTCTGTGTCATCTTTCACATACCTCTCTTAAGTAGATCATGACTTCTCATTATCCACAGACCAGATAAAAAAACTGAGACTAAATCCTTCACTTCAACTCAGAGGAGCAAACAATTTATTTTCATCTGCTAGAAAAAAATCCATCTCCAATTTTGACTACATAAGAAAGGCGTTACTTAAACTGTTCCAGTGTGTTTTGCGATTCATGCGTATGGAGGACACAGAAATATTGCTGTCCAAAATAACAATCCTTGATGGACGGGAATTCACTCTTCATGAAAAGACAACTGTCTATGGTATAAAGGAAATGCAACTCAAAGTGTCTTAATCAAATTCCTAAAAGAGAGAGCACTTCCAGGAGGTGATAGAAACTACTGGGCCATTGAAGTCCTCAGTACCTTTCACATTTCAGTATGTGAAGTGTGTGTATTTAAGTGATGTATGATGAAATAAATGCATTCTCTGCATACATGGAATGCACAGTAATAGTGGTGACGCACAGTAATTAACATCCTAGTGAGACTTCTTACCGCAAGTGGAATAAAATGCTGCAACTTTAAATAAAATGCTGCAAAAATGCAAGAGGAAATAGAAGAATAAAAGAGTAAATTTCTGCAAACCGAACTTCACAGAGAGGAACAAGATATTTGCATTACCATACGTTCATCTAAAGTTCTTCTCTTTTTAAAGGTCTCTGTGAAATCACCGTCTGTTTATAAGGAGAAAAGTAGTTTTGCCTACAAGTCTCCTGAGGCCTCCGTTTAGCTTATTTTTACCTCACAAGGAGATATGCGTCAATGAAAGGCAAATGTTACTTCACACCCTGAGAATGGCACGTTTTTTCCTTTTTTAGATAAAACCCATACGCTTCCCTGCAAGGAGAGGAACTTGCAAACTGGGCATTAGCAAGACTTACACAATACAGGTTAAACCCTTCTCCCCCTGAGTTTGCAGCTCAATTCTAGGTAGTTTTACCTGCACACGTTAGATAAAACATTTTCAATTACACAAACCAGCTCAGCTTGTGATCCTGTACCACTGTGGCAAGGGACACCAAGTCATATCCCCAGAAAGAAGTGGTACTGAAGGATAAAGCCGTATTTTGGAAAAACTGATTTGTCTATAAGTCACAGAAAAACATGCAAGTGGTAAAGGCGGATTGGGGCAAACTTCTCTACAGGACACCCTCCCTCAGAGGTCGCAGATCTACCAAGTCGAAGTGCACTTGAGACGCAGGAAAGCTCTGCCAGCAGCTGCCCTGAACTCCAGACGAGTGGAGCAAGGCAAGCTAGAAAGCGCTGCAGCCCGGCTACGAGCAAAGGAGCCACCGTTGCTCTAAAGAGCGCCGGGGTTCCCCGAGCCCGGAGAGCAGACCCCCCTTCCCCTTTCCCCAGCAGCGGAGCGGCACCGCCCCGCGCGGGGAGCGGGCAGGGCTCCGCTCCGCGTCGCCCGCTGGCACCGCGGCGCGGGGCAGCGGTGAGCACGACCGGGCGGAGAAGCCCCGCCGCTTCCCCGCAGCTCCCGGGACGATAGCCGCGGCACCTACCGCGGGCCGCCATGGTCCGGGGCTGGCGGGGAAGGGGCCGCTCCCCTTCCCTCACATCGGCGGCACAGCAACGCGGTGCATCCCGCCGCGGCAGCTCCCTCGCCCCCGGCGAAGCACCGGACACAGCACAGGACACGGCACCGGACACAGCACCGGGCTCCTCCCGGCCCCGCCTCCCGCCCGCGGCGCCCCCTGCAGAGCCGGGCACGGGGCTGCTCCCGCCCGGCCGGGCGGCGCCTTCACGGTACTCGGCGGGACTCGTCCCCAAGGAGGGAAACTGCCTTTCCCAGCTGGCTCCGATCACACATTCCGTGGGTAGCCGAGGAAACAGCGCTACAACGAGGAAAATTTGTGTTACAGTGATACAGTGGTCTCGAGAAACCTGGAGCAATAGTTGTGGAAAAGAACAAGAGATACCTGCTTTATACTCACCCCTAACTTAGGTTTTGTCGTGTCTTCTATGAGCAAGGAAAACTCCTAGGGGGAAACCAAGTTGTTCCCTACAGAATGAAGTAGCTTGATGTTCTGCGTTTTCATCTAGAAGATGCTGTTTTTCAAATGAGATTTACCAGTTTTTGTAAGACTATGCTCATGTTTGAGTACAGAGACAATAAGCAGCAGGACACTTATTCAGAGAGTAAGACTCAACTTACTAATTCTGTCACTAAGACAAAGCAACAGATTCTGCCTAAGTTATTCAGCCTACTCCTTTGCAAACTTAGAAAAAAACTGCTTGTATCGAAACACCTGATCTTTCTTTGATGCACTTCAGCACAGCAAAAGCAAACCCCTTACAATCTAGCTTCCCGGTTGTGGCAGCCATTCCCAAGAAGTCAGTGGACATGCTGCAAGCAGCTTAACATCACCGCTAATATTAGAACAGAGGCGGTTACAAGCAGAAAGGAACCAACTATTTTCCACTAATCAACTCTATCTTAGAAGTTGGTCAAACTCTCTTGTTATCTCCAAATCTTTCTTTACTCGAAACCTACTTTAAGCTTACAAACTGTGTGCCACTACCTGTCTTCCAAAACCAAGGTGTTTGTTCTCTCAACAGGGAAGTACTAGGACTAAAAAAGCACTTCCTGATGATTGAGCCTTATGTGTGAGTAACTCCAGGTATGCAAAGAAGAAACCGTAACTTTCCCCTCTGAATCATCCCAAAAGTATATACTAGAATAAAGAATACATGGGCACTGGAGAAATGTGCAAATGCAGAACCAACTTGGGATTTATGTGAAAGACAAAAGTTAACTAGTTGGAAACTAGCAAATTATTTTACTATTATGGAACACCAAGTATATATTAAGAACTATTAAAACAGATGGATAACCACATGTATGGCTTTATGACTGTTCCACATTATTTCCCGTTAAGCTGTGTATCTTATATAACTTCCAGTATATAAAGTTAAAAACAAAATCTTCTCTCTGATAGAGGAGAATTTCAACATGCTTTTATGAAATGAGCTTTTAAATTCTCTCTTGCAGTATCACAGAGAGGGTTAAGAGAGTCAGCTTCCAGAGAACCCACAGGGCTTCTCCGTGTCTATCAGTGTCACTTAGGATACTCTGCATTTTATTTAATCAATGCCAAGCCCACAGGAAACCTCTTTAGCACTTAAACTTCCCAAGTCTCTAAAGTGAAATTAATGTGCCTCCACAAATGAGCTTCAGTAAAATAACTGCTAGTGTGTTGTTTCAGCAACCACCAACTAAAAACTCAGATGACAAATCGAGGCAAAAAGCCTCTTCACACCCTAGAACAGTAGGAAGGCCTAACAAGCACTTACAAATCTCCTACAGAAATAATTAAAAAAGAAAAGAGAGAGAGAGAGAGAGAGAGAGAGAGAGAGAGAGAGAGAAAGGAAATAGAGGGAGCACTTCAATCAAAATTAACTGTACAAGTCTTTCCTCACTTCAGTTCACTGCAGCATATGGACACAGCTGCATTAGCAGTATTATTCTCAAGGATCTGAACCTGGACAGGTCTTATCCCTGTCCAAAGAAAAGGACTAGATTGCTCTTTCTGGAGCCAATGCTTTTTTTTGCTAGGTACTTACAAGCAGTAACAAGGAAAGGATTGAGTAAGTGTTTGAATAACCATGCTATCTCTCTTCAGTTTTTCTTGATCACAAAAAGAGTAGAAAGGCCAGAGACCACTGATGGAAATGTTCTCTTCTGAGATGAGATGGGAAATGAGAGGCTGGAGAGCAGTGCTGCAGAAACAGACCTAGGGGTCCCAGTCCATGGCAAGTTGAACGTGAGTCAGCAGTGTCCTGGCAGCCAGGAGAGCCATCTGTGTCCTGGGGGGCATCAGGCTCAGCATCACCAGAGATGGAGGGGATTGTCCCAATCTGCTCTGCACTGGGGCCACCTCACCTCGAGTACCAGGGCAGTTTAGTCACTGTTATATTAAAAAGATCCCATGAATAGCTCTCCCTGCAGCCTTAACAAAAGAGATATGGCAGCCAAGGGGAGGACTGAAAAGCCTTATGAGGAGTAGGGGAGGAGAACGAAAGAATTCACAAGCAGTAACATAAATCAGTTGAATTTGCTTGCTTTTTAGATCCCAGGATCTTCCATTGCTTGCCTACAAGGACAAAACAGCTTTCCCAGCTAGGTCATCAGGACAGGAACAACACAGGAGAACACACCTAGAGAGCCACACACGTTTGAAGAGAAGCTGCCACACAGCACAGGGAACAGACCTAACTGGCAAAGGCCAGGCAGGAAAGTGAGATATTTATTAACCAGAGGAGAAGCAAAGTGAGCCAGTAAAGCAAACACAGTCAGTAATTTCCCTGGTTCCTCACAGCAGTTACTTCACACAGCGGGGCTTAAATTAACCATAGTTTACCAGCAGAAGCTGTGTCTTTTCCTTTCCAATGCAGGGAAAAGCACAAAAGTTTGCTGAGTTTTGCAGATGAAGCTTGCAGCTGTAGGTTACCATAGAGGGAAACTACAAAAACTAAAAAATATTAGTTCCTGCAAGCAGTTTCCTTTCTGCAACACAGCCCCAATGTTATTCCATACATAAGAGGGGCAGGGCATCTCAAAAACAAGTAAACGTATCGAACCAAAAGCCTCAGCTGAACACCCCTTTTCTGCTACACAGGCTACAGCACCTCCACAAAATTACAGTCTTCCAATACAAAATACCATAAGAGCTGACTTCTTCTTCCCCACGAGTGCAAACATGGAGCCTTTCAGAAGCACCAGCAACAGGCAAGCTTTGCAGAGAACAGATCCCACCCGACTGTGTGTGTTCATTAGGCACTGAAGCACAGAACACCCACACAGCACAGAACAGCAATATTTGGAAAGAGTTAAGTGCAGAGGGCTAGGTGGGGGAAATATAAAAAAACCAAAACACTGCCTGCCTACCTACTACTGGTTTTTTGACCCTGGCAGCCCTAAAATTAGACTTTAAGCACAGGTCTCTCTTCTTCCTTGGTCCTCAGCAAGCTTTATAGCGCACTCTATTGAAGAAAACCAAGAAAAGCGCCATCCATCACAAAGGCAGGAATAGAGCTACATCCAACACACAAACCTTCAGTTTTACTGGAAAAAACTTCCCCGGAAAAGTAACTAAAGCCACAGCAATATACAAGAGGTGAATGAAATCTCATCCTCATCACGGTTCTGAGACACTAACAGACTAAGCTTGTCCTGCTCAGCCTCATCTGGGGCTTCAACATCCACCCTTTCCCACAGGTCCAGAAGCTCCTTTTAAGGACAGGTCCCGGTCTTCAGCACTTACTTGAGCTATACCTGTTTCATACCCTATGTCCAGCCTTGAAGCCCTCCAACCCTATACTGAAGCTAGCCTTGTCTCAAATTCTTTTTCTGCCTCTCTTATACGTTGCCGCTTTAGGATCACGGTGTTACTTTTACCAACTCCCCCTGTTCCTGTGTGGATTTTGTACGAGCACTCAGTACATTCCGGATGGGCTCAGCTGCTTCCCAGCCCGTCTTTCCCGAGAGTGCCGGAGATGCTGCTGGCAGCACCTGGCTCTGCCCGCCGCGCTGCAGAGGGCTCTGCCCACAGCCCCAGCGGGCTGCCCTCCCTAGAGCAACCTGACTCCCGCTCTCCAGCGTCCCCTGCTCCTCACTCCCGCTCCCCAGCACTCTCCCTTCAGTGATTTAAAACGGACTTCAAGTAGGAGTAAACGGGCGAGGCTTAAGCCTAAGTCTTCGAGAGCCGAGTGGACACTCCCAGGTTCCCAGCCCCTCTACTGCTTTTGCGCCGCAGGCACCAACGCTGAGAGTCTTTTCCCCATGCCCCACTCAGGACTGTCACTGCCCGAACTCCGCCCGTGCCACCACCGAGCCCTGAGGCGGCGCGGGCAGCTCGGAGCGCCGGGGGCGGGGCGGGGCCGCGGCGGCGCGCAGGCACGCACGCGTACACGCACGCACGCACGCACGCACGCAGGCGTTGGCGCGTGCGCACGCGGCACGTGTCGGCGTGGGCATCATGGCGGAGCGGCGCGCCGTGCCCAGCGACCTGTTCCCCCTCGTGCTCGCGTTCCTGCGCGAGAGCGGCTGCCAGGGCGCTGCGCGCGCCTTCGCCAGGGAGGCGGCGGCGGTGAGCGGGAGCGGGGCGGGAGCGGGCCGGGAGCGGGGAGCGGGACAGGGGGGCGGCTCGGCTCATTGACCGAGCGAGCGACTGACAGCGGCTGACGCGGCCTCTCTCACTTTAGAAGGAGCAGGACCCCAACGCGGCCTCCCTCCTGGACATCTTCACGTACTGGCTGCAGTAAGTCCCCTCGGGATGCGGGTGCCCCACCGGCCGGCCCGCGCCCCGCAGGGCCCCGCTCAGCCCCTCTGCTCCTCTGCAGGTCTCCAGCGGCCAAGAAGAGAAAGCTGGTCCCGAACGGCGCCCGGGCGAAGAGGAAGCCGTCGGCCAGCAGCAGTGACAGCTCTAGCGAGGAGGATGAGAAACCCCCGGCCAAGAAGCCTGGTAGGTTTGTGGGCCGCCCTGGTACAGAGGGGGGTTGTGTTTGGCATTGGCTTCTCACGTGCATTTAGAGCTCACTTTCAGTAGCTCTTTTGAGGTCTTTCAGCAGCTCTCAGGGATTAGGTTTGTATTGACTGATCTCGGTTTCAGCAGGCCTTTTGCCCATGATGTGGAACGTATGTTCACTTTAGTTTAGGGTGATCTCTTTGTCTCGTTAAAATTTATACACAGCAGAGTTTGTGTCCCATAGAAGGTTTTAGCTATTCCAGAACAATGCTAGGCATCTGTACTCACCTGCTGCTTGTGTGATGTTGCGACCCTTTTTTCTTTCGAGCTCGTGTACTAGTGCTATCAAAAAATACATCCCTGTGCTGCACTTTGCTCTGTGGTGAGCTATATTTTTCCCTTTTATCTGAAAACGTTCTTATGTCTTTCTTTAATCACTGTACATAAGATTGTGTGTGTCTAGCAGTAGACTTGCAGGAGGGAAGGAATAAATGAGGAGAGGGAGAGACACAGAAAATATGTTTTCTTCTTGAGCCATCCTAAAGCTGAGTTTGAACTTGGATCTGATTTTTATTTGATAAGGTCAGTTGTAAATGTAACATGAGACAAAACCGTTTCTTTTGCTCCCCTTTATTAAAAAGCAGTTGGTAACCAGGAAGTGGATTTGGCTAAAACACATATAGGTGTCTGGAACCTTAACATGGCATTGGAGTGGTTCTCTTTTCAAGCACCAGTCTGTACTTGTTCAGCAGGTTTTTTAAGCTGAAAGATGTACAGACCCAGCTAATATTATCTCAGTTAGGGGGTGCTCTTCCTTGTGGGCTGTCCTTTTTGATGATAGAAGTCTGCCCTTAAATTTGTGTGGGACAAAGATAAAGTCTAGAATTGGTTTTATCTTTTTGCTTAACCATTTTGGAGCAGTCTGCCGCACACTGCTCAAGAAACAAAGTCAGTGTTACGAACTTCAGTTATGGTTTAATGACCTTAATATATCCTTTTTCCCTGATACCCCCTAGTGCAGGATATAAGTAGATGAAAAATTGTGAATTAACTTGTTGTTAATGTATGCCGTCCCTTTTTTGCAGCTAAAGCATCAGCTGTGCCCAAAGCAAAAGCAGTTCCTGCAGCCAAGATGGCAGAGAGCAGCAGTGAGGACTCCAGTGATGATTCAGACTCAGAGGAGGAGAAGAAGCCAGCAAAGGTTGGTTTTTCTTTCCAGCATCTTTAATTGCTTTAATTTGTTTGACAGTGATGAATAATAGCAAATTTAACCAACAGAATTGCATGAGAAATTTGGTTCACTTGTCCTAAACTATGAAGTGCCCCTGCTGCTGCAGGTACAATAATTTCTGTAGTGCCATTTGGACTGGTCCCAGGAAAAATTAATTTTTTGTCCTGCACCCACTTTGCTTCATAGGCAAGTCTGGTCCTTGCTTTTATCCTAAGACTGCCAGGGCTTACTTCCTTTGCAAAGAAAGATGTACTTACAGTTGCTATTATAAGTTTGATCTTTATATATATGTGTGTGTTTTTATGTAAAAAGAGAATCTTCTCTTTCCTTTTTCTTACTGCAGTCATGGTCTTGAACTGGAGGCAAGGAATAATGATGTCAGGGGAGGAAGAGTGATAACATTGTATGCTAGAGGAGACCAGCTAGAGTTGCCCTGTCAGTGTTTTCATTCTTCAAGTTAGTTTGATCTGTGGAAGGAAGAGAACAGTGCCAGCCTCAGACTTGCTGCATTTTGAGGGGGCAGAACTGAAGACTAATGTGCAAAGGAGGCTTCAAATGTGCTTCTGGGAGGTTTTCTAGAGAAAAACTGTGATCCTAGGATTTTCAGACCCTGACCACTAAGCAGAGTGGTGTTTTCAAATCTAAATGGTAACCTCTGTGAAAGACAGCTGGTTATACAGTCTGTGTATGTGTCCATCTTATTAGCCTTGTTTTCTTTTCATGACTTTGAGGGTTAGTCAGTTTTCCCTGCTGTTGTTTAGAAAGGTGCAAAACCTGTGGTGAAGCCAGCTGATACCAAAATCCAGCCTCACAAGAAAGCAGAGAGTTCCAGTTCTGACTCAAGCAGCTCGGATGAAGGAGCACCAAAGAAGCAACCACCAAAATCAGCAACACCTAAATCAGGTACGTGTTGTTATTGTGTATCACGAGTGAAGTGCAAAATCAAAAAAGCAGAGGAGGAGTGCTGGGAACTGTACCTACAAGCAAAGACATATGTATTAACATAGTCTGAAAATCTGCTTTCACTACCATTTGCACTCCAATCTTGTCTCTTCTGACTGAGATGTAGGACTGAATGCAAATAAAACATCTGGTCGTGAACACTACATTGTTATATAACTGTTTATGTTTTGCTTTTACCATTGTCTTCCCCTCAAAAAGCAGGGAAGATCTTTACTAAGCCTTTAGTTTCGGAACTTCCTGTGAGCTAGAAGACACAGTTTACAGAAAACTTTCTCTAATGTTTCAGTAGGATAAACCAATGATTTTGCAGTATTACCTTAATCTGCTCCATAGGCTTCTGTGGTTCTTTTCTTTCTAGGTAAAATACTCACTGCTCACTGTAATTATCCCTCATTTACCATAGCACATTTTGCAATGTCCCTTTTTACTTCTCTCAAAAGGAAGTAAAGTTGCACAGGCAACCACCAAAGTTGTCAATGGAAAAGCATCAAGCAGTAGCAGCAGCAGTGAAGATTCTGATGAGGAAAAGGCTGCACCAAAAAAGGTAAGTTAGACTGTGAAAAACTTCATGAACAATGTAGAAATCTAGTAAGAGTGGGTGTTATCTTGCAGGCACAGACTACACAGTTGCTGTGCTTGACATAACTCTTACACCTTCTTCTCCTTCATACAGTGGGATTATATGTTCTAGCATCTCTCCATTTACTGCTTTCTTCCCTAATACTCCTTACTACTTTCTCTGCTCCTTCCTTTACAGGAAAACATCTTCTTGTGTTATAACTATATTGTGTCTCCATTATATAAAATCACTTTGGCCTGACTCTTTCATGTTTAGCTGTCTGTAACGGAGTTTTCCACTAGTGAGTGTTTAAAAATGTTTCCTGCAACACAAAAATGATGATAGTTTTTTTAATCATGTGGCAGTTGCTAAATTTCAGTCAGTCATCTGCCCTTTTGTCCAGAGGAGCTCCTCCTTAAAGGTTTGTGGAGCAGAAAACAATAGCAGATGAGCTAGAAAGATAATGATGCTCATGTGTTTCTTAAAATTTGCATTTCAGAATCTCTGTTAATCTTTTTCCCTTTGTGTTGAGAATTTAAATGAGAATTAACAAGATCCACATCCAGTTGTCCCCACAAGATTTCTGCAATTTCATTTTAATGTGTATTTCTTTGATAAGGCTGTTCCCAAGAAATCACCTCTGATAAAACCTGCAGCCACTCAAGCATGTCCAGGGAAAACCAAATGTGCCAAGAAAAGTTCCAGTAGTGAGGACTCATCTGACAGCTCAGACGATGAAAAGCCACCTGCAAAACAAAAGCCAAAGTCTGGTACATAAAGAATACTAAGTAGGATTTTTTGGTGACGTATCCAGGGCCATTCAGTTACAGTCCAGCTGATGGGCTAAATGGGCCTCTGTTCAGTGTGATATAATGTGTTTAGGATTCGAGTAGAGAGCTGGTCTGAGTAAGAGGGTCAATAATTCTAGGTCAGTCTGACTCTAACCAGAGGATTTGAGAGGGCAGTAAATGAAAAAAATGAAAAATTGACATATCTGGGTTTTGTTTTTTTTTTTTTTAAAGTTTGCAGACAAGTTCCTGTTCTTCTAAAAGTGCAGAGAAAACTTCTGCAAAAATGGTTGGGTCAGCTGAACACCAAGGGGAAAGTTGAACTCAAGAGTAGAAACAAGGAGGTAGCGGTGGGGTGGGTATAATCTTTCAAATTATAAACCGGTGTTGGATTGTAGCTACAGAAGGGGAATAAATGGAAGTGAATAGCAGAAGTGCTTTATTCTAACTACAAACATCCTGTGCTGCTCACATTATCGTCCAGGCATCTGAATGCTGTGTTTCTCTTCGTAGGTCCATACAGTGCCGTACCACCTCCTCAAGGAACACAGACAAAGAAGGGCCTTGCTAAGGCTCCTGCAAAAAAGGCTGAGAGCAGTGACTCTTCAGACAGTAGTGATGAGGCAAAGCAGGTGCCCTCAAAGGCAGAGGCAGGTACGTTGTGAGGAGAGGCTGCAGGGAAGTATTACATTGTGCAAACAAGGTTTTTGCGGTCTTGGCTTCCTCAAAAAAGCCATTTGCTCTGTGTTGCTATTTGCTCTTCTGGAAGCTTCTGATTAATTTGAAGACATCACATACAAGACTGTGTACTACTTGCGGGTCTGAAGTGTGGTCAGGTTGGATTTGCACACGCAGATTTGAAAAGTCATTGAGATCTGATTTAGTGGGAATAAGCCAAGTTCTTGCATGGCGAGTGGCTGGTGTACTGAGAATGGAGCTTCTTGACATCTGCTAAGGTTTGGATCTTGGGACAAAGGTTTGGTGTGGATGTGGCCTGTTAATTTTCAACTTGCTTTTGCAGGCAAAGCAGCAGTAGCTAAAACAACCCCTGCCCCCCAGAAGAAAGCTGTGACTAGCAAAAAGGCTGAATCCAGTTCTGACAGTGACTCAGGTAATTCAAGACATCAAGATCTGATTCTTTTCTGTTAATGTTTTTACTGGCCAAGTTGCTCCAAAGTGGTGTATCTAAGAGCCTTAGTGTCTGAGCTTAAAAGCTTCAATGTCTCTATGGCTAGCAAGATGTGAAATTGAAAGTCAGCAGCCTGCTAATCAAGGTGGAGTGTGACAATGAGACAAGACCATTGGCAAGTGCGGAAAAGTCCCCATATTGCTGGATGGAAAGGGTGGGGAATCATGAATCAGGTTTCTCACAGAAGTTTAATGGTTAAACTCTTCTTGAGCATCTGTCTTGAGATTTTTGGGGTTTGTTATTCCATTGTGTTTGGAGAAGTTTCTGAAATAAAAATGTAATCACCATCTGAAGTTCAAAAGACTTAGAAGTTGCCTGCCTTCTCCTAATGTGACCTTAGAAATGGGAGCAGTGGACTTTGTCTGTCCTGTTGACCAGATTCAGGGTTTAGTATTTCCCATGTAAATTCCCTGTATGCTGCAATTTCCCTCTGAGTTCAAGATGCTCCTGTGGCGTATTTTACCATCTCTGGTGCCATGGCAGAAGCTGGGTGGCAGCTGCCAGTCTCTGCAGACAGCTAGCTCTAGCACTAGGTTGTGTGACACTCCAGTGAGTGTCAGCAGTTCTGTGTTTTCTGGTTTTGTTACCTAGTTTCTCTCAAAATTGTCACGTTTTTGATTGCTATTACCAGTGTTCAGAAATACTGGAATAGATCAGGTTTAGTGTTCTGGATTCATATAACACAATACAAAGGTGTATTTGTACTCACTCTCCATTTTCAAACTGCTGCTATCTCATCTGATAGAGGAAGTAGCTAAAATGAGATACTGTGCTGTTGCTGTCTCACTTTGTATGCTTTGTCAGCTTTCTTAATTTTTTGTATGGGTTTTTTTTTATCTGTACTACATAGATTCGTTTTTTCAATGCTTCTTTTCCCCAGGTTTGATGATACTGGTACTTTCTCTAAAGTTCTTTATTCAGTACCTCTTCTACATTATTCTCCAAATATTTTCTTCCTTGTGCATGCGTTAGTGAAGAAGTTAAACTGTTTGTTTCCACTTTCTTCCAACAAAGAAGATGCATGGAAAAATGAGTGCTGTCCCCTGACCTGTCAAATGTTCATCAGATGCTTGCCAGTTACCTAGTGGCTCAGCCTTGACCCACAAGCCATTTTGCTTTTCAGTTACCCATAAATTACACACATTACCACTAAAGTAACTTGCACATGAAGCTTATTAACTTGAAGAATGTTTTTTTGTGTTTTTTAGATTCTAGTTCTGAAGATGATAAAAAGAAGGTAGGGAATAAGCTCCCTGCTAAACAACCTGTGATAAAGAATACTTCCAAACCATCAAAAGTAGTTGTCAAGCCTGGACAAGCAAAGAAAGACTCCAGTTCTTCCTCGGACAGCTCAGGTATTGGGGTGGGAGAGAAGGAGAATTTCTACATGCACGTTGTTCTTGTTCAGACTTTTCTGTTTCTAGGCAGGGTCTGAGGGTGTGGTTGGACACGAGTACCCATTGCAGTGTTGTTTCAAGTAGATGATGAAGTGTACTGTGTATCAACACCGAATCTGAGTGTTAGACTTGTGTCGAAGGAATGGGACTTAGTCTTGATTGCTCTTTTTCTTTTCCATTCTAGATTCTGATAGCTCTGACAAGAACACAGCTCCTGTGAAGCCACAACTAAAGCAGCCACACCTGCAGCAAAGAAGTCACCAGCTGCCACAAAGAAAGCCCAGAGTAGCTCTGATTCAGATAGCAGCTCCAGCAGTTCTGAGGATGAGAAGAAGAAGAAGAAAAAAGCCCCTCCAGCTAAACCACCTGGCAAAGTGGCTAAGCCACTGACCAAACCTTCTGCTCCAGCTCCCAAAGCAGACACATCTGACTCTGATAGCTCAAGCAGTGAAGAAGAAAAGCCAGCAGGGAAACCAGACACCAAATCTACAGGGGCTGCAAAAGGAACGGTGGGGAAGAAGGCAGCTGCTTCTAGTAGTAGCAGCAGCTCATCAGACAGTTCCAGTGAAGAGGATGGGGCACCCAAAAAAGCAGTGAAAGGGATGCAGAATGGTTCTAAAGCCACTGCCTCAACAGAGAAAGCAAAAGCATCTGCAGTAGCTGCAAAGAACACGAAGTCTAAGCCAGCTGGTGGCAATAGTAGTAGCAGTGAAAGCAGCTCTGAAGAAGAGACTGGAAAAGTTAACGGAGGTATTCCCACCAGTCCGGGAAGTGGGTCTGTCTGGCTGTGTTACTGAGCTAAGCATGAATGGAAGACTTTCGGAAACAATACTCATTCTAATCTCTGTGTGTTGTTAGATTGTGCCATCTGGTGCAGTAGTAAGAGGAAAGGGCTAGTTTTGAATTTGGTGGGATCCTTTTTGTCTGTATTGCATAGCTAATGGCAGTGAAATTTGTGGTGATGTGAAGTATGTTTCTGTGTAGTTGTTGCCAGTTGCCATCTGTGCATGAAAAAGATTTAGTGACAGCAAAGCAGACTGCTGTAGGACCTTGTCTGTGTGGAGTGGGACACCACAGTTGATGCCCCAGTGCACAATCTTAATCTTTAACCCTCCAGGAATAAAACAACTAGTGATGCACAAGTGATGTGTGCAAGTGCATATGGTATGAATCCAAAATCTGGCAAATTTGACCAATACAACTCTCTCAAGTATGCAAAATCATTCATATAGACCTACCCTATTGCATAAAATTTTATCCATTAGTATAGGATGAGGAGATCCTTGTTGACTCAGAATTTATTAGTGTCTGATACAGCAGTCTGTTTTCTGCAGGCACCAGTGCTCACACCTCTGTCAACATTGGGTTTGCTTTCTGGGGAACAGAAGCCATTACTTTTCCTAACACTACCTTTAAAGTTCTACTGCTGTACATCTAACAGGCACAGTCAGGAAGAAACAGAAGATGGAAGATGTTCAGGAGCCAGAAACACCACATAGTAAAAAAGCAAAGATCAAAGCCAAAACACCACACACAGTTCCCAAGGTGAAACGGGTGAGTGAGGGTGGATTGTGGCAACTGGCTGAAGAGGCATCTCTGCCTTCTGAACAAGTAGGCTATTTTGGGTTTTTTCTGGGTGGTTGGTCCCACTGGATTATTTGTATTTTTATTCTCTCCTTAAGTACCTTAACCTTGTCTGGAGAGCCATAGGGAGTGTACATAAGAACATAGTATTATTCTGGCCAAAGCTGATTGGATATACTTGCACAGGAGCACTCCTGAGCTGCCTGATCTGAAGCAGGGAAAAAATGATGAATCTGAGAAACACTTAAAGATTGAGGTGATGTGAACAGGGTTCTTTATTTGCAGGGCAAGGAAAGAGGTTGTTACTAAAGGAACATTGTGCATTAGTATGTGCTTAGTGTATCTCATTTTCTTTTTCAACAGCCATCCTCTCCATTCCGCCGTGTAAGGGAAGAAGATATTGAGGTGGATGCCCGTGTGGCTGATAACTCATTTGAAGCAAAGGTAGGGCTAGGTGGTGCCAGAGTGGTAACCGTTGGTCTCTGGAAGTACATCTTTGCAGGGCAGCCTCAGTGTGCTTCTGGAGAGTGGTTTGGTGAGAGCTTCTTCCACCAGGAGGCACACGGGAGAGCAGTGTCAGCTCCTCTGTGTCTGTACTGGTGGTTGCTGGGTATGGAGAAGTGCAAAGCATTGCCTTCACTCTCTTGGGTACTGACTTGAATTTCTTTTTCTCCCCTTCCATCCCTCACAGAAAGGAGCAGCTGGTGACTGGGGTGAGAAAGCTAACAACATCCTGAAATACACTAAAGGCAAATCTTTCCGTCATGAGAAAACAAAGAAAAAACGAGGCAGCTACCGTGGGGGCACTATATCAACCCAAGTCAATTCCGTCAAATTTGAGAGTGACTGAGAATACTGGAGTACATAAACCATCTGGTCACCAAAACATCTTGGATGGGCATATGAACATTATGGATGTCAAGCCTGCCTGGAATGCTACCTCCCCTAGCCCCTTGTGGGGCAGGCAGCTCCAGTGTAGCGATGTGGGAGAATGGTTGGATGTTTCCCCGTTTTATTTCTAATTTTGTTTTAGTCTCCTAATTTGAAACCATCCTTAAGCTGGTGTTATTGACACCACTAGGGCAACTGCCAAGAGTTATATTTTCTACGGTCTTATTTTAAAAGGTTGGCAGTAATTTTTACTTCTGGTTTCTTGCCCATCTAGTAGAAGAAAGAGAAATCATTGTCCTCTATTTTAACTTCCCATTTCTTTTTCAGCCAGTTTAACTCTTAATACCATTGAAAAGGCAAGTATTGTCACTTGCTTCTGACTAGTTACTGTAAGAATAACAACTGATTTGAGCACTCTGGCTCTAATCCCCAACCCCACCTGACATTTCAAGTTTACCTTTGTAGTGTAGACCGGGTTCCTTTTCTGTTTCGTTTTGTGGTTCCACCTTGCAATAAATACCTACTTTCCTCTTCCTTGCACTCCTGTGGAGGCCACTAACCAGAGTACTTGGAGAAGCAGTCTCTAGGTATGGTTTAGTGGCTATTTTCAGAATGACCAAGGTCTGTAGTACTGCTGTGGCACTCTTGACAGCACTTCCATTAGTGTAGCTGGGAAGCGAATTTGTACAGAAACTTGACTGCATGGGGGTTATGAAGTTTCACTTGGTGGGAAGGGAAAAGAAGACTGAGGAGATTGAGCCCTCTTAGCAAAAGGCAGAGGTAGATAAGCAGTGCTTTTGTTTTGGAGGCTCTGGCTGCAGTGTGGCATTACTCCTTGTTCTGTCTGAACATAGAATGTGCCAGCTTACATTTACTGCCAGCAGTGTGAGCTGCAGCTTGTTAGGAGTCAAGATGAATGTATCATTAATGCCTTAAATTTCTCTTCTTAGTTGGATCACTTGATCTTTGAGCTGTTTTCCATCTGTTAAATCCCTCTGGAGAAGTAAAATGCCTGTTTCCCCTGACACTAAGGAAAACTCTGGTGCTGTAAGGTTTCAAGTACCAGCTACAAGTGTATGTTCAGTATGGGGAGCCACAAAGAAGTTGAGAAACTTGCAGCCTAAACTGAGATTTCATGAGTAACTGACAGCATAATGGTGTACTGAGGGATGGGCTTGCATTCACTCAGTTGTGTGACTGCTTCCTTACATAGGTGCAGCTTTCATCAGGTAGAAAATATTTCCCCAGATACTTTACCCTCTGTTAGGTGGGTTAACTAGTTTGAGGTTGGGTTGTTAACTAGTCGAGGTTGAGTGGGTTGAGCCCATAGCCAGTATGAGTCGAAAGTAGTAGTGCATGCTTGGGAAATGGAGTAGTGGGCTGTGAGATATGCTTTCCGCACTTTTCCCCTCTCAGCCAGCCACTGAGAGGTAGAGCAGGGCCCGATTTCCATGTTTCCATTCCCTCCTCAAAGGTTGCCAATGAGAAGAGCCTTGTTGCAGGAAGCTATGTTTGTGTGCAAAGCACTGTCACCTAATTGAGGGTTATATCAGACTTGATGAGCCACCCCCGTGTACATGAGTGGCAACTTTTTCTAGTGAGCATTTTTCAGGACTTCCTCTTGGGCTTGCACAATCACTGGGGCCTGGATTCAAGACTACAGTGCAGAGGGACCCAGTAGACCATGGTTATTATAGGAAAGTAAAGGTTAGAGGCCAAAGGAAGGGAGGAAGAGTATTTTCTGCATGGGGATTTGAACACCATCTTTCTTGTCATTTGCCCTCTTTTTTCTGTTTATCAGGAACTTACATTTGAAACTCTTTTAAAATACTTTTACGCTTGGAGTTTTTTAAAAAAGTCTATAAAATGTAAGAATTTAATGTGTCGGAAAATAAAGATTGCTGCCTTTGTAGTCTGAGTGGATCTGCTAGTTAAAGATACGGAATAGTGGGTGGGAAAAGGGGGGTACCAGTGCTTGGGGGTAACAGCATTGTCTCTACATCTGTCTGCAACTACTTTTCATCTTACATGATAAATGGACATGTAACAGACCTTCAGAAGTCAAAGGAGTCCTGTGCAGCAGTCTTGTGAATGACTGAGAAATTTGGGTAAGATGCTAGAAGCTTGTATCAAAAACAGGCTGCATGAGTCCCTTCCCTTTAGAATTATCTCGTCAGGTCTTCTCGAGTACTGCTGCCAAATCATCTGTATGGCAGTTGGCCATAAAAGCACCAGCGTCTAGGAAGAAAGAATAGGCACAACTGAAAACCCCTGTATAGATCCAGTTAAAATAACTAATTTGCATGGCCCCTTAGATTTCTTCCTCTATATGTGCAAGGAAAAGAAACTTTCTGATAGGTAGAGCCTAGTGGAAATCTTGAGTGCTGTAATGCTCAGTTTTACCCCTTGCACTGTCTGGAAAGGGTGGGATGATGCACCATGTGCATTGGGTTCTGTTGCTCTGTAACCAACACTACCACAGCCTTCCACCTTGAACGTGCTGCTGTAGGAGAAGATGTAATGCTATCTGAAGTTTCAGCACAGGATGCAAAGAATGTCATTAGCCTGGCTGGACATCAGCACCTGACTGAACAAGCGCAACAAGTGTTGGAGTGGGAAACACTTCGTGTGACTCCCAAAGTGACTTACTTGACACTCCTGGGAAAAACGTCCTTTCACAAGATTTTGCAGCTGCTAGACATACTTAGCCTACATCTCTGCTCTACTGCTGTCATGCCGTAGAGGCCTGGTTTCCCTGTGCAACAGTGGAGCAGTTACAGCTGTTATTAGTGCTGGAACTGGACCAACAGGACATCCCCCTCTGGTGTGTGCTGGAACACTGTCCCTCACATCCCCATTCCCTTGTACACCATCCTTTCCCTTTTCCTGTCCTGACTATCGTGTTCCATTGCCCTCACGAGGAGGTTCTGGCCCTGGGGGTGTCCGGGCAGCGGTCACAGGAGGTGCTCTGACGGCCCTCAGACCCACTGGCCGGGCCGGAGGCACAAGCTGCAGCTGACGGGCGTTGTCCTTCGAGCTGCCGGGGCAGCAGGTGCGGCTCTCGGCGCACACCCCGTCCCCTTCTCGCCCCGCCTTCGTGCCGCAGGCCGGGCTCGGCCCGGCTCGGCCCGGGGTGCGGCCCGTGGGCCGGGACTGCACCGCCCGGCCCCACCTGCGCCCGCCGGCTTGAAAGGGGAAGGCGGGCGGGTGGCGGCCGCATCCCTCCCTTCCTCCTCTCTTCCCTCCCACTTCCCGCGCCTCTCAGTCGGGCCGCGCTGCGCCGGGACGCGCTGCAGGTGGGTGCCGGCACTGCGGCGGGGGGCGGGGGCGGCCCGGCAGGAGCTGCGGCCGCTGCTTCTCGACCCGTCCCACCGGCCCCGCAGCGGCGGCCTGCCCGGCTGCTGTGCAGGGAGGGTCCCTTCGCCCTGCGGGGTCGGTGGGATGCGCGGGCGGGGGCTGCCAGCCGCGCTCCGGGTGAGCGCCGTAGGGCTGGGCCGGCTGATGGCACCTGAGCGCTGCCCGGCCGGGACACTGACACAGGGACTCCGTGTGAATTCCCGGCTGTCAGCCTGGTCCCGGCTCTGCCCGAGCGCGTGTGTGCAGCCCGGCTTACTGCAGCGAGGCTGCTGACGGGCGCGAGTTCAGCGTCTGCTTCCATGCGCGGGACCAGAGCCTTGGCACACGGACACGCGTTCACAGCGCTTTTGTGTAACTTGCTTCATCTTCCTCTAGAGGATTACATCTCAGGAGTATCTTCCATCTCCTGTTCTGCCTCCTCTTCCTATGCAACTCTCTTCAACGTCTGTTTACTGCAGCTCAGCCAGGTCTCATTCCTCTGGTGTGCTCAGAGCCAAGAAGCGCTTTGGTTTGGTTGTGGGGTTCTTTTACATGAGGGCGTCAATTGTTTCATTGAAGATAAGACTCACCCTTAGCTTCTCTACTCCTGTAACTCTGTCAAATGTGATCAGACTTGTCTGTCAGGACTTTATCAGTCCCCATAGCTTTCTACACAGGATTTCACAACCTTCTGAGGTGTTTAATAACTTTTCTTTAGACGTGGTGCTTCTCTGCAGAAAGAAGCTGAAATGACAAGGCACTAAATGGGAAGACTTTTTTCTTCCCCATTCCTCTTGGCCAGTTCTCTAAGGTTTGTTGCACCTGTATCTTCCCAGTTTTCTCTGCAGTCTGAAGAACTTATTTAACTTGAGTGTCATACAAACATAATTTCTTCTTAAGACCAAATAATACTCTGCCATGTCATGTGCTCTCACTTTAAGGCCTGTAGCTCACACGACTACTTGGAAATGGCCCCAAGCTGTTCTTTCTTTTTCATCCAGGGATTACAAATAATGCTCTGACTTGCTTCCACGTTGCAGATCTCAGATTTACAAGGGGCACAGTCTCACATCAGCTGCTTCTGCCTTGCAACCGTGTTGTAAATGAGACAAAAAAGGCTGTCCAGAAGAACTTGTTATTGCAGAGCACCCTGGTGTCACAAACCACCTCTGTTCCTTTCAGAAGGCAAACAGGAAGCCTGTGAATATTGAACGGGGAAAATCTCTCTTACTACCTAGACAGATTTAATATATGTTGAGCAGCCAGGTGGGGAAGCAAATGTGTGGTGTCTGACACTATCCCCCAGCTCAAGGTGTTGAAGATGTGTCTAGTTTCAAATACTGTGATAAGCTGAGATCCAGATCTTTTTTTCTTTTCTCAGTTATTATGGACCAGTATTTCCTTTAGTGTTATGGTTCCCTGGCAGTGATGTATCATCTGGCAATCTCCTGCTAGCCCACAGATTTCCACCTTGCCTGTAGAACGTCTTCCATATAACTCTAATGAGACAGGAAGGATGTTGAAGATGGTCCAAAGTACCAAAAGTTAGGAACTGTTTTGGGACTACATCAATCTTTGTCCAAAATACATGAGCCAGAGCACTTCTGGGTTTTGTGGCAAGAGTAGCAACATGTGGTGAGAAGTATAAATCATCCTGATGCTGACCTCATCATTGCTGTGATTGTTCCCTTTGGTCCTTTGGGGATCTTTACTTCCTTCATTCCCTGTGCTTGTAGTGGGGTGCCATGAATATGTAGAAGGAAAAATGCTAGAAATGCTATGTTGTTTTGAGCAGACCATCTGTGCACTATTCAGTCTGTGTGCAAACACTATTTTAAAAAACCCTCAGGATTGTAGACTGCCAGGGGATGCTTATATCTGAAGGGTTTTTTTTCTTATCATTCTTTTTTATAACAAACACTAATGCTAATAGTGATATTAGTATACTGTAGTGCTAATACTATTCTTTTAGTGTTAGTGTAATTTACCCAGGTGATTCTGGTTAAATCAGAGTGTGTGATAAACCAAAACCAGAGCACAGAAGCCCAGCAAGCACTGAGCTGGATTTGACTGATGGTTAAACTTCCCTGTTTGAACCTGAGCTTTGTTTGCCTTGTACACTATTGTATCCTCTAGGTTTTTACTAGGGATTCCCCTGGGCAGCCCCTGCTTTTAGTGCAACATCCTGCCACAATGACAAAGTTGCTCTTGGAGCTGCATAGCTGCCTGCTTTCCAGAGTCTTGGTTCCCATAAATAAGCTGCAGCTAGGCTGGCTGTCATCAACGTGATGGTAGCAGATGGTCCTGGTTTTTCTGGATCATACTCAACAGAACAGGCAAACTTCAGTATCTTATTCCAGGAAGAGTTTAGAGCATCCAGGTGAAGAGAGATATCATTTGCTTTTGGTTTTCAATTAATTCTGCTCACTGTTAACTCCTGAGAAGTTTGCAGTGAAAATATTTCTTACTGTGGGCAAGAACTGAATACAGATTAGGATGCAGGAGGGGAAATAATTCAATCCCATGGATGGGCTTCCAGGTCCTGGGCAGGAACCCAGTGATATAAAAAAGGGAGGGAGAGATCTAAATGGCAGTCCTTGCATTTGAGCCTCTTCATAGCACTTTGTCTGTGGGCTGGACTGCTTCCTGTCAGAGGTTTTAGTGCTTCAGCCTAATAAAAGGCACCTGAATTAAATTAGAACTGTAGCTGATCAGTTATTTCACTTAAGTTGATTGGTAATTTTCCATTAATACCAAAGCCATACCCTGTTAAACGAGGCAAAATCATGGGACAAATTTCAGCCCAGTAAGAGATTTCTCAGTGGCATTTCAGAGGGCTGTGCTCCTTCTGCTCCCTTTCTGCTGCCTCACTTCTCAGTGTCAATGCATTGCTGTGGCTTTGAAAGCAATCTCTCAGCAGCTCAAGGTGAACAGGTGTGCAGGGTAGGGGGGATGCTGCTTGCAGTGACAGTCTCACTTTCCCTGCTCTTACTGAAGTGCCTGCTCTGCCCTGAATGCTGCAGCAGTGAAACTTCAAATGTTTGTGGCATGGGCTTTTCCAGCAGTTCCCTTGAGCCCTTACTCTGGCTGATCATGTTAACTGTAATGTTAGGGGCATTGCTCTGTGTAAATCAGCCAGCTGGCATGGCTCTGCCAAGCACTTGCTGTGAAAACACAGAAGCGTCCATTCTCTCTTTACAAGCCTTCCTCTTGCAGGCACCTCTGACAAGGCACAAAGCTGTGAATTCACCTTCCCAGAGAATCACATTCCCATGCCCAGGTGTTTGAAGGTTTCTGTTGAAGACTACCTGCCTGCAGTCTGCAGTAGCTGAGTTCCCATAGCCAGAGAGCTGGACTGAGCTTGCGCTGCACTGGCCACAGCAGCTGCCCAGGCTGGAGGATCCTGCTGCAGAGCTCATGGAGCAGCTTTTTAGTTCAGTGTCAGTAAGAGGTAAACCAGCAATGTGAGCTTTCCCTCAACTGGGCCATTTAGCCATTGTCTAGGTCTGGGAATTCCTTCTCCTTTGCTATCAGCCTGAGCCTGCAACCATGACTAGTTGCTGAACAAGGGACAGAGAACCCTTGTGCCCTTTTTGCTGGTAGTTAGCCTTCATTATATCTCAATAGCACTAAAAATCAGGGATGTATCTGGTGTATCCAGCATGGCTCTAGGGCTGGAGCTATGACCAGGGTACCCTTCTGGGCATGGACAGAGCAGAGATTATCTATGTGGCATTGAGCTGAAAGAAAGAAAGGTTTCTTCCTGCAGCCTGCATCTCTCACCTCTTAGCAAGATTTACAATCTCCCTTGTTGCTTGGGCAGGGAGAAGAGGTTCCTGAGCCAGCACCTTTAGGGATTGTTCCTGATTTTGGAAGAGATGAAACCACCAAGAGCAGTTTGCAAGTCTCACTCTGTCAGCATCTGCCCCTGACCTGACGTCTGAGATTGACAGCTTACTTGTCATTTGGATTTTAGTAGTCCCCAGAGGGTCCTGGCTGAGCTGAGGGTCTCAGCAATGTCTGGCATGTAGGTCCATGCAAAACACAGTCCTTGCTGGAGATGGGTGACAATTTTTTTCCTTTAAATAACTATACCTTTTACCAGGTATTTCTTCATCTTTTACCTGTTGCCCAATGAGAAAACACCCTACCCCACATATAAAACCTCTTCTACTCTTCTTGGCATACTCATGTGTATGTATGACCCACTAGGTGCCCCAGGACAAGCCTATACCTGCTTCTGTCCTTAACTCCTTGCCACCCCAGAGGAGATTAGAAGTACATGGCTGCCATCATTCCCTTGCTTCCTGGAAGCAGCATGTGCTCCTGGATCTGTTGTGAATGTCATAGCCAAATGCTTTACCTTCCCTGGTGTTGGGCAGATAAAGGTCCCTTTGGGCCTCTCAAGTAATCTGAGTACTAGACCAGCTTTGTGTGCTGTAGCTCTGTTGTGACCAAGACTTTGTAACAGGCCAGCCTGTTTCCTGCTGTTGGGGAGGTAGGATGCTGGGCAGATCCTTACTTTCCTTGCAGAGCTTATGCTTTCTTCTCTCCAGCCCATCACCTTCAACTACATTCTCCTGGAGCTCTTGTTCTGTGGTTCCAACTACATTCTTGGTATCTGTTAACTTTTCTCATGTTTCTTATCACTCATGCAGGCACAGCCACTCTGTATACCCTGGATGGGAAGGGTAGGAGTCCAAGCATTAGCAGGAATTGCCTTTGAAACACGGGAGGGTCCCAAACAGCAGCTGCTCTGTTTCTTTCACATGTCCTGTCCCCACACAGGACAAGAAAGCAATGAAGGAAGAATGGGGCAGTTTTATTCTCCCATGTCTGCACCCTTGTATGCTTAGTTTGGCTAGAGAGAGGCCTGCTGAGGGTAGTCTGAAGATTGTATTTAGCAGTATCTTGTCCATTACTTTCTTTCCCGCCTCTTAATTGATCGAGCATTAGTGGAGGGGCTGTCAGAAAATCTTGTACTAAATTCCACTCTACCACATCCCTGCAGCCCCACTTGGGCCTAGAGTGTGGGGATCACCCAAACCCCACTTCTAATTGCTCCCATTGTAGCTTCTTCGTCTTTCCACTCCTGCTTCTGAGCATGTCTGAACTGGGTTCTCAGAAAACTACTCTGCTTCTGACTATTCCCAAATAATTAGCACATAATTCTTCTCCCAAAATAATGCTAGGTGTGGGTGAGGCGCATTCACTTCCAGTGATGTAGCAACATCCCTTACACAACAGAAATCTGGGGTGTTTCACTAAACTGAAGAGGGGATGACGGCTTTAGGAGTGTGACTAAGGGGCGTCAGTGTGCCACAGGTGTTGTATGTCATCTCTGGGATTGCCTTCTGGGTTTGCCTTCTTCTAGAGGATGAGTGTCCTGGAACCTGCTTTCCTTTCCCAGCCCTTTCCCCAGAGCCTCCCATGACTGATCCATACTGGAGCAGCTCTGTCCAGACTGTTGCTGTTCTCCCTGGGATTGCACTTGCTCTCAGTGGGTCCTGCTGTGACCTGGACTTGCTCCCGCCCTGTTTGTGCTGAGCAAGGTGCCTTCCCAGCCATGTGAGGGCCAAGGCCAGAGCATACCTCTTGGCATTTCCACCAAGCTCTGCAGGCCTCCCTGCGAGCTTGCACAGACATCAAGGGCTCAGAGAGAACCAGCTGTTCTGGCTGGACAGAAATAAAAATAAAATCCAGCTGAGCTTGTTCTGTAGCGGTAAACAGGGACAGAGCAACAAGTGTCCCTGCTGGTGCTGTGACCCAGCATAGCTCCTCCAGCCACTCACCCTCAATAACTCTGCGAGTCAGCCTGCTACTTTTTGAGCCTTAAGAGCACAGAGAAGAGGTTTTCTGGAAAACTCCCCTCATGTCTGACTTTGGTTGCTGGAGTACTTTTGTGGGTTTGTTTTTGGTTTTGGGTTTGTTTTTTTTTTTTTAGGGCAAGGCAGAGTGGATGGGGATTAATGTTCCCCAGTGAAGAACTCCAGACTGCTCTCCTTTCCCAGTTCATGAGTCCTGGCTTGCAGCTACAATCACAATTGTTAATTGCTGAGTGCATGAGAGATACTACATTAATGACGTTTGTCTCCTTGCAGTGATGAAGATGATGAAGGTGCTACCATGCCCTGCTGCTCTTCTTTTCCTAGTGACTGCATTCACTGTGGAGCCATCTCACTGTGCCAAAGTGCTGATCATGCCCACCATAGTGTTTGACAGTCACTTGCGAGTGTTCATGCGGGTGGCAGAGGCGCTGGCGGACCGGGGCCATGACCCTGTGCTGCTGCTGCACGAAGGTCGCGATGTGGAAACCTCCCTGCCTGGCTTCCGCCTGCAGACCTACTGGGGCACCTTCAGCACAGAGAGCGCAGATGCTTGGGTGCAGGAGAAGATAAAGCGTGTCTTTCAAGGGAAGATGACCTCTCTGGAGGTGTTTTCATTTTTGGAGAAGTACCTGGAAAACTGTGACCTAGTACTGGGAAATTCTACCCTTCTGCAGAAACTCCAGTGGGAGCACTTTGACTTGCTTTTGGTGGACCCCAACGAGATGTGTGGATTTATCCTGGCCCACATCCTACATGTCAAATATGCTGTAATTTCCACTGGTTTCTGGTTCCCAGCAGAGATTGGTGCCACCTCCCCCATTGCCTATGTCCCTGAATTCAACTCCCTGATGACAGACAGGATGGGCTTTTTTGGTAGGACTTGGAATCTCCTAGTCTACATAATCACTCGTGTGGCTACAAAACTGGTCATCCTGCCCAAGTTTGAACGTCTCATGGAGAAGCATAAGGTGGAGCCCAAGACATCCATGTTGGACCTTGTTCATGGAACTAGTCTTTTCTTCCTCTGTAATGATGTGGTGTTGGACTTTCCCCGTCCAACGCTCCCCCATGTCATTTTCACAGGGGGGATCCTCGCTGAGCCTGCAAAGCCCCTTCCAGTGGTAAGTGCAAGAAAGCTTTGATCTATAATCACACATCAACTGGGAAAGCTACTTAGTACAGATCTTCTTTGGAAGAACCTTGTAAAAGTTGTGAAGCCCCAAGTGTCTGGAAAGCTGCTGTGTTTTGGTGCTTGTGGGTGCATCGGCGAGACAGAGAACACTGAAGGCTCTCAGGCTGCAGGGAGGATGTAGAATTAAGTGGTCCACTCTGCAGTGGGATTTGGCCTCGTTGTCCATGTAAAATGGTGTATGGAATTCCTCAGATGGAAACATTGCCTCTGGGACTTGGTAATGAATAGTTTGTTTGCTCCTATGCTAAAGTGGAAATGGGAAGAACAATTAATCCTCCTTGTTTCATTAACTGATATGTTATTCCAGAATTTCTTCCTTCACCCTGTTTCTCACAGAGCATTTCTGCCCTTGTAGTCTTAAGAAACCACAGGGGAGAGCTATTCTTGTTCTTTCATTAAATTTAGTGCAGAATCCCAAAATTTAGAAGACTGAAGGATATCATCCCCTTTTTCTCCAGATTCAGTCCTGAAAACTCTTCTCAAGGCTTTCTCCAGCCTGTGCCTCACTAATCCCAGGAATCAATTCAGAGGGACAAGCTCCTAAAGCCTCTGGCTGCGGATAGTATTGGAACAGAGTAGGACTTGTCTTACCACTTTTACAAACACTGAGGGAAAATAAACCTCAATAATAAAACTTGAGCAGTCAAGATGTCCTGGTGTCCTGACTAAGGGTCTGAAATGGAGATAAGATTTCAACTTTCGAATTATTAGAGGCCTGTCAAGATCTCTGATAGAAACTTTAACTGATGCTGTGGATGCTAGTATTTTTCAGTTTTTTAAAAAAAGTGAGAACAGGGGCCTTATAAAGAAGCTGTCCAGATGTGTCTGACTGCACATGGGCCTTGCCCATGTGGTGTGGCCTGCAGGGAATGAAATGCACGTAGGGTGCTCCAAAAGCTGTGTCAGAGGGTGGCTGCCTCACCTTTGCTCTTGCAAAACTCTGGCTTGGTCCAACCTGGCCACGTACACACCTGCCTTATAAAGAAGGGAGTTGTTTGCTGGGGCATTACTCATGTGCTTCACAGCTTCCAGAACAGATCCCAGGGCACCTAAGGAAAGAATGATGGAGATAAGTCTGGAGTCCTACATTAAGTGGTGGCTGTCATGCTAGCAGATAGGCATATCTGTGTCCACATCATGGGATGCCAGCAGAAGAGAGGGCCTCTGTAGGTCTAGGTATACCTTAAAGAATGTCCAATCTGAAATGTAATTAAATGTTTATTTTCTTCTATTTGGAACACTATGATTTTGATTGCTTCTAATTAGAACTTGGTTAAATATCGATATGCATTTGAGAGAAAGTGAGAACATTTGGTGGTCAACAATGCTTCCCTGGGAACTTGATGCTTCTGAAAGCTTAATGTTATGGCCCAGTTATAATGGATAACAGTCATGTGGTTTAGGAGTCATTGTACTTTTATTTAGAAAAGGAAAACCATTTTCTCTTCTGTAGCAGTTTCAGTGGTTGTACTGCTCAAAGGATGTGAAACTCAAAAGAATGGAGAAACCAAAATATCTCTGTTGTAGACTTTTTGATTCTTGGATTGTTTTAGGGCACTCTAAGCATTTCAGAAAAGATAGGCAAGAGTCCCTGAAGCATACATAAAGGAGAAATATCCCTGGAGAGTAACAACAAGATGTGCTTTTTAACTCTTATGTACTCTGATACCCTAACTTTTAGACTACAATTCTGAATTAATCTCTTTAGTTTCTGTCTTCTAATAATAGAATTTTTTTTATTCATGTTCTCCTACATGTTTATTTTAGGAAGTATCTATATTTGAAGACACATTTTTATTAAGCTTCCTTAAAATGCTCCTGACCGCAATACATGGGAAACTTGAAGCAGGACAGAATTCATAATGAGCAATAGACTCAGCCCAGCCTGGCGTTAGAGGGAATAGTCCACGTTTGCTTCGCAGCATCTGTGTTTTCCAATTTCTTCTCCCTACTACCTTCTGGCTTTGGTTAAAAGTACAACTCTGTTCTAGATACAGACCTGTTTATGTAGCATTACAGGTAGCCTCTAAACGAAGGACAAATAACTGTGGGTTTTACTGGATCTGTAGCTACCTCTCTGTCCAGTGATCAGAAACTAAATCTGCTGTCTGCAAGTAGCTATCCAGGACGGATAGAAGTCTCCTGTCAAGATGGCAGGACTTACTGCTACCTTGACATTGACAAGAAGCCTTTGACATTGGAGAGTTTGTAAGGAACTCTCCAGGAAGAAGTTTTTCCTGACTCTGCAATGTTTTGTCTCTTGTATCAGCCTACATCTAGAGACCCTGACAGGCCTTCTGTCTTAGTGGTAATGGGAAGATAGCCTTCCTCATTTTATTCCAATTTCCTTCTCTGTCCTGACTGTTCCTGTGTGGCTCCTTTGTTTCCAGACCCTTCTTATCAAAGAGTAATTGTGTTGCCTCCAGATAATGCTATGAAATGCAAGTTCTGGACACCTCCCTGCAAACTCCCAAGACCAGCAGGTGCTCAAGTAATTTCTCCCTGGCTGCGTGCAAAAATCACAGTGGTTTTAGAGTTCATTGTGTGGTGAAAACCATGTAGCTTTGTGCTCTGGGTGGAACTGTCTTCATCTTCTCTGTGGACAGCTTTCTACTGACAGAGGCAAGAGTGGGAAGGGCCTTCCTGCAACAATACTTCAAGGCAGCTGTGTGTGTTTTGCCCACAGGGTCTGCGTCTCTGGGTGGAAGCGGCAGAGGCGGGTGTCGTTGTTGTCTCCTTTGGCATTGGGATCCGAGCTCTTCCAAGCGATTTGGTGGAGAAGATGGCTGGTGCATTTGCTCGCCTCCCACAAAGGGTGGTGTGGAGGTGAAAAGGGAATGGGATTCATTTTCACTCGAATTGGTTGAAAAACAATGTTAAGGGGTGATTCATTTCAAATCACAGAATCTGCTTTCTGCTCTTGATCTGATTGAATTTATTATTGTTCTCTGTATGTTTCTCTTGTTTTTACCCTTCCTCTGTCTCCTCCCGCAGATATTTTGGTCAGAAGCCAAGAAACCTGGGTGAGAATACGCTGATGATGGGGTGGCTGCCCCAGAATGACCTGCTAGGTAAGGCTGGGTTCTGTGTGTGCCGCTAGCAACACCCCTGGATTTTAGCCCAAACCACAGCAAAGACACATAAGGATAGCAGCACCTGTGTGGATCTAAGTCTGTTGCTTCTTGTGTGTCTGATCTGCACAAAACATGATCCTTACCTAACACCTGCTTGAAGCTGCTTGGCTCCTACCTCCCTTCTCCTCCAGGCTCTGCTTAGCAATTTTGGGCTGCCAAAATCTAGATGTGTTCCCAAAGGGTAGCATCCTCTCTGCTCAGCATGCCTGTTTTTCCCTAAACGTGCATCAACATTGTGTGTTGAGGAACCCCGTGGTAGCCCTGTTGCAACATGGAAGGCACTGACCTTTTACTATTTCTTTACCTGCAGGTCACCCCAATGTGAAAGCTTTTGTCAGCCACTGTGGGATGAACGGTGTTTTTGAGGCAATTTATCATGGTGTGCCAGTGGTGGGATTTCCTTTCTATGGCGACCAGTTTGACATCATGACCAGAGTGCAGGCAAAGGGCATGGGTATCCTCATGGACTGGAGCAGAGTAAAAGAAGAGGAGCTTTACCAGGCTGTCATCAGGGTCGTCTCTGACCCCAGGTGAGGCATCTAGAAGCATCGAGCTCTTCCTTGGTGCTGTGTGCCGGCACCAGTGTGTCTTTGTGTTGACCCGTACACTGCCTGTGGTGGCTTCTGTACCAAGCACAGTTGCAAGCATTGCTCAGCTGATCATGTCTCAGTGCCTCAGAGTCCTTAGATGCAGTGCAGGAGAAGATTCTCCAGCATTTGCTGCTAAGGAGTGTGATCTAGTACTGTTTGACTGACTGTAATGTTCTTAGAATGTTTTCTGAGATACTGGGGAGCAGATCTCTTCTCTTACTGCCAGCCTGACACCAGGGAGAGTGAGATCACAGCCTCCCATTGGGACCTCCCTGAACTTGTCCAAAACACTTTCTGTAGAAATAGAGGGAACTGCAGGTAATGCTCCATCTGTTCCTTCTATCAATCATATACTCTGCTTTTTCCTAGAACTGAAGCAGGAACTGAGGAAAAGTGGCACAGGGCTCCTGTTTTCTTTCAGGACATGTGCAACTGCTTGTTTTTGAAATGCTCTCTGATTTTTAAAATATTTTGTATTTCTTACCTATTAAGAGGTATTGCAGTTTGGTACCTGGAAGTAGTTTGGCCACTCATCGAGTGTGTAACTTTTGCTTGATGCTGGGTGAGGTCTTAGGGTGCAAACTGTCCTCAGAAAGTACCATACATATGAACTCGCTGAACAGGTGCTTGCAAGCCAAGCTGTTAGTGTTGTTAACAAAACACAAAGTAAAATACACTCTGGCTTGTGCCTTCATGGCTGGTGAGTGCCATCAGAATTGCTTTCAGAAGTAGAATGGAAGAAATTTGCCCCTCTCCCAAGGTATTATTTGGGACTTAACATCACTGGATGTCTCAGGCCACTTCTCAGGTATGAAGTTTCTGCCAAAAGGTAAATGTCTTGCCATCTTCCCTTGCAGCTACAGAAAATCAGCCCAGCACATCTCAGCTCTGCACCTGGATAGACCAATGCACGCTCTCAATAGGACAGTGTACTGGCTGGAGTACATCCTACGTCACAATGGGGCACCCTACCTTCGCCCGGCTGTCTACGACCTCTCCCTGTATGAGTACTTCTGCCTGGACATATTGGCTCTTCTCTTGCTGTGTCTGGCCAGTATTGGATTTGTTCTCTACAAATCTGTGGTGTGTGGTGCAGAAGGAAGGGGGCCAGCCCTGTGTATCAGAATGGCAATTGCATGAAAGGCCACTTCACAGATGAGAAAAAACTGCAGTAGTGGCCAGTGTGTTCCAGGGCATATCCCATCACTGTGAAATGAACTGCTGCTGTGCCAAGAAATGTATGGCATGCAGGCACGGAGAGAGGTGAGAGATCTGCAGGTCTGGATGAGAGTGGGGAGGGAGAAGTATTGCAAAGGCCTGTGTCTACACCTCTGTGTACAGCACCTGTGGGTGGGGGGTGAATTCAGGCGTGGGTGGGAGCACTTGGCCAGGATGCTGGGAATGGGGCATGGGTAGGTAGACTTCCAGGGAGGAGTGCAAGTTGTTCCCTTTGTATTGCACATTGGTTTAGATGTTGGTGTTGCTCTTCTGGCTTTTTGGATCATGGAGGCTCTGGAGGTAGGAACAGCATTTTATGTGCAGCAGACACCATTTCTCCTCTGCCTTGTTACTAAGAGCCCCAGGAGTCAGGATACCTTTACGTGTAGATGAGAACCTGAAGCAGAGCTGTGGACAAGGAAATGCACTGAAAGTACCATCTACAAGAGAGAAAAATTGGTCTGTTTTAAGTTCTGTGGACAAATACTGTTCTTCCTGCTTCAGTCAACACTCCGCAATCCTGTTCGTGTTTGAGCTAAATTATTATTTTTAAAATAAATGTATATTCTTTCTCCTGTGTGGCAGTTCTCTGGTCTTGGTTTAATGTGAACTCGTGATTCTTGTAACAAGAAGTTGTTAAAGCAAGATTAAAGTGCTTTTCTCCTTCTTATTACCACTGCTATGGTCTCCACATACCTCCATCATCAATTTTTTGGTCTTTTTGCAGGCTTCCTTCTGTGCCTTCCCTCCTCTGCCTTCATGTAGTACACACCCATGCCCATAACATCTCCAAACCTGTGATGAAAGAAAAATCTGGAACAGATGCAAGTGCCAGGACCACAGTATCAGCAGCCAACAGCTCAGAGAGCTGGTCACAGGCAATAGGCCATACACCACATTTATAGACGCAGCAGGCTCTGCTCATTTCGATGTGAACAGACAATGCTGTTGCTCCACTTGGGCCATGGTATGGAGTGATACCTAATGTGTTTTTACTCACCCTGGACTCTAAGGCAATTGTAACTGGGGTGCAGTTGCACAACCTGCCCACAGCGTTGTCCAATGGTCCCAGTGCCCCACACTGCGGATCAAGGGCTCTGCTCCATGCTCCCACTGGGGCCACTGCAGTGCCAGCAGGAGTTGGAGAGTAACCTCGCTGCCACAGCTGCCCTTGCTGGTGGTGCTAGGCTCTGCTCTTACTTGTTGTTCCATGTGGGTTTTTTCCAGATGAAAGATGTGTTTCTACTGCAACCTGTGAAACAATAGTAGAACAATCTGCTGGGCTCTGACTTGGGGGCTCTTCAGAGGCCATTCAGTGCTGTCTTCCCTCCCCAGCCCTCAATAGAGGGCTAAGGTGACTTTGGATAAGCCATCAACCTTGCTCTTTAGCAGCACTTTGTGGCTTCATGCCTTCTGAGATGAGGATGTGGAGCCTAATAGTCCCTAATGGCAGGTAGAGGGAGATCAGAGAAAGGTGGTAATAGATATTAGGGGGGAAATGGACATTGTAGATAAGTAATAGGAACCACTGTCTACCTCACACCTTTCTGTCTGCAAATTGAAATTAAGAGGTTGATGGAATTTGGGGCTTGTTTTTAGATAGAAAAGATATTGCCAGAAATTTTCAGCATTCCTGCCTGTTTCCAGTTGCACTATGGTGACCTTGTTGTCAAGCAGATGAGTTTGGACAAGGGGGTGGAGGTGGGGCATTTTATCATCTCTGAGGTGGAAGAAGGAGATCATTACTGCTGCCTACGTGAGAGTTTGGATGTTTAGATTAGGCTGAATATAGCAAGAGAGTTGGCAAGCTTGCGGCATGGTGACAATGTTGGGTTGTTTCAAACTTGAAGAAAAAAGAGGGAGAGGACAAACACACCACATTTGCAAACTGATGCACCAACGGAGGCACCATGGCCTGATGAGGACAGAGAGCTGCACCTTGCTTTGTTGACATGCAAAAGAACAGACAGAAATATTTGAGACCCAAGAGCCTGTGTGGGCTTACAAAAACATGAGTCTATTTTCCTGTTTCCTCCCTGTTATTCACAATTTCCAAAAGAAGTTCAAGCAAGCACCACATGCAGCATTAACACGTTGTTTCCTATCAGATATGCTCTTAAGTTCTTGAACTTCTCATGGCTGCTTTCATCCCCAAAGTTATTGCAGAATTAGGAGGCAATGTCTGTTGAGGGAGTCAAGATATATATAGTCTGTTAAAAAATGATTCCACAATTTGGTGACAACTACTTCTAATGGATAAAACACTAACGCACCCAAGTACCCTGTGAATAAGAAATTTCAAAAAGCATCTCTGAAGTAAAGAGTCTTCCCCAGAAAAAGCTGTGTACTGGCTAAGGAACTGTCAGAAGCCATTCTATAAATTATAAGGTGATTTTATAGAAGTATTTGAATATGCTCATTAAAGATGAAGGCTCCTCTAGCTTTTCCAGCTTTATTTCTGTCCTCTGTAAATCTTTCCCTTATAAACACATAGCTTTCTCTCTTTACTTTTCTCCTTGTTATTCTTTCATTATTGAATACAGAAGAAAAGTATAACAAGTCTTTAAGCTAGTTATTAAGTTAAATTAGGAATAATGAGAAGCCTGTCACACACATTAAAAGCCATGGTGGGGGAAGGGATGTAGATGAGCTTTATCCTTCATGCAGCTCTGCCTTCAGCTTGGTGCCTGATCTTTGGGCACGGTGCCTGTTGTTACTAAATGCCCTCCCTTGTCAAAGGTACTGAGGCAGGCATGCAGGGCTGTGGTGTAACTTGGGAAATTAAAAAATTGAAACTGGGATTTATGAGGCAGCAAGCAGGGAGCAACAAGGCCTTTTTTTTTTTTTTTTTTTTCTCCTCAAGGAAAAGTAGAACATGAGTCAATACTTTTCAGAAGAATGAAGAAGCCTCACCCAAAAGCTGCAACCCCAGCTGAGCTGTGCACAAGGCAAAGCTGCCTTCTGCCCCTCTGTCTTGCTGCTGGCCGGGCAGGGGATCACGAGCAGGATGCAGCACCAGCCCCAGAGTCGCTGCTGCGTGCGGATCTCCCCGCAAGGGCCCCAAGCGGCCCGAGCGCGCCGGGGAGGTGTTCGGGGCGCGCTTGAGCCAGCTTTTCAGGTTCGCCCGGCCCCACGGCTCCTCACAAAACTTCTCTGCGTGAGGCACGGCAGCCCTGTGATCGGGAGCCGTCCTGCCTTGGAAACACCCTGGGTTTGCAAATGAATGTGTTTTCCAGGTGATGGCTGTGCAGCTCTGCCCAACCCTGGGCTGGGGCAGCTCCTCTGCTGGGAGCAGCTCCTGGCGGGGCGTAGGGAAGGGGTGAAGCTGCACTCTCGCATGGCTCCTGTCATGACCCCTCTCCAGCAACTGCAGCATTGCTGGAGTACACAGCGGGGCCTGGCACTGCCTCGGAGGATGTTCCTCTGAAGGACTTTGCAACCAGCTTATAAACTTTTGCTGCTCTAGCCCCAGTGTTGGCTTTGGAAGGGTCCCTGCACATCCCTGGCAGCATCTCCATGGGAGAATCCGGCTGTGGGCTGCCGAACAGCCACATAATTCCCTATCTGGTTTTTCCAGCCTAGTAAGGTGGAGGCACCAAACTGTGTCAACAAAATTCGGCTAATAAAGAGGAGCCGTCTCCCTCTGCAGGTTGACTGGGAAATCACTCCATCTGTCAGAGGAAAGCCTAGAGAAGACGATGATTTTTACTTACCCGCCCTTTAATGACAGTAATCAAAGAACATTTCTGTGACAGAAGCCACTTCCCTTTGCCTGTGCATAGCTCAGCCCCAACCTCTCATCTCTGCCTGTGGGTATCTCCGTCATGGCTCCCATGCACTTCTCTGATGCTCTTGAGAGTGTGGGCAGTGCTTTTCTCTGATGCTTCCAGGTTACAAATATTTCCACAGAGGAAGGCAACAAGCCAAACTCTGCGAGTCCCAGTCCCCAGCCGTGGCCATTTGCCACTGAGAGCACTGCTGGGGCGAGCTAGTCCCTCTGTCCCCAGCAGACAGCTGGGGCTGTGTCATGGCAAATGAACTGCACAGCAAGTCCTGAAGGCAGTGCAATGGAAAGCAGCTTTCTCCCAGGTACTCAGGCAAGGCATGATCTCAAAAAACAGAAATGCCCATGGTTCCTCCCAAGCCGTGCTTTTGGAAGGGCTTCAAAAATCCTTGCAAACACCAAGGAGAGATTACTCACCAGCCAGGTGCTGGGCACTATGCCTTTTAGGACAGCTGAGGGCAGCCAATCACTCTAAATAGGTGATGATGTCTCCGAATACAGAAAGATCCTCCCTTCTCTCTCAGCCTCTTCCCTCTTTTTCAGGGGCTGCTAAAATGCTTCTCCCTCTCTAGCTGAGCTCATCCTCCCCATCAGGACCACTCTTCCTGCTGTTATAAAAGACACTGGGTGGGATGCAGCTGGGACCAGTTATTTTTCAGGTTCTTGCATCTACTCTCTGTGGTGTCCATAGTAGGAATGGCTGTGTAGCAATGCTTTTAAAGAAAACTTTTGAGTTATTATTTAGTAATATATCTAGTGCTATGATAGTGATGCTGTTGACTAACTTAATCCTGTCGCCTTTGAATTCAGTTATAAATGTTTCTATAAGGTAAGTTCTTCCAAGATCAAACCATGTGCTGATGTAAAACAGCTATTTTAGTAAAGAGCTTTACAAAGTTGAGTTTTCTTCTGTTATTGGCAATCCTGGAAAACCAGAGGGATCCTGCTTGATTGTGAAGAAATAAGTGTGGTTATAGTGATATGCAGAACTATATATCTGTAGTTCAAAGGAATTAGTTTTTGAGAAATCCAAGATAACAAGGAAGGTTGGAGGAGTTTGTGAAAACAGACTGATATGGTTCACAAGGGCAATGGCAGCCCCACATAGCTAATGTTGCTTTTAGAAACGTATGTCAATAAAAAGAAAAATAATATCCACAGCATTCTTGAAAACAACACAGATTAGCATAGTAGTGTATCTTGCTGGGGAAAAGAAACAACATTTCACATTCTGCAAATGGTAAACCCTGTGTTATAATGCCAACAGAGTTCAACAGTTGCTTTGGATGGAGTTGAACTTCAGTGCCCTTCCTGCAAAGCTTTGGGTAATGTCATCTATCAGTTCAGGCAGTGATAATGCTGGATTTTGGGCTCTAGGCAGGGAAATATTAAAGGCTATGCTCTGAATCCACTGGTGATCTACATGGACTGCTATTAAGAACAGTCTTTTTTAAAGCTAAACTGACTGGGAAGGAGGGTTAATTTTCATTAAAACTAAACAGGTACTAAACTGAAGGCCTTGGCAAGAATAAAAGACAAAACTGGTAAAAGCCAATCTTAAAAACCCTGCCTTGTAGTCTGAGTTACCAAGTGGGCAAGAGCTGAAGAAACAACTGCAGACCTTTTGGGCAGTGCAGAGACACCTTTCACAGTTGTGTGTCTGGATTACATCCCATCCACCTTTTGTCAGGACTGCCCAGTAGCAAAAGGAGTGAGCACCTATACAGTAAGAAGAGGTTGGGTCTGATCAGGGAAGTTGCATTACACTAAGTTTTGTAAAAAATTGGTTGAAAAAACCCCAAATGCCAAACAAATGCTTCAAGACTCTTCTCCTTGCAGGTCATACCTTTCTAACCAATGTGTCCTCTAACTGTATCAATTCAGAGCTGGGTAAAGGAGTGTGGGTTCTCATTATCAGGACTTTCCAAAGATTTTTCAAAAGGGGTTCTGCAAAAAGAGGCAAGTAACTGGTGGTGGCAATCCAAGCTTTACTGGTGATCAAATTAATCTCAAGGTAGATCCAAGTAGAATGAATGCTGATTAGTTTAGTTTCATTAAAAGGCAGAAACAAGCACTTTCTGCTGGGGTTAGAGAAACAGCATTTTGGTCCCACTTCTGTAGCCGGAACGTTCTACAGTGTGAAGCACTGAGCTTTATTTTTGTGCTCTCAACATCGCCTGGGATTGGCAAAGAGATTTCAACCAGAGGAAAGAGGCAAAGTTTTGTGCATGTCCAGCGTTGGTGTAACTTCTGCTAACTACAACAGCAGAGGATTGAACTGGGGACTGGAGCACAAGAATGATTAAGTGAGAGGGGCTAACACTTAGCCATAGGCAAAGTCTGGCTATGAATGACCCTGAGGCAATTTTGCTTAGTTTAGCAAAGCAGAAGGTGCTTTGTATTTTTGAGAATGCAGGGTGGGGAGCTCTTACACACCATGACCAGGGTAGGCAAAAGCAGACATTGGCAATTTTGTCAATGCAATACTGTTGTTATTGTGCTGTGGTTTATTTTACTCTTATTGAAGGCACACGACTGTAGCAGCGTGGGTAGATGGTAAGGAGTTCCAGTGGGGTTTAGTTAGGCCACACACCAACAGGCTCCAGGGACAAAAGACAAGATGGGGTTGAGGGGACAGAGTTAAATGTGGGACAAAAGGGATGGCTCTGAGAGTCAAGGGCCAATGGGAACTGGTTAAAGGGGTGAAGAGGCAGGGCAACCAACTAGAAAAACCAATGGGGTAACAAGGGCGGAGCAGTATGGAAAACTGAGGCCAATGGGATCAGGAGAGGGAAGAACATTATAGGGGATGTACAAATATGGTAAAAAGGGGCTGAACGGTGGGGTGGAACAACTGTGCAAACCAATAGAATGTAAGAAATTAGCATGTGCATGCAAAGGTCTGTGGGAGTGAGGCTCTTCTCACCCTAACTCAGGGGTGTTTCTCCTTGCCTGCCTCTGCCCCTCCAGGGCTGGGGCATTACAAACCTGTGAGCCTCTCTATGCCACCAGTGTTGGTTGAGAAATACTGAATGTTTCTACAAAGTCTCTCTAGTAAATGCTTCAGAAAACACAAATACATGTGTGCACAAATGCCTACAGGTATTCTTAAACTCAGACTGAGCTTTGAGAGTTCTGTGATAAAGGCACAGCTGATTGGATTATTTGAGGGACACCTTTGATCTTAATCAAAAGTCCTTCAATGGATTTTTGTGCATGCCTTGGTTCAAGAACTTGTTAGTTTAACTAGTCTCTGCCTCTAAATTTTCGACTGTGAAAGCAGACACTGACAAATTAAATTAGCAGAATCTCTGCTAATCTCAGATTTTTTGGATTCTGTATGTGTATCCAACTATTGTTTTCCAAAAAAATCTTGAAGACGTAGAAACTCCAGGCAAAATCCCAGCTGCCCACTCAATGTACTTGTTTTAATCAATGTTTCCAAACACCAGTGGGCCGACTTACAGGCTTTAGAGAACAAAAGGGTTTGTAAATTATAGGGTACCGATAAAAGAGCTCCTTAGAGGTGATTTGCATCATGGATGTTTTACATGGGATTTGTAACGCTTAGCTTAGAGTTGATAGCATTCTTGTGAAGGGTCATTGCAGATTATGACATCTTTGGGTTAATAACTCCTGATGTCACCACCGTTTTGTTTACCCCTTAGGATGTTTAAACACAGCCCCTTTGTTATTTTTATTCAAAGATCTTTCAAAGTGGTGATAGAAACTAGGTGAGAGAGAAAGAAATAACTTGGCCACTAGTAAGGACTTCAAGTGGTCCCTTCTGAGAGGTCTCATATTCCCATTCAGTGCATCTGCTTTGGTGTGTTTTCATGCTTGGAAAACACTTTCTTGCATGGCAGAGGGAAGGCAGACACATCCAGTGTGTTCCCCAGAAGGCATCTTTAAAAATATGTATGTATGCATGAAGGGACAATACTTTGTCTTGCTCTATGCAAAATTGCTCTCAAATGTCCAAATTTCTTGATCATCACATGCATCCTTGAGAAGGGCCATGCCCAGACACTGTACAGTGAAGGTCTGGTACAGATACAAGGGCTGCTGATTATGGCTGTATCTTGCTAGGGTACAAAGAAGAGATGCTATGGCTGAGCTTGTGTCTCTTAATGGCCTCTAGTCAAACATCATGCAGGGAGCTGCAAGGAAGGATTGTTTCCTCTGATACTGTGCAGTTGTTAAACCCCAATCTATTTGTACCAGCCTGCTTGGGTGACTTGCAAGGCAATGAAGCTCATCTTAGGCTAGGGAAGCAGAAGGAAGATAGATACATTGCTTGCAAACAGCAGGGGATCCTCTCTTCCCCCTGGGCCTGAAGACATGTTTCTCCAGGGGAGGACAGCTAACACCTGAGTCAGGAAGAAGCACAGCAGACCTCCTGACTGCTCTTGCTTTGGGGTCACTGTTCAGGAGGTGATGCCTCTCTGCACTTCTGCTGTGTTTGCTTCTATGGCCAAGGCTCTGAGAGCCCCTTGGTGGAGACCTTGGTGTCACAGGCCGTGGTGGCTAGTGCCAGAGGCTGCCCTGTGCTAGCAGAGCTGTGAGGCATCAAGCCTCAGGTCCAGGCATGCTCACCATTACCCACCACACAGGGATAAGGTTTCCCACAGCTTTTCCTGCAGCTCTACTTGCTAGTGTTTATCCCTGTATTCTTTTATATCTCCAGAGGAATGCACCTGTGCCATAGTGGCTGGAAGAGAGGATTGTAGCTAAAGTTGACAAAGGAAGGCAGTGAAGGCAAAGGGTAAATCAGCACAGGTCTTAGTCCTCCCTGAGTGTCTCCTGCCTACCTCCTGACTGTAGTTCTTTGCCTCTGACACTTGCACTGCAATTCTTTCCTCTCCTTGGAACAAGTGGTGCCCACTGTGTGGGTTTTACCCAAGCCAGCTATTAATAATCTTCAGCACACTGGTTGTTATGAAGCCTCAATCTATGCAAAAATGTGTGTGCTTCTGTGCTTGAGGCTTTGGTTTTCAAATAGCTGTGCTTTCTATAGTGTTGCATTACTTGCTGTTGCCCTTTCTAAACAAAAGCTTTTCAGAGCTGCCCACATATTTAGTGTCAGAAAACGTAAATAATATCTCATTTTGCATCAGCTTTTGTATCTAGGGGTTTTCATAGAATAGTTTGGTTTGGTTTGGAAGAGATCCAAACATCATCCAACCCCAACCTCTCTGAAATGAGCAGGTACATTTTAACTAAATGAGCTTGCTGAGAGCCTCATACAGCCTTGAATGTTTTGAGAAACAGGTCATCTACCATCTCTCTGGGCAATTTTTTCTACTGTTTCACCACTTGTGTGGTCATAAGTTTTTTGTTATCTGAGTGTAAGCCTAACAGCTCAGGGTAATGCGTCCAGCACTTCATGTCAAGTTCTTTGCTGCAATATGTGTTAAAACTAGGCTGCTCTCTAAAGTTATTGAATCAATCAGGAGAGAAGGTTTGTTTCCTTATCCTTACAATTTTTCTTGCCTATTAAACCTAATTAAAACAAACTGCAATACATGTAAAATTATGCCTTACCTGCCATGCCACTTCTATTGATGTCAAAGCATTTGATCAAAAATGCAAAGATTGTTCTTTGTTTTTTGTAGCGTGGTCAGTCTGGTGAAAAAGCTGCCCTGGGAGGGCCCACATATGAAGTCATAGTCTCTGCAGTCAAGACGGTTATATGGAATCGGATCATTATCCTAACCTTTGATGAAAGCTTGCAGTGCTTGTGCAAGTAGATCCCTCCATGGCTTTCACTGCTCTGATGTGTAAATCAAAAGTAACAATCACAGGCAGTACAACAAGCTGATTTGGAGGTGGTTATGTGCAATAGCCTTGTCTCCTAGGCAAAAAAACTCCGTCCTCTGCACTGGTGGGGATGGCAGTGTGACTCAGACCAGCAAGGCCCAGCTCGAGTGAGGCTGACTCTGTGTGTACTCTTGTTCTGCAGACTGTCAGGGGTCTCATATTTAAGGCCAATCTGAACTGGCATATGACACTTGAAACTAAGTTGTTGTGTGTTTTTTTTTTTTTTTAAATCAACAACTCTGCCTCCTTGTTTCCTGGTCCCCACCTGTGTGGATTGGGCAGGTAGTTGGTGGCAGTAGAGTGAGTCAGCTAGCCAACAGACTTCAACAGAATTGAAGATTTTGGTGGCCTCATTGCCTCTGGCCCACACAGTTATGATGTTTTGCCGTGTTCTAGTTGTTGTAGCTGCTCTTTTAACTCCTGCCACATACCCACTATGTTTGTGTCTCTGTCACTTGCTATGGAAGTAGTTGTTCTGTGAGGCGAGTGAGCTGTAAATGCTTGTAGTCCTTATCTTTCGTAAAGTTTTGGTTTTGTTAATTTGTAGTATTCTTAGAAAAGAGATTATGCACTCTGTCTTTCTAGAAACAACTTTGGATCGTCCTGGGATTTGGCAAGTTGTTACTCATTCTGAATGGTGCTTGGAGCCTTGAACAAATATATTCATGTTCTCAAGTCTTGACAGAAGGCAAATGTGTTATCTACTACCAAAGTAGTCTGTTTGTTTTACTGTCCTGTTACAGGAAATTTAATTTAAGACTTGGGATACAAAATGTGATATTGTCCAAAAATCAACTTTCTTGTACTCTTGACAACAGGGCAGAGTGTAGGTGGTGCTCAGTCACCATATCAGAAACTAGTTCTTTCTCCATGCGTATTGGTGAAAAAGTGAATCTTTACCAGAAAACTTAAACTCTTGTTGAAAATAGCAATTTAAGCTTTAAGTAAGAATTTAATCTATTTAGGGCTACCTCAAAGAAGAAGTATTTCTGGAATGCTGTAGAAGCAGTCTAATTGGGACCCAGCTCTCCATAAGGATCCACAATGTTATTTCATGGTCCTCACAAAATTGTCCTTTCTCTTTGAGGTCCTACCTAGCCATTTTGGGCTCAAAATAAAGGCATGGAGACTTCTGTTCCATGGGGTCTCTGTCTCCTTTCAACTCAGTTGCAGGACAGAAGAATGAAGTGCTCCCCTCCTCATTCAGGACTGCAGCTCTGATGTTCCTGCTCTGTGTGAAGTGTTGCTGGGGCTCGGCTTCCTCACCTGCAGTGACTGAGCTCTGTTCAATTCACTGTGATGTGTGAAAATAAGTGCATCTGTTTATTTTCAAGTTGTTCTGATGTCTATATTGCATGTCAGCTTCTAAAGCATTCTGAGTCCAACAGTGTTTCTGAGTAGTGCCAGTGACCAGGCACTGGGCTTGGCAGGTCCCTGCATGCTAATCCACTCAGATCCATGAGTGCAGACAGATGTATTTGACAGCAGGGAGAAAAGAGGATAACCAGAATGTCACAACTGCATCTGGATTATGCAGGTGAACTTTCAGTCTGTGATGAAGCCTGCCTTATTAAGCAAGAAATGTGTCTCAGAGGATGCCAAGAGCCTCATCCCTGTGATCTGCTTCTGTTCTTTACATGTGTTGTTCTTGTTGCCATCTGCCAAGGAGACGCTTGGGGAGGGCTGTCAGCTGCCTGCTCAGCTGGTACCAAAGAGCTGCAGTCATGAGCTCCTCTTGTAACTGTACATGCCACCACCTAAGAGATGGATGGACAGACCTGCCCTAGGAGAGGCACTGCTCTTATTCATGTGGCATGAAACAGTTTCAAAATGAAACTTTACTGAACCTAGAACTAGATTAGGAAGAAATTATGTTAAGATCAGGACATTTTCTACTCAGCTGATCCAACCCATTCTTGCATCTCCCAACAGGTATTTAAAGCTTTTTTTCTCTTCACATATGTTGTCTTACATAAAGGAGGCCTCATTTAAGAGTTGCTAAAGCATAGGTCAAACAAACGTTATTTTGTATTTGTAGTGCCTCAAACAGCTAACAACTGTACTCCATCTAAGAACAGTGAATCCACAGATAATATACAGGCAAAGAAGTCAGCAACAGTGAAAGCATTGTCAAGAGCATGGAAAGGGATAAATTTATAAGGTTCCCAGTGTGGCTTTGTTGCTGGGTAATGAGACTGAACATCAATCTATATGCACTGGAAGAGCAAAAAGTTTGTGTTACTGTGCTGCCTCTTCTGTGCCCTTACCCTTGGCTTTATTTATGGTTGCACATGGTCTTGTGGTGAGCAGAAGCCCTTGCAACAGATGAAAGTTTCCTTCAGCATGAACCTGAATATTCTGCGTGGTGATGCTACTGCCCAAAGTAGCCAATGAAAGATGAAAGACAAGGGACCGAGGAATGGAGACTGCACAATCCTTGATCTGCAGTTCTCTGGAAGGGGAAGAACCTCCTTGGAGCTGGAAACACTAAGGTGAGAGCTGTGCAAGGCACAATGGGAGCTCATGCTATCTACATGGTGTTTTCCCTGTGGGTATGGTAAAACCATAGCTGTTGACATGTGTAAGCTGAACTTTCCACAGATACATGCAAATGCTCTGCAAAATGGGGAGTATAAATTGGGGTGGTGCAAAAATCACCAAGGGATTTTAATTCCTACATGTCAATTTCTTTCCTGATTTTCTCACACTACTGCATTGTCAAATACAGAGAAAGTTGTGCATGCCCCACCCCTAGAAGAGTTCAAGGCCTGGCTGGATAAGGCTTTGGGCAGCTTGTTGTGGTGAAAGATGTCCCTCCTCATGACAGAGGTGTTGGAACTAGATAATCTTTAAGGCCCCTTTCAACCCAAACCATTCTACAATCCTGTGTAATGTCTCACCCAGGCAAATGTTCACCTGTTTGAAGAGACAGCAGTTCAGCAGATGACTTGTGTGCAGGTGCAGTGATGCCTGATGTCTGCACAAGGCAAACCCCTCCCAAGCCTGTGAGCTTTATAGGGTGCAGACGTTGCACATGTGTGAAGACATGACACCTGGGAGAGACACTGAGATGAGTGAAGTGACCAGAGGGTGCAATGAGATATGCTGCGTTCAGGGGATTTCGACAGTACTGGAGCCATTTTCAGCTGCAGGAAATGAAGTGGGAGATTACCCAGGGCCCATCTAGTCTCAAGAAGGCACAACAGCTAACAGTCAGGATAAGGGAACTTCTGCCTGCTGCTGGTGACAGTGTTGGAATCACCTTGTCCATCTGCTGAGGGACGAGCTGGGCTGGATGGGGAAGGGGAAAACCTCCCGCTCAGCCTGACTGGGTGCCCGGCGCCTCGCCCAGCACACGGAGTGAGAGGCTCCGGTTCCCGTCGGACCGGGCGGCTCCAGGTCCCGCCCCCCGCCGCGGTGTGATGCTGGGGCGGAGCGCATTCCCGGGTCTATATCCACCGGTGAGGCGTGCAGAGGTGGCTCTTTTCGGGTCGCTCCTGGGGATGCTGAATATGGAAGCGAACATTGACCCGTCGGAGCTGCAGCCGCTGGGGGAGTATGACTTTGAGAAGAACTTCAATCACCTGGCAGCCAGGAAATGGATGGAGGAGAACTGGTGAGAGGAGAGGGGGTTGCAGACCTGTGTATTCCAGACCTTGGGTAGCCCTATCGGGTCCTGCTGTTTTCAGCAGAATAGGTGTGAGGATGTTCAGTTCCGAGGAGGAGAAGGTTGGGGGTCTCTGATTTCGTGTCTGAGGCTGTGGAGGATGGGATGCAGCAGTACATGTGTCAGAGCAAACAGTGGTCCAGGTGGTGCTGCAGCTTGTCGGGTGACGTGGCAAGAGGGCAAAGGGCACCCACGGATGGCCACTGCAGCCCTTGCACTGGCATGTAGGACACTCAGCCCTGCCAAGATGCACTAAAGCCTCGGAATGTGTGCGATGTTACACAAGGCACTTGAGGCTCTAGCTTACATGAAACTGGCCCTTTTAGACATCCTGTACAGACATCCTCTGTCTTTAGAGTCTCATTGTAAAGCGATAAGATGCACTGATGTGTTTGCTTTGGATCCTGCTCACAGGCTACCAGAACCTGCCTCATCCCTTAAAGGTCTGGAAATCTCCTGGATGTAGCAGTTCACTTCTTTTGTGCAGTCCCCAGGGTCTTGCTTGCTCACTGTCAGGGCAGGCTTTCTTGTGACCAAACCTAACCTTAACATGAGAATGGGAGATCTTTTTTTTCTTGGTGAGAGTACTTTGCTGTACTCTGAGCTACAGAAGTCTGGCTAAAAATAGGTCAGTTTGGGTCTTTTCCTGACTGTTCCCTCTTCTTTACTTGCAGGCAAAAGTCTTTCATTTTTTCTGTTATTTATTTAATCCTGATCTTTGGAATCCAGCATTTCATGAAGGAATGGAAACCCTTCAATCTGCGTGCACCACTGGTCCTGTGGTCCTTCAGCCTGACTTTGTTCAGGTAAGAGCCTTTGCCAATCTGGAGACAGCTGTAGACGTTCCCTCGGAACTGGATTAATGGAAAGTTCTGGTTATCCACTATGTCACTAGGGAAATAAATTAATTTTTTCCTCTTGAAGGCCCTTTCCAACCAGGGGAGTCACCTCTTATGCAAGTTACTTATTTCTCACCAGAAATAATCCAGCAAGTCAAATGAGTTGCAAAAGGATCACTGGGGACAGTGCTTGAAAATCATTAGTGGGTAGATTTGAACATGAAGCCTGCAAGAGCAGACATCTTCCCTCATTCAAAGGGTGCCTGCCAATTTCAAGTTTGATTTGAAGTCTATTTGTCTTAAAATTTAGATTTCTTTCTCTTCCCCTCCACTCCCCCACCCCCCCAAATCCTGTTGTGTCAGAGGTAGGGAAAATCCTGCTACACTCACAGAAGCGCAAAACATTAATCTAAAATGAGTTTTCAAACTGTCCAGTCTTATGGTAAAGGTTTCCTGCGGTGGCCGTGAAAATGTTTTGGATGTCAATTTTAGAAATTTTCCCTCATCTCCACAACTTCTTCTGTCTGTTTGGTGGGACAAAGAAAAACTAGACTACTGCCTCTGCCTCTGTAACACCTATTGGCTTTGACAAGGTTGAAGGGACACTGGTTGTCCTCTGTCAGGGCAGGGTATAGCAGTGGTCTGTAAAATCACAAGTTGTGGGAGAGGGAAGGTCAAGGATAGCTGTTCATGAGACAAGCTTGTGCGAATGAAACGTATAGGTTCATAGCAAAGAAAAATTGGTATAAGCTGCAGGAGTTGCCTGCCACTGGAGCTTATAAGTGCTCCCTGGGCCTGTCCTGTGAGCCCATTTCAAAAGGTGGAACATCAGGAAAATTGTCCTCCATTTCTAGTCAGGTGGAGCAGCTTTTGCTCAAGTACCCCTTTCGAGCAGTGGAAGCAGGGGGTGTAATGAGGGACCACTTTTTGATGCTGCTTTGTCTTGCAGGAATAGGTTTTAAATCATTGCTAAATCTTGTTAGGAAGTCTAAGAAGGCAAAACTTTGTTTAAATGTCTCTGAGATTGCCCTGAGCATTGAGATGGAGTCAACTCAACATCCATGGGTGCAGAGCTGTCAGGGGCTATGTTGAGGCCCTGGGCACAGTGTTTAGCTCTCCTCTGGTTTTCTTGTAGTTTCATTGCAGCCTGTCAGATCTGGAAGCAGATGGCCTTCCTCCTACTTACCAAGGGATTTAAGCAATCAGTGTGTAGTCAATCTTTCTATGTCCACCCTGTTTCCAAGCTTTGGATGTATCTATTTGCACTGAGCAAACTTGTCAAAATGGGTGAGTCTGAAACTTCTCCTTATCCTGTGTTTATAACTGCTTTGCTTTTACAAGCAATTTTCTTTTGGACAGGTCACTGTCCAAATGTTACTTGGAGAAAAGGGTTGCTTAGCCTTTCATGTGTTGCTCATTTTCTTGCTCCCTATTGCTTGACTTAGATGATATGTTTTCTCTCCACGGGGTTGCCGTCTGATGTTACTGTTCTAGTTTGATCTCCAGGCCAGTGCCTGGACTAGGCAACTCTGCACTAGAATGACTGTGGCATGGGGGCAGCAGACAAGCAGGGAGGGCTGGGCTTTCCACACCGTTTTCATAAAAAGAAATAAAGAGCCAGTCAGAAATGCAGTGCAGGTAGATCTGGGAAAGCAAGCCTGGGACAAGGGGCTCTTATACTACAAACATGACAGAAGGTAGGATGCCTAAATGGTCTTTTTCAATACAGATGTTTTCAATAGCAACCTAGGTTTTGGTCGGATCAAGCCACATAATGGCTTCAGCACTGAATCTTGCTTGCTCTGTTTCATGTGAAAATTTGTGCAACTGCTGTCCTTTCACCTAACTAATGATACACCTCTCCCCCAACCCCAGGTGACACTCTGTTCATTGTTCTCCGGAAAAAAAAGCTCATCTTCCTCCACTGGTACCACCATTTTTTCACAATGCTTTTGTCCTGGTATGGCTATAAGACCATGACGAGTGGGATGGGGTGGAACGCAGCCTTGAACCTCAGTATCCATACTGTGGTGTACTGCTACTACACTGTGACAGCCATGGGCATCCGGGTACCCAGATCCATCATGATTCTAATCACCATTTCACAGATTCTGCAGATGACAGGATTTGCAGTAATTAACATCCTTGGCTTTTTCTGGAAGGATGATAAGCTCTGCCATCTTAGCTGGCCAGTGCTTCTCCTTGCATTTGGCTTGTATACCACTTTATTGACCCTCTTCTACAACTTCTTTGTGACAACTTACCTGAGTAGCACCCAGAAATCAAAATGGAATTAAAACCAAGAGATGGAAGAAGAGATTGAGATGGAAGTGGGAAGGGGGAAACTTTTCACTTCTGTCTGGAGCCCAAGTGCCTGATGGGATGGGTGTGATGGGGTTGGTGTGATGGGGTTTAGGAAGAGATCGCCATGGGTAACAGCCTTCAGAGTAACCTGCACATTGGCCTTTGATGTGCCTGCCTTGCAGTGGGTGGCATGCCAGAGTGAGGTGCAGGTTGTGGCAAGCTGGTAACAGGAGAAAGAGGAAGAGGCTGGGGGTTGGAAACCTCAGGGTTGTGGTTCTGCTTTTCCTCCGTCTTTGCATCACTTGGGTTTGCCTTGTGCCTCATTTCCTTCCTCGGGACTGGTAGAATCCTGCATGCACCAAGACTCTCCTTAGAAAAAAGGTAGGGAAACTCCTCTCAAAGCAGCACTGCCCTCTCCATGGTCCCCAGTTTTGGGGAAGAACAGAGCCCAAACCTTCTGCTACTCTGCAGGGAAGCCCTAATAGATTACTGGTAGAAACAGCACTGTAATGGAAGATTCCTACTGTTTTTAAGGTTATGTAGGGAGGGGATCTGCCAGAGCTCTCCCTTCCCCTATGTGATGTAAGGAACTGAATCTCATGAACTTTAATGGCTGTTACCTGTGGCGTGCCTCTTGTACAATATTAAACAATCTATTTAACTTGACTAGCTACTGCCTCAAACCGTAAAAGATGAGCAGAGTCCAGCTCTGTCCTGCAGTGTCAATCGACAGGCATTGCCAATGGTCCCAGCCCATGGCTAGTCTCATGGGCTGGGGACAGAAGGGTCCCAGAGTCAACTCATCTCTGTGTGCATCTGCCACTGGGTGATGTGTTAAAACAACTAATAAATACTGTCATGTATGGATTGATTGATTTCTTTGATACCTTTTTCATACTTGACCTTTGTACAGAACTGTGAGAGGAGTTCTGCCTGCTTCATCTTGATACTGTCTCTTCCTCAGGGTTAGTGACATGTCCAGCAGGCTGTCCCTCTGTGCTTAACTCTCCTGCAGTCATCAGCTGGTCTTGCTGCCTGAGCACCTTTGCTCACCACCAGGGAGCTAGAAGTGAGGGGGAGATGATAAAAAAATCAGGCTGTTGTTTTACCATCTGAAATGAGCATGTCACTGTGCTTCATAAAGCCAAGATGTGACTCAGAGGGTCCAAGCCTCAGGGTGGGTGTTGGCTCCTACCTGGTGAATGAGGTTTGGCCTTTCAAGGCAGTGGATTGGAAAGTTACCAGAGCACAGTGGGCTGCACTTTCAGTGCTGGGAGATGGCAGCAGCCTGTGCCCTGTCCAGCCTTCCCTGACAAGGGCTACTGCTCTGGACTTGGCAACATGTTGAGTAGTGGTGTAACAGCACCTTCCTCAGCTGTGGGAAAGGCAGGAGCAGTCAGCTGACATGTTGGGGAATAGGAATAAACTGGCTTCCACATTTAGAAGGTCTCTTTAAAGAGGGGATGGTGAACATATGGGAGTAATGGGGTGGTCTCTCTCCTTCATGGTGCTCTTTGGGGCACTTTCTGTAACAGCTGTGGTCCTGGTATGGCAACTGCCAGCTCTCCTGTCTGTCTACAGCTGCCCCAGGTGTGCTCCCTCAGCAGTGTTGGGCATCTGTGCCAACACACAGAATCACAGAATCATCAAGGTTGGAAGAGACCTTTAAAAACATCAAGTCCAATGATCCAGCCAACACTACCACTGTAACCCATAAACCACTAAACCCCATCACCCAGCACCAAATCCTGATGCCTTTTAAACACCTCTGGGGTGATCACTCCACCACATTTCTGAGCAACCTATTCCAGTGCTTGACCACCTTAACAATGAAAAATTGTTGTAATATCTAATCTGAGTCTCTCCTGTCTCAGCTCTAGGCCATTTCCTCTTGTCCTCTCTGTAGCCACAGAAGAGACCAGTCCTCACTTCACTGCAACCTCCCTTCAGGCACCTGTAGAGAGTGATGAGGTCCCCCTGGAGCCTCCTCTTCTGGAGACTAAACAAACGCAGATGCCTCAGCCATTCCTCAGAGGACAAGTTTTCCAGATCTTTCATGAGTCTTTCCGGCCATGCTCCAGCACCTCAATGTCCTTTCTGAACGAGGGGGTGAGAACTTGAGTTGTGACCTCACCAGTGCCAAGTATGGGACACAATCCCTTCCCTGGTCCTGTTTGCCACAGTATTCTTGCTACAGGCCAGGATGGCATTGGCCTTTTTGGCCACCTGGGCACACTGCTGGCTTGTATTGAGCCCAAGTGTTTTTCTTCTGAACAGCTTTCATGCCTCCCCAAGCCTGTAGCTGTGCCTGGAGTTGCTGCAACACAAGAGCAGGACCCAGCACTTCATCTTATTGAACCTCCTGCAGTTCAATTGCCAACTGATTGAATCTGTCCAGGTATCTCTGTAGAGCCTTCCTACCCTCGAGGAGATCAACACTCCCACCCAACTTAGTGTCATCTGCAAATTTACTGAGGGTGTACTCAATCCCCATGTCCACATCATCAATAAAGATGTTAGGACTGGCCCCAAAACAGAGACTCGGGGAACACCACTAGCGATTGTCCACCAGCTGGATTTACCACCTCCATTCACCACAAGTCTCTGGGCCTGGCCAGACAAAAAATAATTTAAGAAACGGCGCGTTAATGGTTGCTCTTTTCTACCTAAACTTCCTGACGTTGTCTTGGTGCTTCAGAGGTGTTGCTCCGTGGGGTGAGGTGAGCTGCCTGATCCCCCTTGCTCTGCAGGTGCGCCCCCGCTCAGCAGTGCAGAGCAGACCTCTGGAGGCAGGGCTCTGCACCTCCAGAAGCCTTGAGCTCTCTAAGAGCTCTTTGTAGATCTATCCATGTAGGCTACTGGAGGGGAAAGTATCTCTCAAGGGACAAGAATCAACCCAGTAGAAGGAGGCTTTGCAGAGGTGTCTTGTAGCTATCTCGTAGGAATCCTCTCACCCCCTGCAAGAGGCATTGCAGCTTTTCAAATGGCAACATCCCTCCACACAAAATGAAGATACCGCTTTTCCAAATGCTGTCAGGAGGCCTTGCCTTATTCCCCCCTGCCCTGTGCCTCCTCCAGGCAATGCACACCATCAGCCAGCCCAGCATCCACCGCTTTGCTCTGCTGTTCTCTCTGGCAAAAGAAGAGAGATCAATAAACTTCTCAGACCTAGCTAGACAAAGATTTTACATTTGCAAGTTGTTTGGAGTGCTTACCTGTAGGTGTGAGGAAAATGGCGGTGCTTTCTGGGGCTTGGGGAGCTAATAACAGCAGCCACCTTTCCCAGGGCAGTGCTAGCTATTTCCCTGAATCTTCCTAGAAATGTCTCCTGGTACTCTTGAAGAAAAGTCCTTCTTATGTGTGCTGATGAGCTGAAACAGACAGCAGTCCTGCTTTGGAGGGGATGTATCTTGAGGATTTGTCTGTTTTTATTGCATTGGGGTTTTTTTACTTTGAGGGCACAAAGATCAATCGGTTGCCTCCCGTGGAGGAATCATTGCTCAGGGGGAAGCCATGGTCCCCGCTGAAAGCATCTCTGAGGATCCTTGCACAGCTGGAACAACTTTTCTTAGGGGCGGAAGAAGGGATGTGTGGAGAGTGTGGGGTGCAGGGGAGCATCCCTGTAGCTCTGGCATGCGACGGCAGAGCGGGATGCAGGCACGGAGATGGAGCGGGAGGAGACGGAGCTCCGGGATGTGAGAACCGCTGAAGCCCGGCCCGGAGTGGGCAGGATCGGAGTGGGGGGAAAATGTGTTACCCGACGGCTGTGCCAGTGTCACGGCAGTGGTCAGGTTTCCCCGGGGCTGTGCCGGTGTCGCGGCAGTGGCCGGGTTTCCCGGGGCTGTGCCGGTGTCGCGGCAGTGGCCGGGTTCCCCGGGGCTGTGCCGGTGTCGCGGCAGTGGCCGGGTTTCCCGGGGCTGTGCCGGTGTCGCGGCAGTGGCCGGGTTTCCCGGGGCTGTGCCGGTGTCGCGGCAGTGGCCGGGTTTCCCGGGGCTGTGCCGGTGTCGCGGCAGTGGCCGGGTTTCCCGGGGCTGTGCCGGTGTCGCGGCAGTGGCCGGGTTTCCCGGGGCTGTGCCGGTGTCGCGGCAGTGGCCGGGTTCCCCGGGGCTGTGCCGGTGTCGCGGCAGTGGCCGGGTTTCCGGGGCTGTGCCGGTGTCGCGGCAGTGGCCGGGTTTCCCGGGGCTGTGCCGGTGTCGCGGCAGTGGCCGGGTTTCCCGGGGCTGTGCCGGTGTCGCGGCAGTGGCCGGGTTTCCCGGGGCTGTGCCGGTGTCGCGGCAGTGGCCGGTTTCCCGGGGCTGTGCCGGTGTCGCGGCAGTGGCCGGGTTCCCCGGGGCTGTGCCGGTGTCGCGGCAGTGGCCGGGTTTCCCGGGGCTGTGCCGGTGTCGCGGCAGTGGCCGGGTTCCCCGGGGCTGTGCCGGTGTCGCGGCAGTGCCGGGTTTCCCGGGGCTGTGCCGGTGTCGCGGCAGTGGCCGGGTTTCCCGGGGCTGTGCCGGTGTCGCGGCAGTGCCGGGTTTCCCGGGCTGTGCCGGTGTCGCGGCAGTGGCCGGTTTCCCGGGCTGTGCCGGTGTCGCGGCAGTGGCCGGGTTTCCCGGGCTGTGCCGGTGTCGCGGGCGGGAGCGCGGCACCCCCCGCAGCCCGCCGCTAGGTGGCGCCGCCGCCCGCGCTGAGGGCGCCGCCGGCCGGGTCGGGCTGGACCCGCGCCCCCGACGGCCCCGGCCCTGAGCGGCGACTGGGGCGGAGACTAGAGCCGCCCTCACGGCTATGGACCGATCTGAGCCCAGCTTTAACATGCACAGCAGCGGCTCGGAGGTGCGCGCCCACTCCGCGCTTCGGGGCTCTATCGGCAGCACGCACGAAGCGAGAGGAGTCGGAGCACCGTCCGCTGGGTGAGGCCACACGAGCCGGGCCGGCGCCGCGCTGCTCCTCGGCCGAGGGCGGCTCGCACCGTGTCAGCCTTCAGACAGCTGCGGGGGAGCGGAGAGCACAAGCCGTGCTGGTTGGCGGTGAGGGGTAAAGTCTGGCCTTGAATAAGAGAAGTGCAAGGAAGAGAGTATTTAGATAAACGGGCTTTTTGCGGAGCCTCTCGGTGTGATGAACCTCACACAAAGCAATCCCAGAATTAGTCATTTTTATCTAAGAGAATTCCCACGGAATTTTCCCCTCCTCAAAATGGGGACTGGGGCCAAATGCCAGGAACGGCTCACGGTTAAACGCCCTCTCAAAAAAGTTTTTAAAAAACAAATGACCCCCCCCAAACAAACAGAAACCGCCACCAAAAAAAACAAAAGAAAAGACAAAACCAAAAACAACTAACCCACAACAGCAAAAAAACCCACAAAAACAAAGCAAAAAAAACCCCAACCAAGCAAACCAAAACCAATACAAAACAAAAAAACCACAAAAACAAACAAAAAAAACCCCAAAAAACAAAAACAAAAACAAACCCCAACAACCAACCAACTAAAAAACTGAATCAAATATTCTCACTATGTGTAAGCAATGGAGATGAGCAGCAGCTATGTGGGCACATCAAGAACAAAACCTGGTCAAAACAATCCATTTTTCCTCTCTGGCAGGGCAAAGGCATGGTGATGGAGCATTTTGGCTGCCAGTCAAGTGTCTTTTAAGGATGATCTAGATGCAACTTGGGTAGATACAAAACCCGCTGTTTAGTTATATCCAGAGATTTATCCACAGTTCACTGTCAAAAAGGAAGCGATCTGTTTTGTGAAATTCAGGGACATCTGTTGTGGGTCTGGTTTTGCTCAGCACTTCCATTAATGATCTGGTGATGGAGGAGAATGTGAACTTGCTAAATCTGCAGATTGGGAAGTACCAAGTGACAAAGTTATTTGCCTAACAGGTCTCCAAAATAGGTGGATCCTGCTAAAAGTCACATGGTTGGGGTTGCAGTATCAACAAGATACATCTAGGGAGGTACTGGGGGCTTGTGAGAGAGAAGTCCAGGGTAAGGTCTGTAGAACACTGCTGTGTTTGTGCTGGATCAGAAAGCATGATGTCCAAGTCCTGGCCCCATGGGGAAGAACCTGAATGCAAGAGGCTAAACCGGTTAAGCTGCATCAGGAAGGCAGGTGGCATTTGTCAAACCAGAGACATCTCTCAGAGTGCTCTGCTGCCAACTTGCTCAATTAGTTACTTGCTGTTGGCCATCTCTGTTTTCTGTAGATTTTAAGTTTTTTCCCATGGTTGTGTCAGTTGTTAGGTACCATTGTACTAAGTGCTCTCAGCTCAGAGCTGGTGTGTGGTTTGCCATCTGGTCTGGATCCTACATGGTACAATATCTCTGACTGCACAAACAGACCCCACCATCTTCTCCATACAGCATGAGAAGGAAACACTTGAGCCAGCTAGCCAGGCTGCAGAGCCACTGGCCACATGTACCAGCTACCTTGTGTGGATACTGAGCCCATCCTGCTCAGGAATCAGAGTGATCTGGAGTAAGGTTAACTTAAATGACTGCCTAAAAGTCCTCAGGCTGAGAAATCAGGACCTAAACTAGGTCTTGACTTTTCCCCACTGGCTCCCAGAGGAGATAATTAGAAACATGTGCTGGAGTTGGCCTTCTGCTCGACATAGCTGGACATATCTTTCATCCACTGAATCCTGCAACAGTCAGCAGCCAAGTCTTGTACTGTGTCCCCTAGCCAAGCATCATCGTCTCTGTGCGACAAGCAGAGCACCTTCACAAGCATCAGAGGAGCATAGAGAACCACCAAGTGCAGGGTGGAGGGGCAGTGTGTGTGTAAAAGGTAGAAAGGGGAAAGACCAAGTGTGTAAAGAGATCAGAGGTCTGCTCTTCATCAAGGCAGTAGGAGACGATTGTGACACGACCTGTCTTGGGTTACCAGGGAGAAAAGGTGGACTCTGCTGAGTTGAGCTCAGTGGAGGACAGGGTATTAGAGAGAAGTCCAGGCCTTCTTACTTCCCGAAGACGGAAGAGTCATGTCAGAGAAGGGAGTTAAGAACAGTAGCACCAAGATGAGGCATTTATTTGGTGGAAAGGCTGCTGGATGGCAGCTCCAGCACAGAACAGAGATTAAACACTGAATCTCCTTCAACTGCACTGGAGCGCAGAAGCAAGGTAGGATCCAGGTTACAATGAAACATATTGTCTGGGATACACTGTGTTCATGTTTAATACGTTTACATTTGATCTTTGTCCCCTTCCACTGGTAGGTGGAAGATATCAGCGTAGGATATCTTGGCTTCCAGATTTTGGATTAGCTCAGAGCAAAGAATAATCTGTTATAGTGAGGCTGAGCTGACACCTGTGACTGCTTTCGGCATTTGCTCATGAATACCTTCAGAAGCAACTGCTCCCTGTGGAAGAGACTTTGGCAAAGACTGAACAGTTTATATGCTTGGCTTGTGAGAGACCTCTTACAGTGCCCTAGTGAGGATCCATTCTTAGCAAAGAACTTGCTTTTTCTCTGCATGCTGATGATATTGCAGAACATAGGTTATGTCAGATTTGCCTGTTCTGTTCTTCCTGATAGGACAGTTTGTTGTGAAGATATTTTAGGGCTGTTTTTTTCTGTCTAAAGAGGAAAGTAAAGTGTTGGAGTTGTGTTTTCCCCTTGGAGCTTGTGCTTGATGAAGGGAAAGGTGACTGCACTGGGTAGAGATGTCCTGCTCCCCTGCTGCATGTGGAGCTTTCTTGGGCTCTTGGAGGGATCTGCTGCCTCCCTCTGCATTGGCTTTTCAGCAGCTTTTCCATGTGCCTGTACAGCTTGAGAGGGCCCCTTCTGTTTTACATCTTTCCCAACAGAAACTGAGCAGGGCCGGTTGCTGCATCTGGCATCTACCCTGGGGACCAGTGCTTGGAGCCAGAGTGCCTGAGGGGATTCCCCTGCCCTGGGCTATGGGAGCCCAAAGGCGCTGGTCCCATCCAGCACAAGGGGAAGACTGAGCCAGAAGAGGCTCAGCCTTCCCACTGCGCTGGGTGCATGCAGACAGGGAACAGGGAAGGGGTTCGTTTCCCTCTTCCTATTGTGTGTGTGGGCTTTTGTTGTTCTGAGGAGCCAGGTGTTTAATATGTAAGTAAGGAACATGAACTACTCTTCCTAACTTCAGCCTCTGTTCCAACTTGGATTGCTTCATGCTGGTGTTTCTAAGGATACTCAACTTTTCTGGGGCTGCTGGCACTTGATTTCAGAATCTTCAAATGCAGGTTTGTGCTTTCAATAACCACACAAGCAGAAGCTTTAAGGGTTTGTGCCAACTTTTATTATCTTTTTTTGAAATGGGATTTGGGAAAGGGAAGGACTGATTGTTGCAGATGGGGATGTTTGGGATGTATGCTGGCAGCAGCGTGTCTGACCAAAATGACTGAAGCAGTAAAGCATGACAGCCAGGACACTGCCTCAGTGGATGTGCTTTCTTTACAGGGCTTTTGGGTTTAACTTGGTAGGTCATTTCACATACAAAACAAGAAAGCATATTTTAATGTCTCTATATGTATTTGTATATATATAAGATAGATGTATATATACACACATATTTTGTATTTTTACAACCCCCATCTCCTAAAGGTTTCAATTCTGAAGGGTCATGTGTATATATACATTATAAAGATATGCTAATTGATTGAAATGAGGCTTTCTTACTGGCTGTATGATAAATAAATGGGCAAGATATCTTTCATCAAAATCTTGCACATGTGCAGAGAATATGGTTCAGCCAAGTACCACCTGGCAACCCCCTTCAAGCTGTCCTGGCTCTGGCTATTTCCTGCAAGGTGGTGTGAGGCTGCCTGTGCTGTCCCAGAAATTTGGGGGTTCACCCCTATGGGGCTTGCAGAGGCAGATGGAAATGTACTTGATTGGGCTACCCAAGGGTCAGGCACCCTGCATGTTTGGGCTCCCATTTCCCCAAGGGGCTTCCAGTAGACTCTTTTGGTGTATTTTAACATGGAGGAGAAGGTTTGATGGGCAAGAAGGGAAGGGGCTTTGAAGGGGAAAGACAGTCAAAATTCACCATACAATAGACAAATCTTCATAAAGGTTCGTCTGCCTGCTCATTCTTTTCTCTCTCTCTCTCTCTGTCTCCCTCTTATGCTCTCATGTTCACTCTCATTCTCTGCAGGACGTACGCTGTTGTAGGGCTAAAGGTCTCCTTTTGTCAGGCTAAGGTCAAGTCCCTGGCTGGCAGAGGGCAGCCCTTCATACAGGCCTGTCCACGGCGTACTGGCAAGGGCTCAGGTTGGAAGCTGCTGTCTGCACCGCTGGGTAGGTGAAGTTGGCGTGCTGCTTGGCCTTCAGCCGCAGGCTGGCCAGGCTGGAGTTGCACGTGTCCCTGTACATGTAGGGGCTGGCTGTTGAGGCGTAAGGACAGGCACTGGATGAGACAGCAGAGTTGAGGCTCGGGCTGTTCAGATTATTGATGTTTCCCAGGTTGTTGAGGCTAGGGGCTGGTACTCCCCGGGCACCGCAGTAGGGACCATGGATGAAGGCATGGTCATTGAGGTGATGGAGCTGGGTGGGGAGAACATGGGCTGGGAGGAGAGGGGACTGACGTTCATGGAGTTGAAGAATGGGAAGCTCTTGGCTGAAAGCGGACTGCTGGCAAGCCCCTTGGTGGCCCAGTTGTTGTAGGAATAGCTGGAATACATGTCATCGTAAGGCTGCATCAGTCCATTGAACTGGGCTCCAAAGCTGTTCTTGCACAATTCGGCCTGTTGGTTCCTCTCTCGTTTCCTCCACTTAGCTCTGCGGTTTTTGAACCAGACCTGCAAGAGAGAGAGAGAGGGAGGGCATGGGAATTTCTCTGGCTGACTTTGCAAGGGGCCTTGCCCTGGTTCCTTTGCTCAGCAAGACAAGAGCTGTTGAAGGACTGACAATGCTTCCAGGGAGATGGAAGGCCGAGCATCAGGAAAGAGCTGCAGCAAGATGTCTATGTCTGGGCTTCAGGGTCATCTCCCAGCAGGAATTACCAGGTGGTACTCAGCCAACAAACAAAAACCCAAGCCACTGCCACTTCACAACACACAGAATAACCCATCTCACTCAACAAACAGATGTCCTTTGTACAGGAAAAAGAGAGGAAAATATTTGCTGTATTTCCAAGTGACTGCATTCAGGAGGAGGGGTTGGAGTTGGGTGATTTGGGACCAAAGTATTTGAGGGTTGTGGCTTGAAAGCTGCTGAACAAAGGAAATAACCTCTTTTGACTTTACCTCAGGACTGGTTTGGAGTGGGGTGTTGTAAGTCTGTCTCCTAACAGGAAAATCTGTTAGTGTTAGAGGGGCTCAAACAATATAACTTCCTAGACCATGGAAGCTGCTGGAAGGCTATTCATGGTGCTGCTAACTCATATTTCTAGTAGCAGAGAGAAGCTCTCACTCCAGCTGGAGCCCTGCCACACCATGCCTGTGACTGCACATTGGTTTGGGAACCCAAAAGAGTGCCCTCCAGCAAGGATAAGGCTGGGGAGTGATGGTACTGCAAGGAAGGGTTGTCTTGACCAGCTGGGTCACGACAGCCAGCTGGTGGGGCTCTGTGGGGCAGAACCTGGGCTTTGTATCTACCTATGTAATTGCAAGGTGGCCCTGGATGGGGAAGGCACCACCGGCATGGGGTCTGTGTGTGGCAGGATGTGTCAATTCTCAAGTCAGACCTGGTGAGGTATTTGCAAGGGAAATTTTCTAGTCCTCCTAATTCCTTCCTTGGTTTGGGGGAAGCTTGGTCATGTATCACAACAGGCTTCTTCCCCACAAGCTCAGGCCCAGGAAGGTGGAAGGGCTGCAGTCCTACCCGGACTCGTGCCTCTGTCAAGTTGGTCCAGACTGCAATCTCCTCTCTGGTGCTCATGTCTGGATAACGGTTTCTCTGGAAAGTGGCTTCCAGCTCTTGGAGCTGCTGGCTGGTGAAGTGTGTTCTCTGCCTCCGCTGCTTCTTTTTGAGAGAGCCGTCTTCAGGGTTGGAGTCGTCCGTCTGGTTTTGCTGGGACTTCTCAGTGTCTGTGTGAGAAACAGAAAGATGGGAGAGATCCCCTGAGTTAACTTGAGGGCTTGGATGCACTTGGGGAGCTTATCCTTGGGGCAACCAGTGCAAGCTCGGTGAGGTCCCTTTCCACTGCAGCCACCAGGAGTGGTCCATTTCCCTCCCTCTGTCCTTGCAAGGCATCCACCCAGCACTAAAACCAATGCCCCCTTCATGCAGCACAGCTTGCCTTTGTTTAACTGCCATAACAGATGTTAGCTTCCAAGTGACTGGATTTAGATTTTCCAAACTTCCAATATTTGGATTTCATTTATCACAGTTCACATAAGGGATAGTGGCAGAACTTACCCAGAGCAGAAGGTTCTTACTCTGCTTAAAACTCTCTGCCTAAGGTGTCCTTTAGAAAAACTAAACAGAAATTGACACTTATGACACAGCAAAAGATCCAGTTGTGTTTCTGTGGACAAGTGATGGGAAAAGACAAATTTCAAATTGATAGCAAGCCAAGGCCCTTCTCTTAATTAATTAAACCTGAGGAGCACAAATTTTCACTCCCCTTCTTGCTCCTTTACATTCATATTAGGTGCATATGTTTAGATTTTTAAAAAATAGGGAAAGGCCTCTTTTAGACTTTACCATGAAGCACTCCAGCATCTCTCTGTCTTTCTGCCCCTGCCCTCCTCCTGATTCACAGATCCCTCTCCTAGAGGCAGTGTCTTTTGTTTCACTGCCATTAAAAGAACATCTCAAAATTCTCCAGTGTTTACACTGACATCTCACTGAAATGTACAGCTCAGTCTCCTTCTGGGCATCAAGTCCATGTCTGCATGCTGAGCTTTTGGCTGCTGTGAGTGGAGGTGGGCAGCCAGATGCTTCCCAGTATCACAGCCCTTTTTGGGGGCTCTGCAAATACAAGCAGGCAAAATGCAAATAGGGGCAGAATGCAAATACAAATAACTTCTGTCTAGTTGTCCTCCACAGAGTGCCAAACTGGTCAAATGTGACACTTTATTTTATGACAGAAAAAAGCTATAGCTTGTGTTTAATTCTGGTGGGAATCAAGACAAGTCACCATAGAGGAAAATTATTCCAGTGAAAATAAATAATTTCTGATGTTCAACTATTTCCTCTGATCTAGAAGCCAGGTGAAGCATTTCCAAATGAACATCAGGTCTTCAGCAGGGAGAGGAGGTGTTCTTTTACCGTGGGAAATAGTCAGCTAAACTAAATAGAAATTTTTGCAAACAGCTCCCGAATTGTTCCACTTGGAAGAAGAACCTTTAAAAAAATCCTGGCGTCACTCTGCTAAAATTGAAATTTTTGTTTATTTTCAGTTCTTTGAGTGGAAACTAGTTTAAAAGGCTTCAAAGTCCAGAAGAATCTCAACATGAAGGCATATGGTACAGCCACTTAATGAGTAGGGAGGCAAGGAGACAGCAGCCTGGAATACAGTTGAGTCAGTGAAAACAGGGATTCCACAAGTCCAGTGAATGTGCTCTGGAATAATAGGCTCTGTCTTTTCCATTTAGTTTCCATGGGGCATGAGAGAGGCCTAAAAGCAACTGAGCCCCCACAGAGACTGCTTCAGGGCAGTGCTGTGCCAACAGCAGGTGCTTCAGTGGGCCCAAGACCTGGAAGATGTTCCTTTCTCAAGAACCTGGTGCCACTACCCTTCTCCTATGACAGCCTGTTAATTCAGAAATATTTACCTGCTGTTCCTGGAAAACCCTCCTTGTACTTGCCTTTCTTCAAAGGGAGCAATGCTGGAGCTGCAGAGGGCATTTGCAGGAGAGGTGCTCACTCTCCAGGGAGGAAGCCCTGGGTCAGTGGTTTGCTGCCCACCATCCACCTCTGCTTCTGTAGCATGTCTGATGCTATTCACCAGCAGGAATATGAATGCAAGGACAGTGAGATGGCCTTTGCTTGCAGCAGCAGGGTATAAGTTGGTTCTTCTGAGCAGGAAGGTGCTGTGTCCTGTTCTCCGCATCAGGACCAGTTTGTGTTTCCATCCATACATCTTGTACCTGTACAAGAACTTTCCCAGCACACTCTTGAAACAAAGCCATAGGAATTGAAAGTGGAACAGAAGAGCTTGGCTGTGGTCTTGTGGTATTCTTCTAATTTTCATGAGCATCTTTGTTTGTGGATCCCATATTCAGCAGAACTCTTGGAAGCATGCTCTTAACATGGATTTTTATAGTGGTTCTTGCCAAGGAGATTAGTCTGATTCCTCTAGCTCAGTGCTCTGAACCAGTATTGGATGCAGGAGATTCCTGCACTATCCATCTCCAAAAGAGATTAAATGGGGAGTGATGCCACCCATCTGAGCTAGTTATTAGGAATGGCTCAATACAGATGAATGTTTGGTTTGTTTGTTCATCTGCTGAGCCTGGGTTAATAAGGAGCCTGATGCATACAGGGGATGTATTCTCACCAAAGTCCCTGACAAATATTCATTTCCAAGGGGGCTGCTGTGAAGCAGGAGACTATGCCCTAATCTGGAACTCCTGCCCAGGACTGCCCTTCTTCGCTCAGGAGGAAACTATACCAAGAGAGAAAGAAAATGGAGTGAAGGTACCACTGGTTTATGAGCTACATCTGAGTGAAAGATCACAATATATATTGTTTGGTATTGTCTTCTCAACACCCTCTGGTATACCTACTTTCCATAAATCTTAAATCTAAGGAGAAGTAGGAATCCCAACTTTGAGCCTTGAAAAATCTCTGCAGTTCGTCTTGGCGCCCTCTTTGTTTCCAAACCTGCTACCTGTGCTTCTTTCTGTGTGTCATCTCTTTTCTACTTCTTCTATAGGCAGAGTGTAAAAGGTGCAGAGTTTTGACTGATTGCAGTAGGGACCCAAACCATGGCAACACAGGGAAAGAAAGGAGCCCACTGAAATGATGTGGTGCCTTGAATCCATGCTGAGGAGCACAATATGGGGAGATGCAAGTCAGTCCTTTACCTTCCTCACTCCTCATCCTTGCTCTCCCCTTACCTGTGCTGCCTGATGAAATCTAACAGAAGGGGGTGTCACAAACCATGCCATACAATTGGAGGACACTAGAGATCCCTGAGTCCCGAGCCCAGACAAGCAAGGTTTGTGTTCACTTCTTCAGGATCTTTTACTCGTGCAGATAAACGAAGCAGGGCCAAGGAGAAGTAGGGAGGCTGCTCTCTTGAAGGGAGTCAAGAAGCGCCAGAAATGTAGCCCTGTGCTTGTCCCAGATAGCCCTTGGTAGCCAGTTCTATTCTACCTGACACTGCGGATGAATGATGCAGAGCCCATCAACCTCCGGTGCAAAGGCACAAGCTGTCAGCATCTGCACAAAGGTAATGCTGACAGTCACCTCCCAGAACCATTTTATTTCTAGACTGCTTAAGACAGTGGGGAGTGATGTAGCCAGGCATACAACATTTATTGTCACCCCAAAATAGGTTGTGGAATATATCTTGTACACGTTCGCCCACTCAGTGAAATGACTGTGGCCATAGCTGGAATTAGCTGCTCATGCCTAATGGAAAGAAAAGTCAGTGCCTAAATTGGCACTTCTAGAGCATGCCAGGGTGGGCTCAATAGGGAAGGCCACTTGAATGGAGACACTGCCATGCATCCAAAGCAGCTGACAAGGAGCCACTGAGCTTGGGGTTGTGCCCAGCTAAGGTACGTGTGCAGTGGGGAATTTGTCGGGTGGATTCTCTGACTCTAGTTATCCCAGTGTAACTCCCTTCGTGCTACTTTCTCTGGGGAATTTTAATCTGCATCATTATCCTTATTAACTTTTGCATGCGGGTGAGCCTGGAGGCTTTACACGGAGAGCAGCGGGCTGTCTCCAGCCCTCACTCCCTCATGCTGGCGCTGGCAGAAGCAGATTTGCATTGTCCTGACATGTCCAGAGTAACAAGGGATGGAGTGGTAACTGGACAGATGTAAAATCCAGAGAAAACCATTGCATTTGGTTATATATAGCTGATTTCTGACCAGGTGTGAATGGTGATGTTTCTTATTCAGAGCCTGATAAAGAATTCATCAGGCTTGGGGTTTGTTCAGCCTCTGGGAATGGTCAGAGGAACCTCTGTGGGAGAGCAGGAGAGCAGTGTACCAAGGCACAAGTGAGGAGACTTTTTCAGTTAAAGCAGGAGCAAGACAGTGCTTCCCTTTCATCTTAATGCCTGAACCTGGAAAGTTCAACCTAACGTTTACCTTTACCATGGAAAGTTTAAACCCAAACAATTTAAACAGAGGTAAAAAAATAAAAGAGGAGCTTGAAATTAGGTGTAGCCTTCTGTGCCTTGGATACTTCCTATGTTGTGGGGAGAGCTCTTCTGCCCTGGGGTTCCTGTTCAAGCAAATACAATAAAATCTTGATTGGGCTGTGACATGACTTGCCTGGCTCTGGCCTGCCATGGGCTGTACCCTTGTGAGCAGTGGCTTCCTGCAGCCAGGGCCAGATGACCCCACCACTAGGATGATGTTCTCACTCTCCCAATAGCTGTCATTGCAATATGGATCCTTACGCCTTTCCCCTGCTCATCGGCACAGCCATGCTGCTATGGCATTTTGCTGGCTCCCAGTACAACAGGAAACTGTCCCTCTGGAAGCACTGCAGCCAGCTTCTGCAAGCCACTGGCCACCCAGATCCACCCATAAGGATGGGTCAGTGTTTTTCTTGTATCTTGAGCCTTGCACTCACCACTGTGGTCTTGCCCTTTGCAGCTGTGCTCGTGTTGAGGAGTTCCAGAGTCTGAGAGAGACAAGGCTGGGCTGCGAGCCTCTGCATCTGCCAGCAGGTTGAAATCCATGGGGCAGGAATGGGTGGTGAAGAAGGAGGAACCTGAAAAACAGTAGTCACAGGGTGATCAGAGAGATCAATGTGTGTGTGATCTCTGCTTACCACCACTAGCAGGGACTTGCCTTGAAGAAAAGTCTGGGAAAAGGAAAAGATCCCTGTGTGAGGGATCCTTGAACACCTTTGAGTTTCTTGGCTTGAAAATGGACATACTGGGCTTTCAGCTGAGCTTCCCTATAAATCAAAGATTATCTAGTGACACTTCTATTTGCAGCCTTCAGAGAAAGAGCCTCCAATTTATAGGTGACATTCAGACTGAAATAGCAACGCCGGGAGCATGCTGTGTAATGAAGATCTGAGGAAGTGGTTCTGGGCCAGCCAAGGGCTGTTAGCACCTTCCCCAGTCATCCCACCTCTCCCATTCTCCCTGCCCAGCTTCCCTTCTCTTTCTCCCTTGTTTCTCCACAAGCTGGACAAGCCTAAGTAAAGCTGTTCAGAGAGCATTACATGCACACATCCCAAGAGATAAGCATTCCTGTGCCTACCATTGATAGGAAGGCACATCTGCCTGCACAGCCACTGCTGCAAGCAGAGACCCAGGCAGTGCAAGTGGACTCCTTTGGGGTATCCAAGGAGCTTTGGAACCTGAATTAACATGGCAATCACACTTCACGTGCTTAGGTGCTTGGGAATGAGTGGTCCTGGCTGCAGCAGGAGCTTTCTTCCTGCCTTAGATCATCCTGACTGGAGGCTTCCCAAGTCCCCTCAAGAGACTGGCCTGTGCTGATGAGCCATCTTCCCTGGCTGAAAGCAGCCCAACTGGGAAGCTGTCAGTGCTGCTTCCCATGACTGCAGGAACCACTGTGACTCTTCTGCCACTTCTTTCCACACTTCTCTGTCCCAAGATCAGTTCCTCTCATCATTCACTTCCTTATGGACCCTGCACCCTCCACCTGTATTACCTAAAGGAGCTCAGCTGAGAGCATCACTTTGTTCTGGACCACATTGGATGCTCATGAAGAGGTAGGCACGAGGCAGTAAGTGTTCCAAGCCTGGCTACATCCCCTTGGAAAGGTGAGCTAGCCCTGTGTTCGCCCCTAATCTGAATTTTGGATCATAATTCAGCAAAATGCTAGGTGTTTCACTGCCACCGGTGCACAGTTTATGACAGCTGGATAACTCTGATGGGACCACAGCAGCTTCTGAAACTTCAACCACACCCAACTGATACTTCACCTTCCCAGCTAGGGATCCTTTTCCTCTAAGACACAACAGCTGATACACTGTGGGATCTGGGCCCCCTGGATTTAGGGGAGTTTGGACCAGGTGTTTGGGACTTTCAAATTTTAGGTGGAGATCAGTTGGGAAGGCTGGATCCTGGGTGGTGAAGGATTGCCCAGCCCATTAAACCCATGTGTGTCAGGGAGGAAACGTGCTGAAGGCAGTCTGGACTTAGTTTTTAGATATGTAAAAAAGAGATTAATCACATAGCTGTTGCACCTCATTTGGAGGTGGATGACAGTGACTAAGAATGTATTTTCAGAGCTGTCTAAAGCCTCCTTTAGTCACTTTGCACATGGCTGCTGCCAGGGCCCTTGTCGGGGCTGATCCCCATACCTAAAGTGTGCTTTCCAGGCTGCGATGAGAGGGAAAGCAGACATTTCTAATGGTTGGCTTCTGCAGCAGATCTCGCTCACAAAAACCCTGCAGTTTTCCTTGCTCTTCACTTCTCTTGACCTCCATTCACTGCTTCTCCCAGGTACTGGTGGGGCAGTCTCAACACTGACCTCAGTCTGTTGCTCTCTGGAAGCAGCACATAATGAACCAGGACCTGGTTCTGGTTTCTCAGACCTTTGCCTTGCTCTGGGCTTTTCCTGTCCTCTGGGAGAGAAGTCGCAGGACTCCGTCTTTGCCACGGGGCTGGTTTCCATTTCCCCTTCATAGCAAGCCTGACCTTTGATGTCTGCTGGCTGTGTTAAGCTCCTGGCAGCAGCCAGGCACAGCCCTGTTGCATTCTGCCATGTGTACATACATGAAGTGATGTGACAGGGGCTGTGTTTTCTTTAATACCTTTGCATGGAGTAGGGGAGTCCATCTGCTGCCGATATTGCCATGGCTTCTAGCATTACTCTCAGAATTATGCAGAAACGCGCAGTGAATTAATTCCATGGATTAAGTCTTGATTAAGATGTGTGTCACTTTGCTGTCTCAGAATTTATTAAGAGCCCTTCTTGAGTCTGCAGCAGATGGAATTTCTGCCCAATGTTTGTAGATGATAATTTCCCCTCTTCTACAGCCATTTGCATATGATTGCATCTGTCAAGCACAATTTCCTCTCTTCTAGAGCTTGACTCTGTACTGGACGATTTAAGGAGGAATTCAGATCCTTGCCTTCCTGTAACTCAAGGACAGTGTCCTACTCTGCAGGGTCCTGTTTGCTCTTTTTTCCACATCTTGCATTGCTTTCATCTGTATAAACTAGAGTGAAGATAGGAAAACCACGGGGAGTATCTCACACAGGCAAGGTTCCATAGATGTAAATGACAACCCAAGGTACAAGGCTAGGGAGACCCTAGTCCTGGCATGGAAAATTTATGCCCCATCCTGGGTTGCACCAATGCAGTGGTTGCAAAGTTCATCCGATCTGCTGGACACAACATAGCATACTTGGCCTGCCTCAGAGATACAGTGGGCACTTAGATTAAACTGGTTATGAAGTGTGGCCAGTATTCAAGTTTAAAATGGGACTTGTGGCTGAGCACAGGTTTGTTTTGTGAACTGAATTTAAAATCAGGAAGATTTCAGAGAGGAAAAGTTATATGTACATATGTAATTACATAACCTACTGCATGTGCCATATGTGGTGGCATCAAGAAATGCCTTCTCAGTTTGCTCTGAGCAGGTCATGCAGAAGCAAAAGCAAGGGGAGAGAGGGATTGCTCAGCATAATTATAAAAACAGGAAAAGTCTGCAATTTGGTACAGTGAGCTCTGTACCAATATATGTACCCAAAGGCAACCCCATGCTACTGACACAAAAGGCTGTAAGGTATTCTTATAGATTATACAGCCCTTTTGTATGTAAAAAAAGGAGCTTTCCTCCACATTGGCTAGATCTTAGTGTAGGCAGAGACATTAAGAAAATCAGCACTAAACCTTCATGGCATTTCTACTAAGTTGATGGCCCGGTCTTAAGGAATCAGTGAAATTGGCAACTCAAAAGTATTTTTAGATAAAACCAAATTTACCATCTTCATCTCACTTTCTTTTAATATAAAAGAACAGTTTCTTTAGGGACAGCTCCTGTACTAGCAACATGCAGCCAGGCTTGCTCTGAGGCTTCAGTTTTGTAAAACTAGCTGTGGCTCCCAGTCTGCTCCAGCACCTGTAACTACTTCCATCTATGTATGCAATTGCCCCTGAGATAAAGGTTCCCAAACCTGTAACGAACACATCTCTTCTTCCAGTCACTGCCCAGGTGTGTCCTCTCCTTGGTGCCCATATCAACATGCTGTGGCCACCTGTGCAAGACCCTCCAGCCAGACAGGAAATTGCCATCCCTGCTCCATGGGCATGGTGGAGGGCAGGGGAAGAGCAGTACTGGCTCTAGGCCTTTTCTCTTTCCGAATGCACCCTCTTTCTATTTCTGTGTCAGTTCCCAACTGCCCAAGCCAGGGCCATTTAGGCAGTAGAAGGACATTCCTTCATTAGGAGGGCAACCTTGTTTATCTGAAAAGAGAATAGAAGTGTCCCTGTGACCCATCTCCTGGTTCTCAGTAACACACTGCTCCATCACTTCAGAGCAAAGAGGCTTTTGCTTGTTTTTTTCTTTGAAGGAGTGTGAAGGAAGCATAAAGGCCGACTTCAAGCAAAGTAAGGCTAATTATAGGGGTGGCTTTTGTGATGTGGGTCTTGCCCATTGAGAGCTGTCTAGAGACTGGCTAGTGTGTGCTGCTCAACTCTCTGCACTGCCATTGGGGAGCAGGTGTCCTGCTGGACCTGCTTTGGCAGGTCGATCTGGAAGTGAAAATCTGTCTCTTGCATTGTTTTGATGTTATTTGACTTCCCATGGGCATTCAGGAGTGCTTCAGCAAGGACCTGATGCATTAGGTTCCAAGATAGCAGCACTGATGACCCAAGGACGGAGGGAAGCTCTAAGCTGGCCTCTCTCAAGCAGATCAGCACAGCCCTGTGGATCTGTGAATTTCCTGCCTCCAGCCAGGGCCAGAGTAGCTGAATCTTCTACTTGGAATTGCTGATCTCCACAAAGAGTTCAGGGTTACCCCTCAGGCTGAAAGGTACTCTGCAATCATCTGGGGGGAATTCCTTTCATTCTTGTATCCCCTGAGGTGAAGGTATGATGTTACACTAGATTCTTAGGGTCAGAGCTGTCTCTTCCTGTTCCATCAATCGTAGAAGTCAAACGACTGCTGATTGCTTCACTCTTCCCATGCTCATAATCCCTGTGTGCCAGCTTACTTTTAGGAGAGACAAACATTTGGGTCTCTATCTAAATGTATATTTTCAGGAAGTCAATATGCCTCTGTACTTTGGTCCCCGTGAGGGGCTGAGGTAAGGTGGAACAGCCCCTGCCTCTTCCTCTGCTCCTTATCAAAGAGGAAGTGATTGAGAGTGTGCCCGTTCCCTCGCAGAAGGGCATTTTGTTCTCTGGATACACGTTTTGTTCAGGCAAATGGTGCCATCAAAGTGCCTGTGGGCTGGAATTACAAGTGCCACATCAGCACAGCACATGAATTGATCATCAACCAAGAGCCAGATTCTCTTTGCTGGCCAACATGAGTGCTACCTGTGAGGGGCTCTTTCCACACTGCTAGAAAGCAAGAAGGATGGGGTGCAAAATGAGTTAATATTTGTTTCCTTGAGACTATTGAGACTATAGAAATATAACTACGGGGAGACCAAGGTCACTCACTGCTAAACATCTCAGTGTAGCTTTAAATCTCTAATCTTAATGGAATTACAGCAGGAACCAAGAGCAACCATTAATCACTGGAAGATAAACAGCAGCAGCCAACTGGTGACCCGGAGCACAGGGCCATTATGGGACAGGAGAGCAAGCTGCCTGCCTCCAAAAACATCAGGCTATGCACAGCCTCAGGCTGCCTGAGCAGTGGTTTCGGGTGCACACTCAGAAGTGGATCATCAACCTCCAGCAAGGGCTGAGTCACAGGTTATAATAAACTTTATTTCTTGATTTAGTCCCTACAGCTGGGCACTAACCCCTGAGCTCCTGAGGGTGGCTTCATAGCAGAGTGTGCTGCTTTGAAGCCTGGAACACGGTTTAGGGGTTTTATTCCTCTCATCAGTAGGAATTGCCAAAGCTCCCTGAGGCTTTGTTGCCAGAGCAAGTTGTCTGGCACTGCCCCACACATGGATTGGGCTATAGAGCACTGAGAGCCGTGCATGGTGCCACGTAAGTGCAGTAGTCCAGGCTCTTGCTGCCAGGTTCCCAGGCCACAGCTGGCAGCAAGGACCTGAGAGCTGGTAACTCTCTGACGAGGGGGTCCAGGTTATTTCTTTTTTTGTGCATGGCTCTAAGGAGAAGTTCCCAATAATGTGAGGTGGGAAGAGGATGAGGAGGTAAGGTGCTGCCACTGACTTGTCTTATGATGTAGGCAAAACTATTTGTCTGTTCTGGGACTCTATCCTCCATCTCAGAAATCTTGTAAATGAGCATATCTGAGCTGGTGGAAGTAATGAAGCAAAATTCTTTTAAGTGCTTTCAGATCCTCAGATAAGAGGTGCTAGGAAAATGCCGAACCATGCTGGACACTGCCTAATGCATTTCCTAGGGGCTGGAGGAAGCCTGCAAGATGGGATCAGACCACTCGCTTCCTCCACTTTGACATGAACCTCCAGCTGCAGAGGAGGATGATGGCTAAAACCTCTGCTCTGAGCAGCAGAGGGTTAATAAACTGCCTGTATTCCGGAGGATTATCACAATGGAAGTGTCCCAAGGATTGACAGCTCCATACCCATGTCCGCAGCAAAAAAAGCCCACAATGGAATGTGTCCTGTTCGCTTATTTGATGGGCTGCACTGTGCCCCTGTGCTGTGGAAGCACCCTGATGTCACCATGCCCCATACACAGTGCATCATCCCCCACAACAGGTGTGTCTGCAGTCCCCCAACCAGTGCAGACCCTGCCAAGCTGAAGCATCGGGTTCTGCAGAGGCAGGGTAATGTGTTTGGGCTTGGCTTAAAGCATATTCTTTGCAATAGTACCTTTGGACCTCAGTGCTACCTTAGCATACCTTGATAGTTTCTGAAATGGCACACAAAATTTGGAAACAAATTGCTAATCTTAGCACAAAAGAAAAGCCCTGCCAGACTTTCTTCAAAGCTGGTTTTTTTCCCTAAACTAAACATTCATAGTTCTTGTATTCTTGTAAGCATTGCACTTCAGGTCTCACTGTGTCCAGCTGTGTTTCCAGTGTCTCTTGGATGCTATGCCTCAGTGGGGTGTTTGTCACCTTGGATCTATCAACCAGGACTGGGATTTTCATTCTGTCACACTGCGCAGTTATATTAATAAGGCTACGCTTTGTTATGGCTTACTCTGTTTGCTAGGCATCTGGAACAAAATAAATCAGCAAAAACTCTGTTTTGCCCAAACTATTTTCAATCACACAAAGTTGCTGGCATGATGTGGATCCACCATACAGGAGTGCTAGGAGTGAGAGCACAGTCTGCAGTTATGGAAGAAGAAAAGTCCTTTAGGGAAATTAATCCCTTTGTTTTGGGAAAGGGAGTAAAAAGACTGCTTTCAGTAAGAAATTCTGCCTGGGAAAATCTTGCAACTGAAATAGAGTCTGCTAAAGTGGAGTGCCAGCACTGGCCTGGTTGGAACATACTGACTGTTCATCCTCACCTGCCCTTGCCCACTCCTGCAGCCCTGTCAGGCAGGCTCCAAAGCAAATCATGCCACTACTGAAGGATCTGCCTGCATCCTCATGAGGGAAATAGCTGCACAGCCACAGTGTACAAGGGATTGTGATCTGCTCTTGTGGAGCCAGGAGCAAGATGAGATAGTTGCAAGCCAGGATCCCAGGCAGCACAGATCCTGCTGCAGAGAGGTGCAGGCAGCCTGTCTGCAGCTCGGCTGAACACGTGCTGCTCATGTAGCAGCAAAGGCCACCAGGGTCTGGCATCAGCAGATCGGTATGTGTTGCTGTATTTAGTTGGTCGATTGTATAAATTTGACTAATTATTCTGGCAGTCAAAGGAAACTGGCCTGATTCCTATGGGGACTGTGCTTGCAGAAGCTGAGCAGGGTCATTTCTGTATCTCTGTGGCTGTAAAGTTGGCTCATTTTAGGGAGGCCCAGATAGCTCTGTGACTCCAGCTGCTGCTAGGAGATTTGTATGCAGATGGAGGGCAGTGGATGAATCAGAGGTTATCAAAAATGTAAATGATTCTCACAATTAGTAAACATGCTCAAGAAAGTTCTTCATCAAGTAAGTAATGCAGGGGACTGCAGGTTGGGACGGAGGCCCTTCCACCAGCATGTCACACCACTCTGACTGTCTGACCTCCGTGCACTGTGGAGCTGCCAGTGTCTGCCATCCATCACCACTTCTGGAAACCCTTTCTGAAGAACTTCAACTTGATTGTAAACATTTGTTCTATGACAGAACTCAGCAAAACCAGCAGCTAGAAAGAAGCTTTATTGGGGAGAGGGGTGGTACTAGATCATTGTTTTAAAACAACCTGTCAGAGCTCAGTGGGTTAAAGAGCTGCAAAGGGAAAAGGGGTAACTGCCAGGAGGTCTGTGATGGCCTCACCAACCACCATGGCCAATGAGCAGTTCTGTTGGTTAAGGAAATAAGAGCCTAGAAACTGCTAGCTTGACCCAAGGGATGTGTTGTCTCAGTGCAAACCCGCAGTGCTGGAGGGAGCTGATGTCTGCTGTGCTTGGCTGTAAAGTTTCCTGATGATTTGTCTTTTTTTCCCCCCAAATAATTTGTATTTACATTTTTTTTAAAAGTTGTCTGGCAGGAAGATCCTTGCAGAATGAAGACTGTCGTGAATAAGACAAGTTGATGATCTCAGCTCACAGTGTCCCTCCCCTCTTCCTTGCGATACTGCAGCTGGTAGGGCTAGGGCAGGAGGAGGGTGGCTCCGGGAGGGATGCTGGAGCTTGCTCCCTCTTCGCACTCCATCTTTATGGACCTTGCAACATGCCCTGAAGGTCAGCCTGTTTACCCAGACACTGTTTGAAGGGGCCGAAGGAGGCAATTAGCAAACAGTGCCGAGGCCGATCCCGCAGTGCTCGCCGCGCGGCCTGTGCCGGCAGGATCGGGCCCGCGGATCGCTCGCTGTTCTGTCGCACACCGGCCGCGAATGTTGTGCGTACCGGGGGCGGGTAGGTAAGCAGTGAGGGCTAGCAGCCCTTCTCCCGGAGGCTCTCGCTTAGAGGCCCCACTCGAGGCCGTGACAAAACGTCTCGCGTCCCTAAATCCAAGGCACAACAGTCATTGCAAAAGCAAAAGGTTTGACTTTGGGAATCCTGAAATGCGGGAGTGTGCTGCCTAAGGATTGTGTACAAAGTCTGCTTTTTTTTGCTTCTTTTTTCTTTTTTTTTTTTTTTTCCCCTCCACCCCTACTTCACCTCCTCCTCCGCCAAGTCCTCAGTTTTTCCATCTGCTCGAGGCCGCATCCCATGCGGAGCCCTGGGAGGTAGGCAGTTTGGGTGGGTAGGAGAGGAAGCTGCAGAGAGCCCTAATTACTCAGCCAGTCTGGCCCTCGGGCGATCCCATCAAAGCGGCTCAGAGAGAAAAGGGATGGGGCAGAAGGATGTGAGCCATCTCACAACGCTGCTGCCTGGGTCACACCATGTCCCGTCCACGGGCCAGCCTGCTCCGGGGACGGGGCCGTACAGCCAAAAATGCCTCTGCTCGCCCAGACCCTGTCACCCTGAGAGCAGCCTCTGCTGCAGCTCCAGGGCCAGGGAACAGCTTTCCAGCCTCCCACCCTGGTCCGCGACTCGGTCATATCTGAGCTCAGGCACTGGGGCACTGTTACAAAAATCCAACACAAAGTAAGCTGTGAAACCCTTTTAAATGGGACAAGAAAGTCCATATTTTTCATTGCTTTGGTATTTCTCTCTGCTTAGCTATGGATCCATACAGAGGCTGACCTTTATAGCTCAATTAGTTTACCGTAACGATCTAATTTTTTAAAATTATCCTAGTATATCCAGTCCTCAAAAAAGTCTTATTTATTTTGGAAGAAAACCTCCATGCATTTACTTTTTTAAAAAACAGCCTTGAAATAAATGCGAACAAAAAAACCCCAAACCCAACTCGCAGAACTGGAAGTTGGGATATTGTGGCACCAAAAATAAAACTGATGGAACAAAAAGGGAATTTCATGTGGTTTTCATTGTCAAGTCTAAGCTCAGAAACAAACAGGAAATAAAAATGGCTAAAACAAAAGAGATTTCTTTTAAACTGTGTTCAAATCTAAGTGGGGAGCTGTTTTATGTGGGAGGGATTCTATGTTTATTTGCTTTTCAAAAAAAGGAGTAAATAAAAATGTCCACACGCAGACAGGTCAACTTGATTTACCGTTAAATCCTCATGTTTCACAATGGTCATTTATAATCAGCTTTCTAAAAAGAAAATTAGACTCATATAAATGGCAACATTGCAAAGGGGAGAAAAGGCAATGGTTGGTGGGAAGGCTGCTTCTGTTTTAAATAAGATTGAGGGGAAGGAGAGAGAGAGAGAGAGAAGAGAGAGAGAGGAGAGAAGAGAGAGAGAGAGAGAGAGAGAGAGAGAGAGAGAGAGGAGAGGAGAGAGGTGGAAATAACTGCAAACCTCTAGTCGTTTGTTTTATTTCGTCTTTGTACTTCTCCAGTTTTTGCAGACAGCTCAGCAAGTGCTGAGCCTTCCAGGCAGTGCCAGACCATTGAAGCTCTCCAAGTACCAATTTAATGTATTTATTTTAAATGAATAGCCTATAGGATCAGTTCTATGTGATTCAGAGTGGCATATGCGTTATGTCCTCCCAACAGAAGGATTTCTTAGACTCTCAGATTTGGGTTTGTGAACTTGTTTGATGGAGTTTACCAACAGGTGTCTCACAGCAGCTTTGATGGTGATTTTTAGGGGTTAATTAGTGCATGAAGGACCCAGGTCCCCCAAGCTGGGATCTGCTAAGATCCCCAGTAACTACAGCCCTATTAATGCATCTCAGAACATTTTGAATAGTTGAAAAATCAGAGGGACAAAATTAATATCAGTTTCCACAAATCCAGCTCTGGTTTCCCTCCTCTTTTACACTATTCAAAAGGGTGTAAATGTTTATTTTCTGGTGGAACTGTGATTTAGGAGATAGCAAAGAGCATGAGATTGAGGGTCAAGGGACAGACAGAGGCTGTATTCCTGACTCAGATCGGGTAGTTCTGCCAGAGCTCAGTTTCTCCTCTGCTCAACAGGGATATTCACCTTCGTGCTAAAGCATCCAGAGATCTACATATAGAAAAGCTAGGAGGCCCCTGAGGAGAGAGATCATAAAGTTCAGCTCTTCAGAAATGAGTGTTCCAAAGATGAACCTATATCCTGCAAATCAATGGGAAATTTCCTTTTTAGGGGTAGAGGATTTTCTCTCTTCCTGAATCGGCTTGGTAATACTCTGACACTGACAGGGAGGGAAGAGAGGGACCTCCCTTGCTCACTCCCCACCTCTTTTTAAAGCCTAATAACAGAAATGTCTCTTCGCTTCTGCCCAGCTAGATCTCCTAAGTCTTTACTAAGAAAACCTTAATGTTTAATTTTTTCTTCTTGAAACCAAACAGATCTATTGCTAACCATCACACAGGAATTGCTCTGACTAGGCTGCCATACCTGTCCTCCTCTGGGGTCAGAGGGAGATGATAATTCAAGCAAATCCTTTCCCACAGAAGTGACCCCCCTCTTTGCCGAGTCTGGCCCCAGTCCCTTGTGCTGCCAAGCTTCCACGATCAGCCTGTGGACTCCCTTAAATGCCCCAAGGAAGCCCAGAGCTAATAACCAGCTTCATTCAATTCCCAGTCACATTATTATCCAATCTGTGAGAGGCATTAATATTCAGAGGTGAGGCGGGAGGAGGGCAGGGGTGCTGGTGAGGGGGAGCAGCACACAAAGAAGAGGAAGGGAAGTGTGGCGGACTGGCCTCAGAAATATTCCTTCTCCAGCCGTCTGAAACCCCAGCCTATTTCAGATGGGTGTTGACAATAGAGGGTTTTTCCAACACCCTCAGCACGAACTTTGATAGCAGCTGGTAGAGCCTGTTCCCCAGCCAACAGCAAATGCCCAGCCTTGGCACAGCCTAATGCCCGCAGCCCCAGTAGCCCACAGCAAGAGGGGGAGCTTTGCCCTCTCTGCCATCAGGCCCTAAGTAAATAGCAATCTCCCATTTTTAAACTACCAGATAAATAGCTGAGCCTGCTCAGAGACGCCACAGCCTCCTGTTTCTGACCCTCCTCCCTCCATAGCACCAGTCTCATCCCGTTGCCTTCCTGATGCAGGGCACACAGCTTGAAACCAGCAGCTCTCCCCATCTGGGACTTTGTTCCCAAACCCAGGTACCTCCCCTGTCCCCAAGGCCAGGGCACATGTGCCAGGTCACGAGACAGACCTCATGTCCCCTGCTCATCTCATCTTCCTTTTGGAGCGGTCTCCTAGATCAGGTTTCTGGCTTTTTCTTTTTGGCAGTCTCTAAAGTCAGCCTCACCTCTCAATCTCAAGGTTTTGGGTAGCATCTGACAGAGAGAAGATACCATTTTTTTTTGCCAGCTCTCCCTAGGGAACATTAACCAATACTTTTGCAATCCAGTCACAATATGCCGGATCTATTAATTGCCTGAATTAAGCCCTTATAGAAACGTAATAGATATTAATTGAGGCTTGCAACAGTTTCCCTGACAAAGATTAATATTGGGTTTTAAACCAGTGCCTTGGACAGGATGGAGGTGAGCTTGCATGGGCAGAATCCAGGCTGTGGGTCAAGCAAACCCAGGAACTACAGTAACAGCAGGAAAACCACCGCCCTTGCCCAGACCCCTCTCTCTCCAGGCTGGCAGGGAAAGGTGTCTCTCTGTGAGGTTCCTTATGAGGCGTACTGGGCATGGTGTGACAATTTTCTAATGAAAAATTATTTAAAAAAATTAAAATCAAACTGCTCTTTTTCAGCAGACATTTGTAAAAACTAAAAGCACCTACCATGACCGGACAGTCCCTCAGGAGCCAGCAGGCAGCCTTTTGTCCCTCACAGCAAGGCACTATCAAAGCCTGCACAAACACCTATCCCCTTCAGTTCACCGACAGGCTGAGGGGCTTGGACACGGTGCTGGGAGCCAGGGAGACACTGATCCCATCACCAAAAAGGCATCCTTTTCCTTATCTTTGGAAGATGGGACAGGAACAGAGGTGAGACTCTGAAAGACACCTTCCTGAGTAGTTGCTTTTGGCATCTCCCTAAATTGCAGATGGGAGACAGCATTTCATCCCTAGGATCCTGTTTTCTAGGCCACGGGCCATGTGTGGAAAACCCACAGGGTTGTCTCTTTGCTTTCAGCACTGGCCTCCACTTAGAAAGTGGACGGATCGTGCGCCCATCAGTCGGGAGTCTGCTTCCCTCCCAGGTAAAAGAACGGGGAGGAGATGAGGGATAACGTTGATTTCTGCACTGCCAGCTCTTAGCATCAGACGGGTGCGGCGGCCGGGGGCTCACCTCCAGGCTCTGCGGGGCACCGGTGTCCTGAAGCAGGGTGTTCCTCTGCGGCCGCCCGTGCGGAGCCGAGCTCTGCGCCTGGTAACCCGGCGGGCCGGGCGGGGAAGGGGTGCGGAGCCTCGGGAGCTCCGGCCAAGAGACTGCTGCCCCGAGCTGCCTAACCCCAGTGGGGAGAAAGGGGGAGGAGGGGGGCTGCGGCAACCCCGGCAGTGCCTCCGCAGGACCCTGGCGCTGCCGGGGGGAATCTAGCCCCCTCCCCGCTCGTCCCCTCAGCTGTCCAGCCGCGGGGGCGCCGGGTGAACGGCCGACAGGTGTGCCCCGCTCGGCGGCACCGGGCTCGCCGCCCCCCCTCCCTGAGCCCGCTCCAGCAGCTGCGGCGAAGCGCCGGCATCGGCCCCCGCCTCGGTCGCCCTCCCCCGCCAGAGCTGCGGCCAGCCGGGACGCACCCGTTCCTTACTCCTGCTCCGAGGAAGAGGTCGGAGGAAAGGACAAGGGGGTGCCGCACTGGCGGGCTGGCTCTTCCTCCGAAGCCGCACTCGTTGAGCGGGGAATAGACAGGGCAGCGGACAGTACCGGGCTCCGTCGGGAGCCCGCTACTGTCGGTCGGGCTTCCCGGGCACTCAGCGGGTCGGAGAGATGCCGCTCCGCACCGTGCCCCCGGCGCCGGGGAGGCGGGAATGCCCGTACAAGTGCCCGCAGGCCAGACAGCCGGTTCTGCCCAGAGCCTCTCAGCGCCGGGCAGCCGCGCTCCGCCGCGGAGGCTCGATACTCCCGGGAGTCGCTCGCGGGAGCTCCCTCCCCGCGGCCCCACCAGGTCTGTTATTCCCGGTCGGGTCCCTGGAACCCCATCCGCCGGCGCGCCGCAGCCAGCGGCGTCCCGGGGCAGATTCGTACCGTCCGCGGAGGCCGGATCGCTTCTCCCCGGCGCTACAGGGAGGTCGGCTCTGCTGTAAACAGGAGCCAGCCCTTACATAAATATCATTTATCCAACTGTCCAAAAGCCGTCGGGCTGCCTTCCTTTTCCCCGGCGACATGTCCCCGCCTCTGCTCCTTGAGCCTTTCTGCCCCGGACCCTGCAGACAGCTGAGCCGCAGTCCGCAACGCCGTTATTTACAGCGAATCCCGGCTAATTTAAACAGCCCCTGCCCCGCACGCCTGAGTGGAAAATGACTAAGTTTAGCAACGGCGAGAGGCTACAGCAGCGCTTGTCGGGAAGGGGCCCGCGTCGGCTCCGAGGGGATGGTCGGGGCTGCGGCACCCCGACGGCGGCGAGTAGGGGGCCGCCGAGCCCTACAAGGGCAGAGCAGTAAAAGCGCCGCTCCCCGCTGCTAGGCGGGCAGCGCTCCCGGCAGTGATAGGGGACAGTTCGGCCGCGCACGGCCCGGGACCCCTTCTGGATGGTAGAGCAGGGCTCTATCCGCCGATCTCACCTGGTTGCCGCCCCTTGACCCACGCGAGGCGACGGAAAGCCGGCCTTGCGGGGGACCGGGGCTGATCCCGCGCTGCCGAACAGAGCACACCGAGCCACCCCGCCAGGGATGCTCCTACCCTGTGCCAACATCGAAAAGGTTACGGCCGGCGGGGCTAGTATGAAGGGTCTCAGAGAGAAAGGAGGGGAAAAGTCCGCACGGAAGGCCAGGGACGGAAAGGCACTTACAGTGGCTCCAGGTGCGGGTTCGGCTGACCGGACTTAATCCTGCGAGAGGGGCGAAGCTGACCGCCGCCTCACGCCCCGGGCTGCTCTGCCGCTGTCAGAAAGTAAATCCCCCCGGCTCCCCAGCCACTCTGCGCGTCGCTGCCGGTGGCCAGCTCACGGGGAGGGCGGAGGCGGAGGGCGCCGGCCGACTGCCTCCCATTCACCCTGGCCATTCACTTTATGGCGGGCGGCCGGCGCCCCCCGCCAGCTGCACCGGGCGCCCCGCTCCCGCCCGCCCCATTCCAGCTGCGTGCCCGCCACCGCCCGCCCCGTCCAGCGCCGCCCGCCCCAGCACCGCCCCCCGCCCGCGCCGCCCAATCGTCCCGCGGCTCATTTACATACGGCAGCAGTTCTGCTATTCGATTGGCCGAGGAGGGCGGAAGGCCTCGCCCCCCGCGCTGGCCCCGCCCCGTCCCGCGCGCCGCACAGGGTGAGCGGCGGAGCGGGTGCGGGGCGCGTCCCGGGCGGGCGCGGAGCTCCGAGCCCCGCTGGCCCCGGCTGCGTGACACGGTGCTCCGGTACATGCACACCGATACACTGTTCTTACCGCTGCCTTGTTCAGTGCTTGGCCATCCGGTACCCTGGAGCCCGTGCCGAGCATCCGCTTCTCTCTGTACTGGCGCGGCGAGCCTCTTCGTGTTTTGCAGTTCGAGCTACCAGCCAGCCAGAGGTTTTTTTGGGGAACCTAATCCGTAGTCCGCCGTAAGCAATTGGAAGCGTTCCGCTGCACGATGGAACAGCATTTGCAGGGGATGCTTAATCACAGGCTAGTTACCGCACGCACTGTTGCGGCTCTAGGCGGTACCGGGAAGCGCTTCTCTGCTAGTACCGTGCCGCTCCTACCGGGGCACGGAGGCTACCGGTTGTGCGAAAAACACCGTGCTCCAGCCCACTGATGGAGTCCAAATGCTCGTAGTTTATATTCCAGCCTAGTTTCTACTGAAGTTCACAGAAAAATCCCGGTGCAGGAGTGTAGAGTGCGATCACTCCCTGAAATGTCCCCAAAAGCTTGTACCTGCTACAGCAAGCCGCCTTGAACGTGTTGGCACACACATTTTACTCCAACTAAACAGGTCCCCTCCCACCCAGTGCTTACGGGGAGAAGTTTGTAGAAGCCAGGCTTAGCCTCTCTGTCCTGCTCTAGGAGCCCAGGGGAGAGGTTTATCCCTGACAGGCTCTTCTGGAGCTCGATGTGTGATTCTACGGTCTGATTTTCTTGAGGTCATTCCCATGTCAACCTGCTCTCCAATTTATGATGTCAAAGGTCACCCTCAAACTCTTCCACTGACATATTTTAAAGATTAGGAAATAATGTTGTGAGAATAGTAGTCAATTTTAACCCTGAATGATTTACCAGCCATATTTATGGAGCCTCATAAATGCATAACGTGACATAAAGATACGCATAGGAAGACAAATGTACACAAAGCAACACAGGATGTAAAAAAAGGTTAAACAGACCCAGGTATTATGGATTACTGTTCAAAAACACGCACTGACATGTTAATTCAGTAGAATCATGGAGAGTTTTAAAGGAATCACAATGCTGACACACTTGCGAGAAATTACTGTGGTTTTTTAATGGTAGTGAAAATGGGGCTTGTGTTTGCCTTACTGCTCATTTGTCTTGCAAAAATGACAGCACGCTAGACCACATCTGTTTCTTGCTCAGATTTTAGTCCATCCTGGAATAGGTTTGTCTCCATTAGGAGAAGCAGACAATGTAACAGCACTAGCACTTTCCACGGGGCCGTCTCTCTTGAGCCCCACATGCCACAGGGAAGCGGAAAACTGCACATAAGGTCTGCAGAAATTAAGGGACCTTATTTTCAGTTGCCTCCCTCTCCCTCCAAACCTTTCACCATCAGTAGCCTGCAGCAAATACAGTTTGTGCTTAGACTTACAAGTAATAATGAAACAAATGTATTTTTAGCTATTTCCCTTGGGCACTATGTCACAAGCTGGTTCCCTGTGGAGCACAGTGTAAAGACTGTTGGATTAGACCATCCAGGGAGCTGCAGAAGGAGTCGGTCATCAAGGCATCCTCAATTCAACTGCTGGACTGACCCCTGAAGGGTGTCTTTGGGAGGGAGGGCTCTAGTGCTTGTCGTTGAAATGTAGATCTGCCAAGACCTTTTAGCAGTAGTGCACCTTGTCTTGCCAGCAGAAGACTTCATTGGTGGGGAAGAGACCAAGAACTTCACATGGGTTCAGGAGACCAATGTTACTATTTTAAATAAAATAAAATAGAAAAGAAAAAAAAATGCAAAAGCAAACTAAACCAAGAGTGACCCTGATTCATGCCTTGGCAGAGGGATGGAATATGCAAAAGAAGGGAATTATTCAGCATCTTAGACACCCTTTCTTTTTCACCAGCTGGGAAGAGATCGTTCTCAGAGAAGACCCTGTCTCTGCCACAGACAAACACGGTCCTCATGCCGGATGGGTTCACTGCTCTTGGAGAGTGGTGGAATTGTTGATGGTCATGGTTTCCATCTCTGTGTCTTAACTGATCTTTTAGCCATGCTGGGTCCATGCCATCAAATGCCTTAAAGATCAGGACTCAAGCTTGAATTTGGCTTGGCTTTCATGCCAGAAGGTGGCCTAGAGAGCAGAGGTAGGTTTGATGCACTTGTGGCAGTCAGGGCTCCGACTGCAGCATGCCTTTCTAGTTGGCATTTGACAATCATTGTGGGCTTTGTGCCCAGGTGTATCACGTAGCTGTAGTCTAGCCAAGAAGTGACAAAGATATGACTAACTGAGCCCGGCTTGCTCCTGCCAAAAAGGCATGGCTTGCCTTGGCCAAGAAGAGACAATGAAAACATTACACTGGGAAGTTCACTGGGGAGTTTAATGTCACTGGGAAGTGCAGGAGTGCTCTGGAGACACAGGCTAAGTTGAACAGCTGGCAGGCTATTTCAGACTAAGGAGTCTTCTCTGAAGCTTTAATATTGTACTTGGTATTGTTTGTACAATTTTTAATAGTTCATATAGTTTCCAGAGAAGTGTTTTAATACTTTTGTTTCTGCAACAGCAGCTCTGTTGTTTCACTTGTAGGTCCTAACTTGGATTCAGGTTGTGTCAGATGCCGGACATCAGTTTTCCTTTGGAGATCCTTCAACTGGCTTTGAGCTAATTTCTACCTGAGCTTGCTCTGGAAAGGAGCAGCTGCTTAGAAACACTGTGCTCTGTACACATTCAGTAGTGGTTCTGAGATGTTTAGCTCTAGAGACAGTGGCTGCACACAGTTTCTAGCCATGATAACTGCATGTACCTTCTGACAAACTCCATCTTTCTGCTTTTTTTTTTTTTCTTCTTTCTTTTTTTGAGACCTTACTAAGCCTCTGAGAAACAGCAAAAGCCTCTAAGAGGAGGGGAAGAAGTATAATCTCTCTCAGACTACTTAACCTGCTGGAAAATTTCTGTGCTACAAGTACCCATGGGTCTGATATCTTGGTTCTGAAGATAACCATGAACTGGTAGTGCCTGAGCAAGAGTAATGGACTGTACAAGCTTGGTGCAGATTGCAGAGGTGCAGGTGTTTGGCAGCATGCATTTCTGACAGTCTCACCAAAGGCAAGCAGTTGGTGTGACATAGAGACACTGCTCTTTGCATGGGGCTGGCTGCTCAGATTTCTCAGATGAAAGCAGGTGAGCTAACCAGGTACCTGGAAAAGGCCTGAGGGGATGATTGTCCGGTACGTCTGGTGAGTTTGCAGCCCTTTCATATGCTCCTTTTGGGCTAAGGAGGAATGAATACTCAAGACAGAAACTGCTGAAAAGCTACATCTTTGCAGTGAAAATAAAACCGACCTTTCCTGACCAGATAGCAGGAACCTGGGGGATTTGCACAGACTGCTTGTCTAATCTTTGGTTTCATTGTACCATGTTGTGAGTAAGAACTAGTGCATTATCTTGGAAATAAAGGGCCAAAGGATTATCCTGTGAGCTGGTGCTACACCTGGATCTTTTGGTGCAGAGTGCTCCCACTTGCCCACATGTGCCCATAGCTGTGCACCACTCACTTCAAACACTGCTGGGGCATGATGTCCAGGCAATCCAGGTTTCCCCACTGCTGTCAAGTTGGGGATGTTGGTGCCACACTGTCACATCAGCAGGACTTTCTGTGCAGCCAGGGTGGTGCTGGGCTGTCTGAGGGCTGACTAACGCAGTGCTGTAGTGTGTGTAAGTGAACTCTCCTCCTCAGGCAGTGTGGGGCCGTAGCACATTGTTCTTCTCTCCAGACAATGCAGTGCTGGATTGTAAGTAAAAATGCAAAGCACATTGCAATGTTTGCTCTTTATTAATGCACTAAGATGCATTTGGGTGAAGCAGAAGGCTCCTGCCTGGCTTGGTTTCAAGCTCCGTGACAGGCTTCCATAAATAACACTTTAGCAGGGTGTAATTCACTGGATCTGACTGGGTGGGAGCCTGAGCTACACGGTGGGCACTGTAACGGGAAAGCAGGCATGGAAGTGGGTCCAGACCCTTTCTTGGCAGGTCAGGTAGGCTTGACAAACATGGACTGAGCTGCAAGGTGTACAGTGGCTAAGCCAGCACCTGACATCCTTTTTCCAGAGCAGGGAGCAGATGGATGGAGCGGCAGATAACTCCTGTGGATTTCAAAATGTCTGGCAAATACCACCAGGCTGTTAGCATCTGCTGGAGTGGGGCAAAAGGAGAGGAGAAAGCACTAGCAACAAATTTGCTTGTTCTGCAAACCTTCACTCATTGCCTAAGTGGCATAGGAAATCTGGGCTCGGTGAGTATTTGACTGTCTGTTTTATAGCTGAGAGACTCAAGATAAACTGCATGTACCATGGCTGCAGCACAGGCTGGAGGAATACATCTTAGCTTCTGAGCCTATGGCTAGATCACTGGGGCATGTTCTTTCTTGTTTCACCTTTAGGGAATGTGGCTGCTTAATGCAATTAGAGCTTAAATTTCCAAATCCAAAGACTTCCAACATGCTGCCAAGCAAAGCCCGGCTGAAGAGGGTTCCCTGGTGGTGTCAGAGCTGGGAGGTAATGGCAGTTTTAATGTAAGATATGTTGAATCTCGATCAGGCAATAGTCTGACAGCAACTGATATGTGATGATAATTGGCCATTTTTTATGGTGGCATTGGAGTCAGCCTCAGATTTGGCTGGCCAAGGAATAATCTTGTTGGATGTTCCCTTGAGCCTTTGTCTGAGAACTTTCCTTAGTCACACTGTGGTAGAGGAAGTGTGATTAAAAGTGAATGAATACTTTTTGACCCTTTCACCTTTCTCTTGGCTCCAGTGATTAGTTTTTTCCCAAGAGAGTGCAAGATTTTGGGTAGCTGCTGCTTTGACCATTCTAACATCTGCCACAACCGATCCCCAGGCTGACCTGACTGAAGATTGCAGAGCTGTAAAACTGTAAGGTAACTGCAAGGACCTTCTGTCCTCTGTTCCCAAGTTCAACGAGCAGAGGCTTAAACAAGTAGTGACCCCTGTGAATTACTGCGTTTGAGGTACACGGCATTGCTATTGCAGCATATACATAGAAAGCACCTGAAAAGGTGGGAGCAGCACCAAGAATTCATTTTGCCAAGCGCTGTAATAGCTACAAAGCTGTGACTTTTGCTGCTAAGAATGGGCCAATAAAGTGGCTCCAGAGAACAGTGAAACACTCCTGGTGGTCTCTGCCTGCTAGGATCGCTGGGCTGGATGGACTAAGGCTGCAGCACACGGCTTGCAGCCCACCCAGCTTGAGCAAGGAATCGGTTGTGTTAAGGTTTGAGGAGTTACTAGGGAGCAGGCCTGCGGAGAAGGGAGAAGGGTCGAGTGTTCCTCCGGGTGCTGTCGTGCGTGGTCTCGTACCAGGAGCACTCCGTGCTTTGTGCAGTTGCATTCCCCTGCTCGCTGGCGGGAAACAGCAGACCTATGACACAGCGAGGTGTTCAGGAGGGAGCAGAACGCTTGCAGGGGATCATTTCCCATACGGCTCCAGCGGAGGAGCTGCGAGAGGCTGTAGAACAGGTTGGGAAATACTCGGGAAGCACGGCGGGGAGGCACTGCTTCCCTGCGCGGGGTGCGCAGCCCCAGCGCCGCCGCCCAGCCCGCAGCCCTCGGCTCGGGCGGCCCCACTGCCCCGCACGCCCCGGCGGCGGCCCGGCCCACAGTGCTTTGCGAGGGCAGCCCTCCCGCCGGCTTCCGCCCGGCCGCCCTGGCTGCGCCCGCCCGGGCGCGGCTGCGGCGCCGCACCGCCCCGCCATTGGCCGGCGCGCCCGCTGGGCCCGCCCGCTCGCCGCTCATTGGCTCTGCGCCGCTGTCACCGCAGGGCGCGCCTCCTCCGGTGGCAGGCCGTGTTCCCATTGGGCGGCGCGGGGAGCTGCGCGGCGCACCGAGCGCGGGTTGGCTGCCCGGGCCGTCTGTCTGCGCAGTAACCAGGCAGCGGGGCACGGTGCGCCGGCTTCCACGTCAGTGCGAGGGAGCGGGGCCGGTGTCTCTCCCCGTGCCCCGCGGCCTCCGCGCTCCGCGGCCTCGCCGCCGCTGCCGCCGCCGCCGCCGCCGCCGGCAGGGAGGGGCGGACAGAGGGCGGGCCGAGCCCTCCCGCCCGCGGTGCCGCCCGGTTATGTGAAGCGGCCGCCGCCGCGGGGAACAGGCGCCGCCATTTTGGATGCGGGGGTCAGTGCCGGGCAGCGACCGCCTGTCGCGATACTGTCGCGACGTGGGGGCGGGCGGGAGGGAAGCCGTGGCGGGGGAACCTTGCGGGACCAGCGGGGGGCGGGGACGGGACCGGGGCAGCCCCGGGGGCCGTGCGCGGGTGGGGGCGGCGGCCGCCCCCATTGCCGGCCGGGACCGACACGCGTGGCGGTACCCACGGGGCTGAGGGCGCGCCTGGCAGCGGCCGCCGCGGGCTGCGGGAGACAGCGGGGCCAGGGCTCGGAGCCGAGCCGGAGGGAGCTGCGGGGCGGGCGCTGCACCTGCACAGGCGCCCGCTCCCCGTGCGCCACGGTGGCGTGCCGCTTGAATTCGGTGGAGACAGGCTGTTCCTGGCATATGGTCAGCTCCATGGCTGCTGCAGGGGAAATCTCAGCTCTCACTTAGCGTCTGTGTTACGAGTTCATCCCGTAGCATGTTTCATAGTTTCAACAGTGTGAAATAATTGGAAGAAAGAAAGTGCCCCTCACCATAATAACCTCAGGTTTCATTTTTACTACGCAGTTTTGACAGGTAAATGCGACTTGCCTTTCTCTTCTTGATTCCCAGGCCCAATCTCACTGTTGCAGCGGATTGTGGAGGCTTGCAGGGGAAGCTTGTCCCTCTCTTCCTTTCTCATGTGCCACCCCTACCATATTGCTACTGCTTATCTTTTAAAGGGCATTCTTAAATGTCCAGAATTGCATTAAATGCCCAGGATTGCACAGTTCCTTTCCGTGCTTATGAGTTATTCCTTTATATAACTTTGTCCAGGCATTAGGAGCTAGCCTTTGGAAAAACATCCTGACTTCTCTGAACTTTTGCTGCCTGTGATGCTTTTTTCAGAGCAGTTAGTACTTGAAAAACCCAGGCAAGTTAAATTTCTGTATAGAGGTTCATATACCTTCCATGTGGGGTTTAAGAGAAAGTAAATGAACTTCCTGATTGCCAGTTGGGCTGCTGGGAAACCTAGCTGGCTTCGAGATTGTCAGTTGTTTGTGATTCATGGTTGTGTGTTCTGTTCTGGTAGCAGCATATTGTATCAGGACTCTGGTGGCCAAATCTAGGTCAGAGGCTATCTAGATTATTCCTGCATTGTCATAAACAGTAAAAATTTAGGTCAACAGAAGCTTACTTTGAAATATTACCTTTCTATGTTGTGGTTATGTTATTTTTCACTACTGCTGTTTATTTGAGTAGTGTCACTGGGTTTAAATCAGGTACCATAGCTGAAAACTAAAGTTAATGATAGGAAGAAGTGACTTGATGAAAGTCAGCCAGACCTTGTTGCTTCTGATGCTTCTCTTGCTTGTTTCCAGAAGAATTGCAGATATTTTGCTGCAGAAGAGGGAGTGGTAATACTAGGAATAATTTGGCTTCCTGTCTTTTGGGATGTGATGGAGTAACACGTTCCAAGGTTGAGAAATGGAGTGTTCAGTGCATATGTGAAATAACATTTGCAGATGTAAATCTTGTCATTGTTCTTGTATGAAGATTCTACATATGATGCTATTTCAGAAGTCTCAGAGCAGTGGTAATTATTATCCATAGAACACTGTTGAAGGTTTTGACAACATTAGGAATGTGAGCTTTTGTTCTTTTATGACATGGTTAGGCATCAACCTTTTCCCACTTAAGAGTATCCAATTCTTTTATCAGTGAGGCTGCAAATGTTAACAACCTCCTTTCGTCTTGTGGTGCCCTGGGCACCTTATTGCCTTGCTTTGGAGCTCTCATTTTCACTGTGCTGCCTGTTGAACTTCTGTGCAAGAGCATATCTGAGGACTACTCTGCAGTTTTAAGCAGATGTGTGAATCTGTCTTGACAAAGAAGCATGAGTTTATATAACTATAGTTATATCAAGTTTAACTAACTGAAGGGTTAAGGAGCTAAAAAGCATTTGAAATTTAGTAGGTACCTTCCTTTTTTTTTTTTTTTTTTTTTTTTTTTCTTTTCCCTGACTTAAGACCACAGAACTGAATCCATTTGCTTCTGTCCTGAGTCCACTGTCTTTTTGTGTTTGATTAATGATTGCTTGCAAGAATGGCATTTATTCTTGATTTGAGATCGAGATATTAAAACAAAGCCTTTGCTAGGGAGGTTATTTCAAATTTTTTAATGATTTTCAGTATTAATTCTGTTAAGCTGTTCAATGCTTTCACAATATCCCATTCTTCACACCGTATCTTTGTAACATTAAGCCTGAATTCATGTTTACGTTTTTTTCTTCTCTAAGTTGAACAAATGTCTAACAGTTTTGCTTTCCCCACCATGCTCTTGTAAACGCAGATGATCATTCAATGCTGGTCTGGTAAATCATGTAAATTTTTTTCTTTGCTACTTTACAGCATTCATTTCAATCCTAAAACTTCTTTTGATACAGGACATCTGATCACATACTCAGTGTGATGAATCGTTGCTTGTGGTGATGCTGCAGTTGAAGGAACACATACAGAAATGATCTAATCATTTAAAAGGGGTAGTCATTGGGGAGTTTGGAGTTTAGTAAGCTATATCCATCACTTGAAATAAAGTTTTAAATTGTTACAGGGATGGACGATTCCTTTGGTGGGCTTAGTTTATGAGGTGCATCTCTCTGAAAATAGTTGTCTGTCTTTCCTGCTCACTCCATAGTTATTTTCTGTTTCCTTCTCCAACATGAAGTTGCAAAGGTCCTTTGCCTAAGTGAGGATATTTGGCTTTATGGTTTACTTTGGAATGTGTGTATGCTATTGCTTGGTTAGCTGCAAGCTTAAATATAAAACAGTATTTCCCTCTATCTCTACCCAGTGCTGGTGGGGAATTGAGCTCTATGTCTGATGTTCAGAACCTGAGTGTGAATTTGCATCCCCAAATACCCTGTATTTGAGGTATTTGCATATATGCATACCCCAGCATGGTGTGTTGTTTCAGTTGCACTGGTTAAGTGAGTTTGTTGGCATGCATAAAGTGAATTTTTGTACTTTTGAATAAAGTTATATTTAATGGAATCTGCAATGAGGACAGGAGTGCATTTTCACTGAGTCTTCTCACACAGTTAACAATGAAGTACTGCCCTAAGTTTTGCAGGGTTTTAATATGTCAGGAGAGCCCTGCCAAGTAACAAGGAGTTTTTGTACCCTTGCTTGAAAGGATCAGGTGCAAAGGAAAAGGTGTGTATTGGAGTTTTTTGTCTATTTTGCAGTTAGCTGGGCTTTTTAATTTTTCTATGTTCAAGTGATATGTATTTAGCAAACTTTTAATTTAATTATTTTATGTTAAAAACAGGAGAGAAGAAATATAAGTCTTCAGTAGTGTGCAGAACAGCATTTAAGCTTTGGCATCACTTTATATTCTTTCAAAACTATTGAGTATCTATTTATGTGCAAAGTTTGTTATATGTCTGTCTGGTATTTACATGCTTTTTGAAATAATGTTTCCATGTCCGTTTGCTAAATGCCTGGAATGGTGTTACACAGTTACATGTTCAATGCTGTTTTGAAACAGTGAAGAGAGGAAAAACTTAGGTTTGACAAATATGAATGTATAAAGTATTTCCTCAGAAGTACTTCTCGGGATTAGAATTTTGATCCCTGAAACTGCTGATGTAGAAATACGAAAAATAATGGAATTACTGAAAGAAAAAATAAATAAGCAAGGAGTTTTACATATAGGAGAAATCTCCCATTCATGCCTTGTACTAAAACAAGGACAACAAAGTGAAACACAAAAATTGTGGTCAATGGTATTTCAATGCAATCATATGAATAATATATGGAATAATGTTACTGTTGAGGGTGGGAATATCTCTCAAGCGTTAGCCACATTAGTAGGAAGTGTATAAGTGGTTCAGTTATATTCAGCTGTGGAGGAAGGCTGTAAACCTTTGTTCTTTGGGGCACAAGCAAATTCCTTGGAAGCACTCTTTGTCTGTCATGACTGTTCTTACAAAATACTTTGGTCATTGCCTTTAAATTATTGTCTTACACCTGGGAATACCATTATGTATAATTCATTGAATGGAATAAACAATTTTACTATAAGATTATTCATTCTATTGCAAACACCTGAAAAAATGAAGCAACAAATGTGATGCTGTCCTTCAATGAGGTATCTTTTTATAATACTTTGATTTCTTTCCTTTATTTATGGAGTCCTGAAACAAATTAGAGGATATTTGTGTATTTGAAGCACTGTTGATAATTCAGACATGTTAATTAGTATGAAGCCTGACAGATCCAGGACGTATGTTCTGAAATTTCTGTGGTGGTCTTTCTGAGGTCTTGAGGAATCCACTGAAACCATTTCCTTCCAGCTTTGCTTTTGTTACATGGGAAAAAGTCCTTCTCTTATTCTCTGTGCTTTACTACCCCTGCCTTCTCTTCCCAACTGAGTCCTTTAAATGAGCCTCTCAGATTTGAAGTGTTATGATCAATGTTTCTCCTGTTTTCAATCTTTTGCTTCCCTATGGATGACCTAGTGTGATTTCAAGCTGGAGTCCTCCTTTTCCTTTCCTTTTTCTGAAAAAGTCTCAGTATTTGGCTACCTTATAACTAAATCCTTCTCATTTACAGACATAGTATCCCTTTGGCTTCTTTATAAGTCCGGTTTATTATTTATAAACATTTGTGTCTGTTCATTCCCTTTTGTTCTTATTTCTTGATGCTTGACTGTATCTTGGCTACAGCTAGTATAAAGAGAGCAGTTCACTCTTTTCTATTTCTCAGACTATTACAAATCTTTCTTGCTTTTAATTTCTCTCCCCATCTTCTGCCTCTTTCTGGGTGCATCAGTTTAAGTTTTTTCCCTGGGAGACCTCAGACTATAGGAGAGTAAATGTCTGCCTTTAGCTTTCTCACTTTTTCTGCCTGTGTTCCATCCAGATTTCTCTCTAGTTTTGCTCATTTCTTTGTGGTGTTTTACTCTCATCTTTTTTACTTTCCTGCTTTCTTGAAAGCTTTGTTTTTTGTGAAGCAAGTGTGAAATCAACATCTGTTACAAATTACTTTATTTTGTCAATGTTTTAAGTCCCAAAGCGGTTTGCTTTGGCCATCTTATTCAACCCACTGATGCTTATTTAAGAGAATACAAGGTTAGCTTTGTGTTCTGTGTTGGCCTGCAGGAATTTACATAAGTGCTGGAGGTTCATGTGCTATTGCATTGCCATGGATGTCTGTTCTGATACTCCAGCACTTTATCTTTCTGTGAACTTATATAGACTGGAAAAAAAATGAGGAATGTGCTTTGGCAAAATGATCTCTTGCATTACAAAGATCCTCTTAGAACTAACTGTGTGCTCTCATGGTTTTGAAAACACACTATGGAAAAGTGTCTTCATTTTATGTAATAACTTGTATTTTGTGCATGCACAAAACAAATCTGAAACAGTCTCTTGCATCACTGCAGGCCTTCTCTTCGTTAGAGTCAGCTTCGTTTCCTCTGAGGAAGACAATTACTCTGAGAGGCTGGAGATTAATTTGAATTACCTTTATTTTCAGAATTGTCAGGATGGTGGTGGATAAGAACATTTACATAGTACAAGGTGAAATCAACACAGTGGTGGGAGCCATAAAGCGCAATGCCCGATGGAGCACTCACACACATCTGGTAAGTTACCTTGAATTGTTGCCCTCTGTAGCAGCAGGTAGAAACACCTATGGCAGAAACCACCTGGCTTTGGAAAAGTACCTCAGCTTTTTGTAGCAATTGTTATAGTACTTTTGGAAGTAAATTTGGAATTACTTTTTGCATTGTTTACATTGTTTTGGGCTTCTCATGTGCCAGTGACTTCAGAAGCTACAAAGCTGGAGGTCTTCTACCTTTTTATCCTGTAAATACAAAACCCCCACTTTGTATTCTGCGTGGGAATCACCTCATTTTGCCTTTTATCACTGGAGATGTCAGGGAATGTGCATATATGGCATTATTTTATTTAGCACAACATTTTTATGTATCTTTTGTACCCTCTTGGAGAAGACAGTCTTCATCACAAAAGCCATGAAATAAGAATTGGGGAAGTCATTGTATAGAGAGCATTTTAAAATTTTTCATACGGCATCGTATATATTTTTAGCTCTGTTTTGTTGCTATCTATATTCCTGACTAAAAACTATTAATAGTTTGAAACCTGCTTTGGTAAAAACCCGAAATGCAGCGTTTCCAAGTGTAACCGTGCTTTGGTGCGTTTATGGCTGCCACAGTGTAAATGTGTGGATGTGACAGGCTCTATCAGTGGTGCACTTCGGAATGTCTCTGGAGTAGCAGATGGCTGTCATCCAGCACCAGTGGTTTCAGTTTGTCAAAGGGCAGGGCCCTTTCTCTTTCTAACAGGCATTTCTTCATTAGCGCTCACGGCCTCTCCTGTTGAGGTGTGAATGCGGCTGCACTCAGCTGGGAGAAACTGCTGCTCCTCCTTATTTTAATATCAAAGACTAAGGCGAAAGGATGCCGCTAATTCATATAAATATTGCACTGTGATTCTTTTTTCAAGTTATTTTAATGGCATAAAATGTCATTGTATTTCTGTTCCCATTACAATCTGCATAGATTAACATTATAGCAAATCCAGATGAGCCATTTCAATATGGTATGAGTTAGATTTGCAGTGAAATTTATTGAACAGCAGAAAGCTAATCAGAAATACTTCTAAGGAAAATAAAACCAAACCAGAATGTTCAGTCTTGGACCTGTGCTTTGACATTTTAGCTGTATGATATTGGGGAGCACTGGCAGGAAAATAAAAAAAATGCTTCTCTTGGATTCAATGGTGTAAACATGCTGACAGTGATTAACTCAAACCACAGCACATCTGTGAATGTTATGGTGAGGTCTTTAAAAGACCCATTATTAAGATTTGTCTTCAGGAATATATTTGCCTCATTAATTACTTACTTCCTATGTATAACCTATAGGATGAAGAAAGGGATCCCCTCCTGCATAGCTTTAGCCACCTGAAAGAAGTGCTGAATAATATAACAGGTAAGCTTTTACAGAAATCAGCAGGAATGTGCACCTGCTAGGATATATACAAATAAATGTACAGGTGTACTTACTTGTCTTATTTACTATCCAGAAGTCATTTATTGAAGAACAAGAAAAGAGGAAATATGCATATACTTTTAAGCAAATAATACCAATGTAAACTAGCACAGAAATACAATTGCTGCCACTGTCTCTAGGCATTATATATATATGTATGTATATATATTTCTGTGTCTGTATGCACATACATATTTTTATTAAGATGCAGGTTTCTTTCATATACTGAAGCTTGTAGTAATATATGAAATGTGGTGTATTATCATGCATAGCTTTTTTGTGGTTTGTTTATGCTTTCTGATATGTGAGTGATGGGAAAAAACCTGCTTTGAAAGTGATTTCAGTCTGTTCTTTCCTCACATTCTTTGGTTTGTTATCTTCCATCATGTGTTATCGTATAGTAAGTGAAGCACAGAGCCCTATTTCTATTTGGGTCTCTTGGATTTTAAGCAAAGGACTTACTTTGTGATCACCTGCACTGTAAAAACTGGAAATCTGTATTGACTAAAGAAATAGAACACAAGCCTGTGCTGTGTATTCTGACCGTTGTTTTTCTCACAACCCATCTTTCTTCCCTTACCCCAACATTTTCTGGTTTTATAATTTCAGGAGTGATTGTTTAAATGTAACCAAAGTATATGTTGAGAGTCTGGAGGTGAAGCTAATCCTAAATTCCATGTGGCATTCTGCACGTTCTTCCTAGGATTTTTCTTACTGATTGTAGTATTTGGAAGTAAACTTAATTTCTGGTCCCTTTATTACAGCGAGTGTTCAGAACTGCACTCAACCTCAGTTTGAGATGGACCTGTTGCATTTCTAACTGTGAGGCATGCTTATTCTTGCATCAATGCTGAGTCTAGAATCCCATAAAAAGTGTGTTCCCTGGAAGCACAGCAGTGCTGCTTCCAGGTGATGATGACAAGGTGCTGAGGACACGTGCCAGTTCTAAGCCTTTATTCCTTCCTCTTTTGTGTCTGCCTGTAAAGCGTAATGCTTTGCTTTTCTTTGCCAGGTTAACTTCCTGTTGTTGTTAGCAGGATTTTTCTGTCAGATCATGACATCTTAGGGAACTTCTGAACAGCTTGCATTTCTGGATAGTGTCTTTGTTCTGGATGTTATGCTTGTACTTGGACTACATGAGTCTGTATCTGTAGGGGTTTTTGTGAGCTCACTCAATTTCTGTAAGATATGTGTGCAGTTACCAAAAGTGTATTGGGAGGAAATTATACTTTTCTCCCTTCTGTGAGATAATTTTTTTTTTTTTTTAAATAAGCTTCCTGAAGTTCTTTGCCATTATTGCAAATATCTCTTCTCATCAACAAGAGCAGGGACTGTCAGGATGCTCAAATAAATGCAGTATAAGTAAATGTCAGGGACTGGCCATTTATCTAGAGAAGCTAGGTACAATGTGCTGTTGACTTGTTGGGGAAAAATTGCAAGTTCACTATCTGCTTATGTTAGAGAAAGCAAAGTTTAATGTACTGAGAGATTCAGAGACTCCCTTTGTATTAGTCATCATGTAAGTGTGGTTCCTACTGAGATGATAATTGCTTATATATGGGGATGATAGCATGTTGGCTTGACTAAATGGGATTCTTTTATACAGGTAATTTCAGCTGCAGTGACTGCTGTTTACTGAGTAGTGTCTGGAGATAGGACATTGCTGTGCTCCATCTTTTTTCTATTTTAGACATGGACTTGTTCCCAAGCAACACTTTGAATGGTACAGAGTCTCCTGCATCATATTCAGGCAATCAAAAGTCCAGTCCCCAGCATAGGGGGTTTTTGGTGATTTTTTTTTTTTTTTTTCCCCTAGACCTTCCTTTCATGTCTCTTTCATTAGCTCATGGAAACGCATTGCTTTTATATTTAAATTTATTCAAGCTGTAATCTTTGACATTTGAGTTAGCTTTTAGTACAATTTTGCATTTATAGTAATATATATTATGTATTTTCTCAATCCCCCAAGAACCCATTTTAATCTGTTCCGGATGCAAATTTCAGGCTGCCTTGTCCCATCTCCCCTCTTGCTCTCTCCCTCCCTTCCCCTCCCCCATGGAGCATGTTTGATCAGGTGTGGCAGGAATATCCACTGTCAAGCTGCGCCCTTTATATTAGTCAATATTATCCTTCCTTCCCTCCCACTCCCTTCATTCTCCTCTGGGCTTTACCAGTTGATTTATAATTTTGGAATTCTCATCGGAGTCTGTAATACAGTTTGTTCATTATTTAACCAAAACCTGTTTAATGAGCAAAGAGAGGCAATGTAAATGTTAGGCATGTTGCAGTGGAGTACCTTTTGTTCTCATCTGAGCTAGTGGGTATTAACTCTGTCATGACTGTGATGCTGAAATACCCTGGTCAAGGGTATAAAGATGCACTGTATGCCCCCAGCAGCTAAAGATTTCTGTTTCAAAGTATTGCTCCTCAAGAGTAACTAAATTACATACTGGAAAGCTTGCCTGCGATTGAGTATGGTATCCTATCCTGTTGTAACACCTACCTGTGATCTTGGAGGAAGCATACAGAGAAGATGTATTGCTCAGCACAAACAGTCCCATGATTATGGTAACTTCACTTCTGTGATTCAGGATACCTAGCTAAGGGCCTTGAACCCGAATTATATTTTGAAGTTTCCGTTTCAAATTCTGATGGAGAAACTTAATTTCTCTGAGAATTTTATGTAGGTTTATAAAAAGAGTTTAATAATTTGAAAATTCACAGGATGTCTGCTCTGACCCACTGTCAGTTGATTTATTTGGCACCATTTTTACATTTTCATGGGCTGCATGTTTTTTAGCTACTATTGATAGTAGTTGCCTGAAAAAGAGAAAGGAAACATAGAGGTTCTGTTGTCTTGGGTGATGCATAAGTTAATCCAAGATAAATTTAATAGCCAAATGCCTGAAATGCTAAGATGAACACAATAAGCTTAAGTTTGATGGCGTTTCTCATATTTCTAGTGCTTAGGAAAAGCAGAAGTCAGTGTCCTGAATTATGACCATATGGAAGCAATGACTATCAAGCTTTGTCCATGCATGCAAAATTGATATATCGCTACATTTTCAAAGGTTATTTTAAAACTGATGAAAAGCTGTATTGATATAAGTTTGGATCTAGGGCTGCTGTTACCACAGCTTCCATTCGACTGCTCTTTAAAGTGAGCTGAGTACCCTGAAAAATATGTCTAAATGTTGAAATATTTGTTCGTTTTGTCAGTCTTGCTATGGATTTAGGTAACCAAAAGGAAGCTTCTTTTTAACATCCAGTGATAACTGAGACTATCTCTTTCGTGAGTGGTTCCAACCTAGGATGTTCTCTAGGTCAGCTGAGAAATGTTTTATAACCACAAATAACTGGAAATATGAATTAATTATAAGCCTGCCTTTCCATGATTTCATGAGGATTTGGTTTCTTTAAATGCTTCTCTGGCTGTTGGAGTCTTCAGACCATTCTGGTGTGGTGTAGAGGTAAGAGCAGATACTTCTGTAGTCATTCTTCTCATTACAGAATTTGTGCTTTGCTCTGACCAGGGAGATGAGTCAGTAACTAGGATTTTCGTCCCTGAAGTGCTGCCTGCTGGTGTGTAGGATGGCTTTAGGGCAGGAATGACTGGGTACAACTGCCTTGTACAAGTCATGACTGCAGTGGGAGAAGCAGGTGTTGTGGAAAGTGTGTGTATCGAGTCTATTTAAATAAGGTTTAAACTAGGTAAATACACCTGTGAAGAGGTGCTTGTGTATATTTTAGGCCCATGAGTGCCAGACTGCAAGGTTTGAGTCCTTTTATCCTCTGGTGGTTCAGAGTTAGAGCATTTAAACAGAAGCTGCAAAGTAAGCTGTTAGAAGCACTCTGATTTCATGCACATTCATGACATTTTAAATGAATGCTTGTACAGTGGGTTCAGAAGAATCTTTTCATGGCTTATTTCAGACAAGAAGCTGCTGCAAATCTCCATCTTTAGAGGGCTGGCTGGGGCATTAAGAGCTGGCTAAAGGTCAAATGACTGTAACCGTAGGAGAACCTTTGCCCAGTGTACTGACTTAATATACTTGTTACTGTAGCCATCAGTTTTCTGGTATGTAGACTTGATTGCACACTCAGTTTCTCATGTCTGAGCTCTGGAAACTCAGGTTTTTGGAAAACCTGAGAGTCGTATAAAACAATACAGGAATTGTATCCTGATTTTGGATTAATAGCTGAACTTTTCCTGAAAGATCTAATTTTAAGTAGTGGTAAACTGGTAGTAAATATTTATATTTACTAATAGTTAGAATATGTGATGTCCACTCATGTTTAGAAATCAGAAAAAATAGTTTTTTGGGTTTTTTTATAAAGAAGTGTAGGAATTAGACTATATGTGACAAGTAAAATGCTGTGATACTTATTGCTTTGCAGGTAATGGCAATACTGTATTTTATTTTAGATCTTGAGTTTCTGCTGGAAGTACCTGAACTTAATGTCGAATAACAAATATGGTGAACTGCATACTGTGATATTTCTCCCATTGCTTGCATTGAAGGATAGAAATGCTATCTAGATCAGCCATTAAAAAAAGAATAAAAGTTTTTCTTTCTGTTGCATGTCAGCTTCCTATCAAAGATCTAGGACATTCACTGATCTTATAGATCATGTCTGTTCCTGTGATAACTCAAAAAAATAAAAATTTTTTTTTTTTTTTTTTTTTGTAACAGGTATCCATATGTGTTGACTTGGTATTTTGGAATACAGAGCAATTCAGGATAACATTTAGGTTGTTGCATTCTCTTAAAGAAGAATTGAAAGGGTATAATGAAGGTTAGGAAACTGATAGAATAAGATTTCTCCCATTGTTTTAACTTGGCCTCACTCTAGTGTACAATTTTAGTCCATATTGAATGACCTGACGTTGTGTACAGAAGTGGTAATTTATATCTCTTCATATTTTCTTACTATAAGAAATATGAATATTAAGGTGCTAACTTAAATTTGATGTTTTGCTTGCAGGTTGAATCCAGACCTGATTTTTGCCAACTGTGTTCAGACAATACAGTAAAAACTGTCATTTTAAAAGCAAGTTTCTAGACTAAATGAATGCAGACATCCTTCCAACTGCACAGAGAATGTAAACCAATGCAGTATTTTTGCTTTGAAGCTGCAGGTAGTTCCAAATACTCTGAGTGAGATTAATATTTTTAATCTCATTGTAGCAAGAAATTAATTATTTCACTGTTTTACGGCTGAGGTCTTTGAATCTTTCTCGGGGATATTTTTAGCATAGATATTGGTATTTTGGCATAGATTTTCTTGGGTTTTTTCTTGAAGAAATAATAAATCAGACTTTTCCCAGCTGCTTGCTAACCCTGTGCTTTACTTTCTAAGTGATTTTCCCAGAGTGACACTGATGTGCTCTAAGAATGGTAGCTGCACTGCAACTGGGATGGGAATGTCTCAAGTCCAAAACGAGCAGGAGAACTGTCATAATTTCACTTAAGATTTTGTTTACTTTCTTTATAAAAGAGGGAGGAGGAATGTCCTTGATGAAGAATAGATTTACAGATGCACCAAGACAAGCTCCATAACATTTCTCATGGCTTTTCTGTTGTGTGCAGAATGGCATGTGTGTAGAATGTGTGAGGAGTCAGGTATGGATGGTGTCACTCTAAGCTCTAATCAGTTCTGTTGAATTGTACACTGAGCCCTTCAACACAGGTTACTGAATGAAATTAGAACTCCTGAGAAGGAGAAGCTTGTAATTGAGATATTTGTAACTAATACTGACGTACAGAAAGGGATAAACTCTGTTTTATGTAGAGTCCTTAATTTGATAACTTTTTAGCTCTTGTGTTAATCTTCTGTTTTGTGTTTGAGTAGTAGGAAACTTAATGAATAAAATTGAAAGAAGTGTAGTGAATCTCAGAATATTTAGAGCAAAAAAACCTAGCCAACCTAGTAAGGTGGTCTTCACACTAGGTATTTCTGCATATCTCCTGAAGACCCTTCTGCAGTTGAGCCTCACAACCTTTGTGATACCTCAATACAGTTCTCTGGGTGCAGTTTAACACTAAAGCTTGAAGCTGAAGTCTTCTTTTTATGCATGGCTAGTGACTGGCAGGTACAGGCAGGAGGTGGTGCTGTTGGAAGGAATTGTTTCCTGACCCCTAATCCTTAAGGACCCAAGGATTTAGATGGACAAGCACTCCTGGCTGTTGCTTGGAAGAGTTCCCACAGTGGGCTTGTTCTGTAACACCAGCCTTCTGTTACCACTGCAGCGCTGGGCTCTGAAGAGCTGCCACATGTGCATGGTGTGCAACTGACTCTCTCTTGTTCCACGCTTGTTGAGCAATTACTTTCCCACTTGTTGGGTACTCCATTATTTCCTTCAGTTACTGCTTCTGTGTGAAGTGGAGCCATCAAGGAAATGGCTTAATGGATGTACATTTAGGGGCAATAAATTGCAGTTTGATTTGGTGGACAGGCAGTACCAGATGCTGCATAGAAGCTAAGGTTCCTTTTAAGTCAGTCATTGAGGTTTTATATCGATTTTTTTTTTTTTTTTTGATGGCAATGTTGTTCTTTGATGGTCAAGAGTAGTGACAAGGAGTCATGCCCATTTGCATTATAATAAAAACTCTGGAAGTATAAGTATACATGAAATTGCTTAATTGTGCTAGTAGTTTACTAAGTATATAGCTCTTCTGTTCTGTCACCTTCCTTCTTTTACCTGTCTTCTTTCCTCACTCAATAGTTGCCATCTAACCTGTTAAAAATATTGTCTTAAAGGTGATTTATTTCAAAGAAACAATAACTTGTGTCAGAAAGTGAAGGTGCATATTCATATAGTTGCATAATATGTAATGGGACTGCCAAGAAGTGTTGATTATGCATACACAAGAAACATACTGAAATATTCCTCATCTCAGAGTCTGTAGCTTTAAGAGGGTAACAGCAGAGAGAAATCATTAAGTATACAAAGTTGTTAAACACTTGAGGGTTTTTCTTAATGATTACCTCAATTTGTCCTTCAAACAGGCTGTTGGCTGATTCCTAATATGGTTTATACCAAGATGTGAGTTTGAAGGAGAGATTTGAAAGAACATAGAATTGGGCAAAGTGTCCTTTTCTTCAGGAGTAGTGCAGGGATCTGTGATCAAGTGCTCCTTCTCTCAGTGGTTAGCGTGGAATAAAAAAGTCAGGAAGAAAAGAAGTAGAATGGCAGGGATTAAAAGATAAGTGTAAAAAAGTAGCAGACTCATGGAGTACATTGTTATTAAAACAGCAGATTGATTGGTTAAGGAATGTTGATAGTGAGGATGTGTATTTGGTGGCTTGCCCATTTGAAGTGAACTTGCAGGAGCTTTTTCTTTTTAATGTAACTATCTAGCTTAGCTGTCTGTAAGTTGCAGAATAAACTATTGCTGAAGGGTTATTTTTTGTTTGTGCTCAGTTTGGGAGGTTTTCTTTGCAATCATAAAAAAAATTAATCTTCCAATGTGTTATGAACCTCCTCATGGTAAGCTCTTAATGTTGGATGGACAGTCAAGATGATAATAGCTCAGTTGGTCAGAGCAGGATGCTGATAACACCAAGGTCTTGGGTCCATACAGGCCATTCACTCAAGAGTTGGACATGATGCTTCCTGTGGGTCCCTTTCAACTCAGAATATTCTGTGATCTGTTACCTTGCTTTTGTAATTTGTCTTTAGAAAATGATACAAGTGAGCAGACATGTCTAGGAAGGACATAAAACTGATGCATACAGTCCTAGGAAAACTGGTCATCTTTTAGATTACATGATTTTAACTTGCTTATCAGCACTTTTCAAAGCTACAAAAGAAGACAAAATTCGATATATAAAGTCTGCAATACAGTGGCTTGAGGATAGGGTCTGAGGTTTTGTATATTGATGGATTCTGAGGTGGGAGGTGCAAGTGTTGTGGATGAGTTTTTGTTGGTATCAACAGATTCTTTCTGGGGAAGAACTTTGTGAGTAAATCGAAGTCTGTTTTTTTGTTAAAAGAGTAAGGAAGGCTAAATCATGAATTAAATATATGTAATTGTTTTAGGGACAGTGAATCAGTACTCCACAAAATTATAGGAGATAAAAAACCTGTATCTTGAGAAGGAGCATTTATCAAGTGGTCATTGTGGAAAATGAATAGATCTACACTGGTATTGTATGATGAACTGTATCCATGTGATTTGGAAATGTTAATGGAAGTGTTACAGCAGCCTGCTCTTGCTTTGAACTTCTAATTGGTAGATATTTCTTCTTTAGTTGAAGGTCATGGATAGACATAGAATCCTAATCTGTTGAACTTTCTGAAGTTAATATGTCTGTGCTTTTTGCATGGTGTAATTGTGAAGTTAAAACTTGTCAGTTCAAACGACTGTTGTGTTCAACATGTGAAAGAAAAGCAGTTGTATAGTTTTGTGGCAGTTGAGGAATGGGTGAGACATTATGACAAAAACACCACAGTGTGAGATGAGTAGAAATGAAAAAGTAAAATCTATTAATGAGAATTTGCACATCTATGCCATAGAACTAAAGTTTGGGGTGATATTTGCTATAGTTATTCTGTTAAAATGAACAGATGATAAACAGCTTATTCTAATGTATTTTGCACTGTAATTGCAGTTGCAAAATTACAGTGCTCAAGGGGTGTACTTCATTAATGCTTTTTAGCTGAATATGTTAAATTTCTCCACTGATGGCAGTTCTTTGATTATTTGAGCCTCTACCTATACCCTATGCAAGTACTTAAGAGTTCTGTTTTCCAGTTCTGTCCTTGTAGCGGTAAGCTGAAACCTACTCCTAGACATATTGAAGTAGTAAGTTAGGAAGTCTGTCAGAAGCTATACCTGGTGCAGGAGGCTAAGTGCTCGTGTGACTGTAAATAATTCTCAGAGCTTGTGCTGCTTGAATGAGATGAGATACTTCAAAACAGTGCTCTTCTCTTTTAATCGCATTTAGCTTGATTTTGGGAGGAATTTTTTTTTTGTTCAGATGTGTCTTTGTTCCCTGTTACTTTTCATGAAATTATAATTTTTCTTGATACAGTGACTTAGATTCCAAATACATTTTGATTAACTGCCTAAATAATTCAAGGGTCAGGTTCTAAATATGAGGAATTGTTGAAATAAACAAAGATGTGGTTATTACCTTGACCATGGTGTATAGAAAGGGAGTGGTCTGTTGGGTCTGGCTATAGCCTACAGGAGGAGCTTTGTTGTAGAAATAAAATGAGTGGCAGTGGTAAAATATGGTTGCTTATGTAAGCATCTATAGTAACTGCACTTAAGCAGCTTGGCTGTTTTTCCAAACAGTGGATTAGACAGTTTATAGTGACCTGTAATAGTTTTATAATACTGAAAATTACTGTCATGATAGCATCTAGGAGCCACCATTAGCTGGTTTTCACTTCAGTCTGAGGTTTTCGTGTTTTTCTTTACATACTCAGCTCTTACTGAAAAAAAAACCAAATATTTTGACTATCTGAAGTACAAATATATTCAGTCAGATTTAAAATCTAACAAGCACAGTCAGATTTTACTTCTGTGCTTCACTCTATTAAATACATTCTGCCTCAGCATGAGGTTAGCACTTCAGATGTGATCAGGCTGGTACAGGGAGTAGGAGAACACGGTCCTGGAAATATTTACTTTGGTGGCATGGTTGATGATGAACATAAAGGTATGCTCTAAAATATTTACCAGTCTGTTAAAATATGGTCAACAGGAAGAGACTTTTTCAGTTGAAACAGAACTACTAATTTAGATTTGGCAGAGATAAGTTCTAACCAACAAAATTTTCTGAAAGCATATACATTTTGTGTGATACAGGAGTCTGAATACTTTCATCATGAAGGCTTCTGTTTCTTAATTAAAGGGAAGAATAAGAGAATAAACATCCATGTTCTGCAAATAAAAAGGCAATACTTTCATGGGGAAAAGGCTTTGCCAGGAGTGTTGGCAACATAGGAGAGGAAGAAGTAAAAATATTCAGACATTGTAGAGAGCAATAGGACTCTAACAGCAGCTGAATAGTAGTTAATGAGTTGGAAAAAATAGAGAAATTTCAGAGAAAATAAGCTGCTAATGAAATGTATTATTAAATAATGAGGAGGAAGAGGAAGACTGTCAAAGGCATCCTGGAATGCATAACTTAATGCTTGTTTGGTAACTGACTATTGACTGTCTTAGCATTATGTCACAGACAACATCAGGTTAAATTTTGCAAACAGTTTCTCCTTTCACTTTTATTAACAATCCATTAAAAATCTGAAAGGGGGCAGTTCATTCTCATTCAGCTGCCTTTAAATCGTAGTTTTTTTCTTCTTGTAGTTTCTTAATGCTATAGAATTTCGCAGCCCGTACTGGTCCTTGTTCACATGCACGAGGCCCATGTGCTGCAGCGGAAGGTCACACACTCCCTTTCACTCTGCAGGAACAGCAGGTGATGGTGCCAGCTGTTCACATCCTTGTATTAGATGCCTGAATTTGAGCAGCTGTATGAGGCTGCTAATAAACTCTTGCATGTACTGCAGTTCATATCTTGCCCACATTTCACTTGGTTGTACTCAGCCCTGGCCAGTATTTTTTTTTAATTCAATTTATTTCAATTCCACCTGTAAGGTTCTCCTTTTCTTCCTTGTGCTTGTCTCCACTCCTCTTGTATGCTGTGTTAGTCAGATGTTTGAAAAGTGTTCTAGTGTTGCAAATTTTAAAAGGAAAAAGATACCAGAAAACATGCAAACTTTTTGCATGGTACAGGGTTTATAAGGAAGCAGGAACAATCTCTCTAACAAAAGCATTTTTGAATTTTTAAGACTTAATGCTGTAATGAAAATAATCTAGACTGTTCTAAAGGATTTTCCTGTCCTTAAACAGTACTACTTTTGGGTACAAAGCTAGATGTATGTGTTTGTTTGAGAAGAACAGGTCAGAAGTGCTTTTGTTCTGAAGAATTTGCCTGAAGAGGTCTTACATGAATCTTCTATTAAAAGAGGGCTACAAGGGTTTTTAATTCCACCTTGAGTAACAAAATTGGCCTGGCAGTGAGTTTTGACGTAGGCACAGTTGATTTCAGCCTGTGCTTTTTATTCAAAAAAGCTTGGTTTTGACCAGTTAGGACCCTCTGTTAAGCCTGTTAAATAAAGGGTGGAAAAGTTGAAACTGCCTGTCTGTGCTTTCCAGAAAAGGGGTGGAGAGTGCTAAAGGAAGGATATTTGCCATTTAAAACCCTTTCCTCTCCTTTGTTCACTTCTTTCTCTTGCATCAATGGTTTAGCCTCCCATTGCCCTCTCTGGAAGAGTCATGGTACGTAGAACTGAGAAACACCTTGCTCCACTGAGTGGTCTCCAATGTGATGACAATCTCTTCTTGCTGTTGAGATTCTGAGAGGTGACTTTGTGGCGATTTCTTAAGTGGATTTTATTTTCCATTGGTTTTGTTGTGGAGTTGGGTTTGTGGGTTTGGGGTGGTTTTGGGTTTTTTTTTGTGGTTTTTTTTTTTTTGTTTGTTTGTTTGTTTGGGGTTTTTTTTTTTGGTTTTTTTTGGTTGGTTGGTTGGGTTTTTTGGGATGGGATGGTTGGTTTGTTTTTCTCCCATTGCTGTAATATCAAAAAATGCACTTTGGAATGAAAGTAATATTGATGTAGGAGCCGTGAAGATCATCTTTTAGCAGCGTGGAGGTGCTAAAGAGAGTTTATTTGTTCCTTTGCTCAAAGGATCTCAGGGAGGAATTCAGCAAGAGCAAAGATAATGATCAGAAGTTGGGTGTTAAGTCTTTTTTAAAATTATGAAAATAAGAGAGCCCAGATGTGTAGTTAGGGTTGGAAGAGGATAGCATGGGTTCAGAAGTGTATGGTAGAATATAGGAACAATATAATTGCTGATATAGTGGCTTAGCTCAGATCATTCATTAGACCTTGTTCTTACTGCTCATCTAATTTTAGCTGGTCAGCATTCTTAAATCCAACTATCCACAATATAGAACTGATGTGTGTTATTTTTCTCCAGAAAAGATGGCACAGGGATTTTTTTCTGGATGAGGAATTGGCTCTCCCATGGCAGATTAGGGCAGTAAGCTCCTTGCTAAGCATCAAGAATTTTTAAGAGAGTCTTATAATTTCTTGCTGTACACACAGTATTAATTGGTTGAAACAGCCAGTTATTTTTAACTTCATATTTCACATTTTACATTTTTCTTCTAACTGTTCAGGTGGCTCTGCAAACTATAAAGAAAGCAGTCGAAGTAAATAGCTGTATCAAATGAAGTACCTCTTGTCCCTGTTTCCAAAATAAACTGGGAATAATGCTTTACACATTTTGTCTCCTTTAGCTCTACAGGCAAGCAAGAGAGGAAGCATGGATTAACATCTAGTGATTTCTAGGAGCTCAGATTCCTCTGTGCTTGGTCTGATTGACAGGGACATGTGGCTCAAGTGCATCTGGAAATATATCACTGGCAAAATTTGGTCGGGTAAATATAGCAGGAATGGGTTGTCAGGGCAGGAGACAGATTGTTCTGGGAAAGGAAGTGCTGTCTGTCTGTTGTCTAGATAACCATTTCCTATATTTCTGAGACATACCTATTTCTTTCAGGGTAACTAGGGTAGCAGCAGGCTCTGATATACTTGCTGTGTTCTTAATGGTGGAAGTCCTATCAGAAGTGGTAAAATTGGTAGGAACAGCTCTAGAGAAGTGATACCAATATTTTCTATGGTATTTAAGTAGTAGCGCCGCACACTTTCTTCTAGTTTAAGCACTCTCTGGGGAGTGGCAGGGGCATAAAATGTGAAAAGGAACCCCCAGAGTTTCAGGACATGTTTATATTGAAGAAACCTGACTTCTGCTTAGGTGCAAAATTGTTTCTAGGCCACATGGTAAGCAAGCAACCAAAAAAAAAAAAACCCAAACACTTCCTTGAAAGTGGGCTGAGAACAAATATTCTAAAATTCCTGTCTTTATTGTCAGTTGATATGTAGGTAATGAACAGGGATAGGAAAAGCCAATCACAAGGCTTTTCTCCAGCAAAAGCTGACTGGCAAAGCCATGAAGTTTCTTGAAGAATTGTGATATTTGTTAAAGTCTCAACAAAAATCATACCCTTTGGGGAGAAAATTGAACGACCCTGTTAGAGCGTGGCCTACAGAAGTCTATGCAGGCATATCAGTATAGACTGCATTTTACACAGAAAGGCATAATCATGGGCAATGACAATTAAAATTGTAACAGATGCAGGCAGTATCAAATGTAACAGTAAATTACAGATTTTTTGCAGTTTATCAAGGGAAGTTGGAGATGACTACAGACTGGAGTCAGTACCATTTGCAGCATTTTCCTAGCGCAGTGGGCTATTTTTTCCATCAGCTTGCTCAAGAACATATTGAAGATAAAATCCCTGACAATTTTGTGTGCAGTAGCTGTCTGTGGTTAGTTGCTGATTCTGTTGCCTTTCCTGAGAGGTTACACGCTGCTTCCCACCGTAGTGAGCTCAGTCTGGTGCCCTGTGATGTGGCTGTGTCTGGGGCGGGGTGAGCAGCCAACAGGTGCATAGCATACCACGCAAATGTGGAGGCAGGGAATTTGTATCCAAGGGCATTGAGGGTAAATAACTGTAGTTGTAAAAAGTGTTACATGAATGCTAACATTTTCACTGACAGTTCTGAAAACTGTCTCACAAATTTCCGTATAATAAGCTTCAATTTCTATCCTCAGAAGTCTGAAGTGCTTAACTGATGTTGAATTTTTTTTGGCTTTTAGGAAGAAATGGATAGTTTGCTGGAGGATGCAACTGATTCAGACTTGAGGTTGTCCAAAAGCTTTCTGTAGTTACAAGCAGTAGGGTAAGAGATGGGATTCTGTGTTTTTTGAGTAAAACCTGCTTAAGTTAACTATTTTGTCAGTGTAGTGTTCTTCAAAAATATTTGTAAGCCTCCAGGATTAATTTGTTATTTCTTCTGATTGCACCAGGTCCAAATACTGCATGTCATGACATTGGCAGGGATAAAGCCTTGCCATTTCTCATTCATAGTGCCAACTCAAGACTTGTTACTATTTACTAGCTGTGTTACATAGCATGCCTAGCTTGCCTCGGCCTTTTGCATTGTAAACTTCAGCCGCAGGAACAGTTCATTAAGAAAAAAGAAATCATCAGTGTTTAACTTATTATTACACTGTTGTCTGCACGCATGCCTCTTATTCCAAGTGTTCCCTCTTCCAGCATTTGAGATTTGAAGTCTACTCTGTAGAAGCCTCTGTTTCCCTTCAATGCTATGTTCAATGCCCTTTAAACCTAGCTCTTTGTTCCATTTTATTTTTCCTTTGCCAGTTTCACTCTGGAATGAAAGTGAAAGGGCTAAACTTGATGTTTCAGGTGAAATTTGACATCAAAAGACATCTATTTTCTGTCATCATTGGATACCAGTGCACTGTTGTTTGTTTTACTGCATCAGCTGTCAGTGTGTATGAAACAAAAGACTTTTTAATCAGGTATCTAGCAGCAGAAATTGAATCAAGTGTAACTTGTGTTCAGAATATATTATCTGTTGTTCCTTCCCCCAACATTTACATCTTTTCTGAACCAAAGGCAAGAAGCTGAAATAGTTTACAGTGCATTGAAAGTGTATTAAAAGAATCAGACCATGGCATTAAAAAGAACTGAACTTACTTAAATTTGAAAGAATTCTAGAAGAACCAAAGCACAAGGTGATTATTTGTGAAGGGCTTTGAAATTGTAAAGTGTTATGTGCAAGAACTATGAAGTAGTACTGGGAAGTATATGAGAGAAAGTTTCAGACCTGCTGTTTTGAGGAAAGCGACTAGAATACTTAAAAGTCTTCCATTCGAGCTTTTCTGCAGGGATTTCTTCTGGGACCATTGTTCCATGATAAGAATGGCTTTGCTCTGTATATGTCTGCATGATGTTTTATTCAGTATGTCTGTAGAATTACTTTTAACTGTGATCTACATGTGTTGTTAGGTGTTATTTAAATAGGAAGCATTTAATCTTTGTAAGTATAACTATTCTGCATTCTACAGTTCATTTGCAACTGTCTAGGTAATACTAAAGCATATGGTATTTAAGACTTTTTTGTGATAATAAATGTTGAGTTGCTAACCTTTTCTCATAATCTCAGCTGTTCAGTTGTATGAAGAAGACAGATTTTTCATTTGAGGCCTTTAAACTGTTTTACTCTTGTAGCTGCTAATTCTGGGAAAAGAATGCACATTATTACATGATGAAAGGAGTAAACAGGAACGTGGAGATATATAGAATCTAAATAGGAGCATAGTTAGTTTGTTCTTGATGTCCTCAAGAACACCTTTTAGGTGGTGTATTTGTGGGAAGAGAGTTGATAATTTCTTTGTGATACTTTAGTGTCTTATGTTCTGAGCTGAAATTTCACTTCATGAAAATCACCTGAAATATTAGCATAACTTAATCTTACAGTGTGAGTCCATGACCTTTAGCTGCACAGAACCATTTTAGTTACAACAGTCTGTTGTAGAATACTTACACTGCAACCTTATTTTTGGTTCTAAGCGAAGAATCTTTAATGCTTAGAAATAGAAAAAGCAGTGAAAACACGGCAGAACTTGGGACCAGCTTATAGACCTTTCATGTGTACCTTATGCATGCATAGCTGAGGTTTGGTATGTGAAGAAATCGCCTGAGTTTCTTGTAGGGCACAAAGAGCACGTAGGGCCCATGTGAATGCCACAGAAGCTGCTTTGCAAAAACTGCATGGTTTTCCAAATTTTTTTTAGCTTTGTCTTCAATGACTCCTGTTCTCTTTTTCTCTTTTGCTATTACTTTCTGTTCTTGCATTTTTTTTCTTTTTTTTTTTTTTTTTGCGGTCTGTTCCTGTGTAAGCCCTTTCTGTGTCAAACTTACAACTAGTGTAAATTTTCAATAGGAAGCCCTCTGTATTTGTCTGACACAGTTCTTCTCACTTCCCATTCTTTATGTTCCTTTGCACACTCAGCGCTGAATTTTTGTTGGGCTTAATATAAAGGGACTTAGAAAGGCAGGTGCTTCTGGATTTGAATTTATGAGACTTCCAGACATGAGTGTCATATGTGCTTTTTTTTTCTCTCCTGTCTTCTGTAATGCTCTGTAGTCTGTAATAGGTTGAGTTGTAACATTCATTAAACCATTCCTCACATTCCCTGCTTTGAAAGCTTATCAGGACTGCTTTGATTTAGTTATCTGGAACAAAAAAAGCCATTTGTGAAGGTTGGAATGGAGCTCTGGAGCAATAATATATCAGAGATCAGATTCAGGTCCCAGTTGTATTATTCCTAGGGATTTATTTGCCTGTGTACACACAGGCAAAGAGTGGTGTGTATGGAAGACTTGCAGGAATGCAAATTGGATACATTTTGTTGGGACCTGTAGGGGATTTTCACTGGTTCATAATTTTTCAGAGGTTTGTTATACATCAGGCAGCCACTGCCTCCTCTTTAAACCTTTAAATCCCCCCTCTTTTTCCTGTTCTAAAGGTCAGATTTTTTTGACAACTGTGTGCAGGAACAAGATTTGTTAAATCCCTTCATTTTTATTCATACAAATACCAGTGTTTAGTGAGCAAGAGTTACCCCAGAATTCAGAAGCACATAAAGCTCAGTACAAGCCTTCTGAACCTAAATTCAATTCAGCGATGCAGCTCTTGAAACTGAATCTGCCATCTGAATATTAACCCTTGGCATTGCACAGGGATTGCATGGTAGAAATTCCATCTCTTTGTGTAACTCAGTGGGCAGGCTTCACAGGCTCACTGGTGTCCTCTGAGCTGCAGAGCAGTGTTCTGCATCTTGTCCTGGGTGCTCCTGGATGTAGGGCCCAGGCTGAAGAGCTGCATGTATGGTCATGCTCATCTGGAACTGGTCCTTTCCGGTGGAAGAGCAAAATTTTTGAGCCTTTGCTCTTCTGATCCAGTCAATGAAGTAACTGAGTCCCCAGTGTTAAATACTCTTGTAACTATTTATATTTTGGTTTTACATGCAACTCAGCTTTGAAAAAGCTATGTGATGGGTTGTTGATCTTTGGGATGTGAATGAAGACTAGGTATCGTATCCCCTTTCTATAGGAATGACTGACAGTGGTTTGCTTCTTGGAGAGCTAGTCATAGAGTGTCATCACTAGCTCTGAGGTCCTCATCCTTGCCTTTCTTCATTGTGGGTGAAGAGAAGAAGTTTAGGAGTGGGATGTTCCTTTTCTTCCCCAGAATAACTTCGGTAGGCTAAAGCAGTTGACAGATGAGATCTGGCAGGTCATACTCTGGCGTTTTACACAATATTGTAAATCATTCTGATAAGCATATTGCTATGCTGGCAGGGTGGAGTTCTTCTTGTGTAATTACCCATTTAAAAAAATAAACTCAGCACTGGGACAGTGATCAGGAGTTGTACCTTTTTATTATCTGTCAGATTTCATAGTGAGGTGGCTGGGGAGTGGCCGTATGTTTGCTTTGTTTAAGTCTCTTGTAGCAGTTTATTTTGGAGGAAGATGGAACAGACAGCTGCAAAAGTCTAGGTTGGGCAGAGTCTTTAGTACTTGTTTCATCACAGTGGGATTCTTCAGTGAGTCTATCTGCTCCTCAATTTTACCTATGCCTTTTACATCGGTCAGCACGTCTGTGCTAGTGGGAATAAGAACCACGACCCTAACCATTGTCACTGTATAGACATGTATGATGCCTGTTGCATGTCTGTTGTTGGATGCCCAGAAGTCATTCAGCTTACATAGTGTGTTTTATGTAGAGTTATGTGCAAAGCTGTTTTGTTAGCTTTGATCATGCTAAATTTTGCTAATAGAATATCTACCCTCATACAGTGCAGATATGCAGTATATACACAATCTGTATCTTACAGTTCCTTTCCATCACAGGTAGTGACACAGTGTAGATAACTTCAAGGATGCTTGTTCTGTGTGTCTTTGTGTATAGACGCAAATTCTAGGACAGGGGGGAGTTTACAGAGCTGTTTTCATGACTTAGCGTGTTTACTGGATTTAACATGCCTCAGACAGCAGAAATAGTTAGGCCGGGATCTGGTTCTTAAAAACCAGAAATTTTTAAATGTGGGCGAAGAATAAAGAAAAATGTAAAATATTTTAGCACAGATCACTGTCAGCTTGCTTTAATATTAATGTCTTTTTTTTTTTTTAAGCTACCATAATGATGCTTCTCTGGACCGCTTCTACAGCTAGCCAAGAATTTCTGTACCAGGTTAAATTTAAGTTGGCTAGTAGATGCACACTTACCTGGTTGCTTCTTGCAAAGTTCTCAGTGTCATGGTAAGAGTGGCAAACAGTTGTTTCGGACCCTAGGGTTTTACCTCTGAGGCTGTGCCTTTTTCTACTGTTTAGAAAAAAGGTCTGGATTCTGACTGACCTCAGTGCTAGAATACTATTTCATCTTTGAGCTTGGTGTTCTGAAACAGAAAGGTGATGGTGATGGTCAAAAGTATTTTATTATGCTGTCTGCTAGCCAAGTGAGGATGCTTTAAAGCTGGCTAATGAAGCAGCATTTTGGCAACTACTTAAATAATGTGTTAACTTGTCACCTCTCCTGTGCAAATGGCTTTTGGCTGCTAAGTGGAAAGATGTGGTAGGCAAGGATGACTTAAGATGGACACCAGCAAAAGCAAGCCGGCTTGTCACTGTGCTTAGTGACTGTACAGCTGTGTCTGTACCCCTCGTTCTTAGGGTGGGCAAAGCCTGCCTTGCATTCTGTATTGTCCAGGAGGAGAAGGGTTGTGTATGGAGGCTGAACAAAAGGAAATCGTCTGGTTTCTCAAAATAACAAGACAGCTAACACCACCTTGGAAACAGACCTGGTCTGTAGAGGAAGTGTGTTCAAACAACATTGCTAGAATAGCTGTAGGGTCTGTAATGGAGTCTGTTGAAGATTAACCTTGGTGCTTTATAGGTGAGCCAGGCCTTCAGAAGGGTTTGAACTGAGTAGCAATTTTAAGCATAAGGTCGTGATTAATCAGTCAAAATGAGAGGGAAGGGAAGTAAAGTGCATAAAGCTTGTCATCCTTGGTGATTGCATTAAGTTACTTTGGTATCTCAGAGACTTTTCCTTTTTTTCTTTTCAATGATCAATTTAAATGTGGCCCACCCATCTTTGTGGAGCCTCAGAAAAATGGTAGGCAAGGCCATTTGGCAGGCATTAAGGTAACGCTAACTAAAAAGGCATGAATAAAATTAAAACAAAACAAGAGGAAATTGCCTTTTGTATAGATAACCCGGCCTGCATAGTCCTGATTATGCTGATAATATAGGCCACATGTGACTTGAAATAAGCCATGGGAGAGAAGATGATTTCTACATGGATAATGAGCTGTCTGGAAGCATAAAGGATTAATCTGTTAATGTATTAGAAAGTAGAATGCAATTTATTTCAATGAGATACATAATTTATCTCTTTTGAGTAACTTTTTCCTGTTGCCTTTCTTGGAAAATGTTTGGGATGACACACACACCCACAACCCTACACCCCCACCACTGCTCTGTGAAACACCAATGGGAAGGCTTCCTTGGTGTTTAAGTAACTTCAGAGGCTGCCCGATGTGACTTACCACCTTCTTCCTGATCCTGTTTGTGTCTTGCATCTGTTAAAGGCGTTTAAAGAACATCTTGTAATTTTCTCTTCCTTTTTGAATGTTGAATCACATTAATGAACCCTTTCAATTGTAGTAATAGATGTCTGTAAAGAAAAACGTAGTGTAAATTGTTCTTTAAAGCATATTGTTCCGGGATTCACGGACTGATAAATAACCAGGTGTAGAAAGGATAGTAGTAAATTTTCTTTTAGCCAAGGTAACACCGAAGGTTTAAATTTTAAAGGGTTGGGAATTTTTGTGGTGCTGTTTTGGTTTTTTTGGGGTTCTTTGGGGGGACTGTTAGTTGGTTTGTTTGTTCTGTTGTTCTGTTTGGTTTTTTTAGTTCAGGCGTTTTAATATCTGAGCATTTGATTTCTGTACATAAATCAAACTGTTGAAATGATAACATAATTCTTGCTGCAGCTCATTACCTGAAACAGACACAAATATACAATTCTGATCCGTTTGTGGGCTTTGAAGTACTTGTGGCTAGAGGCAAAGAGGTTGTCTTTTGGGATGAAATGTTTTTCTCTCTGTAACCAGAAAAGGAGGAAAAGATTCCCAAGTTTCCACAAGACTTGAGGCAGATCGTAGTGATTAGTAGAAGTCATTACAATGCTTCTGAGCTGCTGGTTAGGAGCTGTAAATCTGGCCAGTTAATGGCACTTTAAACAGAGAATGACAAGTTTGGCTTATGCGTGGTGTGAAGGAGGTTGCAACTGTTGCCCTGCTTCAACAGCTTTCAGCAATATGCCGGGTGGATGGAGGGTCCCAGGCAATGCAGTTAATCAGGTTTGGGGTCTCTGAAGTGTTGACAGAAACATTGTGTAGGATACAAAGCCAGCTTCTGAACTGCAGCCGCTGGATAGCTGGATTAACTCCAGGGCTTGCAAGAGGCTGAATGGCAATTGCTTGGCAATTGGACTGCTGCCTGGGGCTTTGGTAGTAGTATAAATCAGCATGGTAGTAATTTTGATTGTGGTGGGTGAAGCAGTGGTGAACTTGGTTCTTCTGTAACATATTCTAGCCTTAGTTGGCTACTTCCCTGCCTCAGAAAGAAGGTGTGACTCTGCTGTATTGTGTATCCCCTGGTTCTGGATGGCACTTGAATTTCATCTGCTGTTATAGCAGACAAATTCTAGCATTCAATGAGCCAAATAATTTCTGTGATAACCAAATCTGGCTTCACTGTTCTTTGTTCATGCTGAGGGTCTTTTCTCACGATTTTTAGTTTCAGTCCTTGTGTTTAAAGTAGTTGGTGGTATCTGATCAATCAGTATTTGAAATAGCAGACATGGAATTTATCAGGGAGATTACTTGGTGATAGATTTTGGCTTTTGTCATGATATGATGGAGTTAGACTTGGTGGTAAGCAGTGCTCTACTGGCTGCCTGGAGAATTACTTTACAGAACAGGGAGAGTTTCCAATTTGGAAGTTGTTCACAATTTGGCATTTAAATTTTTGAAACTTGTATAAGAACTACCTTGAGGAGAGAGAAGTGATGGGAAGGACTTTGTTTTCTTCATAGGAAAATCCAGTCTAAAGACTGAAATATGGGACCAGTTTGTGTCAGAACAGTACTTATTTTACTGCCTTACCATCACAAGTAAAAAAATTGTCTGATCAAGTAGTGCTTCCTTCTTCTTCAACCCCAAATAATTGTAGCATGCCAGCTGTGTCAGGACAAATACTAGCTGCTATTTCCTCCTTAAGGCTAAGTTTAAAAAATGAAGGCTAGGATTCAGTTGCTTTCCTTTGTGGCAAGATATTTGCTATGTTCTGTGTGAATGTGTGGGGAAATGAGTATAGAATGGATTTCTGAGAATTTAACAGAAACTTATTTAAGCTTCTTTACACTGGAATTGATTAAAAATGGAGATGTAGGGGTTTTGTCTTGAGCTGAGGCGAGTTTCAATGGAAGTATACTTTTTCAAACTTGGTAAGAGGAAGTCTAGCTAACCTAGACATAAAGGCTTTAAAAAAGTTGTCCTTTAGTGACCTGAAACTTCTGCAAGTGAGCTGGTGGTGGACACAGCAATGGAGGTAACCTCTTATAGGAGGTAACAGTTGCTCTGCCTGAGCAGCCAACTTCTATGCAGAAATTTCATGTTGTTTTAAAGGACTTGGATATATCCACCAACAGAATATTTAAGTAAATTCATATTTAAAGGAATGGAAGGTGGAAAGATCACCTTGTCAGTCAGTGTTGTAAATTTCACATTTGAGCATATAAGGCTAAGGACACCAATGTAAAACACATTGAGAGATACAAGATTGAAAAATACAGTAATACTGTGTAACTGGTTGTAATTCATACTTAGCTCAGATTTTTGTGAACAGTAAAAATTTCACAATGTTGAAATACAGAAAATTGTTCTGCTCTTAGCTCTGCCTCTCATTAACTCTTTTCTAACCCAGGAAATTATCATAGTATACAAAAGTTGATTAAACTAACCTTCAGGAACTGCCAATAACGCCATCATGTGATGTGGTGAATGGAATGTGGCAAATAGCTGATGGGTTGCTGTGAGGGGCATTGGATATGGGCCCTGTGCCTCTAAAAATTAGACAGCTCTATTAAAACAGTCATGCGTTAAATAACACATCACCAGGTCCCTTTGTGTTTCTTTATTCTCATCAGGTGTCGGAAACCATTAGGATCAAAGTTTTCCTTTTCAGTTAGATAATAGGCCTTATGAAGTGGAGGAGAGAGAAGAGACACTGAGGCCAGCAGTCCTGGTACTGATTAAGGGTACCTTCCTAATTTAATTTTTTTTTTTTTTTGCTAGACAGAATCAGTGCTTTGCATGTTTACAGCCTGCAGGCAATAGAAATAAGTTTTCATTCTAGTCCTGAGTGTCATTAAGGTGTTTTGTAGCACTGGGCGTGTATTGGTAGGCAGACTAAGTAATGAAAGGAAAAGTGTGAGATGAAGGACAACATGTGAAAGTAAAGATGAGTATGTACTTTTGCCCTCCAATTAGAATTCTACAGGTGTCGTTTTTTCCACTCTTCCTAGAGTTTCTAAAGATTATTGTTAAATTAGATGTTGAAATGCAAGTCATGCAGAGGGTACTACAATAATATGTTTATTTATGCATGAAAATACCCAGTTTTCTGTTATCTTTGCACTATTGTTGTGTGATGTGCAAGTAATTCCCCCCACCCTGAGCCCCTTCTGTAAGCAATCACTTTACACCCCACTAAAAATTTATCCATACTTTAAATGTTAATTTGTTTTAAGGGAGAAGGTGATTTTTAAAACACAGCAACTTTTCTGCATAATACCATGTATAGATTATCTTTCTTCTGTTTATCATAGTTCATTTTGAAAGTTAGTATTGAATAGTAATGTGTAAACAAAACCCTAATGAATGTCTCATTCTTATTCATTAGGTTATGTCCCTTTCTCTCTCTTAGAAAAGAGGTGATTGAGTAGGTATTGGTGGGTCATCAAATTGTACGTTAATGCTTTCCTCTGATGTCCACTTTGTTTGCAAAGAGGACTGAATGCCTCCTCTTCTTGAATACTAGGGGGATTCAACTGGAGCTGGGAAACAGATATTCTATTTCCTCAGCATCCATCCAAGCAGTTCTGCTGCTGAATCATGAAGTAGTATTGCTTTGATTTTTAGGAGTAATTATCACTCATTCCATGGTTCAGCTGTAGATTTTTTATAGGCTAATGGGGGCAATACAATTGGGAAGAATTTTGACAGTCCCTAGTTCCTGTTACTGGGGAGTATATACTTGGATAAAATAATGCACATGGAGTGGGTAAGGGATTTTTTTTCCCCCTAGCTTTTTAAAGTAAACACTTAAACTGTGAGGCAGTTGTTTTCCTTATTAAAACAGTTATTCCTCCATTTATGCATTTGAAAAAAGGAACTGTACAGAAAAGGAGTTCATCTGCTGGGCAAAAGTCCTCCCTTGTGCTATTCAAGTTATGGAGTTACAACCAGCTCCAATCTAGTGGCGTCCGTTTGTTCTCAAATTTTTGCTTGTAGTACATTGGGAATATGAAAAGCAACAGTTACAGGTTTGTAAAAGATGCAGAACTGTATTCAACAGTGATTTCAATGAAAATAGTTTGTAAGAATCTGGTGAGTAGTGGTGCTCTATTGAGTAAATCAAAGTATGTGTTGCTGCTTTAGCATATTCATTTTAATAATATTATCTGTTCTTTGATGGCTCTCAGAGGCTCCACATATGGTTAAGCACTGAGCATGCACAAATGTTTCACTTTAAAGCAACAGAAGAAACATTGCTACTTCTTTACTGGTATGGGTATTGAAGCACAGAATTAACTTTCTAGAGTTTCTTAGGAACTCTGTTGTACACGCCTTTAGGATTTATATCTGTGTTTCTATTAGAACTGATGTGGTGTCAAACTGCAAAGCTAACTTTTTCTATGTGGCTTGTTGAAGTACATTGAAATGAGAGATTGCCTTATTGTGAGTTTTTATTTTTCATTTTCATTTTATGTTTTAACTTAGCCAAATAGTGAACTGAAAATGGGAGATTAGGCGATTAAAATGAAATTCAGACACCTGTGCTTCTCCACTCTCCTTTTTCTCTGAGATTGTAATTTTCTTTGTATGGAAGAAGAAACTGGAAGAGAGTTCTGGGCAGAGGAATTTAGTAACTGGATTGTTTTGGGTTTTTTTAATGTTGTCTAGAGAGCCTTTAATAATATTATTATTCTTCAAGGTGTCAAGTCTTTGGTGGTGTGGATTTGCAGTCAGTCACATCTATTCTGAAGTATTTCTGTTATGAGGGACAGTTATTATTCTGTATTATATTTTGTTGGACTGTACTGAATTTTTCTGAGCCTTTTGAACATGGTTTATTGGTGTAGTGCTATGAATGCACAATGCTAGAGAAGCAAGTCTCTTAAGTACTTGAGCTCCTAAGCAGATGGCAGAGAAGTAAGAGTTCTTTCACAGATATTCTTAACCTTTAAGCAAAGTAGAGGTGTGAATGGTAGAAATTTCTTTACTAGTAGCAAGTTTGGGGCACTGTTTGTTTTTAGTCATTGAGCATATTGATCAAAGAAGGAAATGGAGCAGTTCTCATGGCTGGAAGATGAAGACCGGACTCTGCAACAGCTGTGGTTTCTGCAGTAATTTCCTGCTGGCTGGCTCATGCTCTGTATTAGAAGATGACAGCACTGGGCAAATTTGACTCATGAGCTAAAAACAATCTAAGGTCATCCTGGCATAGGCTTTTTGCACTTGCGATGGGAAGAAGAGTTTTGTGGAGCTTTGACATTACTGATAAACGTAATATTGGAATGGCTGGACCTGTTTTACTGGGGCTGAGTTGCTTGTGTTGAAGTGATTGGCATGAGCTAGAAATAGTGCAGTGTCACACCTCACCAGCACTTGCTCTATTGCCTTGGGGCTGTGGATTCACTGAGGCAGTGGTGTCTTGGTGAGATGACTTTGTCTTTTCCCAATAGATGAATGTGCTAGATGACTTGTATGGAGTCATCCTTGCAAAGACAGAAAGCTGGAAGCATCTAAAATTCTAGATATAAATTCTAAAATACTTTTCATTTATTGATTTGTATGCAGCTATTGTTACGAAAGAGGTGGCTGAAAAAACGATGCATGTGCAGGATTTAAATTTCAGGCCTACCTTCTGAACATCCTAAAACACAGGTATAAACTAAAACTCTTTCTCAGCTACTGTGTAGCCTTTGTAAGATTGTTTATACCATTTTGTTTCTGCTATCACTTTTCAGCTGATATATTGCACTTGATTTAAAAATCGAAGTGTGTTTGGAGAGAGACCAGTCTTACTTCAAGACTACCTCCCTTTTTCACTGCTGGGTTTAGACTTTGTAGTGGGAATTCAGGCTCAAGGTGGTCATTCTTTCTTGGGTATTTTTTGCTTCTTCTGTGAGTCTACAGAGGGCTTTTGCTCCTTGGACTGGTTGTTTGGCTTTTTTAAACTTAATCACTTACACACAGAAAAGGGGTTTGTTTGTTTGGTTTTTTTTGGGTTTTTTTTTTTTTTGCACCTATTGCTGTTCTCTCTGGCCTGTTCTCACCGAGGATTTGCAGAGATGATGGCAGCTTCTTCATAAACAGGAAACCTGCCTCCTACTAACGTGAGCTCACATTGGTTAAGCTTCAGAGACTGATGTATAACTGGGGCTCTAATCATATCTGGTTGTCAAGGGAAAGCTCTATCTGATTTCTGCGCCTGATCAGTCACTGACTGATATGACAGCCCATGTGTCTGAAGTGTTGAGCAGCAGGTAAGTGCTGACACTTTGATTGGTCAGGCCACAGTTTGGGGATTGACAGCAATGTCTGCAATGACGTTGGAAGAGCAGCCAAGAATTTACTTTCAGTGGACAAATGGGATTAGTTGCTATGTTTAGCTGACATTAAGCTATAAATTATCTGAAAGGTGGAAAGAAATTCCACTCAGACTTCATGTAGAATTTCCATTTACTAATCTAGCTGCACTGAGTCTTAATATCTATATGGGTCTTCCTTTACCATGTTGTATGTTTTTGATGGATGTTCTCGGTACTTAATTTATTACAACATTCAAAGAACCTAGTTAGAGATTGGGCCTGGGCATACCAGGTGCTGTGTAAGGTCATAAATTTAAGCTCTGAGAAGCTTACATTATATTACTCTTTTTCTGAGAGCAGCCAAGTATTTGCTTAAAATTAGGCGGTTGGTTTTTCATGTTTGGGGTTGTACAGTTTCCTTTTATTAACACTTTAGTGTTCAGTGTAATTTTTCTGTCTTTAAAGTATTAGTCATTCTTAAGTAGTTTTTCATAGGTGGAAAACAGTCTGTCATGCTTCTCTCTGAAGAGAAGATAGATGGCCATTGGTGCTGTGTATACCTCTCCAGTGTCTGATACCTGCTTGTAAAGTATTCTTTTAAGCACTGACTCATTCTTTATCTGTTAATGAAATTGCCAGGCTCAGAGACCTCAGTTTGAGTCTTGGGGAGTTTTATTCCTAATATTTAGCCTCCTTTCTCAGCAGAAGTCTGTCATTACTTATTCTTCTTAGATGAAATATGTAAAGCAAGTATAGCAGAGATAACATCTAGGTGTCACAAGAACTTACTTTCAGGGAGATGTTTGTCACAATCCCTAGATGATGACAGCTTTCATTGTCCAGTTATAAATAGATTTTTGCATCCTAGTTCACTTTTATGCAATTTGCAAGTTTAGGGTTTCAGAGTTTTTTTCTTGTCTAATAGGTAATTTTTTTTTTTTAATTACCTCAGACAACAAAATTTTTAAATTTTAATGGTTTGTAATTAGATCTGTTGGAAAATAATAGGAAAATATTCTAGTCTCTGAAGAACAGGGGGTAAATATAAAATAACAGATAGCTTTAATAAATTTTTTTTGTTAGTTGATTTCTACCCATTGCTGTGTGTGGCAGGATGCTTAGTTTGTTGTATTAAAATGTTATGCAAATTTTGCTTTATGCTGTTGTATATGGCTGCTTTATGAATTGTTTAGTAATTGTGCAACCACAATTCCTGTTTAAAGTTGTCCTTAGGAAGAAAAATTTATTGTACTGCTCTGAAAACTTTAGCTGGCCTTTTATGTTGCAAAGGTGTTATGGCTGAAAAGAGTCAGGTTTTGATGGTCACTGTCTTATAGCTGGCAACTGATGGGTATGGGGTGGGTGGAAAGCTGTTTTTCTTTTACATTTCTCTCTTTCATTGCAACTTTTTCTAGCCCTTTTTCATACTGTATTTTATATAGTTTTAATCTCACGTGCATTTTGAAGGATGCCTGTTAGTTTGAGTGAACATGCTTGAGAAGTCTCATGGAGCAGCTGGATAGGAGAGGGGAAAAGAGGCTGCCTGTGCTTGTGGTAGACAGCTGTCTTGATTTATCTGTGCCCATTGTACTGGTGAATAGTCCTTTAATAAATCAGTTTTAAAATTGGCATGTTTCAGCATGCAACCATTGTAATTCTGGTGATGGTGTACCAAGTTTTAGAGATTTTTGATAAATTTCTGACTAACATAGTGTCCAAATTGTTGAAAAATACTTAAATTTTTTCATTTGGTGCTTTTTTCAGTTATTGGTTATCTAAACCTTTAGTTGTTCAGATAGAATAAAGGTTAGAAATGACCAGCATGTGTATGTCCTTTATATGTTTCCAGTGTAGAACCTATTGGTTAGATCTACAGGCAGGTAAAAGCTCAGAGCTTGGCATTATGCATCTCTACAGCCTTAAAGCAGTATTTGCTTTCAAGCCTCATGCAAAGATTGACATAAATAGAAGATTGGAAGGCTCAGAGAATGGTTCACTCTGGAGTTAGTTGTATGCAGATATTAGATGTATTAAGGGTTTTCAATACTTTATCTGGGTGACTTTGATTTCTTGAAGAATACTTCCTTTTCTGTGTGAAGTTCTTCAAATTACTGTTATTTTTCTTATTTACTTATGTAAATTGCCATCTATCATAAAGGATGCTAAAGGTATACTCTAACCCATTAGCTGTTTTAGTTTTGTTTCTGTTTCTTTCTCAGATGCTGATGTCTTCCATTTTTTGAGAGAAGTTGATGTTGTTAAATTTATTTTGCAAAACAGGAGTGAGAACCCTTCTCTATAAGGCCATGTTTCAACAGTGAGGTGAAACAGACTTCACCATTTCCTTAGATGGTCTTGAACCTCCATTTTTAAAAAGTTAAAAAGGAAGTTCCAGAGAACTACAAGCTGGTCAGTCCTACTACCTCTGTGCCCAGCAAGATCATGGAGCAGATCCTCCTGGAACCTAAACTAAGGCACATGGAAAAAAAGGATGTGATTGGTTACAGTATGGCTGTACTAAGGTAAAATCATGCTTGACAAATCTAGTGGCCTTCTACGAGGGGTTTACAGTGTTAAGGATAAGGGAAGAGCAGTTGATGTCATCTGCCTGAATTTGTGCAAAGTGTTTGACTCTGTCCCACACGACATCCTTGTCTCTCATCTGGAAAAACATGGATAGGATGGGTGGACCACTCAGTGGATAAGAAGTTGGCTGTATGGTTGCACTCAGAGTTGTGGTCAACAGCTTGCTGTCCAAGTGGAGACTGGTGCCAGGTGGCTCAGTTGTCAGTGACAAAGCCCTCAGGGATGGGTATTTGGACTTGTGCTGTTTAACAGTTTTGTTGGCATTGTGGACTGTGGGATTGAGTGCACCCTCAGCAGATTTGTCGATGACACCAAACTCCATGATGCGGTCAACACACTGGAGGGAAGGGGTGCCATCCAAAGGGACCTTGGCAGACCTTCAGATGTGGGCTGGTGTGAGCCTCATGAAGCTCTACAAAGCCAAGTGCAAGGTCCTGCACCTGGGCTGCAACAATCCAAACACAGATACAGGTTGGGAGGAGAGTGGATAGAGAGCAGCCCCGAGGAGAAAGACTTGGGGTATTGGTTGATGGGAAGCTTGACATGACCTGGAGAATATGTACCTGCAGCCAAGAAGGCCTGTTCTGGGCTGTACCAAAAGCTGTGTGGCCATCAGGTTGATCGGAGGGGAATCTGCCCCACTGCTCTGTGAGACCCCCACCTGGAGTGCTGTGTGCAGCTCTGCAGTCCCCAGCATACAAAGCACATGGACCTGTTGGAGCAATTTAAAGAGGAGACCATAAAGATGGTCAGGGGGCTGGAGTACCTCTCCTATGAAGAGAAGCTGGGAGAGTTGGAGTTTTTCAGCCTGGACAAGACAAGGCTCTGGGGAGACCTTACAGACCTTCTACTACCTAGAGGGGCTACAAGAGAGCTGGAGAAGGACTTTTGACGAAGGTGTGTAGCTGTAGGACAAGGGGAAATGACATCCAACCCAAAGAGGGAGGGTTTAGGTTAGGTGTAAGGAAGAAATTCTTTACTATGAGGATGTTGAGGCACTGATACAAGTTGCTCCGAGAACTTAGGGACGCCCAGTCCCTGGAAGTGTTGAAGGTTAGGTTGGATGGAGTGTTGAGCAACCTGGTCTAGTTGGAGTTCTATCCCTGGCAGAGTGGTTGGAACTAGACAATCTTTCAGGTCTCTTCCAACACAAATGATTCTATGATTTTATTTTTTGCAAGCTCTAGTACTTGACCCATACTGCATAAGAATAATCATGTATGCAAATGCAGTAATTTCACATGCAACTATTTAAAAGCGCTCTGAAACTTAAACGATTAGAGGTGTTGGAGGCAAGTATTTCCACTGAGTAAGGTTTTCTCTGCAAACATTTTTCATTTAGACTAAGTCTTGTGACTACTAGCTTGGGGCAGTAGATGAGACTTTGTGTAAGTGATAAATTAATGTTCCCTTTTGTCTCTCTCCTAAGGGATCTCTTGATGATTTTTTTCTAACTTTTTTTATTATTAAATGGGTAAAGGTTTCCCCATGCACTTCCAGTTTCACCCACTACCTCGTGCTGGTAGTAAATAGTCTGCAAAAAATGTCATTTGCTGGTGGATTGTTTTTCTGTTTATTGGAGGTGACATGAGCAGTGGGGCAGCGGCAAAGAGGCCGTGTTGCCATTGCTAAATATACATCTCTGACAGTCTGATAATGGGTTCCAGGAAGTTCAGTGGAAAATTAAAACAAAGCAACATTTATAGCTGATTGAACTTGAAAAGCAGTTTTCATGTTGAATGGCAAATATGTGGACTTCAGCATTCCAGGAGACTGATGCAGCTCCACTGGATGGGCCTGACCTTGTGTGCAGAATGGACTGTGGACACAGCAGCAGGCAGAATGGCTTCATCTATAGAGGACTTCATGGGGAGGAAAAATTTGCTATCGTGCACAGAAATAGTTCTCACATACGCCTATATTTATACAGTGTCCACAGGTCTGAATAGCATCTTTCGTACGAGGGTTTTACAGCTTGTTAGCACTACAAGAATGTCTGGTACTGGGACTGTCTTTGTCCCTGCCAAAGCACTGAAAGTATCCTTCTGTCTATTCCCGTTCTGAAGCTGTAAGCAGAGTTTACTTTTACTGGTTTTGTAAAATATGGCAAAAGTTACAAATCATGTTCTCAACAGCAGTGAGTGGAGCTTGGGTATAGAAGGTGCTATTTGCCATGTCTGCCTTTCTGTGTTTAAAAGGTACCCCAACCCCCAAACCCTAGAAACTCAGAAAACAAATCAACTGAAAAGGTATTTCATACTTAATAATACTCAGTTGGTTTTGGTTTATAAAGCTCAAACACTCCTGGAAATTAAACTTGCAAGGTAGGAAAAGAACAGGTTTTTTTCCTGACAGCACTGCATCAGTAAGTTACCAGTTAGAGCTTTCATAGGTCAAACAGCAAGCTGCAGGCTGGATGGCTGACTTCCACCAAAACCTGGCTGCTAAAAGTAAATTTGATGAAGACTGCCTTGTTTAAGAGAATCAGAAATAGAATTTGTAAGTGAGCTGGCTACTATAGGGTTTGAGTGCCTATTTTGCATTGGACTAGACTGAATGTTAAAAGATGACTAATGACTTACACTTAGTCACAAGACTAGAAGTTTTACTACTTTGTTTCTTTTGGCTGGTACTTGAGGTTGCACATTTAGTATTAAGGTGTGCGTGGATTGAAAACATGTCAAGTACTTTAGCCTCTTGCAGTGTTAGAAGTTTGGCAGTTATTACTTTGTTGTTGGATAAACTATGATGCTGTTTGTGGATAGCTTAAAATCTTCAAGCTTTTTTTGTTTGGCTGGTTTTAATAATAATTTTGAATACTGATATTTAGAGTTCAGTTTTGTAGAGTTTTAAGTATCAAACTTTATATAGTCAGTTTTTAAATCAGCCATTCTAGAGTTAAAAACATCTAAACATTTATGAGTCTGTATTGTTTGTCTGGCTACTTGTCCAAAAAATTACCTTCAGTGGTCTGTCTATATCTGAATGTGCATTTGGAATGTAAAATGTTTCATCCATTCCAAAATAGCTGGTCTACCACATAAAACCCTTCCTTGAGCATCTGAAATTATTTTAGCTGCATAGCCTGTAGCATACCTTTACCTTTTAAAAGATGCTTTGGGATTTTGGCTCTTTGACTGCTAAGGGTTAATGGGGTATAAAATCTGTAAACATTGCATCTTGTTAAGTCTTGAATTTTCCTTCTTTGTCCTTTTCTTAAAAACAAACAAGTCTCCAAACCAAACAAGACAAACAGGTGTAAGACTGTGAACTGAGCATTTCCTTGCTGCCACATATTTCTCATATGAAAAAGCAGCAGATTCTTTACAAATACAGAAAATGTCAACTCCATCTCTGGTCCATTCTGTCTCTGAAAGGGTTGGACACTGTGCTTAATGGAGCCCTTCCTGTCTGCTCAGCCACATGTGATGAAACTCCACTTTGTCTTTTTGCTTGTGTTTAGTTTGTAAACTTGGATAAACTGGCACCAGTCCCTCACATCACTTATGTGTTAGTGTAATACAAATTCAAGGCTTTTTCTCTGTCATGTTCAGTGTAGTTAGTGATCCTTTTCTGTTCCATCGGTTGTGAGCCACTTGCTTCCGAGTGGTTGTACCATATTCAGCTCTGTGAGGTATCTGCACTGAGTTTGAGGCTGCTGTTGCGCCTGGAGGACCTGCTGAGCTGTTAATAGCTTGTGACAGGCCTGTGCTTCAGTTTAAACTGATCTGTCTTTTTTTTTTTTTTTTTTTGAGGGTCTAGAGTTTTTCAGTGAAGGCAGAAAATACTGCTGACTCAACTCACCCTTTTTCATCTGACATTTTTACCAACTAGTCTCCAGAATGCAGCTGTTTAACTGACTCTTACTGGTTATGTGGCTCTCTGAATTAACTGTGAGCTGTAAAAGGCTACTCCTTTTTCATCACTGATCTGCATTTAAATCTGCAGTTGACCAAAACTGAACTTACAGAATTTTATGCCAATGATCGGGGTTTATATTCTTTATTACCAATGAAGTTGAGGCCAGGACCCTTACATGGGGTCTTTGCAGTACTTAGTCAGAAAATCAGTTTGTATCAGTCCATTTTTATGCTTTAGTTTAGGATGAATGCTTTAGGAAAGGGCTTTCTCTTCATTTTTAAGAAGTCTTTTTGCTTGCAATGATTATTCTTGCCAAGAATAAAGCAGTCAAATCTCTTGGAGTCTGACATCCTTTTTAACCTCGGTGCAGTGAGTTATCCTTTCAAATTCCCCTGCTGCTCTCATCCTCTGAACACAGCTCATTTTAGCTGTTAGTTCCACAAGCTCGTTTAAAACAAGTAATTTATTATGAGTAATGAGGTGTGTGCTTTTAAGTGAAAGAAAACAAATAGGCTGCTGTGCAAGCCTTTCAAATTCCTGAGTGGGCTTGGAGGTGCAGGTTATAGGAGAAGCAGATAGCGAGTGAAAACAACTCTATGCCGGGCTCAGCTGCTCAAAGTATTTGTGGTGTTGTGTGTTTATTTATGAGCCTGTCTTTGCAGGGGATTCGCTGCCCTGTATCCTGGTAGAGAAGACTCACAGGCAGAATGAGGAAGCCCTCATTAATCTTCATGTTCTTGTTTAGAATTTCTTGTGCTGCCTGCTGTGGCTTCTGTTGGAGCAGGGACTGGCCTCTCGCAGTGAATTGAAATGGCTAAGATTAATATTAATCCCTTTAATACTGCAGCTCATGATATAGTCATTAGGTGACTTGGAACTAATCCTGCCCACCTAACTAGTGTGATTTATTAAATACACATGGAGGATTTAGTGTGAATACAGCTTGGTGGAATAGGCATCAAATAAATACCGCTGTGTATCTGTGTTAATGCTGGCAGATTGGGACACAATTGCTGCACAGACTAGGAAGAAACAGGGGTGCAAGGGATACTTATCATAGGGTTCAGTGGAGTTTACCTTTTTTGGATTAGTAGTAATGATTTTTCTGGCAGGACACAACATGTGCCAAGAGGTAACTGCAGCCAAAATGAGGCTTAAAAAATAGAATTAGTACAATGGGGAAAGCACAAATACATTTAAATGCTGCAATCAACAGCAGAAATTGCTCAGCTTCCTTGCTGTACTGTGAGGAGACAGCAGTTGTCTTCATTGTCTGCCTGATCCTCCCAGTGCAGTGCACCAGTTAACATTCCCTCTGCAAACCTTCAAGGTGTAGAATAGGAAGAAAGTTAATTAGTACTAAGCTAATGAGCATTAACCAGCTATTTCAAAATAACAGAGGCTTCCGTTGCGACTGTTTGGAAAAATAGCTGGTTGTTTTTCCTTATGTGAATGATAGAGGTCTCTGTGGAATTGTTTTTGATGGGCTATTTACTAGTTTTGATTAAGAAAGGATTGTTTAAAGCAACTGAGCAGAAAACAGCGGTCTGGGTAAGTAGTGTCTGTGTATATAGCTCTGAAGGGATGACTTCCTGACCTCAGCCCTAGGGACATACCCATTTTGACATGGTAGGGAAGAGAGATCAAAGGTAAAGTTGATCCATTTCTAGATGCTGGAGGTAGAAGATTGTGAGAGTTTAGGAAATTATTTAGGTTCAGTCCAAACATTGACTATTAAAGCTGACAGGCTACAAGACACTGCACTGTGAGCAGCACAGGTTTCTTTGCTCATCGTCTAAGAAACTTTTGTGTGAGCTAAATTTGCCATGTAAGAGCTGGCAAGGAAAGATTAAAATCTGTATGCAAAGATTTTAAGCTCTTTATGCGTATCATTTGCTCTTTGTACTTTAAATTTTTTTAGTTAAAGCCACAAAATGTGGAACTTTTCTTGAGATTACTTCTTTTGAGATGCTTTTACTAGCTCACTCATGAAGAATGGATGAAAATACAAACTCGGTATGACTGAGTCAGAACCAGTAGTTCTGAACAGGTTGGGGAGTAAACTGGGGTTGTGGCCTGGTTATCCTTTCCAGAACGTGGTGCAGAGGGGCAGATTTTTTAAACCAGAGCTGCAGACTGGAGAGGCAGAGACAAGTGTGAGGGACAGAGCTTGCTGAGCCATATGTGACACAAATTCAGAAATTATTTATTACTGTATTTTATTTTCAGTTAAATTTTCAGAAAAAGAAGCAGAGTTCTATGTTTGAAGGCTACTTGAACTGAAGAGGAATTATAAGTGGAAGAAGAACTTGCACTTTGTTCTACTGACTTCTTGAATATTAGGAAGAGCAGAAAGTTGCATTTCAAGTTGAAATGCTTACCTAGGCAATGATCTGGAAGATCCTGTTTAGGATCACTCTAGTGTTGAAGAGACAAGTTGTTCTGTGCAACAGGACAGATACTATTGGCCGGCTGTGAGGCAGCCTGTTGTTCCAAATATGAGTCTGATACATTGCTCATGTTAACTGTAGTTTTCCAAAACATTTGTTTTACTTCTTCCTACTCCTGAGCTTATTGACCAAACCTTTTTTAACCAGCTGTGCTGCTTCCACAACTCTTACATACTCTTACCAAAAGAGGTTTTTTTATATTAAAAATAAAAAGTCTGTACTTGTCTGACGCTGTGATGCCACGGAGAGATGCAACAGAGATGAAGTCAGATCAAGAGGAGAAAGAAAGAGATTTATTTTTTGATTTAACCTTATATACCTTTCACAGAAAGGGACTACACTGGAAGATAGAGGTTCAACCTCTTCAATTCCACTGGTCTTAGAAAATATCTATCAATTGTCCCTCCTACTGGAAGGAATGTCAGCAATAATATTGTTTATAGAAAATCGAGAGAAATTGACTCCCAAATATGTAAACAATCAGAAGGCTTGAATGAACAGCAAAAGAACAAGGTGACACTTGTCCTTTCTGCCCTATTTGGAAGACTTGTGCTTTTGAATTGAATTTTCTTTGAGATGTAAGCCGATTCAGACCAGACTGAGATCTGTGTTGCTAGGTTGTTAGCCTTTAAAGGGGACAGAGAACACCTCATAGGTTTTTTTCTTACCTTTTGTCACTTGGGATCCAAGTATGAGGTTGTCTGATGCTTTAAGTGTGATTTGTTTTGTTTCAAAGCATGTGATAGAAAGCCAGAAATGTTTAATTATGATGGTAGCAAGTAATTTTTTAGTGAGATGAGTTTAAATGTCTGGCCTGTTTCAAAGTGGGGATGGGACTGCTTGCCTGTTCAGTTGTCTTTATCAGTCAATGTGGGAATACAGCTGTGACTTCTCATAAGAGATGCAAGGTCATGCACTAACTCTTCAGAGACCATATACAATTTCTGATGGAATAAATCTGGTTGTAGCTAAGGAAATTCAAAGTATGCTAAATATGAAGCTTGCTGAATTGTATGTTTTGATCTTTTACATTTGGGGGTTTTAGTTATAGATTGTCATTGGTTCTGGAATAACATTGTCTCATACAAAATGGTAAGATTGTCAAAATAATTGTCCTGTTAATGATTAATCAAATAAATTTATGCTATTTTATCTAGATTTTGGGTTTTACTGAGTAATAGTAACAGATTCCTAACATTCGTGTTTTTTCCTCTCTGACTATAAAGCACCCTCATCCCAAGCCCCCTCCCTAGCACTGCTACAGTTCTTCAGTGGCTGTAAGAGGACAGAGCAAAAGATTTCTTTTAAAGACAGTGAAATTCCAGGCTATCAGAGGATGTGTGGATCCTCCTATAATTCCCATGTCTTCTGAGTTGCTGAAAACATACTAGAAAGCTAAGAAACTGCTAGGACTTACTAGAAATTAAAGTGCTATTATAGAGCAGAACAAGATGTAGTTCTTGCTTCTAAAAAGCCTAAAAATGAGGAGGCAGGGAGGTTTCTGTTAGTTTATCTGCTGGCTGTTCATATGCTGATCAAATTATTTCTGAGTTAGTTGCTTAACTCAGACATTTTTAATTTAAGTAGGCTGTAGTTATTATTTGTGTCTGTGAAAAGTACTTTGCTTTATCCTCATTGCTTACTATCCAAATAGTACACATTTGTATATGCTGATGTTTGTTCAGTGGCTGCGAGAGCCACTGGAGATTCAGTGAGGAAGATGAATTGGGGTTTTTTGTGTGTGAAAAGGAGCATTGACTATGCAAGGGGTAAAAGCATGGCTTAGTGACTGTTAGTACAGTAACAGCAGGTGTAACTCAACTGAATCCTATTGGAATGCAATCATACATTAATTTGTATAGTAACAAGTAAAGTGTAAATGGTCTGATACTTTGTAAATGCTCCCCACCAATAACTTTCTAAAGCAAATAAATGCCTCTAAATTCAGTTAATAAATTATGTGTAGTGTTTTGAATAAAAGTATTTAGAATTTAAAAGAAATACAAAAATACAAGTTTTTAGGTTTTTTTAATAATCAGAAGAACTTGGCTTCTTTATGAACAAGGTAACTGCTTGAACTTTCATGGAGAACCAGAAGATATAGGGGACTGCTTCGCACAAGGTCCCAGAAGATAATAGTTACTGAAGAAGGAAATTGTCAAGATGGTTTAAATAAATAAGACAAGTTCCTTTCTAAGAGTTCAATTTAGCGCCTGAAATTTGTGAAATTAAATAGTACCATAGCCCAGATCGAGTGTACATCAGGAGCTTTCCCTGATGGCATAGTTAACAATAAATATTCATGTCTCAAACTGTAGTTTCTAGTATCTTCTGGTCTTTCTTGTTAAGCAGCCACAGTGATCATCATTCACACATGTAAGTGAAAGAAAAAAGACTGCACTCTGTTCTCATTAAAAGTAATATGTCCCCTCCCCTGGCATGTTGCATGAGGTACCTTAAAATGAACAGCTGAATAAGCTCTTCAGTCTGTGCCTGGTTTAGATGGCCTCCAGGATTGGAAGCCATGAGTAAAACCTTAAAGTCATGAGAACTTTCATAAAGAATTTTAGAGTTATTTAAAGTAGTTTGATGGCATTATTGAAGTTTCTTTTTTTTTTTTTCAAGTGGGCCTCTAAATATAAAGGATGGAAATACATAGCAGAAAACTAAATCCCTGGTAATCACTGGATTCTCTTTGGGTCTGTAGAATTGCAAGAATTGCAGAATGGCTGAGGCTGGAAGGGAACTTCGGAGGTCTTCTGGCTCAGGGCTATGTCCAGGCAGCTTTTTACTATCTCCAGGGATGTGGACTGCTCATTAAGATAGTTTGAATTATTGGAAGCTACCCACCTACACTCCTGTGTCTGAACTTTTTCCACTGTGTTGTGTTGGCACTTAGTGATCTTTTAAATAGTTAGTTTTTCATGGGGTGTAAAAAACCCAAATTTTTTAAAAAGAAATATTTTTGTCAGTTTCTTAGCCAATATCTAACAACATTCAGCGAACAATGTAGGTGGCTCTCCTCTCTGAGGCTGAAAGGAATGTATCATTAGGGTCTCTAGGATCTAAATTCAGTTCTGTAATCTGTGAAATTTAAAAATTAGATGCTAGTATATATTGCTGTAGTGACAGTTGGGATAGGAAGTACAAGTCAATATAATGAAAATAATATAAATGAGAATATAAAAGAGAGAATGTAAAAGAGAACGCCTGATTGTCATTCAGCTTAAGAAAACAGGCTTGCAAAGTATTTTACTTTCATGTGTTATGACTTAGGGATGAATCATAGCTGTTTTACTTGGACTCGTTAATTTCACTGGAAGAGGACACTGGCCAAAGATGGGTTTAGGGGATTTTTTTGTTGTGTTGTGGTGTTTTTTGTTTGTTTCTTTTGTTACTTTTTTGGGGGTTTGTTTTAATATTGGTGTGTCCATTAATGAGGACAACCTGGAGTGTGACAGTAGTTGCTTAAGGTCAGATGGGACATTTGTTACATAGTCATGGTGAGAGCAAGTGATTAATACCTTGCTTTGAGGGTCTTGTAACCTTTTAAGTTAGTTTATGCAGTGAAATGGCTAGTGAGTGATTTACTGTAATCTACTAACCCTGCATTTGCTAATTCCTGTCAAGGAGGGATGGCTACAAAATAGTTCTTATGTATTTGAACAGAACTTTGCATTTAGGAAATAAAGGCAATAAACCAGCTGAAGACTAGTATAGTTCATCAAGGTCTTCCCTACCTGCTGCCTTCTTAAATATGAATGCATTATAATCACCTTTTTCAAATAGCAGAGCAGAAGTTTTCTATCTCTACCCAGCAGAGTGTTGGGCATCTTGGAGCAACCATGTCTCCTCTTTCTAGATATTTTATCTGCCAGCTTTCTGCTTCTTCCTGTGTAGTTTGGTGAAAAAATGCTTTGAGGAGAAGGAACTGTTTTTCTATATTTAATCTGTTGCTATTTACTAATTCTCTAGGGACAATAAGTATAAGTGCTAGCCTCTCTGTGCCTTTTTGTATCGATAACACCTCTTGAGATCTCACAACTCATTGAACAGACATCTCTTTTTTTTTTTTTTTTTTTTCTTTGTGTGTGTGTGTGTTTTGTTTTTTTTTGTTTTGTTTTGGTTTTTTTTTGGTGTTTTTTGGGTTTTTTTTTGTTTTTTGTTTAAAGGGTTGACTGCCATTTGGTAATGGAACAGTCTTTGGTGAGTGGGGCCTAATAGTGTTCTTCTTCTACCTAAAGGAGGATCACAAAAAAGGCAGAGCCACTTACATGGGCGAGGAGATCCATAGTCGTGCACATGGATTAATTCTAGTTGTACTATGGGAAGAGAGAGTGGAATCTCCATCCATGGAGATTTTTAAAGTCTGAGTGACCAAGGCCTTGAAGCAACCTGTTAGAACTCCAGAACAGTCTTTGAATGCTGGTTGAAGCAGGTGACCTCCAGAGAACTCTTCCAATCTGAGCCTTTCTGTGGTTCTGTGCTAGTTATTTTAGTAATTCTTAATCTCTGCTTTGTATTTGTCTGATCAGACAAGTGCTGCCTGTTTGTTTAAAGCATAATCAGATGATCTTTAAGGTGCACATACTCTTCCCTGTTCACTCTGTACAGTTGCTCTTTTTATGTACTTGCGTGGCACAGATGCCTTAAGTCTCAATTCAGGTGACTTCCATGCTGAAACATCTAGTCTTAAACAGCAGAATTATCTCTGCCAGATAATAGGCTTGGGTTTCCAGTATGTTGCAAAAAATGTGGGAGCAGGAAAGGGAAGGACTACTAGCTTCCATTTCCCCCAGCGCCTCTTCTCTGCTTGAAATGTTAAGTGAGTCTGGAGAATCCTGCTGGTCCCTTGAGCATGTCATTATCCATTTGAAGGAACCTAGCAGGTGAAGCTAATATATAAGGAGCATTTCATTTTTCCTACTCTCTCAGATGCACACAGTTGTGGATGTTTGTACTCAACAGAACCAGTGTGAAATTTAGTCACAGCCACAGCATGTGTTCTAATTTTCCGGGGAAACTTTCTCCCAGCTGTGTGTTAACCCTTTCTCCACTATTCTTTCTGCCTCTCCAGCTTTTGGGAAGGTTTTCAGTGAGCAGTTTCTCTGACCAAGAAAGCCTTGAGAGCTGGAAGAAGAATTAGTTCTTGGTGGTCGTATTGGGGAAAGGGATAAGATTAAGTGAGAATGGGTGTTGATGGGATGTGTGTAGGAGATTAGATTTGGGCTTTTTTTTTAGTTTCTTTAAAACGATTGAAACAACTGTATTTTTTGCAGCCCTACATTTTTGTTTTGTGCTATGACAAAACTAAACTCAAGTTACACTGCTGCCATCAGTCTGAAGATGCAGCTTACTTAGTGTGAATGCTGCCATACTGTTGTAAAGGTTCTGACCCCAGTAAAGCTGCATTCATTTTGGGAGTTTTGCTATTCTAACTCATAGGTTTAAATTGGATTTTTAAGGGAGGTGATACAGATGCTGTATTGACCAGGACTAAAGGGAGTGCCTTTTGCCTTTTCTTCTTTTTTTTTTTTTTTTTTTTTTTCAAGCAGACATGCTGAGAGTGAGAGCATTTCCTCTTTTTGGAAGGAATCTACTTGCAAGTATATCGTTACAGTTTTGCTACCACTTCTTGAAGCCTATTATAGTGAGGAATAAATGTGTTTGACATTCTTTCTCTGTGCTAGAAAAGCATATTTGGAATTGTATTTTGAGTTATCTGTGTGTTCTTCTGTAAAAGAAAGGAGACTTTCTGTCGGCAGGAATATATATTTCTAGGTTTTAAATCCTAATGTTATTGTGGTAAACAGCCATAGTCCATAACGTCTAGTAATAAAGTGATTCCAAATAATGTATTAGTTCTGAGTCATATTTTGCACATTCTTTGAAAGAGCATTGTGACAGTGTGGGAAGTAATGCCTGCTGGGCAGTGCCCACAGTGACCATCAGGAGGCAGAGGGAGGGCAGTAAGGTGCTGGGTTGTCGAGGAGGCAGTGCTTTGTAGCACGCTCTCTTCAGCTGCTCTTTCTCTTTGGCCGTATTAAGTTATGTTGTGGCTTCCTTTGCCCGCTGCTGCACTTTTCACTAATTTCTCTATTTGGATTATTTTTGTACTGAGATTCAGTTGTTCACAGAGCAGCAAAATGATCTCTCCAGACTGCCTGCTGCCAGATCACAGCAGTATCAATTGGAAACTTAAAAGTTGAAGCAGGTGCTGGAAACTATTCTCCCTTTGGTCTGGTTCATTGAGTGCCAGGCTTCAGCTGAGGAATGGGGAAGGGAGGAGAATTGATTTTGTGACTAAAATCTCAGACTGATTAATATTTGCATTTCTTCAAATAGTAGTGTGAAAGTGCTGTAAATTAAATCTGAATGTATTGGAGCTTCAGGTGGTTGCAGTGTGACTTCTTCTAGATCTGAAGTTCTGACTCTGGGCCAAGGTGTTGTTTCTTGACATTAAAAGCTGCAGCAGATGCAATATCTTTTTTAAGACACCACAGGAACCATGTGCTCTATTTCTGCTAGTTTTCTTAAAGGAAGTTTCCAAATTTGGTAAACTACAGGAGGGTTTGGTTTGGGGTTTTTTTTGTTTGTGTTTTGGTTTGCTTTGCTTTTTTCCAGTTCAGTTACAGCCTGAGTTTGCGGCTTCTGTTTAGAAGAAAATCAAGAATGTTTTCTAGGTATAGTTCTGTAGTGAGCTTCTGCTTAGTATTTATTGATGGCTGCTATTAACCAATAGAAGATCTGCAGAGGGAAACTCTCTTCACTCAGTGAATGTTAGGGAGCCTACATGTTCAATTGCAGAGGGGGCTGTTTGTTCCTGGTAAGCACAGGTCAGAATTTAAATAATTTAAGTAGGATGAGACCTCTGGAGTTCATCTGCTCTGATACCCTGCTGAATGCACGGCCGACTTGTGAGATTGTGTGCAGGGTTAAAGCCTGCTGAATTCTGTTTCAAGGGATGGAGCTTCTACACTTTCTCTGAGCAAACTATTCTGGTGTTTGACTACCCTTCTTTAGAAAATGTCTTTCCAATACCTAATTGGTGTTCCTCATGTAGCTTCTGTCACTGCATCTCATAATATTCTGCACTATTTCATTACTTTATTTTTATTAGAAGAGTTGTTTTTCTTAAAAGTATAAGGTTCTCTTTCCATTCTCATGTGATTTGGCATGTTTGGACTATCTTAGAGACTTCTTCATATGCTATTTGGGAGAAAAAGGATAAGGAATGCTTCTGCTGCTGGCATTTTAAAGAACTTGTGTTGATTCAGATATGGTCCTGCAAGTCTGGGGTTTCTTGACTTGTAGTGTGTAAAAACAGTAACAGTTGTGATATGACAGTATAACACTGAGTCATGATTATCAGTTGAGTTGGATGTTTGATTCCAAAACTTGATCTAGAAATTGCAGTAGCCTTTTGAGTACAAGGCATTTATTTCTCTAGTTATCGCTCAGCATTGACAGGTGGAAGTTGCAGGAGGAGAAAGCCCCACAGCTGATTAGGAGTTGTCTGAGGAATTATTTTGGTAATGCTGAGTGGACATGAGAGATTAGAGTATTTTGAAAGGTTTATCATTGGACATTGCTTACTTATTAGCCTTAGGTTTTTGGAAACCTAATTGAGATGTTATGCAATCAAATATTTTTTGTAGAAGCCAGAAAGTCTCACGTCTCAATGGTCTGAAACAGAACTTATGTGTAGGTGTTTTCAAGGCAAATACTACCTTGTGCATCATTTCCATACATTATTGGAGAGCCATGAAAAAGTTAAAGTGAACCATCATCAGAATGTTTTTACCCACCCTTAATAGGAATAACTTTTGCCTCTGCTCATCACCGATCTTCTCCTGCTGCTTCTTTTTTTTCCTTTGTTTCTTTTTTTTTTTTTTTTTTTTTTTTTGTAAAAACATTCTTTTTAATTCAGTGTGATAAAACATCCGTTATTTGTAAGTTGATTGAGCATAAAGTATTTCATTATAAAATGGTCATCCATCATTGGAAGCTGGGGGCTGCAAAAAACATTAACTGTGCACTTTTGGCTGGAATGCAGCTTCTCCAGAATAATGCAGCTTCTGTGTAAAGTATGCAGCATAAAAAAAATCGCCTGTTCAGGAAAACAGGTGCTCGCCTTGCTCTCCCAGGGCTTTGAGATTTCATCCCAAGCTTTTGGAAGGGCCCTCGAAGTCCTTTTGTTACCTAAAGTCACTTTTTGGTTTTAAGCAGTGGTCTCAAAGCTGAAAATGCTGGTATGTGTCAAGTGGTTTCATTCTGACAAGACCGTGAAAATTTACTAGCAGTTTAACTGTTGGAAAAAGATGTATATTTTCGTCCCCTCATTCTTTAGCTCTTCTGAAAATTAGGTAGCTTTTTTTTTAAATCAAATTCCTTAACACTGACACCCCAAAAGTGAGTGGCAAGCACTGCCAAGGTTTTTCTCCAGTTTGTCCCTGTAAGTCTTGTTATTTCATAAGCTCAGGTACTGTTCTTCTGTGTGATAAACTGTAAAGATCATTTTTATTTCAATTTGTGTTATACAGTGCATGCCATATTTCCCTAACTTAAATATTAACTTGAAAAATAGCTGTTTTAGCTAAGAGTTAACTTAGCTTAGTTAGTCTTGGTTAACTTTTGATTTTGGGAGGATAAGGCAGGAGGCTTTTATTGGGTTACTATTGCTGCTTTTTTTGATAATATTTCCAGGTAATCTTATGGCACAGCACTTAAGGCCAAATATGTCCCCTTTTCATATGAGGAGCTGAAGCAGAGATGAAGTGGCTTGCCCATGCATGAAGGGGAGATGAGTGGCAGAGGCTGAGTAGACTGATTTGCCTGTCTGTGATCAAGGGCCTTGCTACCACTTGATGGTCAGTTTATTTGTATATGTGCTTACATCCTGTCAGAGCAAATTCTGTGGGTCTTAGGTTTGAAAATCAAAACGAAATTCTCTTCTCTTTGGCTTTTTACCAAGTCTTGGAAATAAGTGCTTTTGAAGTATAATGGTTCCATCCCAGAGGTCATGGCAGCAGAAATGCTAGGGGTGAGAGGTTAAAGCAGAGTTGTGTCCACTGACCTGTTCAGCGTGTGTTGTGTATTGCAGCGGGAGAGGCGGGCTGCGCTGTGCCCCAGGGGAAGGAGAGGGGAATTGAAGCAGCTTACCTGTGTATGTGAGCTGAGGGCTGCCTTGGCCAACCAACCATGTTGTTCTGAACGAGTTGAAGGCCTGCCCTGTGCTGCTGCTTTTGCATTAGTCCTGTTGGGCAGCATGTGGTCAGTGATGGCCTTTATCAGGATCACTCCGTTGAGCTTCTGAGCCACTCAGAAGTAGTTTCCTCTGTCATGGGCATATACTAGACCAAAACCATTAGTAATAGACTAAAATAGATCTGTTTGACACTGTCTTAGGGACCATAACCAGTATTCTATTTCTTTACATAGATTTTAGGCCATTTTGATTCTTCACAGACATTTTATTGTTTTAAAGCTGATACATTATTCCAGAGCATGGAAAATAATATATTTAATGGAGTCGAGGATTGATACAGTATTGTTTCCATGATACCTATTTTAAGATACATCCTACTTCCTGGTCACTGAAGTTGAATAGGTAGATCAGATCTCTTCAGATGCAAAAACTAACAAAGAAAAGGTCAGAAGTGTTAAAACTCAGAATTCTGTTTCTTTTCATGTATCATAAGGACCTTGTATCAATGGTTTGCTCTAGCACATTGCGATATGCAGAAATTAATTTCTTTTCCCAGTCCATTTGTGAGAACTTAATGCTCTGTTGTTGGCATTTATTATAGGAATCGAGCTGCCTTTTAATGCAGGTAGCATCAAAATTTTGGTGCATGTGTGTGTGCACAGATTACTGATTGTTTCAATTATTGCTGTGGGGAAGAAAATAAAGGTTGCTTGATGTTTTTGTTGTTTGAATGTCTTAAGGTAATGGTTGTATTGGCTGCCAGCACTCTGGGCTCTTCTTCCTTTTGCTTCTGTTCCACTCCTCTAGGTTTGAAACTAATATCCCCATGATGTTTTGCATTCTGCTCTCAAGTCTCCCATTTTGTTCTGTGGTAACCTGGTGTGTGGGTTCTTGAGCTCTGGGCCATCATATTTTGCCATTAGCACCTGGGAATTTTATTTTTTGATAATATGGCAAAGCACAATGTCTCCTAGATTAGTTCAGGTTGAATAGAAGAATTTGTGTAAATCATAACAGCAAGTTAAGTTAAACCTTTGAGAGATTTTTGTCATTAAAAGATTCTTTCCTCTTGGGTCATCAGGCTTTTCTTAATTTCCTCCTTTGGATTTTGTCTGTCTTACTGATGCATTTTTTATTCTCTGGAAACATAAGAAATGTCTTGGCTTGTTTGGGATTTGTTGTTCTTCAATTTGCTTTTAATTTTTCCCCTTGGCACTCGTGGGCTTCCCTTGAGGAACAGGAGTGGAGTAACATCCAGACAGCTAATTGATGATAAAACGGTAATCTTTTTCTTCAGCCTTCTAGAAATAGCAAAGCTTTCCTTTTCACAACATGGTGAATTTGCAATGAGAGCTCTATTCATAGCATGGTAGGCACACAAAGCTGTGGAGAATTACTGTGCTTTTAAAATACCAGGGAAGGAGTTTTAATTTCTCCTGGGCTTTTAAATTGCCTGCTTAGCTTGTCCCTGGTACAGTGCAAGATGTGTAAAATATCATAGTGAAGCAAGTCCAGTGACTAAATAGGGTTCTGTGGAGTCACAATCTAATTGCTCTTTCTCCAACATGTGCCAATTTCTTTTAGAGAGGAAAAAGAGTGCTTAAACTTGACATACATCAAACTTGTACTGTCAGGAAGATGAGCAGCTAAGTCCATCCTCTGGACTTGGCAGTGTGCAATTCCCCACAGGTTTCATTTAGCCTAGTCTGTCTTGTTAGACTGGCCACGCTCTTTTCCTTGTATTAGGAAGGAACCTTGGGAAACCTGGCTCTAATTCACAACTGCAGCAAGATCAATAACTATCAGCATTTGGTCAAGGGCAGATGAATTTGTCATGGGATGGCTGCTTTTGATTTGGTTTATTTTGGTTTAGTAATTTCATTTAGGTTTGAGTGTCATTGGCTTGGAAGAGTTCCTGTGGGTTCTGAACTTTAGACCTGGTGCAGGTTAGTCACAAAAACTGGCTGTTGTCATATGCATGGTGATTTTCTGCAAGAATCTTTTGAAACAGTTTCATCTGGTTCTAAACAGACAAAAGGTGAAGCTTGCCTTCCTTTTACTTTCCTGTTTTTAATGGGATGGTTTTGTGTTGTTGGAGTTTCTAAGAGTGGATGTTAAGCTTCAGTTACCTGTGAAACTTGTAAGAAGTTTAGCTTACTGAGCTTCAGGCTAAGTAACTTCTACCTGTGGGGGAAAAATGCTTCAAGAATGGGTAAAATCTCAAAACAGTTTTCGTGGAGTCATTGGGGAGTTCAATTTTCTGGAGTAGAATTAAGTGCCATTACAATTCACATTAACAGTTTAGAGCTTGTGTCTGTTTGTAAAAGCCACAAAACCAGTGGTATATTCCCAAAACTATCAGAGGCTTAGATCAGCTGTATTACCCCATCTCCTTTTCCTCAGAGCAATCAACCTTCCTATAAGGGAGAAAAACCCCAATTATTTAGCCTTTCTGAATCTGGTTATTTCTATCATATGTAAATAATCTTACTGTTAAATGTGTTAGGAAAATCAAGTGTTGCTCTGACGTTTATCCTCTACTGTGATGTAGGAGGAAGGGTTTCATGAAAACAAGGATGGATTAGCGTTGAAATTATCTTTATTACTCTTCGTGCTTGCAAAATATATACTTATGAGAGAGCAGCTCGGAGGTGGGAGGCTTTTACTATGTAGTTATTTGATTTTTTGCCTTTCATCAGAATTAGTTATGTCCTTTCAGAGGTGTTCAGGTCACAGGATGGGAGGAAATAGTCTAGGATTTGTAGTAAGGTCTACTCTTTGTGACCTTCAACCTTACTCTGCTAAATTACCCCTCATCTCACTTCAAGATCTGTTCTTGTTTTGAAGCCTCCCTTTGATTACAACCTCTGACCAGCATGTGTCAACCATAGCTCAGAAAAAAGTTTGTCAAGATGCAATTATTCCCATCTCTGCTGTCTCCTCAGTGCTAAGAAATGAAAACAGAATTAAACAACTTCAGCTTTTGAAATAACCTCACATACAGACATGCAGCAGTCTTCATGACTGGTGTTAGAAATTCAAGATGGAGCGAGTAGTCATGTCTGTACTTTTAAGTCCATCCAAAGTGAAACCATGGAAGTTTGCCTCCTTTGTAGTTCCATATTTCTGTTGATAGCGTTTGCTTTCCTTATGATTGAAGCAAGTATCTTCTGCTTATTGTAATACCACTCTAGAACAGAGTATACTACAGCTGGGTGAAAAGAACTTAAAGTAACAGTGGAGATGATGCTGGAGTTTATAGTGTAGTTTTGGCTGAAGATAGTCTAGCGAGTACCTGCTTAAGAAAATATGCCCAGGAGGTTTTAATGGTCAGTCAGAACAGCTGAATTTCACAGGATCACAGAATCACTAGGTTGGAAGAGACCTTGAAGATCATCGAGTCCCACCCATGCCCTAACACCTCAGCTAAACCATGGCACCAAGTGCCACATCCAGTTTTTTTTTTTAAATACATCCAGGGATGGTGACTCCACCACCTCCCTGGGCAGAACATTCCAGTACTTTATCACCTTTTCTGTTAAAAACTTTTTCCTAACATCCAGCCTATATTTCTCTTGGCACAGCTTGAGATTGTGCCCTCTTTTTCTGTCAGTGCTGCCTGGAGAAAGAGACCAACCCCCACCTGACTACAACCACCTTTCAGGGAGTTGTAGAGAGTGACAAGGTCACCTGTGAGTCTCCTTTTCTTCAGGCTAAACCCCCCCAGCTCCCTCAGTTGTTCCTCACAGGGCTTGTGTTCGCAGCCCCTCCCCAGCCTCGCTGCCATCGCAGGACCTGCTCAAGCTTCTCAATGTCCTTCCTAAACTGAGGGGCATTAGAAGCACAGCATCAGATGAAACTCCTTATAACTAATGGGTCACGCTGGTGGCATTATCAGTGTTTCATCTTCACTGGTAGATATAAGTAATTCATAGAAGAGAATATTTTAGTTGAGTTTATGCTGCCCTAACCAAAGGCTGTGAAGAGTCAAATGCTCAGTATGCATTCTGTCATGCTTCCCCAAAATAAAAATCTCAGTTCTGAGGCGTGCCTGAGATTTTGGCACTATGGAACAGTCGTTTGTTAAAGTCATGTTTAATGAAAGGGAGATAAACACATGAAACTGGAGTGTGACAAATGAAAGTATTTGTGCCATTGTAGTGAAATTAGGCAAACAGAACAGGCTTGACATCTCTGGGTTCCCTTTGTCAAACTGCATTTGTAATTCCAGCTTTGCATTCATGTGTGGCTGTGAATGGCACTGTTTCCCTCTTGATTTGTTGGGTTGGGGCCCCTGAATGACCACTTTAATTCACAAGGCATTAGCTTTGAAGAGTATGTTCTGTAGACATCCTTAGAAAAGGATTGCAGTTAATTCACACTTCTACTTCATTGTCTTGAATATCTTTGATTTTGGGACTGTGTTTATGTTTATTGTATGCAAAGCTTTTGATATAATTTATTATAATGAGGTATTGATTTCGGAGAAACAAAGCTTGCTTCCACACATCCTCATAGTATGTATATGGTGTTGTGCAATCCCCACAGTATTTATGTGTTCTAGAAACTAGGATGTAAGCTTCTGGCTCCTCAGCTTCTCCATAGCTGGCAGAATCCTGTTTTCTTCATCTATTAAGAGTTTAGATTAGGATAAGACAATGATATTTTGGGGAACCCAGAGAGAATATATAGTGGCTTTTGATGATGTCTTGTTTACGAAGCTTAGTGAACATTGCCATTATTTTCAGGCAGGAGAACTAGAGCTTTCTCTCATAACACTAGCTGCTAAGTCAGACTGTATAGGTCAGACTGTATCTCCTTTCAGATCAGAAAATATCTACAAATGTGCTACCAATAAACTGTGTTGCAAGGGCTGGTCTGGAACTTGCAAGAAAAACAAGATGAAAACAACAACTAAGACCTTCTGGTAGTGGAGAGATGGCAGAGGATTCTTTTCACTTGAAACACTATCTGTACCAGGGCTGTGTGGAGCACAACATACACTCAGGAACAAATGAGAGTGGATCATCTATAGCATAGCTTTTTTACACCTGTTACCCAACACTAATTGGCCGTTATTGATCTGGGGTTAAATGTCAGAGTCAGGGTAAATTTGCTGGCTGGAAGTAAAGGCATCACTTTTAGTTCAGGTGCAGAGTGGCATGTGTTCTAGTCAGTCTGGAGAATTTGTTTTTGGAGTTTTGAAAAACATGCTCCTCCTCTGTTTACCAGCTATAGAGCAGCTGTAGTTGCCGGGGCACCTAGAACCAGTATTTGTATATGTTTACCTAGGGACTCTGTAAAGTGAATTCAAGCTCGGCAGATTTTTAGAGGGACGAGTTACTATAATTCTGTTTGCTAGATTTGTTAACTTCTAAGTTAAACAGCTGATAATCACAGGACTAATTCAAAAGAATTTCTCATTTTCCTGAAATCCTGCATTTTGACCTGGCTGAGATTAAGCTGGTATTTATTTCAGCAGTTAAAATGTTTATGAAAATCCAGAAAGTGTGACCACTCCATACTGTTAGATGATTTTAAAAGGCAAGTATACAATTTTGTCCTTTTTCACTGTAACTTATTCAGTCTGACTTGCTGATACAGACTGCAGGGGCTTCTCATCCTTTGAGTGAAAAGACAAAATGTTTTGGTGTTGGGCGAACTGAGAATAATGTGCGTGTCACATAGGCCAGAATGGCAGTGTTTGCAGAAAGCGGTTTTGAGGATGACCCAGGAAGCACTTGCTGATACCTCAATTTTCTGTGGCATAAATGGATTGAGCCCCAAGAAAGAGTCCCAAAAAGCTGGATTTCTGCTTTGTTACAGTGTTATTTTTGTCTTTTTATCACCTTAAGAGAAGGGTATGTGGGTTCATTGTCCATTCCGTTTGTAAGCAGGGAATGTAATAGTGCATGCTCAAAGCATTGCTGCTCTGTGAGCTCGTCTCCACTGGAGAGGTGCGTGGGACACAGTTGAGACAGCCTTTCTGAAGGCTGGGCGTCAAAGGCCAACAGCTGCTACATAAGAGGAGTCCAGCTCATGTGGTTTGGGTTGCAGTTCCCTGTCCTTGGGACAAATGATGTTGAAATAACTTGTCATAAACAATTTTTTCTTGTTCATTTACTCTGATTCGGAACGCATAGCCGATCCTGATAAGAGTCATTCAGGAGTGAAGAGTTGAACTGCCAGAGAAAGCAGCTTATGTGAGCGTTTTAGATCAGGAATGTGCCAACAGTGTGCTAACAATAAGAAAACTTGTCTGAGGGGGACCTGCTCCTGCACTTCAGGAGAAAAGGGATGCCAGAGGTCTGACGCAGTTTGTTTGCTGAAGTGCCAGAATGGCTGGATGGGATTGCTGAAATGGGAGTTAGGTGCTTAAACATGAATTAGTTGATTAAATATCATTATAGACATGTGTGTCTAAGTGCAAATAATCCATAGGAAGAACGAAGGCAAGAGCTGTGGTCTCAAAGGAATTGTGTCCTCATTAAAATTGCCAGTCTGAAGAGTTGGCTCTTTGATACATTACTTAAGATACTCTTCCCCTTATTCTCCATTTCCATGCACTGCTTTAGGCTAGCTGAGCAGATGTTGGTCTCTGCTTCTTCTATGATACTTTGTCAAAAAGACCTATATGAAAAGAATGGGAAGGGCTTTCCTTCCTGGTCCTCAAGGCAGACCAGGCTCTTCATTTAAGCCTAAGTCATGTTTTAATATAATTTTTTCCCCGGCTTTGAGTAGATTTCAAAGGAAGGCTGCTTGAAGGTGTCCCTTGTGAAATTTTGTTCCCTTTGTGGACAGTTATTCAGTTTTTCCTCTTGTAATACCCTTGGCTGAAGTCATGCTTGCAGGTTTTACTGGGTTTTCGGGTGGATTTTTTGTTAGGTTATTTTTTTCCCCAGAGCTGAAACTTAAGCAGAGAATCATCCAGTATTTCCTAGTTAAAACACTGAGAATTGTCTCTTTCATAGAAAATATACTTGGAGAAACATCAGTATAGACAGTTCTCAATTCTCTCACTGGTTATAGTTACCTCACTTGTAGTATCTGAATCTGGCAGAAAAAGAACCAGAACAGAAATTTCAGAGCTACCTTTTTTTGGAATGTTTTTACAAACGACAAGTACATACTTCCAAACATTTAGTATGTGCCTTATATAGCCTTCGTTTTGTCACAGGGAATTATTAAAGTAATAAATGATTTTGCTACGTTTTCTGAGGTTCCTAGATATTTTCAGGAGAGCACAGGATTGCTTTTACAGTTAGGTGATGGCAAGACTTCTGTAGTGTGTGTTTCATGAAATTTTAAATTGTTGGGCAGAAAGATTCCCTCTAAAGACTATGGTCCCAGTTACCAAAATATTGTGAAAAGAATGCTATTCATTTCCTGCTGTTCTGTGCTCTAGATCAAACCTGAGCTGTAGTGGAAAAGCTGGTGTGGAGTGCACCTTGAAGCTGTAAATCAAGGGCTGGCAGGTTTCTTCGGGACACTGCCAACTTTGGTGTACAAGGCTAAGAAGACCTCTTGAGGAAAGAGCTTCTGAACTAACTTCATTGATCTCAACAGGATTTAGTTAAAAGAAGAGAATATATGTTTGATTTACTGGCTTGTTTGCAAAATTGTCACTGCATTAAAAACCCAGTAGCTTTAGTAGGTAGGTGGATTTAAAAATCCAGATAGCTTTAGTGGCACTTTCAGATGCTGAACCTTCTTTAGCCCATGAAAGTAATTGTTTCAAGGCAGGATACAGCAAGAATAGCTACAGTGTGAGTGTTTTTTGGTGCTCCCAAACTTCCCATTGAGGCAAAGGACCAGTACCAAGTTAAGTTCTGCCTTGAAGAGGGAGATGGTGACCCTTGTGAGTCCTCAGTGCTTGCAAATGCTTCTGGTAAGAAGAGCTCATTCTAGTGATTAACTGAATACTCCTCAGGTGCAAGCAATGAGATTGGTGTTTCATTGGCGTTTAGATCTTTCAGACAGTAGTCCTTTAGTGGGTAAGTCCTGCACTAAAAAATACTCTCTTTTTGTGTGGCATGTTTTTGATTTATTTTTTTTTAGTGCCACGGTACCAACTACCCAGTCTAAACAGTTTTACAGCATAAACTATCAGTTTCAGAGAGCGTAATGTAAAGTGCTTTGTTACCATTAAGTCTGGAATCTCTGAGTATTAAGGAAACTGGCCAAAGTTGCTGTGTAATCAACAATATGTGCCTTAGTTAAATCCTGATTATGACAAGCTGCTTTGTTGATCTTCATGTAAGTTGTGAATTTCAGTTAGACTGCAAGGTTTTCTGTTCTTTAACAACATTAAAATTTACAATTCTAATTGCAAGGGAAAACCTGAATTTTTCTTTACAAGAGTAGGGGAGTATCTATTTGTTGTCCCAAAAGGTGTATTAATGGAGAGCATGATGCCCTGCTAGGATTATAGTCTGGTCTGTAAAAAGGTCAGTTTTGGGAAAGAAGAATTTGAATTTTGATCCCTAGTAGTGTTACTATATTTTATGCTGTCCAAGTGTTTGTAACCAGTCAACTGTTCTATAAAGCACACTTAAATAAGCATTAATGTTAGTATGTCTTATGATCATCTGGATTTCCATGTGCTATTGAGAGGTGACACAATTGTAATGTTACACCAGCATATTATCTGACAAACTGGGGGAGTTGTTCTTAAGCCAAAAAGGTTGGATCATCATGTTCCTTTTAACCCCTCACAAGTTAGTGGTGTTGGCCTTATTTGAACTGCTGGCTGAAATGTGAGAGATGGCATAAGGATTCCCAAAGTCCCTTTTTAATTGCAGTTTTGCTTTAGCTAACAGCACTTTGATATTCTTCTCTGTGCTCTTAACTTTTAAAACAGAAGCCCCTGTATAGTTTTTCCTCCTTTGCTTCCTCGCCATAATTTGACACAGTTATGTCAATATACTTTCTGACAGACTTTTTTTCTTTGATACTTAAGGTTTCTCAATAGGAACTGTGATAAAATGGAATTTCACTTATCTCAGAATAAGGGGTTTGGGTTTTCTTCCTCAGCAAAATTATTGAATTATGTTGGTAGACAGAAAAGCAGCAGCTTGTCTAAGGATTCAGGAATCGCAGTCTTTTTTTCTCCCTGCCTCAGAGAAGCTCTTATGACAGATAAGTTCAATATTTGATTATTTGATTAAAGGTATAAATGCCAGTGATCCTGTGACACTATTAGCTATTAGACTTGTTAACTTTTATTAGGAATACAAAGTAGGTTTCAGCAAGTTGAACAAAGTGTTGTACTTAAATATTTCTGGTCTCAAAATTATTCAGGTTACTTTTAATGTATTCTTGTGTGCCTACGTACTGGCTGTGTTTGTGGTTGCCTTCACCTGCTTTTTAACGCTTTTTCTCCTAAATCCACTTCAGGGCTCCTCTTATCTTGATTTTTTCCTGTTTTATTTGGTTGGTTTTGGGTTTTTGTTTGTTTTTCTTGGTCGATTTCCCTAGTTCTGGTTATTCACTCCTGTATTTCTTTTCCATTCCCAAAGCGTCCCTTGATCATCTTGGAAAGTTCAGGAAGCTTGTTAGTTGTTTTTTCTCCAGCTCAATAGCTCAGTGCCTACTTTTCTGCAGCTTTAGAGGGGATCCTTGCTGGCCAGAACAGCAAGTAGGGAAGAGCGCCCTTTTTAATTGTTTGGTTGAGAGGCTTATATAGTTATTTTAAGAGCAAGACAGAAGATATTTTAAGTTAGGGTCTCTTGTGAGGTTTTCCTGTCTTTGCCAAGCAAACATTTAGTGTTGCAGAAATGCAATTTGTATTCAGACAAAGAGCTGCAAGAGGTCCAATGAACCTGGTTGTACATTTGTACTCTGCATGTGATTAGCATGGGGTTTTACCTGTAGTAGGATATTACATGGGTAGCAGAAGTGGGGCAGGGTCTATATAGTTCATGGGTTCACACAATTCCAAGAGTAATAGGAAAACGCAGCTAAATCTGCTAATGAGTTAAAGCATAAATTTATTTAGGCAGCAGTGGCATCTGTGGTGTTTACAGAGTGTTGCTACAATCAGATTTTAGAAGACTCCAGAAAGCTGTTTTGAAGATTGCAAGAAAGTGAATTTTACAAAGCACTGCTTTTAAAATATACACATATACCTCTGTCTCTGTGTGTGTGTGTGTGTGTGTGTGTGTGTGTGTGTGTATGTAAAAGCAACCCTGACCTTCCCACCAGCCTTCTGAAACTAACCTAGAAGCAGGTTAGTTTCCTCTGAGATGAAACTTGCTGTATATTCTTAAAGAGAAAATGAATCCTAATGAATCAAGTCTAATTCTCTTTTTAAAATTCTTTTTATTTTACAGAGCTATCTGAAATTGAACCTAATGTCTTTCTTCGGCCTTTTCTGGAAGTAATCCGTTCTGAGGACACTACAGGCCCCATAACTGGATTGGCACTCACCTCTGTGAATAAGTTCCTCTCATATGCACTAATAGGTATGTTATGTGACTTCATGGGATTTACCAAAATGCCAGCCAAATGCATCTCTGTGTCTTTGGCCAGGATACATGCTCACAGTCCTAATGTGGAGATTGGGGAAATAAGAAAATTGTCATTAACACTGAGGAAATGAGCATCTGCAGTTTCTTAATATCTTACTGGCTGATCTTTCATGGTGTTACAGCAGTGTCTGGAGACAGAGACAAAGCCTCTGCTCTGCCCTGACTGCTGTGTGTGCTTAGGGCCTGCTGCAGGACTGTGCTGGACACCAGCTGCTTTTTAATGCCCTCCAAGCAAAAGGACCTGGGAGGGAGCAATACCAGCTCGGGTTACAATGTTGTAACATGTAGAAACACAGTAGGATCTATTTAGTTTTGTGGACTAATATTTCTGGTCTAGAGTGAGGATGATTTTTTGCCCAGTCCCAGACTTTGTCCAGTGATGTGCCAGTACTTTTCACTTTACTCAATTTTCATGGCAGAAACCATATTGCTGCTGCCCAAACTTTCAAATTTGCCCGTTCTCCTTTGTATCTGTGAAACTAATAATGTGCATGTGGTCGGTTCACGTGGGCAGCTGGCTTGTAACTCATTAGATGGCTTTCTGTCTGCCATCAATGTGTCATCCTGTTGTTAGTGGTACTGGATTTTTCTCTGTAAGTTCTGTAGTACTTTGTGATCATACCTGTGCGAATTACAAAATCTGTTATCTGTGTTTGTTCATACGTAGTCTCCTTTGAGGAAAATAATTTTATCAGTCTTCCTTGCCCCTGAGTTCAGATTTCTCAGTTCTTTTTCTCCTTTGCAGTGTAAGGGAACACTCTGAATTTTTGGTACTGTTTAAATATTTATGTCTTTGGAGATAGAATGAAGGCAGTTAAAGAAGGAAAGGGCTTTACATTAGTGAAAATCCCTTTTGTGGGAAAGACACAAAACTAAAATGAGCAAAAATTGGGACTTGCAGGAAAAGAGATTTAAGTGTTGCATGAAAATCTAGTGTATGAAGGCTTCAGTTAGTGGGTAGTATTTGATATAATTAAATGACAAAAATATAACTAGAATGATGGAATAATGACATAAGTTCCTAGGACAATAAAAAACCTTATACAAAAAGCCTGTAGAACATGTCTCCCTGAAGGATTAAGCAATAATGCAAAATATATGACTTTCAGTATTACAGTGAGGGGTGGACTCTTCTTCTGGGCTTTTATGATCTGTATCGCCTGTCCAGGCAAATGTCTTCACAGGCAGCTGACTGCAAATGCTTGATTTGAGGCAGAAACAGGAAAAAATAAGGTTAAGAATTTGTAGCCTTTCTCTAGCTACTTCTTGTTTAGAATATTAATTGGGTCACTCCAGCAAGAGTGCATCCCTGTAACTGTTGGTGATTGTGTATCGTTGTAGAAGACAGTGGAAGACTCTCGGTCTGGCTTTTTTTTCTGGGGCAGAACCTGTAATCTAATACCTTCGTTGTTGCTCCAGGTGACATTCAGAGCAGCCTTGTCCTTTGTGCTGCTCCAGATACCAGTTAGGCTGGGATTAGTGGTGCTGGCTGAACATCTGGCTAGGTTGTGTTGTTAAATTAAAGCTTTTTGGTATTATAATTTCTTTTTGTAATATGAGACTAAAGGTAGTTTAAAGACTGTTTGCCTAAACATAGGAAATGCTTAAAACTGTTCTTAATGTACAAATCTGTTTCAAACTCTACAGAGCAAGAGAGAAGGATTCTGGCATAAGCATGGTAGGAAAATTGCAGTGTGGCAGATACTTATAGCATGTTTTGGGGCTGCATAAAGACAGGCAAAGCCAGCACTTTTTAAAAAAGTGACATTAGCTTTGTTCTGTGACCGGTTGGTTTTTGCTATACACACTGGGTTGAAAATCAGGGTTCAGTGAAAGTGCCAAACTCCTCTGATAAATATCTTTGTTTAAAATGGCTTTTTTTTCCCATTTCCAAAGTATTTAATTGCTAATCCTTGTGCATCTCATTGGTTTTTTTTATTCTATCACGTCAGAAGGTGGTTATCTGTCTCCTTTTTAGGCCAGTATTGCTGAGGTGTATGTTTTAAAACCATTTAGAAAATAATAATTCCTGGGTAGAGTTTCAGACTTCTGATCTCTAGTAGTTTGAATTGCAAATTCACTAATGGTACAGTGTGCAATCACAGTTTAGTTAGATAAAATTACTTGATATCCACCATGTGTGTGTTTTAGCAGGAATAGTTAGCCTTACAGTAATTATCCTCTGCTCTTAAGTACTTCTTCTACAAGAGGTTTAGTTGATAAATTGCACAATAACTTTAAAGTAATAGAAAACTGTGTGGCAGTACTAAACTCCCATTGATTTTTATCCCTCAGATTAGCTATTTTCCTTGCTCAGCAGTTTTGCAGTAGCTAGTGAGCTGTCAGCCTACTGGATGAGCTTGAGCCTTAGCTATAGGAAGACTAGTGGCTAAATTTCAGAATTGTTTTTTTCTGTATTTCCTTCAGAAAAAGTTATGTGCTCTTTTTATTGTCCACAGCAGCTTCTGGCTCCATTTCTAAAGTTAGCTTTTCCTGATGTTCCTTCAAACTGCAAGTAAGGAGCTGTTGCTCTGTTTCCAGTGAGAGGACTTGCCATTTAAGGAGTTTAAAGCTTGTTCTCCCCTCTACCTTTTCTGTCTCGTTGGTGATTTATTTTAGTTCCCTTAAGGGTGTTCCTGAGCAGTCTTCTGGCTTTTCTGAATTCCATCTGGTTCAGAACCTGGATTTTCTGATTTCTGTTTGTTCTTTTGCCCACCTTTTGTAAGATTGCACCCGGTATGAAATGTGTATATCTAGATGGGGTGTCTAGATCTTTGCATTGTAGATGGCAATTCTCAAACTGTTATTGTGCTCACTCCTTGTTAGTGATTCTGAGCAGGCATTGATACATCTTTCTGTACTGTTTTCTCACAAGGGAACAAAGATTTTTTTTTTTCTGTATCTTGTTGCTGCAAAGTAGAGTGTCTGTGCTTTTAATTGAACTCAAGAGGCTTTATAAATTGACCTGAATTTGTAGTGCTGTTCCAGGGAGCCAGAACTGAAGTAGTCAGGCGTGATGTGTGCTGGGAGAGAGGTGTTGAAGGTAGGGGCTAGAACAGCGAAGCAGTACTCATAGATATGTTAAAGAAGCACGTGCACAAATTGCTTGCATTTCCTTTCCACACAGTCTGTTTATCTGTAACTATGACTAAATACATCCCTAAAACTAGAGTAACTCACATTTACTGGAAAAGGTGACAGTGAAGTGAATTTGTGTGTCCTGCCTATGGGAGCCTTTTCTGCAACAAGTTGCTTTTTCATCTTGATTCCCACTGGACTGCTTTCCACTGTGGTGATTGAAGTTGGTTAACAGTAATGCTAATGTTGGTGCCGGCATTGTACCACCACTGGTCTTTGCCTATTTTAATTAAGACCATTCAGAACGAGCCTACATTTTCACCATTGGTGATTTAAGCTATTACCTCCATGAATAAGAGTGCATGACACGCTGACCTATGACTGATTTTATTGCCTCTGGTAGGAGTAGTAGTTTTCACTGGATTGTAAGGCGTTATTGAAGGTATGCAGAGGACTGCTTTCGGCAGCCAGGCCTCTTACCTAATGCTTCCCTATATCAGTTTTGTATCCTGTTATGTGCTGCTGCTAAGCTAGGTGAAAAGTGATCAGTTGGTTTTGGAACAGCCTTCTGGATAGCTCAATGAAGTTTGTCTGGCAATCCAGGAGAGGAACAAGTTCTAAACTATGCAGGATTTCTGTTTGTGTGTGTGTGGTGAGCAATGTCAAAAGTAAGCAAGCTCTGCTCTTAGTAGGGATGTGTAGGAATGCAGATTTATATGATTCTTAAGTACAATGATGCCGTTTCAGTTTTATGCAACTATGAGAAATTTCTTATCCTGCAGCCATTCAGGATAAGAGTGTGGTAGGGGCTGCTGTCTCTGGACCATAATAAGGGCTGCTTTCTTTAATGCCAAGGGCTTATAGTCCTTCCTAGATGTGGACATTACTAGAGTCAAAGAGAGAATCTGGAGAGTTGCTCTGCAGATCATACAAGATCTTACTTGTTCCTCTGTCAGCATCATTCTTGCTGGAGTTCAAGGGGCCCCATTGCCAATTAATGAGGTATTAAGCAATGTTTAGGTTGTCTCCTTTCTTTCCTAATGACTGTTTAGGTAGAAGGGTATCAAGATTCTTACCCAGTGCCATATTGTCTAAGTGAGGATGAAATGAAAGCCAGAGGCAGCTTTTCTGAAGCAAATGTAATGTAGCACAAGATAAAGTTACTAGCAACAATCTCATCCTAAACATTCTCTCAAGTGCACCATTGTAGCTGCAAAAGAGTGAAATGGAGAGAAAGAGCCTTGATGAATGATTGGAGTGGGAGGCCTGCAACTCTGATATCTAAACTGTGATTGTGTCTGCTGTTTTCTCTGGGGAAAGCTACTGGTCAGTTCTTTTCCTGCTCTTGTTCCTTGAGAGGGATGTAGAACAAGAGACAAGTTTACCTTCTCAATTTAGTGGAATCTCTTTGGTATTTTATTCTCATGAGAGTAAAATTTAGGTTCCCTGTGTCTAAGAGCTGTTTTTCCTTTATTCCCAAGGAGACACTGAACGCATTTAATAGCTGATTGTGCTGTATTGTAGGGAACAGGACATAGTCTTAGAAGTTAAATTCTAAAACATAGAGAATCAGTAACAATGGAATTGTAATTATTTTCTTTGCTAAGTTATATCTTTTTGCAAATATAAGTAGATTCTTGATAAATCTTTCTGAAAGCTCCCAGTTATAAAGTCTTTCTGTTAGTGAGAGGTGAGTTCTTGTCGGGTCAACTCACTGTGAGTCATGTAAATTGAGGAAGCTGAAGGTCGCACAGTATCTCCACGTAGATGTCTCTGCACAGAGGTGGTAGACTGTAGATGGCTGTTCCCTGACACACTTTTTTGTTCTGTTATTCAGATCCCAGCCATGAGGGCACAGCAGAGGGGATGGAGAACATGGCAGATGCTGTCACTCATGCTCGATTTGTGGGTACAGATCATGCAAGTGATGAGGTTGTCTTGATGAAAATCTTACAGGTAAGAGAGAAATGGTAATTATCATAATGGTTGCTGCCTGTTGTGGAACATATCCTGTTACATAGAGATGAAGAGGAGGGAGCAATGTTTTGACTCTGTAGGAGCTTATTGACAGACTTTATTTTTAAACAGATGGCTCATATACCTGTGGTAAAAGCTTTCCCAAATGAAAATACTTAAAAGCTTAAATTATTTTAAAATTATGAACTTGATAATGTGGTAGTGTTGATAATCCTATCTTGTGCGTGGTCTGTGTTGAGGGGTTAATTAAGAATATGGAGTTCTCAAACTTATTTTTGAGAATTGTTGGTAGAGACAAAACTGTGGATGGTATACCTCTTTGGTCTGTGTACTTCTGAACAGATACCTAGTTCCTGAATTTAAATATTGGGTAGCATGCAGTGTATCAGGCCTCTTTTAGAAGTGGGTCGGGAGTTCATGCTTGTCTCTTAATTGGCTTCTTGAGCACAGAATTCAGTTTGAAATGACTCCAGGAGAAACCTCCATAGGTTTTCTGCTCATGGCAGTCTTTCTTGAGGAAACCAACTTCCTCCTGGGTATGCATGCAAATATCATTGCAGCGTGGTACATGTGGTTACTGTTCTTCACAGGTGTTGAGGACGTTGCTGCTCACCCCAGTGGGAGCCCACCTCACTAATGAATCGGTGTGTGAGATCATGCAGTCCTGTTTCCGCATATGCTTCGAAATGAGGCTCAGTGGTAGGTTTGTTCCACACTTCTGCCGTTAAGAAATTGATCAGGTTTCTTCAGCATTAACTAGTTCTGCTGTAGAGCATGCATCCATGGAAAGCTGCTGAGCTTTATATTATTGTGTCTTTCTACAACTTCATGGAAAATTTGTAGGGCGTTCGCTGTACGAGTTTGGACTGCTCTTTTCCCCAGCTGTGTAGCGCCACCGTGTGATGCTGTGACCGTTTGCAGTAACGTGGGGTTGGAGCTGGTTTTAATAAATTTGCCGTAATCTCTGTAAACAAGACTCGGAGGGGAGTCTGCTTGGAGAAGCCTCTTGATAATATCACACTGAGTAATGACACCTGTGTTATTTGTTTTTGTCTTCGCAGAGTTATTGAGAAAATCTGCAGAGCACACTCTGGTCGACATGGTGCAGCTGCTCTTCACAAGGTAAACCTGCTTGTGTTTGCCTCAGCATTGCCGAGATGGCCCTCTAAGGACAGAAAGACTCCACACTTCCACTTAAGGGCCCTCAGAAAAATCATCCAAAATGGTCATTATTTAGAGGTGGAAGGGGATGAAGGATTTGGCACTTTTCTCTAGGGCTGACCCTGTCTCAGGGAGACAGAGGTAGGGAAGGTTGCCTGGTTTAAGGTGTCCTTTGAGGAGAGATGGACAGCCAAGTAATGAAGAGCTTTAGGATAGAGAACCAGTTTCAGGACAGAGAATGCAAACTTCACTGAAAAAAAGGTGTTCTAAAAAATATAGTTCTCTTTAGCAGAGAGAATAGAAATGGTATTGAATAGCCGCACATTGATTTCAAGCTGAGAGCTTTGACCTCAACACATCAATGAACATTTAAAACTCTTGAAATCATGTGTCTTGGGCAAATGTTCTGCCCTTTTCAGCACCTTTAGGTAATTAAGATTACTTCTTTAAAACGCAGGTAAGTTAATTAACTTTAACACTGTTTCTCCAAATAATGAAATAATCATAGACTTTCTCTGGATATTGTAAAAAGGAAACTTTTACAGGTACTTATATACTTTGAGTAGAAAAGGATTTTCATGAAAATGACAGCTTATGAAACACAGTTGCATTGTATTTTTTTCCCCATCGTCAGACAGTTCCAATGGGATCTCAGTTTTTTTCTCCCGTGTGCCCTGCATCATACACTGGATGAATGTTGGACAAAGTCAGAATCGCCCTCCACAAATAGGAGAGACCACATTACTTTTTCTCCAAATGCACATGTGAATTTTACTTGGCACTTTTTCACTACTTACTGTACTATCATCTCCTCTGTCCTTCTTGATAAGGCTTGGAGACACCACATCACCACCTGTGCTTGTGGACAATGGGATAGAGATGCAAGGCAAAGGCAGCAACTGCAGGGGTGGTTTGGCTGTCTTGCTTTCCAGAAAAAGAAACAACCAAAGCTGTGCTCCAAGGCTTTTATATCCTCATCAAGTGAAGACAGAATTGTAGTAAAGAAACAGAAGAGAGAGTAGGGGGTGTGGAATTGTAGAGCTGTATGCGCTGTCGTTTGGTTGCACAGGTGAGAGCTGTCTGCCTCATGCTTAGATGGGGTAGATTCATCCAAAGATTCAACTTAATGTATATCTGCTGCCCACCACAGTTGTGGTTTTATGATGCAGAACACAGGATAACTGCTGGGGTTTCTACAAATTTAAAGAGAAGAATTGCCAGGACTAGTAATAACATATACACTGCAAGAGTCCTGGTGTGGATGACACTGGCTCAGCAGCTGTTTTTAGCAGCATCAGAGAAACCTGTTTTGAACAGATGTAAATAGTCCACTGCTGAATATATACACTGAAGGAAAAGAAATGTCTTTACATTTACCTTAGAAAAAAGGTCTTTACATGGCAGGAAAATCAATATACCAAACCAGCCATTAGTAGTAATAGTGTGCAAAGCTGTACTCTCATCTGTACTTGTGTGGGTTTTTTCCCTTGGCAGATTTTGGCAGGAAGAAAAATTAGGAGAGTCTCTTTGTGAAGAAAACCTAATTTGGGTTTTCTAGTGTCTGCAGCATGACTGGAAAGATGAGCCTGTTTCTTTCCCCTTCTTATTAATTCATACAAGCTTTTGAATTTTGGCTTGCTTTTTTGTTTCAGGTTGCCTCAGTTTAAAGAAGAGCCTAAAAGCTACATGGGAGCGAACATGAAGAAGGTAAGACTCAGCACTGTGCTGACTGTTCTGCTCCTGTCCTTGGCTTGTGCTCATCTCTATTTTGTTTGTTTTCACACTTGTATTTCTTCATTTCTACAAGTCCCTGTTCACTGAAAGAGCATGTTTAACCGCATAAATGGACATAGATTCATTCATTCTGTGGGATTAAATCCACCTAGTCCAGTGGCAGGTGTTTTAATGACACTGCTGCTTAAGTGAGACTGTCTGGATTCTGGGAACAGCCATCAGATGCTGTGGGCTAGAAAACCCTAGCAAGTTCTGGGACCTGATGGTGTCATTGTCTGGTTATTTGCTGTCTTCTGCTCTCTCTCCAGCTTCTTTTTCATAATTTTTCATTCACTGCAGGTTTAAGACTGAGCTCTTGGGATATATTTTTGTTCTGTTCCTCCTGTGTAAAAGGGAAACTTTTTGAGGCTGGTGAAACAGCATGAAAGCATGAAATTGGCTTTTGTAGAAAAAGCTTTGGTGACTTCTAGAAGGGACAGCATTCTGTGGTGAACACCTTAGTTCACATGATCAATGCCATCTCTATTAGCAGCCAAATCAAAGTAGACTTTTCTTTATCTCCCTTTCCCTAAATGTACAGTTTTCTGAGGGTGGAAGTTCTAGATTTGTTCAATGCCACCATCTTGATCAATACAGTGATGTTTTCAGCAGCTGGATTCAAATACCATGATGTGACCTTATTTGATTATTAATGTAGTAATTTCATATGGAAGAATGGTCCTATTGAGGAATTCCATATATGTTTACATATTCTTTATATTCCATATGAAGAATGTCAATAAAGGTAGTAGATTCTGCTGTTGAGAGCAACAGGATGGAGAAGAGTGCTAGAGAAGAAATAACCACCTTTCAACTTAACACTGAATGTACAGTTTATAACTTCCACTCTGTTTTTATTTCAGTGAGTTGAGAAAAGGGACAGCATAGGGTAAACATACATTTCAGAGCTAGTATAACTGTTTTGAGTGCTTGGTTGTAGGAATCTGAAACCTAGTAAAGCTTAGGGCTTTACTTCTTCTATAGTAAACTAATGACTGCTTGTTTCCCTTGCTGTGGGAGAAGTCACAGGATTTGTGATGATGGTAGGCTGGCGTGCGGGAAGCTGAGAGAGATCAGGCTAATGTATGGCAGGTATCAGGCTCTGCCATGGTCTGTGTGCAGAAGGTGTAAAGTGAAGGTGACTGAATTTAGGAAGGCTGCCCTTCCCAAGTGATGGCTGCTCCCAGCCCGGTTAAGTGATGCTCTGTCTTGTGTCCGATCTGAGCAGTTACCTGTACTGTCCCTTTGCTGTGCATGCCAGGAGTGTGCCCTGCAGCCTTGCACTCTGCCAGGTTATTCTTCTCTTTGGGTTTATTTTGCTTTGTTTAAACCATGCGTTTGCCTATCTTTCACAGATTTCTTCAGGTCTCCTCAACAAACTGGAGCTAAGTAGTGGGGAACAGCCCAAAGCCCTGAACCAATTAGAGAGGGTATTGATCTTTAAGAACCTGAAGGTCTCTCTCTCCCTTCTCCCTTCTTACCTTACTCCCCTCTTCCTTCTCTTGTAAACACCACCAGAGAGATAGTTACATTGTGTGCAGCAAATCTCCCTCCACTCATTTGACACAGCATGGCTTTTGGAGACAGTGCATGCCGTGGTTGCTTTGCCGTGTTGTGGCTGCAGCTGGGGCAGGCTTGGGAGGGAGAGACCCTTGTTTTACTGCAGCATTCAGTGTCTTGGTGAGTGCCACCTGAGACACCATCAACAGCATCTGGAGGAAGCCACTGGGAGGGCATGGCTAAGATCTGACGGTGAAAACTCGAAAAAAGGAAACATAAAAAGTGTAGATCTGTCTCTGAAGTGTTGTGTGTCTTGCCTGTTGATCATAATTACAGACATAGCTCCTCCATATACCTGAGGAGTCTTTTGACCCAGCATGCCTTAACTTTTTTTAAGTCAAGTTGAATCTCTGAGCTTTGTTACTTGGTACAGGGCCATAGAGTTCAGTGCTTTCTAAATTTTTTTTGAAGGAGACTGCTGTATATTTTCAACATCTTTGTTCAGGTTTGTAACTGAAATTAAATATGTGTCCCAGCACAGTATATGTAATGGGGGATCAGTGGGGCCAAACAGATTTATGAAACTTGTTAGTCTGTGCTAATTCCCCTAGAAAATACTTCTAAAGAAATACCGTAGGCATGCAGATTATTTGGTTTGATCAATCATAGTAACCCTGAAAAACAAACTTAGACAAGACGATTCTCAGTTTTCCATGTTGGTTCATAAACTTAATGTAGCTTTATTTTTTTGTCTGCAATTAATGTTACTTAGTCCAAACAGAGCTGAACAGAACCTTTAGAAATGTCACTCTTTTGTCCTGTGTCTAAGACAAAATAGTTATGCAAAGAGGATAATTTGAAAGGCAGTGGCTCAAGACTTGCAGGTTTATGCAGAGATACACAGAAAAAAAGACTTTCCCTTTGCAGTAGAAAGTGCTTTAGGTAAACATCGGGTTCTGCTGTGGGAACGAGAAGGAAAATAAATCTGAATTTTTACAGGTTTTGGGGGTAAATTTTGTTCATAGTTGCCTAAGATGCATAAGTGCATTTCACCAAATAACCTTCATTAGTTGTTGCAGTTCAGGCAGGTACATAAATGAGATGACTAGATTGCCTCGGTGTCTCCAGGACTCGGATCGTGGACTGAGTTCTCTCTGCATGCTTTCGTGTCTTGAACGCTACTTGGTGTGCTGACGAGTTCCATGCTGCATCTAGAATGAGCTCATGTTTTAGTATAATCACTTTAATTACTAATCATTGGCCCCTGCCCTTTTCTCTTGAGGCTTACAGTATCTTATGGAAAAACAAACGAGTACAGGTAAGGTGGCTTGTAGAAAAATGAGATCTCATGGATCCTTTAAAAAGAATTGTGTAGTATTACATTTTTCTTCACCTTCCTAGACCTTAGCTAGAGTTTCATTTGTAAAACCTCATCTATCAAAGGAAGCATTTGGAGTCTTGTAATTTTTTTTTTCTTCTATAATTTTTTGGACATTTCTTTATGCAAAGGTAGCTCAGATTAATGTAATTGAATCTGTACAGAATTCCAAGATGAATGAACGGTACCTCTGAGCTCCCTCTCATTTCTAAAGAATGTGTTTTAAATATTAACATCAAATGGTTTTTGCCATCAAAAATACAAGCTTAATGTAGTCTCAAGGATGTTGATAATTAGAAAATTAATGTAACTCTAAAATCACTGAGCATGGAAGGGAAGGAGAGTTTTAGATAATGTGTAAGAATCAGGATATGTTAATAATCTATTAAGTGCCTTAGCTGCTGCATTTACTTAAAAAGGCAACATTAGGTTTAAAACATCAGTGTGTTGACATACAATGAAGCTTTCTAGAGAAACTGGGAAATGTCTTGGAATTGAAGGTAAAAACAGGATGTAGAAATTGTTCATTTAGTCAAAGGCAAACTGTAAGGCAAGTGTTTTTTACATTTTTTTATACTAACATTAAAAACAAGGAGTCATGAGATTGTTACCTTTTAATTCAATGAAAATGCAGAAGGAATGATGTTACTTTGCTGTCCTTTGATACATGAATTCCCAAACTCAGTGTTTGTTAAAACAGCATTTAGCCTCTTGACACTGGTGAAACATTTTTATTAAGTATTTCTTTTTGCGTCTGCAAATTTTTTAAGCTGTGCAATAGTTTGCTGCATTGAAACAAAAGGAGATAGAAAAAGGAGGGAGGGCAAAATTATATGGGAAGTAGTCCTATGTAGTCCTACTAAGTAATTCTAATAAAAGGATACCTGTTTGTGCAGGATGTGGTGATTGGATGGTATGAGATGGAAAAGACCTGCTGGGTAATCTCATCTGACCTCACTCAACCCTCCGCTCCTTGCAAAAAAACAACCAAAGAAACAAAAAAACTTCCACTTCTCCCCACAAAAAGCAACCCCCCAAAGAAACCCCAACTAACAAACAAACAATCAAAACACAAAACAAACAAAAAACCCCCAAAACCCCAAACCCAGCCCCCCAAAAACCACTCCCAAAAAACCAAACCAAAAAACACAAAAAATGAAATCCACAAAAATCCACTGCAACCAAAATAAAAAAAAAAAACACCAAAAAAATGCACCAAAAATACCCCCTAAACAAACAAACAAACAAAAAAGTAAAAGTTAAAATAAATTTAGATTCTGGTCTAAATCATTTATAGTCTGATTAATTGTTTTGAAATCTTTAAAAATCAACTAAGTCTTGCTTGCCTGACCACACTCTTTCCCATCCATACGAAGCTGTTGTGACTCAGTCTCTGAAAAATGACACAGTTGGTGCCATTGGACATCTTGGAATCTTGGCTGTTAAAACACAGTACAATGGCAGAGGGTAGATTTTGTGTCTGAGGAAAAGTGCTTTTTGAAGGGGCTAGTGTTGAATTGAGGTGTTATTTGGTGTCGTATGAAGGACAAGGTTAGAAATAGTAATTAAATTGTCAGGTTGCGTTATCTGATAGAATGTTTCAAACATAAGAGGTTTCTCAGAAATGTGACTGAGGGCAAAAGGAGTGGTACATGGTTACTCTGTATCAGTGTCTCAGCTCTATTTTGCTGATTCAATTTTGCATCCTGCTTCCAGTAACTTTTAACCTGTCAAGTAATAACAGGATTTAGTAGCTAGGAGCAAGGTCTGTTTTGAAATTGTGGGAAACAGACTTTTTTTGGTTTAACACATAATGCTTCCAGGTTTCCTTTCTAATGAAAGTCGTTTGGTGCAATGAGCCATAAGCCTTCAGATCTTATTGTTTAAGTTACTGAAGAAGGATAAAAAAACTTAGCTATAATAACTGGTAGGTAAAACTATCTGATCTAATTTGTAGCTTAAAATTTTTATAAATGCAGCTATTGGTAATATTTAAGGTTCAGATTTTAGAAACTGGCAGGAAACAAAGATAACATTTTATATAGCCCTATGAAGCAGTAAATAAGAAAGATGAGAGAACTGATAATTTTATATGAAAGGATTGTAATCCATAGGCATTGTAAAACATTTTGCAATCTGCAAAATTTTATTTTTAGCTGTGTGCATGTCATGTATTTGCCAGAAGCTGTGATTTAGAAGATTCTTGCTGCAATATTTGAAAGAAATAACAAGGAGCAAAGTAATTCTGAATCTATTAATTAGCACACTCAAGGAAACTGTAGTGCAGCTAAAACCTGGGGATTAATCATCAAAAAAATACAACTTGTGGTCTGAAGAAAAGTTGCACTAAAGGTTTACTGCACTTGGATATAATATTTTTACAAGCTTTGTTTAAATGGGAAGAAGTACAGGGTGTTAGAATTCAACCTGGAAAATGGAAAGAGAAGGAAAAACAGAAGTGGAACCTAGAAGGTTTATTGGCATTTAAGAGTAGTAGTAGCTGGAAGGAGGTAAGTTGCAGAAAAAGGAAGAGATTAAAGAATATAGCTCTCTTTTACATAAGTTAAATCTGATGCTAGAGATGTAAGAAATAAGGAATATTATAGCCCAAAATAAAAGTTAACTGTGATTTACAAATTTACAAAGAAGAGTACTGAATAGGGCGTGGTACTGGAACTTGCTGAGTGGTTTCCACGACATGCAAGGTACCTGTTCAGAGCTTAAATTTGCACCCAAACTGAGGAGGAGGCAACATCAGAAAAGCTGACTGCAGCTACCAAACACAAGAACAGATCCTGCACTTGGAGGAATTTATGTTGTAAAGAACTGGTTTTTATGCTGGCCAGGACCATTAGCCATGTGACTAAATATCATACTGTTTTTAGGAAGTTCTGGAACATTTCTGCATGCCTGAAATAGCAGTGCTATGCAGCAAGTGCCACACAGTCTGCCTTGCTCCTGCTTTTGTTCTTGTTGTCCCAGTTAAAGTTCTGTAGAGAAGTAGAAACTAGAAGTAGAATCTTGGTCCACAAAGATATCAAGAGTTAAGGTTAGCTTTAGATCTGAGGAGAAGTCATGATAGAAGGCAGGTGAAAGGAGAATGAGGTTTGTTTCTAAATCACTGGGGTGGTATTTACAATGTAATATGCACCAGTAGCAAGTAAAGCATTAGAAGTACTTGCTAATAGTGAGCATGGAGAGAAGTGAGCATGGCATTGCTACAAAGATGAAGAGTGAATTGAGGCAAGAGATCAGTGACAGAGCTGCAGCATGCTCACGCTTTGTTCCCAGCTTGATATATAGATTGGTGAAATTTTAGTTTGGTGTCAAACTTAACTAATGCTTACTTAGATACTTTAATTGATGCCCTTTGGAAGTCTAGGAGCTTTGTTAAAACCAAAGAGATTTGAGATGTGTAGGTCTAAGATAATTCTTTATCCTAATCTAAAGTTGGGAGGTATTGATGGGGAATTAGGAGTGCTATGATAATTGGACTGTATATTACATAACAGTATATATTATAACAGAATAACTGAATAATTGTTCCTTAATTTAGGTGTGGCGTGTTGGCTAATATGTAGGGAGTCAAGGGGTAGTTTGCACGTTTTTGAGATGCTAATTAATTTGTGTGGTAGATTTAAGGGCTATTGCCTGACTTCAAAGTTTTTGAGGTAGCCTTTTCGAGTTGGTTTGTGTAATATATTGTGCTGTGTGATTTTGCAATACTGATATTAATGATTATTCTTTTTCAGTTGAAAATGAGAGCTGGAGGAATGAGTGAATCATCAAAATGGAAAAAGCAGAAGAGATCACCTAGGCCCCCTCGACACATAACTAAAGTCTCTGCTGGGACAGAACAGTCAGCAGGCAATGCTACTAATACCACAGGTAAATTGAAATATTTTTCAAGAGACCAGACAACATCCATGCTAGAGCTTTTTTGAATCTGTCTTTATTTCATTTCTCCTACTGTATTATTCTACATGAATTCTTTTCATATTAGTTCTCAGTGACTGTAGCAATAAAACATACCATAGCTTTTCAGGTCCAAGACAAAGAGTTTTCAGGAAATGAAATACATATTGATGAGAAAGGTATGGTCCTGCAGATAACTTGACAGCATGCTTGTGCCTTCAGCATGACTCGTATGGGTAGTTTGGAAAAAAGAGAATGGACCTGGAGAAGTGGCTGAGGTTATGGACAGCCATGTCATGCAGAGGAGTTGGAGGATGCAGCACATAGGTAGAAGAGACTGAGAACAGGAGCACTTAGAAGAGGAGAGCCAAGGGCAGCTAGTGACAGGACAAGGAGACATAGCCGTAAACTGCTCCAGGGGAGGCTTAGTTTGGGCATTAGGAAGAATTTCTTCACTGAAAGGGTGATTAAACATTGAAATGAATTGCCCAGGGAGGTGATGGAGTCACAGTCCCTAGAGGTGTTTAAGGAGAGACTGGATGTGGCACTCAGTGCCATGGTCTGGCTGACATGGTGGTGTTTGGTCATCAGCTGGACTCGATCTCAGAGGTTTTTTCCAGCCTAATTGATTTTGTGATCCGTAAGGAATACGTAGATTCTTGGAGCACTGTCTCATATTTAGAAATAGTAAAAATTCTTCACTGCTCATGTGTCAGATCCATTTGAATTGTAATGCAATTTCATTTGTTTAGGAAGAATTAAAGAAATCTGTCCTGCTTTAGAATCAAGTCAAAATTCCCACCTTGAAGAAATTATTAATTCTTGATGCGAGTATTTAAAGTGGTTGTGCCATTGTATTAAAGAGTAAAGTACATCTTTTGGACTTTTCAGGTTCCTTCCTATGTAAATCCTCTGCACCCTTTTTCTAACTATGTGTTACCTAATTTTCTGAGTCAGTTAGACTTCAACTATTGTGTTAAATTTGGAGAACTGCTAGTATCTCCAGTGTTCATCTATTTAATTCATTAATTCCTAGCAAAAGAGATCTTCATTTATCTGTGTTCTCTTCACATTAGTGTGCTGCTGAGACTATTAGTAGTGTGAAGTAGTAATGTAAGAATTTGATGTTGCTGTGTTTAACATATGAATTTGTGGTTGTGGGACAGAGCAATACTAATCATTTTGCTTCTGTTTCTCAACAGCAAGTGGAGTTGCTTTCATAGATGCTCCTTCTCCAAGCTCCTCTGGGAGCTCAGAAAATGTTTCATCAGTGGTCAGCCCTGTTACAGACAGTGGGTTGGAGTTATCCTCGCAGACAACATCCAAGGAAGACCTGACAGATTTGGACCAAGTCGCTTCTTTGGGACTTAATGCAGGACCACCTTCAAATGAGGCCAAAGTCACTGAAAATCAAAATCAGCCTGAACTCCAGGTGCATGAATATAATTTGCAAAGAAAAGTTCCAACTTCCAGTATAATCACTTCTCCCCACAACTGTAATGCTATTGAGAGGATCATAGAGCTGCAGGGGACCTTTCAGAGCTGCAAATATTTTGAATGGCAAAAATGCTAAGAAGGCTTAAACAGAAGTAGCGTGCTGAAGTTGTGTAGCATTTAAAACAAAACAAAAAAAAAGCAAAATTTTGACTTTAAAGACATTAAGAGCTGATAGGTTATAGGAGTATTTTTGAGGTAAGGTCCTAGAGTTATATAAAGCAGATAAGAACTTGATATAAGTGGAAGGGTAGAGAGAGTTGCAGCTTATATAGAGGCTCTCTTTTTTCTTACATTTTGTTCTTCTGATACTCTTCCATTAGTGGCCTGTGTTGTTTTTATAGTTAAAGATAAATTGCAAACAAATGAGACTATTTTTTTCTCTTGTCAAGTGCTTGTTTAACTCTTCTTTTGCTTCTTTTGTTGTCAAATGACATTTCAATGAAGAACGAAGGTCTGAGGGAGGAGAAGGTCCAGTCAGCTTCTGTCGAGTCTATTCCGGAGGTCCTAGAGGAGTGCACATCTGTAGCAGAACATTCTGACTCTGCCTCAGTTCATGACATGGACTATGTAAACCCCCGGGGAGTACGTTTTACTCAGTCTTCCCAAAAAGAAGGTGAGAGGTGGGCAATGCTGCTGAAGTCCTGTCTCATTTCCACTGTTTTGTTTCACCTTCTGCCAAGAGGCTGATAAGCTCCCATTCCTTAGCAGGTCCATAGCAATTCAAATTTTGACACTTGCTAGGCACCTTCAAAAAGCAAAAAGAAAATTTAGATTGCTAATCTCTCCTTTTTCTTTAGGAGCAGCTCTGGTCCCATATGGGTTGCCCTGTATTAGAGAACTGTTCCGCTTTCTCATCTCGCTCACCAACCCGCATGACCGCCACAACTCTGAGGTGATGATCCACATGGGGTTGCAGCTGTTGACTGTTGCCCTGGAGTCAGCACCCATCGCAAACTGTCAGTCCCTTTTGGGACTCGTGAAGGAGGAGCTGTGTCGGCACCTATTTCAAGTGAGTCTGGCTTATGCTCACGTGGAATATGGCATTGGGGAGTCAGATATGAATTTCCATTGAAGAGTGTATTGAAATTTAGTGCTATGAGGTTTGGCAGGTCTGCAAACAAGCTCTCTCCTGCACTGCAATGAGAGCTCTGAATTGAACCAAACAGCGCTGTTGCAAAGCCAGAGAGGTTGTCATGCTATTTTCTGCAGACCAGGGCCTAGAAGGATGAGCGTAATTTGAATGAATTGTTACTGTGGGATAACACTGGGTTTTGCCATAATTGGTTTTGAGGTAATTATGGATGAAAGTTACCAGCTTAGTAGTAGGCAGAACCTTTGGGAGGTACCAAGCTATTAATTGTCCTGGGGTCATCTCAAAAGCAGGTCCTCTCCCAGGTTCCTTCACCAAGTGTCTCTGTGGACTTGGTAAAAGAACCAAGTTGTAGTAGGCAAAATGTTACCACACAAAGATGAGAATTAAGTATATTCATCCTCACTAGCAAAAAGTGGGACCAGGAGGTCGAACAAGGGATTGTTTTTTAAAATATCATTGCCATGGGGTGGGGGGCAGAGTGTGGATCTTTGGTTGGTTGCAGGTGATGCCTACAGTGCCGTAGTACTGCTACTTATAGCACATAATGACTTGCCTTTGTAATTCTTAAAGGGCTTTTTGTTTCTTGTTCAGCTGCTGAGTGTTGAACGGCTCAATCTGTATGCAGCCTCCCTCAGGGTGTGCTTTCTTCTCTTTGAGAGTATGAGGGAACATCTGAAATTCCAGCTGGAGGTGAGTTTTTTGAGTGTCACGGGGCGCCTTGTAATAGTTTATGGCCTTCAGTTAAATGCATATATCTGGACAATAAAATAGAGTCTAAGTGTCAAATTATGATTGTATAAATGACTCAGTGTTATGGGTAGGCTGCATAGGCCTTTTTGTGTTGGAAAATCAAATGTCTTGGAGGCTGGTGTACTATGCTGCCTGCCTTCAGACTGTTTTTTGAGAAATCTAGATCCAGGTGCACTGAACGGTAGAACTATTTGAAATCTTTTTACAGCCTCCTTCAGAATGAGCTATCATTAAAGACAGAATGTTATGGGGGAAGGTGAAGCTTAAATCTCCCTCTGCAGTCCTCCATGCTATTGACTGTCCTGCTTTTTTTCTTTCCTTAAACTGAGCTGCCCTGTGTTTCTGCCAGATGTATATCAAGAAGCTGATGGAAATAATCACTGTGGAAAACCCAAAGATGCCCTATGAAATGAAGGAGATGGCTTTGGAAGCCATTGTTCAGCTGTGGAGGATTCCCAGTTTTGTGACGGAGCTGTACATTAACTACGACTGCGACTACTACTGTGCCAACCTCTTCGAGGAGCTCACCAAGCTGCTCTCCAAGGTGCTGAACCGTGGGGGGCAGGGAGGGGGCAGCCTCGGGGTGACTCAGGGCAGAACTTAACTGTGGGAGTGGTCAAACGGTCCCGGGTGAGTATGAGGAACACCGTTGAACATTTGGAAGCAGAAGAGGAAAAGCGTTACTGTGACGCAGATAGCAGCACACAGTAACACACACAACAGGTGTTCAGGTAGAGAAGAAGAAAGGAAGTCTCTAGTTTATTGTTGACTTCATGTATCTAAGTTTCTGGACAGTGATCAGAGATTGGACAGAGAAGTTACCACCTCTCCATCTTCACTGGTCACTTGAGAAGTCCATCAGGTGATATCTTTTACAAAGGAATGCAAACATGATTCTTGTTTATCTTACAATTCATGAGAACTGACTCCACTATACTAAAACAAATCAGAAGGCTTATTTTCAGGGACAACATCAAAGAATAGTCATGATGCTTTAATAATATCAGAGCAAATAAATTATCAAATACAAGCTAGAAAGCTTAGTCTGTTTTGTTCTAGCTTTTTGCCTTCCTCAAGTTATGGGGGAAAACTTACTTGCCTTGTTTGAGTGAGAGAGTCATGAAAGTTGACTAATCCTTACGTCTTATTTCCCAGAATGCCTTTCCAGTTTCTGGACAGCTGTATACTGTCCATCTGCTGTCTCTGGAAGCATTGCTGACAGTGATCGATAGCACTGAGGCACATTGCCAGGCCAAAGTGCTGAATAACATACATCAACAAGAGAAGGAAGTTGTCAAACCCAGCCCAGAAACCGTCAACAGCACCAAAGAAACAAGCAATAGTAAGACCACTTTCTTTGATATTTTAATATTAAGCTTAGTCGTGTGCTAAACTTGGAGATCTCATTTTGGTTGCTGACATAGTAAACTCCTTAAATATATATTTTCAGTCTTCCTGTTGCATGTTTTATAACTACACACTGATGTTAATAACCTTGCTATTTGTAAAATTTGCAGACATTAAGATTTGTCTCTCATGAAGCTTTATATAAAGGCCATGTCAAGACTGGCAATGACAACAGAACGAGGTTATGCTAGGGAATTCATGTAGACAAAATACTGAGGATACTGCAAAGTCATGGTTGCTAGAAGGAACTCCTTTGAATAAGCACATGTTCAGTTTAGAGTGATCAGTTCACGATTTCCTTGTTGATAGCTTTTTTCCTTGGCTTATGGGTTTGTTTCTGAGTGGGTGTTTGGTTTGGAATTTTTTGTGGGTTTTGTTTGTTTGTTTGCTTGTTCACTTGTTTTAACTTCTACAGATATTGAGAGAGTGTTCAGTGAGGGAAAATCTTCCAGTGCAGTCTCAGAGCCAGCTGGGGCATGTCCTCCCACCAGTGGATGCTTTATGGCTGACCAGATGAAGGAGAGCTGCATGGAATTGGAAGGAGGAAGTGAAGCAGGTAATAGCCTCAGCAGTAGCCTGACACAATACCCTGGGTGTCTCTATCCTAAGAATGGTCCTGACATTGGCTGGCAGGTCCTGCTACAGTGCAGACCATTGTAGCTATTGTGTTCAAAACTGGGAGGAGCTATATGGTGAATGTATGTTTATTAAATGTGTGCTGTTTATGCCTACTAGATGTTGAATTTCTTCTGGGAGGAATTAGATCTGGTGGATCACCTTGGGTCAAAAGCGTGTGAATTCATAACAGTGCTTAAAGTTTTGAAGGAAGTTAGGGGCTCTCCAGGGAATCAGTAATGTAGGTAGCCAAAATAGCCAGAAAATTAAATCTTGTGGCTGTGTGAAATTGTCTGGGACAAGAAGCTACTATGCAGTTATGCTGAAGAAAATGTGGGTGGGAGGAATGTAGTAATTAAATTGAAGTGGGACTGCCATTTGCAGGACAGCGTATTGCAGCAAAGACACCATGACTGAAAGTTACTGTGGGACACTCTTGCCTGAGAGCATATACTCTGGGGATAGGTTTGACTGTAATGATGCTTTGTCATTCTAGCTGAGAAGAGTATCTCCAGGAAACCTACTCGATTTTCTTGTATCCTTCCAAGTCCTCAGGAACTTATGCAGATTAAGAACAAGAAGAAGGTATGGTTTGAAATATACTACAAGTGGATCTTTGAGTGTTCTCCTCATTTCCCATTTCCCAGTGAGCTTTGCATGACTGGTCATATCTCAGAAATTTGGAGTTCTGGTCTCTGCTTATCAGAATTAAGGAGTCAGCCACTGAAAATCCTGCTACACTGTAGAGACAGCAGTGATTATTACCTGTTCTGGATTAGCTGTACTGAAGGTTGCAAGAGCTGTTGGGGAAAAATTGTGGCATAGATCGTAAGTTTGGTCCATCTGATTTTTGGGTGGGAAAGTCTCTGGATATAGTTTTTTTATATGGAGATAATCAGGTACTTTGATCAAAAAAGGCAGCTTCCTTACTCTTACCAAAGATGTAAATGGAGAGCGTACCAAGAGGCCTGTAGAAGAAATTAACTGGTCTGCTATTCTGATTTGGTGATTCCTATGTTTGCTTTGTCATAAGGATAACCAGAAAGATTGTCTTGATTGTGGTAAAGCTGTTCTTTGTTTTCAGAGTCTGTTTCCTTGAACCTCATTAATCCAAGTTATAGTCCAAACTTCATATAACTTTTCTATTCCCTGAGTGGGTCCAGTGTTGATAAAGGTACTGCATTCTAATGGCTTTGTATTTATCTGCTGTCCTGTGTCAAATATCTGGTACTGGCCTGCTCTTTCATCTCCAGAGACAGTGGATAAGTATATCTTAAGTCCCTAGGAGTTACATGGGACTGTTCAGGTTTTTTTTGTTGTGTGTTTCTTGAGATTTTTTCCATTCACATATGTTCTTTGTACTTATTTTGTTCCCTTTGCACAACATATGCATGAGATAGGCTTGTTTCAGATGTGAGAGATTACGAAGTTTCAGTGTGAAAATAATGCATGTTCTGAATAAAACATGCGTGGCTGTAGTAGTTGTGGGTAAGGAGATGATATAGTAGAAAAGAAACTAATGTCTTTGAAGGATTCGCTGGTGGTAAAAGAGAAAGGGTTTTTTGTTTGTATCTGACTAAAAGGCTCCTGCCTTCTCTCTCCAGCATAGGTGGCTTTATTTTACATTTTTATAAGGGATTGGAAGTCATATTTGTTTAAACTTACTTAATCAAAAATAAAAGACGATACAATACACCTCTTTCTGCTGCCATACTGATCTGTGCTTTGTGATCCACTCTGGCAGTCTCTGGATCTGAGTGTAATTTAATGCATTGGTTTCTCTCTAGGAAGTTTACTGTACTTGGTAACTTTCTTCTTTACCTGCAACACAGTGCTGCAGTAGGGTAAGGGTAACTGGCTTCCCCAGCCACAGGGACAGTGGTGGGAAGTTGCAATCAGCAGAGTCTTCAAAGGAACCACTGAGTTTTGGCCCTAAATCTTACTTTCATAGCAACTTTGCTGGATGGACTCTGAAAGTCCATTTTTGAGAAGGGAGCTTGCATAGTGCTTCCTCTGTTCTAAATAAAAACCTTTGGTAATATTCTGGCTTTGCTCTGTTGGAAAACAAGTTTAGAAGAAATTACAAGTAGAGGGCAGGAAGATGTTAATAAATCTCTTGAGTTTTCCCAGGGAAAATCGATTTCTGACTAAATCTCCTACTGGTTTCATCATAAGCACATAAACAGGGCACACCAAACTCTCAGCTTTAGTTATGTTGATGCTGACCTGGCATCAGCATGTTCTACTTCTTTTAACCTCTGAAGCAGTAAACATTACCATAGTTGGAAGGAAGAAAAAAGCTAAATAAAAGCAGAAAAGTACAAATTGTGCATCAAACAGAAAGGTTTCTGTGATGTTTCCAAAGGCTGTGACCAGAAGCTCAGAAGCACAAGACTGACATGATTGTAAATGCAGTGCAATCTGCCAGCAGGCTGGTCTCCTTTCAAGTGGTTTTAAGAAATCTGTGGACTCGACCAGTCCATAGGATATCCTTTCTCTTGGGTTTCAGGATTTACAGCTAAATAAAAATGCTGCTAGTGTAATACAGTCCCTTCAGGCCTGTTAGACCAGGGCAGTGCATGGGTATATCTTTTGTTGTGGCCTCACTGGGTCTTTGTGCACTCCATGCTGTTTCAGGGTCTGTGTTTCATTGCAATTTTGAGGATGTTCACACAGGCAGGGAAGCAGAGACCTGGCTGGTAGCTTCTGAGGTACTGAGAAACCCAGGGGAGCTAATAATCATGATGGTCACGAATTTAGTTCACTAGGTCATTGCTAGCATTCTGGTCGTGATAGGAGCTAACAGGGAACTGACATTTATTCTAGTTCCTTAGTAAAGTTCATACCATTGTTTGTGCTTTTGGGTTTTCTGAACACCACCAAGAACATTCGGTTAACCCTTTCTTAGTTGTTTTATTACACTATGACTATGGTACGGTCTAGTTTCTTAGGAGGGCAGATTAGGTGACTTCCTTTCAGAACCAAATATATAGCTGCTCTTCCCAGCCTACAGATAACCTCGCAGGCTGGAATACCAGGTGTTCCTGGGACTAACTCTCAATAGGAGAATGTTTGCTAGTTCTTGGTTTTATTTTTTGCAGCATTTCTTCCTTATACCTGCTGAATAAGTGCTGAGGATTCTTGCTGGCTCTATCCTGATGGTGAGCTAGTTAAGAGAACCTGGAGCCCAAGGGACAGGAAGGGACGATAGAGCAGTGCTGCTGTTGTAACTGTGTAGGGCTGATCTTGCCACATGCCTGGTGTTTATCTGCTCTGTTTACAAATGAGAGCAGGTGAGGCATTTGAAGTATCAGAGCTTATTGCTTGGTTAGATGTTAAAACATTTCAGAGATGGCAGCTCGTGTTTGTTCTGTCCAGTACTACGTGATGGTGAAACCTTGTGATGAATGCAGGTTTTCTGTCCTTCATTAGTCTTTTTCCTGGAGTACATAGTACTGTAAACCTGATCATGCTGAGGCTGATCTCTCTTTTGTTTTGTTTTTGGTTCAAATGTCAAGAACAATCTAAAGTAAAAAAATGCACTTCAAGCTGTAATTATCAGAATGTCTCCTGCAGCTCCTGATAACCGGCACAGAGCAGTTCAACCAAAAGCCAAAGAAAGGAATACAGTTTCTGCAGGAGAAAAACCTTCTTGCCACCCCCATTGACAACAATGAAGTGGCCAGGTGGTTAAGGGAAAACCCTCGCCTGGACAAAAAGATGATTGGGGAATTTGTGAGTGACCGTAAGAACATAGACTTGCTGGAAAGCTTTGTTGGGTGAGTATGTTTCTGTCTCTCTAGTCAGAAAGCAGTGAAAGTTGAGAGTTTAGTAATAAAAAAAGCAGTGGAAGGATAGTTCCTGGAGGCATTGGATTTCTATCACTTGGTTCTCTCTGTACTGCCATGCCTTAATTCTGTGCATCTCTTGCACACGGTGACATCTTAGATATAGAAAAGTATGATATTCGAGCGCCTTTCAGCAGGGCCAGTCTCTGCGAAGACTAGAGAGATGATTACATACATAATCACTTGTAAGATTGTTGACTCTCTTTTATTGTTTTTGGCTGTTCATGGTGTATTTCTTTTCTTCTTTCCTCACCCTCCTCTCTACTGTCTAAGCAAACAAGATTGTAGTTATTAAGTTTATCCTACCTTTCCATCCTGTTTCAGCTTCTCATTGCATTTCATTGTTTTTGCAGGACTTTCAGTTTCCAAGGTTTAAGGCTGGATGAAGCTTTACGACTTTATCTAGAGGCCTTTAGATTACCAGGAGAGGCACCTGTAATTCACAGACTGTTAGAAGCCTTCACAGAACATTGGAGGGTGTGTACTTGGTGGCAGAAAGCTCAAAACCTTGTTCTTTCTTGTCCATCTGCTTGCCATGATGGACATGTCAGATCAAATGGCCTATATAACTGTGCTCTGCAAGCAGCAGCTGTTGTTTTGTAGGAGCTGGCAGTGGTAAATAGATTCCTGGGCTGCTTTTTAGAAGCTGGAGCCAGAACCTGTGATTTTTGTTTGTCCCAGAGATGATTCAGTACGTGGTTAGGAAAATGTCTGTTTTGGTCACTGATGTCACTGTTCCTGTAGGATTAATTTGTGCATATATTTTCCTTTCAGAAATCAAACGGATCTCCTTTTGCTAATAGTGATGCGTGCTTTGCCCTGGCCTATGCAGTTATTATGCTGAACACTGACCAGCACAACCACAATGTCCGCAAGCAGAATGTCCCAATGACTCTGGAGGTGGGTGTTTCCAGTGCAGGCATCTGTCTTCTCTGGCTTTGAAAACAGTATAATACCTCTTTTTTAGCTCAGTGGCATTGTCTCTTTTCTTTGGCCTTCTTCACTCATGTACACAGTATGCTGGAGTGTGGCACCAGAGCTGAGTACAATTTGAGAGAGTAGCTGTAGGCAAGAGACAGCCTGAAAAAATAGGGGCTTGCCAGAAAACAGCAAATTCTTCAAGAGGCTTGTGTTTGTGTGAGCAATCTGTATCCTCAGACAGAGTAATGTGGAGAAGATGGTTGCACTGCTGTGTGCTTCTAGAGAGTTCAAGTCACGTGAGTGCCAGTGCAGTGGTACAGGCCTGCCGTTCTGATGTCCAGCCTCAGCTAAGTACATGTTGTGTCTCTGCTCTTCCCTTGTGAGCGTAGACAGGAGACGCCGCACACTACTCCATGGATAGTGTTTACCTTTGAATTTTGAGTCTGCTTGTTGAACAGTGCAGGAAAATCTCCTTCCGGCCCCATGAAAAACAAATGGAATTCTGATCCTAGCCACACAGTTAAAGTTGGAGATTCTGGAGATTCTAGGAATTAATGTTCATGTAACTTTTTTCAGGAGTTTCGGAAGAACCTGAAAGGTGTGAATGGAGGCAAAGACTTTGAACAGGACATCCTGGAAGACATGTATCATGCCATCAAGTAAGATTTAAACTGCCATCTCATGTATTCAGAGAGCAAAGTAGAGTTGTTGGGTCAGTGAGATATCTAGAGAGTATGGAGAGAGACTCACCAGTCATGTGCCTGTTTGCCTCAGACCAAATTCCAGCTCACTGTGGGGCTGTGGTAAACAAGCCTGTCACAGCAATTACAATTGGATTTGTATCTTGGATTTTTGCCATGATAGTTCAATCCAGATCTTAAAATAAATTTTAAAAAATGTTGCTTCTATGAATATGGAAAATTATGGTTGAGCAAGCCCAGTAAATGTGAAATGCTGTATCTAAGAAGGCTCTGTTCTCCAGACCAGACCTTTAGACTTTTTTAGAGCTTTTTATGTGGTTCAAGAGATAGTCTCATCCCCAGGGCAGCACTTGTGCCCTGACACAACATATCCAGGTCTCTGTTTCATATATTCTGCTTTTGATCTCTTCATATGAGGCTGCCTCTTCTGCTACCCCTGAAGCTCTTGGCACACAGAACAGTATTTGAGGAGAGTTCCTGGTGACTGAGGCCTTTTAGTGCACAAGCTAGCTTTGGGTGGGAAGCTTTAATAATAGCTCAGAAATCAGTAAATCAGTAAATCTAGGCCCAGCCTATTTGAAGATGAGAGGGTTATGTCTCTGAGGAGACAGGATGTGACTCTCAGCTGATTTCCATCTGCAGTGGCAGGCAGTTGCTGGTGCTGGAAGCACGGCAGTGTGATTAGGGTGACCCTTCCTTTTGAACCTATTCCAGGAAGATGGGGTGATGTCTGTACTGAATATCTTGAAGTTCTTCAAGACGTAGCTCTACCTTTCAAAGAGACCTCTAGTTTTGATTGGCCTCTCTCCCTTGAGGATGTTCTTAGTGTTTGGAATAGTACACTGAGCATATACACGTATCTTTATTACCCAGTGCCCCTATCCCAGTCTATTTCCCTTTATCCCCCCTTCATCAGATATTTCAGCTTTTCTGGTATGATCTATGATTAGAATAATAGATGTATCATTTCTGTACTTCTGTATACATTTGTATTACTCCCATCTCAGGTAGATTGCCCCAGTATCATAGTTGAGATTGAGGAACTATTTGTTTATTTGTATTATTCGGTGAAAAAATAAGACTGCAATCTGTATGAAGTAGTGTGTAATCTCTTCAGGGTCTTAGCATTTCACTTTTGACCACATTTTCATTTCCTGAAACCTTCCAAGTAAACCCATTCACTTGCTTCTGTTAAATTCAATCATATAGGAAATTTTAGAAATAATGCACTGTTTACTGCAAACTTACTTTCCTATATTATCCCAGTAATAACAGCTTGTGTCAAAATATGCCAGCACCTGAAACTGAGAAGAGCTTATTTCTTATGCATAAATCAGGAGCAGTATTTATAGTTGTTGTTAGCTCATGAAATTTGCCTCTTTGGCGATTGAAATGTGTAATTTTTTTTATTGTTGCAGAAAGAGCTCTTCTTTTCAGCTGTAATCTGCTATTCTTCGTGGTTTTGAGGCTCTTGTTCACTTAGTTGGTCATTTGCAGAGGATTTTCTCTTGTGTATTGATACCCAAGTCTAGATAGTATTGTATTTAGGCTTTGTATGTTTTAGTCTAGGATTGCAAGCAGTGCTTGGTATGAATTGTAATTGTTTTATTACTGTAACTTCATCCAAGTTAGAGTAAGGAGCTGTGGTACCCTGGTTATAAATCACTCATCATACTTTTGTTTTCTTGTTTTATTTTTAATTTTATACTACTTTCCTTTCTAATATTTGATTTTGGCATAATACGAATATTTCCATTATTCTTATACAAAGATACTCTTGCCTGCTGGTGACAGCAACAGTGTAACTATTTAATTTTACCTGGGAATAATGATATGAAGAGAACACTCTTAACAGGTTGAGAGTAGAATGGTGGTTGAAGTTTTGCCAATGTGCTGTCCCGAATTTCCCATTGTTTAATAGCACTATGTGTTGTGTTTTCCCTTGCAGCAGTAGATAGCTGATTCTTAATACTGACCTTACACAGTTGCTGCAGTTTGATTTTGAGAACTACCAGACTTTGTATTCAGGATATCTAAGATGGGCAGGTGAAGCAGGGAGGCCTAGGAAAACAGAATGTTTCATGAGCTGGCAAAACCATTCCAGAATAGGTATTGCTTAGCTCAGGGACTATGTAATGAAAGATACTGTGTAAATGTTAGGTTTGGCTCAGAATGAAAAATTCAATCTTTCTGCTTTCCTCCTTTTTAGAAATGATGAGATAGTGATGCCAGAAGAACAGACGGGTCTGGTGAAGGAAAACTATATCTGGAATGTCCTGCTACATCGTGGTGCCACTGATGAAGGAATATTTCTCCATGTGCCTCCTGGAAGCTATGACCATGACCTCTTCACCATGACATGGGGGCCCACCATTGCAGCACTTTCTTATGTTTTTGACAAGAGCTTAGAGGAAACCATAATCCAGAAGGCTATCTCTGGTTTCAGGTAAGTCTTACCTTCATGAAGGCCTGGAAGAGTAGAAGTGGGACCATTGGCTCCTGTTCATCTGCTAGAGAGGCTTCACAGTGAATATCAAATATTGCTTTTCGTAGCAATTGAAAAGCACTTTTTTATGACCTACGATCCTCTGGTGTTCTGTCATTTGTATCAGTTCCTCCCATCTTGGCCTCTCTGGCTTGCCAGTCACTGTTAGGCTTGACTGCTGTGTTGTAGTAAATCAAAGTGCTCAGGGTACATATTTTTAAACTCCAACCTGGTTACATTTAAAGGACTTACTGACATGGCTAGGCTGTTTAGAAGTGAGGGGGAAAACTCACTCAACTTGCACAGTGAGGCTGACAAAATCTCCATGTAGGAACAAAACCTTTCATGTGTATGAGTCCATAGCTGTGTCTGAATGGGATGGGGGATTTTTTTTTTCCTTCCTAGATACCAGTAGTCAATCTGTGATCAACTCTTTTGGAATGATCTTTGGTCAAATTATGTCTTAAGCATAGTTGTAAAGCTTTGTCAGTACACTGCTGTAGCCGTGATATGTTGGAAACTGGACTTAACACTACCACCAATCTCAGCAACTCTCATGTCAGGACAGGAGGTTGAATATAATGCTCAGGTGCAAGTTGTCTGTCTGTTTAGACTTACTTTTTTAAATTGATGCTTGCATCAACATAGACAAATATCAGTATCTATGGATAAGGATTGAGCTTATTTAAGCAATAATAGTAGACTTCTATACATAAGCATTCATTATGGATGGATGGAGAGGAAGGTCTAAAATGTCAACAGAGAGGGTCTCAGATTTGCTGTCCTGTAGACAGACTTGTTTGTGCTGACTTAGTACATTATTTTCTGTTTTCTTCTTGACCCAGGAAATGTGCAATGATTTCTGCTCACTATGGCCTTAGCGATGTGTTTGACAATCTCATAATTTCTCTCTGCAAGTTTACAGCTCTCAGCAGTGAGGTAAGTTTGCAAAGAGGGGAAAGAAGCATAACTTCTATTACACTGGAGTTCTCTTCCTCTATTAAGCAGAAATATTTGCTTATTTTAGTTACTATTGTATCTGTAAGTATGTATCAGCCCCTGCCCAGAGTTTTCTGGAGCAAGTAATGGGAAATGTGTAGTGAAGTGGAACTACCATAGGACAGGTTCAAATATGCAAATTTTCTTTTACGCACAAGTGTCAGTTTGTGCAGAGCAGAATGCCTTGATGTAGAATTGTTTATTCACCTATTTGATCTGAAGAGACTTAGATCTCCCTGTGATCCCAAGCAAGTTCATACATTTCAAATATTGACTATTCAATTACAGGGTTTATGCAGTGCCAAGAGGGACTGTTTCGTGAGATGTCCTTTCAAAGTGTAGGAGCTATGTAGATGCACAGCATAAGCATAAAGGGGTTAGAAAAACAAACTTTGAATTGTCAGTTGGGGTGTGGACTCTGGTAATAAGATCAGCTGTTAGCCCCACATTTGGCAAGCCGTGAAGACTCTTTCTTTGGGGTGTACCATGAGAATAAATTCAACGTGCTGTGGTTATTATTACCCAAATCTATTTGTGTGCTACAGGATCCTCCTGTTTTTCCCCAGAGTGTTATTGTGTGGCAGACCATGCTGTGTACTAAGGAGTAAATTACAGCAATTCCTGTAAAGGGTCAGAACGCCCAAAGGATCTCACAGTATTGCTCTCAGAACCGGTGCAAGACCCACAGTGAGCAGAACAGAAATGAAACACATACAGGAAAGGGAAACACTGAAAGCATGGGAGTAAAAAGGCCAACAGAGGTGAATGTTTTAAAAGACAAATCCCAAGCAGAGGGTTTGCTTTAGAGTCTGTCTTCCTTCACAGCTCACAACAGTAAAGATGCAGTATTTGATCATCCTCAGGCACACCAGACCTTGAGACTACCAATAGGTAACACAAGCAGAGGAATGTCTGCCATGAAACAGTTTGACACAGATTTACACAGCAGAAACAACTAGACTAGACTAAGCCCTCAGATGCACCAGCTATTAGCTGCATCCCATCTATTTGTGAGACTGGAATCTGGAGTGGTCCAAGTTAATTAAGTAAGCATATCTTTTGGTGATGACATAGAATCAGGGACTTCTGGACTTGAAGAAGGCTGAGTTCTTATCTTTGGCCAGATTCCAAGTACTTGATTGCTTTCTGGAGTCCTAGATTCCTGTAAGGCTTGGAGACAGTAGTAGAATAGGACAACTGAACAAACATTTAAGTGTCTGGAGGAAGGAGAGGATGACAGGCCATCTTCAGATGGCTGAAGAGTCAAAGCAGGCATCTTCTCCATGCATAGCAATTACTGTGAGTGGCGACTTTGAAAGAAGGGAAATGGAAAGGAACAATGGAGGGAGTTTAAGTGATTAGGAAGAATGAGTGCCCCACTTCATGATCCATAGTTAAGACTCATACTGACTGAGTATGTAAGTAGTAGCAAAACCTGTGTGCGTGGTTTTCAGTGATGTGGCTTCTTGCCACAGAGCAAAATCAGGCATATTGCTGTTTGCACCCTGATACTTCAGAGATACATGTATTCGTGTAGTTTCCTCATAGCAACAACGGAAAAAACCCAAATTGGTTGTTGCATTTCTGCCAGATTTAAAATTGGCACTTCTAATGGAGTTTGCTTCTAAATCAAAGACCCATGTTGATAACAGTTTTGCTATCACTTTGGCTGAAGCAAGAGATAGTTTTTCTGAACTTCAAATCTGAGATAGGATACATTGACTCCTTCAATCCCTTGTCTTCCCTTCCATTCTAGGTGAGGGAGTAAGTATGGATTTTGTCCACATAAACAAGAGAATGGCAAAGCCCATCTCTTCTCAAAAAGAAGATTGCAGTGACCTTAAGTAACTGCAGAATTATGGAGCATTTTACACTGTTTGATATTAGCACACATCGTTGCTGGGTTTTTTTCTTGGTTTGGCAGTGTATGCTTGGTTGATTTCAATGACTTAGCACACGTTTTGTATTTTGAAAAGCTGTGAGTGTGTTGAACAGATTGTGAGGATTTGAGATCCAGCAATCGTTGGCAGAGACTCCATGTTAGCATTGAATTACTTTGAATCTTGAATCTTGCTGTTAGGTAGTGGTAGGAGTAATTTTGCAAGTCAGTAATGGTTTTGCCCATAGCTTCCTTCTCTAACAGCACGCAGAGTAATTGCTGATTCCAGAGGAGATGCAGTACTTCTTGTAGAAGGCTTTGATCCTGAGCTGAGTTCCTGTAGCAGGATAAATTAGTGGGTTTTCAGCAAGCACTTTCAAAATGTTCTGAGTTGTCATTCTTGGGGAATTTATATCTAGGTGGTTCAGTGATTGTATCAGGTAAGCTACCTTGTCCTTGTTTTTGTGCAAAGTGAATGTGAGCTGAGTTATCCAAGCATCGTACAGAGAATTGTTATCTTTCCCATAAGTGTCTGAAGTGTCTGTCCTCATTTCTGTTGAAAAGAAAACATCTCTTTCTGACTGATTGCTGCTGCCTCTTCTTCCCTGCAGTCTATTGAGAACCTGCCCACTGTTTTTGGAAGTAATCCCAAGGCCCATATTGCAGCAAAGACAGTGTTTCACTTGGCCCATCGCCATGGTGACATCCTGCGAGAGGGCTGGAAAAACATCATGGAGGCCATGCTACAGCTTTTCCGAGCAGAGCTGCTGCCCAAGGCCATGGTGGAGGTAATAATTAGCTGGCTGGTGGATAGCTGAAGAGTTAGGGGAGTGGGAAGCTGGCTTTTCATAGAGCCAGTTCCAAAAGTAGGAGAGCTCTCTTGCGAAGGCCTGGCTTTGGTAAAGTGTGTACAGAACTTGGAAGCCTGTGAAGGGTATAGTGTTCAAGTTATGTGCAGCCTCTTTTGTAGCTTGTTTCATTTTTTCTCATTTTATTTCTTGTTAGACTTGAGGAATTCCAGCATTTAATTTACTTGAACAGATTTTGAATGTTGTGCAGAAGAGGGAGATGCTTATAGGCATGAAGTACTAGAGCACTGCATTGGTGTTACCAGATGAGTGGCACTTTACAGACAGAATAGTGCGGTGAAGAGCTGGGTTTGACTGAACACATATGGGCTGTTTGGTGTAGTGTTTCATAACTAAGAGAAATATAATGGGTTTGGGGAGGAAGGCTATAAAGAAGTGGACAATTTGTCATAAGCATGTTCTGGTCTGTGTTCCAGGTTGAGGACTTTGTGGATCCTAATGGAAAAATCTATCTGCAACGTGAGGAGACACCATCTAACCGGTGAGTGGTTTGATGTCCCAAGCAGTCTTTTTTGTTGGAAAGGCTGGAAAATGACATGATTTCTTGTTTTCTTACCGATGCTGGTGTCTTCTGGTTTCAGTGGTGAATCAACAGTACTAAGTTTTGTTAGCTGGCTCACCCTCAGTGGGACAGAGCAATCTGGTATGAGAGGGCCATCTACGGAAACACAGGAGGCAAAGCGAGCGGCTTTGGAATGCATAAAGGTAATCTATAGACTGTGGAAGAGCCTGGGTTTTTTTTGGTGACAATACTGTGTGGGTAACAGGCAACAGAAGCATAAGTACCGCATGCTGATTGGCAGTATTGCGGGTAACAGGAGACTTGAGAACTGACAGAATCTACAGAGGAGTCTATCTGGATTGACAGCCAAATGGTCTTTTGTGCTGCTCTGCACAAAGGTACTAACACATCAAAACAGGAATGATTCCTCAGGCTGGGATCTGCCCTGGGTGTCACAGTCCTGTATTTAAAGACTAATGAATTCTCAAACAACCAATCTTTTCCAAGATAGTGTAAAGGTATATGGTGCCAGCAAAACCTGAACCTGGGGCTTGACCAGTGTGTGGCCAGAGGAGTTATCTGATAAAATCTGTCTAGCACAGATCAGGTCTGTTAAAAGTAATCGATGTTCAAGAGCAAACTAGTTGGAAGAAGTTTTCCTTCAGAAAATAACAACTATCTGTGTATTTCCTGTGAACATGATGTATTTCTGGAGGATCTGTTTGTGTACCTTCCATAGCCCCCAGATAAACAGCTGTCCTTTCTGTATTTTGCAGCAATGTGATCCTGAGAAGTTGATCACAGAAAGCAAATTTCTCCAACTTGAATCCCTCCAGGAGCTCATGAAGGTGAGAGAGATATTGGGTAAGGGACTGGACAGTAGTGGAACAAATACGCTATGCATGATAGTGGATATGCGCTGTGTGCTCACTTAACTCCTGTGTCCTCAGAGGAGGTCTTGGAACTATTTGGGATGTGAAACTAATCTTTAGTTCACCTGTTAAAAGTAACTTCTGTGCTGACAGACACAAATTGCTCTGGCAGTAGAATAAAACATTAAATTGTGGAATGCACTCTTAAGAGCCTTGAGAACTCTTGGCAAGTGTATGAAAGTATTTGTAGTTCTGTGTCAGAGCTTAAAGATTTTCATCATTTCAGGTGTGCTGTGTATCTAATGAGTGCATTCTAAAAGGCCACTCTAGAGGCAAGAGCTGTACAGAAATATTTGACAGTGTGTCCCCTAAGTACCTGGTAGTCTGGGTACCTATGGTACCTGGCTGCTGTGGGAGATATAATAAGGCTGGACTCATTAGCCTTTGGGCTAGAGAAGCTCATCTCCCTGGGAGGTGAATGTCAGCTCAGTTCCAGGGGAACATTGTGCTCCCGCTCCGACTATGTCAGGAATTCTCCCCTCATATACAAGCTGATGGCCTGAGAAGAGTAACTCCAGTATTTGTAGTCACTCTTAGGTATTCCTGCTTTTTCCATACTTCACATATCATTAGCAAGAAGCTGCTAGATACCAGAGTTCCTCTCCATCTGAGACACTTTGTCAAAGTTTAACATTGTTTAAGCTCATACTGCATTTTGCATAATAAAAAAAATTATTTTTCCATAGATTTAATTTGACCTCTGCCCAATGCCTTTGACTATGAATGACCTCACTAGGCCGTGGAATTTTGGCCAGACTTAAAACATTCTGTTGGTTCCACATTTTTGGGAGCTTGTGATTCATAAAAATATCATGGCTCTTCCAGGCTCTAATCTCTGTGACTCCTGATGAGGAGACATATGATGAAGAAGATGCAGCCTTCTGCTTGGAGATGCTTCTGCGGATTGTTCTAGAGAATAGGTATGACCTTGAAATATATGCACATTGACTGTAATGTCCCTGCTTTACTGCAGCTGCTGCCTGGGTCCAGGGAATGAGTTCCTTAAGTCCATGATTCACCAGCTGAAGCAGCATGTGACTGTAATTTCAGGGCTTAACAATTCCCCTCTAGCATGTGCAAACAGAAAGGCTATTAGCTCATGAATTAGTGCTTGATATCCTGAAATCTGGAGAATATGAACTAAACTGCAGAGGGAGAATTCTCCCACCTGATTGCTTTGCAAGTAATTAGTAAGAAGTTTGATGGTTTCATTGTTTCTATGTGTCTGTTCTTGTATCTCCCAACTGGGATTTTTCATTGAGGTTAAGAAATAATGGATTTTCTGGAGTTGCGGGAGAGGTTGCTGGATCCTGCTGGTCTCACGTCCTTTTGTTCTACCCTTTCCCTCCTCCTTGTGGCTAGGGACCGTGTGACCTGTGTCTGGCAAACTGTCCGAGACCACCTTTATCATCTCTGTGTCCATGCAATGGAATTCTGCTTCTTGGTGGAGAGGGCAGTGGTGGGACTGCTGAGACTGGCCATTCGACTGCTCCGTCGAGATGAGATCAGTGCACAGGTAAGGGATTTTTGAAAGGCAGTTACTGGGGTTTTGTGACTACACCCAGTGGCACAGGAAACCAGTTGCTGTTGGATGGACCCATTTTTAACCTGTCTGTGCTGCAGGTAACAACAAAGAGCAGTTGTAACTAGTTCTAATAGATGAAGGAGTACATTGCTAGAGAATGGAGTGTAAGTAATAGGGTTACTTATTCTTGTCTGCTTCTCTGGCCAGGTTCTCCTCTCATTACGTATCTTACTTATGATGAAGCCAAATGTGCTGTCCAGAGTTAGCCATGAGGTTGCCTACGGCCTCCATGAACTCCTGAAAACCAATGCTGCCAACATTCACTCTGGGGATGACTGGTACACGCTCTTCACCCTCCTGGAGTGCATCGGGTCTGGGGTGAAGCCACCCGCAGCCCTGCAGGTTACAGCAAGGGCAGATAACGACACAGGTAAGACAGGCCAGCTTTTGCTAGGAAATCTGATGCCTGCCTGCCAGATAAGCAGCTGCTTCCTCAAGCTTTTCAATTAGCAAAGGGGACTACAAGAAAACAAAGCTGATATTAAACTACATTAGCAAGATTAAAGACCAGCACCTGCTGTTCACTCCTCATGGTCTGTTCCTGTCTCTATTCTGCCATCTCTTCCTACTCAGTGAGCAGCAATCCAGGTGCTAGTCCCTGAGGGGCAGTGGGAGGAAAACTGATATTGGCAGCTGTAGGAGGTCTTTGCTTTACCCAAGGAGCATTTTCTGCTGGTTGTGATTTGGTGCCTTGGGTACTGTAATTGCTTATCTGGACATGTAATGTAAACCCAGCTGCTGTTCCTGTCATACTTGCTTCTTTTGTGGGACTGACTCTTTTCTGTCCCCATTTTAAGGTTCTCATAAAATGAGTTGTTCTTTAAAATTAAATTTCCAGATCTGTTTGTATTAATAGGCCCTGAATCATTCCCACAAGACCAATGCACCGTTTATTGCTTCTCTTGACTGTGTTAGAAAGGTACTCTTTTCAGCAAATTGTTCAGTTTTGCTTAAGCCAGCTGTCAGTGTATTTGAGGCTGATGTCTTCTAAAGCAAAGAGCAGTAAAAGACTTTTCCAGAAGGCTTTGTTTTTCTCTTTGCTTTTCTAGAACTTTTTTGATAAGTCTTGATGCTTTGTGCTAGACAGATGGGAGAAGCATTATTTTTTTAAAACACTTACGGACTTTACCCTCTGGATTAATGCTGAACTGTTTACTCCTATGCCTTTCCTTTCTTTTTCCTTTTTTATTTTTTTTTTTTCACTGCTTCTGTCTTTACTGATAGAGCAAACTGCTTGACTTGGCACCTCGCACATCAAAACATCAGTTCTCTACCTCCTTCTGAAAATCTTTGGTGCACTCTGTTCTCAGCAAGTCTATCTGTCTACTGATGATTTTCTAGATGGTGTTGAACAATGGAGAGAATGAGTTTTTACTTCTAAATAACATATCAGTAATTCAGATTTGTCCCTTGCAAGGACTTCTGTCTTGGGACATGTGAAAATTAAGGTTTTCCTAAATGTCAGGGCAGGTAGACCTGACAGGTGTAGAACACACTAATAACCACTTGTGGTTCCTGGTTGATGCTGATCTGACTAATCTGGATTACTTCTCCCTTATCCGCAGCTACTCTTGCAAGTTCTTGATTTGGCTTTGATCTAAACCCCATGCCTTTTGTCTTAAAGGTGCTCAATCAGACAGCGAGGTGTCCTCCTCCTATCATCCGAGTGACATGAGCCTGGACCGCGGCTACACCTCTGACTCCGAGGTGTACACAGACCACGGGAAGCCTGGCAAGATGCACCGCTCAGTCACAGATGTGGATGTCGTGAACAGTGGCTGGCTAGTGGTGAGCAGTCAGTGGGCTTCTGGTGCCCAAAGAAGACTACTCCTGCCAGGGTTGTGAGCAGATAGTATGGTAGTGAGAGAATGAATAAGACAGTAGAAAAGAGAGCTAAGATGAGCTGATAATGTAAAGGCAGGGTGGGGAGAGACACAGATGGAAAGGAGAAAGCTTTCAGGCAAATGAGGAAGAAAGGGAAATGGGCCATACAAAAACATTACCTGTTGGCTTCTGAAGAAAGGCCCTTTCAGTGTGTGGCCCTTTCATAAGATGCTTCTTGTTATGCTACCCTCTCCTGCTTACCCGCTTGCTGTGGCTTGCAGGTGGGGAAAGATGACATCGATAACTCCAAATCCACTGCTGGGCTCAGCAGGCTGGGTCCGTCACCTCTTGTCAACCAGTACAGCCTGACAGTGGGGCTGGATTTGGGCCCACATGACACAAAGTCTCTCATGAAATGCGTGGAGTCCCTGTCCTTCATTGTGCGAGATGCTGCCCATGTTACACCGGAGAACTTTGAGCTCTGTGTCAAAACAATACGTATCTTCGTGGAGGCCAGCTTGAATGGGGGTAAGATGGCCCTTCACTTGTCAACCAGGATTCTGCTTGGGGTGGCCAGTCGGGAAACAGTGTGAAGTGTACTGACATGGAATGAGTCCCCAGCCCAAAGGAAATGGTCTAGCAGGAAAAAAGTGTCCTGTATCCTGCTAACAGCAGGGACCTTATTCTTATCACCCTCCCTGGGATGGAGGGGAAGTCTGGAGTTGATGCAGAGACAGCAGTATCAGCTCTTGTGGAAAGTTGTTCCTGAGGGGCACTGAGTCCCACTCAAGCAGGTAGTGGCCACTTCAGAGGACAGGACCCTTTGCTGGGGCTATCAAAAGGTGGCTGTCCTGTCTGTTGAAAAGCAGAACATTTTGTAGTGGACTGTTGTATATGGAATGTTGTTGCCTTTTATGTTCTAGGCTACAAGTCCCAGGAGAAGAGGGGGAAGAGCCACAGGTATGACAGTAAATCCAGTCGGTTAAAAAAAAAGCCAAAAGACAGCTCCACACGGCGATCCCGGGTCTTGAGCCAGCACCAGGTGCACACGCACAGTGATGAGGACGAGGATGAGAGCATCCCTGCCAGCTACCACACTGTGTCTTTACAGGTTAGTCAGGACGTAAGTATAGCAAGGATTTCCTCCTCTCCTTTCCCATTCTTAGGGCCTGGCTATGTAATCACTGGCATTCTTTATGGGGCAAGGGAGGGCTGCATACTGGATGGAAGAGGGTGTCTGTGGGGGCAATATGTGGTTCTGCAGTGAAAGAGGAAGGCTGCAGTTTGTACTGGCAAAAGCAGAATATCAATGGAGAGAGAGGTCCTCGAAAAGCAAGGAGGAGGTCTGAAGCTGTGAGTCACTGTAGTAGGTAAGATGGATTAAGGTCATTCGGAGACATGAGGTTCCTGTAGGATTAGCAAGGAGTCTAACAGGGAATCTGAGCTTGAGGAAAGTGGAAAGCCCTATTGGCTGAGGCACTAGAATTTCAAGTACAGAGGACTGGGCTAAGGGAGTCATTTCTTCCCAGCTGGTACTTCAAAGGTGTGAAGGCACAGGACGCATGATTGCCGCCAGGATGTTGGGTCTCAGTTCAATAGTAACTGACTAGAGTGCTGTTATGTGCTCATACCGGCAAGGGAACTTTGCATGTGCTTTACATACCTATTTTGTTAAGAAAAGAAAATTGCAGAGTTCTTCTGGACAGCACAACTGAATCACTGGGTTTATCCCTCTGCCTGGAAGAGTCAATGTTCTGTGCCAGGAAAGAGCCCATTCTTCCTTTAGACAGGACTGGAATGGTGTTCCTCAAAGATGGGATTGATGTGGTTATTGGACTGACATAAATCTTGTTGAAGATACCTGGCACTTGACCACTTAAGGAGGGCACAGACAGCAGGGCCTGACACCATCTCTGTGCATGGTTGTGTATATACAGAAAGCAGGCTTGAGTAGCTTGAGCCTTTTAGCCTTGTTTGGAGAACAGCAGAGATTAGAGTTGCTTCAAAGTTTCAATTTCTGAGTGTTTCTTACTTGTACTTGCCATGTACTTGCAGCTCCTGGACCTCATGCACACCTTGCACACACGAGCAGCTGGCATCTACAGCTCCTGGGCGGAGGAGCAGCGACACCTGGAGACAGCGGCCAGGAAAATCACAGCGGATTCCCGAACACTGTGGTCCAACTGCTGGTGTCCTTTGCTACAGGGTAAAGCTATCCCGTGGTGATGAGAGCTAGCAGAGACACTTCCAAAGTAATGGCAGGAAATTTGAGGAGCCAAGAACTAACTGCAGAAAGCAGGCATAGGTTGTTTTTAGGATCTGTTGTAATTGAAAAAGAACTTGGATCTGATTTGGAAAAACATCTTTGGGATGAGTTAGCTGCCAGCATATTTCTGGATCTGGTAGTAAACTGCCGGTCTGTGGCCTGGAACAAGTATAAATCTTTTTTTTTTTCACAGAGAGTTTTTGATCTTCACTAGACTTTTTACTCTAGACTGGGGAAGTAGGGATGTGGCACTCTCCCTGTGGGCTTTGGCCTGAATCCCTCTCTTGCAGGTATTGCCTGGCTGTGCTGTGATGCCCGACGCCAGATACGGACGCAAGCACTCACTTACTTGCAGCGGGCTCTCCTGGTACATGACCTGCAGGCCCTGGATGCCCTGGAATGGGAGTCCTGCTTCAACAAGGTAACCGCCTGCCTGGGATGGGCATGCGAGCAGGGCAGCATTGTCACGAAGAGCAAAGCTGTGAGCAGGAGCATTGTCCTACTTCAGCACTGTCTTCTTGAGCAGCTTGTTCACTGCAACAGACAAGATGTTCCCTATCCTGGTCCTGTGAAAAGTTCCTCTCTGCTTAGGCTTTTGACAGGGCCTTTTGGAGTATTGAAGTGAATCCACTCATGTTCACGTGCCATTGCTTCCATCATGTCCTCTGCCTCGAAGCCACCAGTTCCAAGAGCCAGTGTCTTTCTGTAAGGCTGTCTGTGAAAATCTCATCGGTCATTTTTCAGCTCTAAAATATCCACTTGTCCAACAGGTGCTGTTTCCCCTGCTAACCAAGCTACTTGAGAACATCAGCCCAGCTGATGTTGGTGGGATGGAAGAAACTAGAATGAGAGCCTCAACACTACTGTCCAAGGTGAGCACAACTCTGCTGCCTGAAAGCTTAGGGGAAACCATATTTCTCAAGAAAACCAAACTTTGCTGTGTTCACTTCTCAGCATCTCTGATCTGGACAGGTGTCTGGATGCTAATTTGACTGTCTTCAGTACTGGGCTTCTCCACCAGCTTCTGCTGCTGGAACATGCCTTCTTTCCAGATCTGTCTCCATGATTCTAGTACTTGGAAAAGTTGTCAGGAAGATGTTTGTGACTTTATTAGAGAGAGAGAGAGAGAGAGAGAGAGAGAGTATTTCACTCAACTTTAGTTGAAGACAGTCTATTCTTAGGGTGAAATGATGCATGTCACAAGCTGATAGTCATGACCTGAGGCAGAGGTTTAGAAGGGCTAGAAGACATGGTGATGCAGACTGCAGAGGCATTCCACAAAGGAGATCCACTCCTTCATATACACAGCTCAGAAAAGTGGAGGCCTGTGGCATCCTCAGGCCAGTCCTATGCACGTTCCCACTCTGCCACAAGGAGGGGGAATCCAGATTTGTGAGACTGGCTTGTCAGTGAGCAGCAGCCCCTATACTACTTGTTGACAGTAGTTGTGTTTTTTCCCAGGTGTTCCTACAGCATCTTTCCCCACTGCTCTCACTGACCACCTTTGCTGCCCTGTGGCTCACAATCCTGGACTTCATGGACAAATACATGCATGCTGGCTCCAGTGACTTACTGGTAAGATGCTGGATGCAGTTCTTTGGACAACCATTCATCACGTTCTAACCTTCTAAACTTGAAAGGTGTTTTGATTTTGTGTGGGGTTCTGAGGTTTTAAAACTTTTTATTGCTTTCCAAACCATTTGTTCCATGGTTTCTCACCCTGACCACAGCTTCCAAGGCAGCCCATCAGCTGTTTTGACCTTTGGTTCATTGCTGTGTCCATTCTGTGTCCTGTCTCTGATTATAGCTGGAGGCTATTCCAGAGTCTCTGAAGAATATGCTGCTCGTAATGGATACAGCTGGGATATTCCACAGTGCTGATTCACGGACAGGATACTCAGATCTCTGGGAGATCACCTGGGAGCGCATTGACTGTTTCTTACCTCGGCTGCGGGATGAGCTCTTCAAACAGACAGTCATCCAAGGTATGAGAGGCTGAGAAACCTTAACAACACACGTTTTGGAACAGTGTTTGCACCTTGTCCAGTACCCAGCTGCCATAGTGCCATGATGCTGATGAAATGAGTTGTAGGAGGCTGTGGTAACTTGGCACAAGGACAAATTGAAGGAAGGCAAAAGGAGTGAGCAAACTGATGTGTGGTCTCACTGTGTGTTTTGTCTTCCCAGATCCTGTCCCCAGCATACCAATGGAGCAGCAGCATCAGAAGACAGTAGTGTCTGCCCTGCCCCCTTCTCCTGTGGGGGATGTGAGACCATCCACCCACGTGGCTCCTTTGGAGAAGCCTTGTGAACTGGGTATTAGTGGTGAGTCCTGTTTTCTTTTCTCTGGAATCACTTTCCCAGAATGGTGGCATAGATCTGCTTTTCCTTGGTTTAGCAAGGTGATCATCCTCTGGATCATCCTCTGGTGATCCAGGCCTCTAGTGTTGTGAAATGTTGTGCTTCCATATGGATAAGTTGTTCCTGAGGTTATTGGGGTGGGCAGAATACCTATGCTTGACCTCTGCTTCTCAGGGCCTTGTATGAAGGGGCAGGTCTGAAAAGGCCTGCTTAGTTTTGACCTAGTAGGTGACTTTGTCAGGACCTGTGTAAGGATCTATTTTGTCTCTTCCTTCTTCCAGAGTCTGAGAGAGCCACTGCACCTGCCTCACCCACCATCAGCACCTCTGCCTCTCCTTCCTTCCCAGCATCAGCTTCAACAAAGTCAAGCCCCGTTACAGACGCACCTCCTACAACAGCACAGCCACCACTCATCCTGCAGCCTCTTGCCTCTCCCCTGCAGGTTGGGGTGCCACCTATGACTCTTCCAATCATTCTCAACCCAGCCCTAATTGAAGCCACCTCTCCTGTTCCCCTCTTAGCTACTCCACGGCCCACTGACCCTATGACAAGCTCTGAAGTCAATTAGTTGGAGAGCGATGGAGAAATGTCTGCTGAGGAGGCTCTGTGGGTGGACGATGCTGGCCAAATTTTCTCTGGTAGTGGGCATGTTTATTATAAAAGATGATGCTAACCTGAGCAGAAGGGCTGTTGCCACAGTCCTTTGGAGCACATCCCATCCTGATTCTTGTGGCATCACCTAGAAATCTGCCCAAAAATCCCTGTCTCCATGGAGGAGTGCCCAGTTCCACTACCAGTCTCCTTCCTGCCTTTGCAATCTCAGGGGCCAGGCAATGCCTATGCCCAGCAGCCTGGGACCAAGCTGCCACCAGTTCATCTGCTTAAGAGGGAAAACTTGTTGATGTCTCACCAGAGAGGGGCTGCAGAGACTGCCTCTCAAGATTACTCAGTCTAATCCCTGGGCAATTCCCCAGTCATTCCCTGGCTTTCCTGCTGACTTTTCTGGTTGCACTGCTTTGTTTGGGATCTGGGCACGCCTGGGTTCAGCAGGTAGAGAATTTTATTAGACATGTGGATTGCTTACAGTGCAGCTCCCAGATTGCTACACAGGGCTTCTTGCCTGCTGGCACATGCTTTCCTTCCTGCAACATGGATGACAGCAATCTCCAAGCCAGATACAGATTAAGCAGCAGGCGAGTCTGATAGGGGCTTTCCTCCCTGCTCCTTCAAGTGTAATCAGGCTTTTTAGTTGGAGAAGGCAAATCCAGAAGGCTCTGCCTAGCTGAGTAGATGAGAAGGAAATGCTGAGAGCAGAGCACCATGGCCATGTCTCACACAGCACTTGTGGGGCAATCATGTGTTGTTTGCCACTCGCTACACTTTGATCTCTTGGTGACCGGCCCCTTCCTGAGGAGAACATCCTCTTCAGCTACAGATGTGGGGATCTGTGGCACCTGCTGACAGATGCCCAGCAGGTCTGCAGTGGTTTCTCTTGGAAGCTCTGAAGAGATTGTACCCTTCTGCATCTTCTTGTTGGGATCCCATGTCCTTCTGCCCCCAGAAGGCCCCTGCAGCTGAGGCCCTGGCAGTTATTCTTGTGCTTCCATCTTGCCATAGGGACATTCTGCTCTTCCCCCTGCTCATGTCTAGAGCAGAGCTGGCTGCCTGGCAAGCGTTGCATCACTGGTCCTCCTCCCTCGACTAGTTGGCTAAATTCTCACTAATTTCAATCTTGGAAATCCCCATGGTGACTGGGAGGGGCATGGGTGGGACTCCAACCCAATGTATTGTGTATGGAGAGGAGCCTGCAGTTGGTGTGGGAATACAACCAGTGTACATACAGAGTAAATGGCTACAAATCCAATGGACTTTTTACAGTGTAATAAATACATCCTGTAAATGAATGTTCCGGTGTGGCACTCCTTTTCTGTCATGGAACTTTGGCTCAGAGCTTTGGGAAAAGGGGAGTTTGCTTGTCAAGGTGTTGTGTCCTGGCTTCATATACCAAGATCCTTCAACAGAGTGCTCTGTCTGTCTAGATCACAGGACTTGTCAGCTCAGGGTAGGGAGGCTGCAATGGAGGTTAGCCATCAAGGGACTAATCAGGAATGGTTCCCATCATGGACAAAGCAGAGCTGTAATAGTGAGATTGGCTCTTTCAGAAGGCAGTAGTTTCATGGGGGCTGTAAAATATCTGTTACATTGGTGTATGCTTATGCACCACCAGGGCTGAGGAGCAGGTGCTCTGCTCATCTGGTAATAGTGCCAGAACATAGACATTGGTGACAACTCAGCTGACACTGGTGATTCTCTGATAAGAAATCCTTGTTTCCATGGAAGTACTCAGAACTGGAGAGGGTGTGAGAGATGCTGAACTCTTCCAGGGCTAGTGCTTGCCATGCATTTGCACAACTACACTTCCTGGTATTTTCTACTTTGTTTCACAGCAAGATCCACACAGTGTCACAGTGTCCTCAGAGCTGTGTGAGGTGCCAGTGCCTTCCCCATGCCAAGAGACTCCTACAGACTTGGTAAGGGGGTTAAAAACTTGGGAGTTTGTTTGAATTGCATGAGAAAAGTTCTAAATATTGCATAATGGAAGAGTAATGTGTATACTAGGAAAATCCTGTTAATAAATCCTGGTTCCCTAACTCCATTTTTACCATTCCTGGAATATTTTGGTGCTGCAGATGTCTCTTTCTCACCTGACACTGCCTGTAGATTGTGTCTTTCCAGCCCTTAGATGTTTTCACTAATGTATTTGAGTCCTTGTGCTGCTCATGGTGCTTCTGTATCCAGCCCCTTTCTCTGTCTTGTCTTTCTGAGCTTTCACTTCTCTTTACAGCTCTGTTTTAATGCTTGTTGGAAGCTTTAGGTGATTAACTCTTTGGAAACCATTGATGAGTTGTGAAGTGCCTTGATGCCAGGACTGCTGCCCTCTGATCCCCAGGTGGTCCTGACTTTATGGGGTGGTGTCAGCTAATAGCAAAGCTCCATTTTGCCAGCTGTCTTCAGATAGCTGTTTTGGGCACATGTTTTGTTTTAACCTGTGTCTGCAAACCCATCTTCTACTGAGAGCATTACATCTTAACTCAGACAGTTACGGTGCAAAGCAAAAGCCATCCGAGAGAACTGCAGGAAGTGGGACTAGAATAGAAGGAATGTTGACTGGAGAGACAGAATTGCACTTTAAACAGTTTTCACTAGACTGTAAATAGGAATAGGCTGGAAAACCAGAAAAATAATTTTTTGAATATTGTTTGGATTTCGCAAGAGTGAGGTTTAATGTTACAGAGAAAAAAAATATCAGGGAAAGTACTGAACTGGAAGGAGATCAGAATCAACTGACAGGTAGCAATGTGCTACCCGATACGTTTATCAGAAAGTCTCTTGAAATCAATTTGTAAGTAAAATTACATAAAAGCCAGTTGTACTACTAAAGGCTGCTGGTGAGGAGTGGTGTTGATAACACTACCCCTTAGATTTGTCCTAGCATATACTTTTTCTAGTCTTGAACTTCTTTCGCATTTTTAGTCAGGGTCTGACTAAATATTTTCCAGAGGAGGCTGAACAGGCGTCACTGTGTTTAGGATTTATCTACCTCTTCTGTTCCCATTTACATCAAGGACTTCTACTGCTAAAACAGAATAGAAATATGTACTGGGATTTAGCATGTGCCTGTAGAACATTTTAGTGTGGAGCTGTGTTTTCCTCATTGGTATGAAGCTTACTAGTGTGAGAAGTCCTATGGAATGATAAGCCCTGGCTGCAAAACATATATTTGGCATTGAAACTTGTGAAAGAGAGCACTGCTGCTTTTAGTTTCAATTTAAAACTTTGATCTGAGCCTACTCAAAAGGTCTGTAAGAAAGATTTCCAGGAAGTATCAGTGACCTGGCTTTTTTAGAAGTTACTCTGGGTCCTATAAACGCCAGCTGTTGAACTCCTCTAGAAGAACGTATGCCTGTTACAGAGGCTGATGTGTTCGGAAGCCACTGTGCCCGGCACACGCGGCCCAGCTGCGCAGAAGGCAGCCCGGCGGGGCTTGTGCCGCTCGCCTGTGGCACTGGAGCGATCCGAGCCCTGCCGAGGCTGCTGGAGGCGGCAGCCGCGGCGCAGCGGGCACTGCTCCCACTGTTCATGCGGTGTGGAGGCCTCGGGAGAGGGAGGGCCAGGCCTGCTGCCCGCTGGCGGACAGGAATGCACGGGGCAGCTCTGGAAGCACAACCGGCTCCGGAGCAAAGTCGTGGAGTGCAGCTCTTGCCCTGAACTGACGGGCTGAACAGCAAGGAAAGACCCTGGGCCCGTGAGGAGGCTGCTTGGACCGCGATTCAACGCAGAGGACGATGAGATTCCCCCAGACTACAACTCCCAGTGTGCAGTACTGCTCCTGCGGTTGTGTAAGCAGCGCCCTGGCCCGGGGGAGGCGGTGGGCAGCCAGGGCTCCTTTCCCGCACAGGCCAGGGCCAGAGCTGTACCCGGGTAGATCCTCTCTGCAGAAGGCAGAGGAAAAGTGCAGGCTTTATGAGCACCAGATGCTCTCTTCTCCAGGGGTGCACACCCCTTGGCGACGTAGGATCTGTTGGGACTTGAAAACACATCCCCAGAAGCAGCCAGGGGGCAAGAGGGCAAGTTATTGCTAGGGAAATGGGACGGCCGTGGCCTTACCACAGCCCCGCTTCTCTGCCAGGGGAAGTTGTGCTTCCTTTCCTCACGTTTTCTGAGTAAAAAAGACTATGGAAATTTCTCTGGGCAGCCCGGTTGGTGGTTGGCTGCTAAACTTAATCCCTAGTTGTAGAAAGCGTCTGGGAACAAAGAGGTCAGGGTAACCGGGTCGGGAGTGTGCGCAGGCAGAGGCTGGCAGTGTGGCTGCAGCCATTAAGTGAGACCACAAGGTCAGTCGCTCCTGGCGTGCAAACAGAGCCTTATCCTCAGGAGGGAACGCTGAGACCCATGGAGAGTGAACTGAACAAGATCTTCTCTGCCTGGCCCGTCCCTGTCGCAGTACCTTCTGCCTCGCTCTTTGACACTGCCCTTTGGGCCATGCATACAGGAGCCCATACTTTGGCGGATGTCGGCTCAGGGCTGGTGTTCGGGCAGAGACAACATCAGCTGGGGCTGAGGAGGGTGAGACCCCAGCGCTGCAGCCGGCTGCCGATGCCCGAGTCAGCCTTGGCTGAAGCTGTTCGGGTCCCCAGCTCCCGGGAGGGGTGTTCGCTGCTGAGCTGTGCCTGCACTCCCTGCGCTCTAAGCCAGCGTGTCCCTCGCTGCGGCTCAGCCGAGCGCGCTGTGGGGCCGCCCGCCCCGCGAGCCCGGCGTCCCCGGTTCCGTACCCTCCTGCTCCCCGGCTGCCCTCCCAGCACCGTGCTGCTCCTCCGGGCCGGCAGCGCGGGCGCCACGTGGCGCCGGGGCCGCGGCCGCCCGTCCCGCTCCCCGCTGCCGCCGGACGGGGCGGGCCCGGCCCTGCCGCCGAGCGGGACCCGCGCTGCCCCGGGGCGGGGCCGGCCTGGGCTGTCCCGGCGCCGCTCCGCACGGCCGGACCCGCTCCGCCCGCCAGCCCGGCCCCGGCCCTGTCGCCCATGGGGAGCGCGGTCTGGCGGCGGCCCGGCAGCAGGAGGCAGCGGGGAGGTTCCCCCGGCGGCCCCGCTCGCCCATAGCCCGGCGGGGCATGCCCGGCCCCAGGATGCCGGCCTGGGGAATCCTGCCCGTCACGCTGCCTGCCTTCACCATCACCGGCATGTGGATCGTGTGAGTGCCGCGGGGTCGCCGCCAGCCCCCCACCCACGGGCGTTTGGGCCGGGGCCCGGGCCGGATGCTGAGGGATAACTGAGGGCCGGGGGTTGGAGGATGCTTTAGAGGGGGATGCTGAGAGGTGGGTTGCAGCGGGCAGGAAGTTGCGGAGAGCCGCTGTCCCCGGTCATGTTGGGGCACTTCTAGACACTCAGGGGCTCCCACAGCTCCCTGAACCCCCACAGCCGCCCTGGGTGGTCCCCGCGTCCCCTGCAGCAGCGCTGGCATGTGTCTCCCCGTCCTTACATCCCTGGCACCCTGCGGAATCGCGTGCCCGTCCCGGCGTGAGTGCGGCTGACGCTCAGGTGGCACGGGAACGACATCGGGAGCCACACCACCAGCCCAGGTACTGCAGTGCCAGGGCTGTAGTCCCTACATGGTCACCCATCCCATGTGGTGGATGGATGGAAGGGCCTTGTGATAGGAGTAGAGACTGTGTCACTTGAGTGAACAGTACTAGTCCACCCCAGCAGTCCCTTTCTCGGGTCTTAACACCGGTGAGCAGTGGATGAATGACTTTTCTCAAAGGCATCAAGAGGTCCAATATAGGTGGTGGGACTTCCTGGGGTGTGGGATGGAGCAAATGCACCCCATATGCATGCAGGTTCCTCCAAGAGCTTTCCCCCTGAGTTATTGCCTGTCCTGCTCCACAGCAAAGCCGAATGTTGAACCTGGTGCTAGGAACTTGTGCTCCGGGTTTTTTCCTCAGACACCTTGCAATGCATGGGCTGTCTCCCATGAGTGACCCTGGGGGACAGATGCCCCTCCAGACCAAAGCAGCACAGGTGGGAGTTGCTGCTTATAGTCCTCACAGCCTGAGCTACCTTGGGAGTGGCACTTTTGGAGCCCTGTGCTGGGAGACGGCTTGGTGAGGGGTCTGCTCCTTGGTGGCTGGGGGTGCTGTTACTTGGTTTCCCCCACCTGTCCTGCTCTTTGCCTCTGTTCTGGGATCATCCTTTTTGCAGCCCAGCTGTTACACAGCCAGTTTGGGAAGGAGTGGAGTTTTCATACTGGTGCTGGGGCCTATTTTTAACCAGAGCTGTTCACAGCCACCAGTGATTTGAACAACAGAGTGCTGCCCACTGCTGTGGCTGCTGGGCAGGAGGGCTCCTCGATGGCCAGTGTGAGGCCATGGGGCCGAGACCCCTTGGAGTGGAGCAGGATACCTGTCATGAACCCCTTGTTACACTGACTGAGACACAAGGATGACTCTGAAGGGAAATGCTCGATGGAACTGATCTGCCCATAATGCCTTCCCAGTACACTGGCTGCTTTTCCAGACTTCTTTTAGCTCCATTGCTGGCCAGCTGGGGGCTGGGGAAGCAAGGCAGAGCCAGCATCGTTGGGTGGCACCCAGCAGAGCTGTAGGCTGGTGGAGAGCCCCCATGCCAGGTGCGTGCCAGGGAGGCTCTGTGACAGAGCAGTCCCCCAGAGCCCGAGGAGCACAGCAGCACGATGGAGAAGAGGCCCCACAGAAGCAGCTGCACTGAACTGGAGCAGGAGGTGGCTCTCTCAGCAGGGATGGGGGTACTAGGCAGGGGAACCTGGTCCCAGCAGTGGGAGTTCCATGGAGCATGTGCTCCTGCACCTGTTTTCTTTTTTCCTGCTTTGTAAAGCCGGGAGGTGCCACAGGATGAATGCTGGCCCCTGACAGGCAGTAAGGGCTTGCGCTGGCAGCTAGTCCCTGGGGCTGCTCTGGGTGCTGCCAGGGAATGGGGATGCAGGGAGGCAGGTGGCTGTGGTAATCCCGTTGTTGTCTCTCCTCCAGATATGCCATGGCACTGTCCAACAACCACATCTGCCCTGTCCACAACTGGTAAGGCCTGGGGGGAAGCAGGGGCTTTTTGGCACATCCTGGCTTGATTTAAGACCTCATAATGCCAAGTCCCTCCATACCTGTCCCACTTGAACTATGCCAAGCTGTGCCAGACCACTGGGTAGCTGAGGCACTCCCTGCACCATGACTGTGCTGAAGGGTGGTTGGGGATGATGGGAGACGTGGGAGCATTAAAGAGGCACAGAGCCACCTTCTCCTCCAGCAGACATGGTGGTGATGGGGTGCAAATACCACAGGGCACGTGCCTCCTGCCCAGCTAAGTGGCTTTTGGGAGCAGAACAGCTTGGGGACGAGCTGCTGTCAGGACTGGGCTGCCCTCCCTCCCCTGCCCAGGCTTGCCTGTGGTAATGGCTGCTCTGGTAAACAGTCCAGCCTCGCTGCAAACCAGGCAGGGAGAAGGAAGCCATTGAAAAATCACAGCATGGAGAAAGTATGAAAATAAGTGGTCAGGGAATTACAGAGGGCTATGTGTCTCCATGGAAAAGGCTGTGACTTTCTTGCTTGAAGCTAAATCTGGCAGTGCCAGGGGGATGGGATAGTCCTGGATCACCCGGACACCCCATGGGCAGAGCTGCCTGCAACACCCCCAGATGGGGGATGAGGCATGGAAGAGACAAGAGCTGGGAAAAGAAACACTGTTTGGTCTCTTGGCAACTCCTTCTGCAAGGTTTTTGGCTTGTAGCGTTGCCTTAAAAATCTGCCCAGAAAGATCCATGTTAGTTTAATTCTTGCTGGAGTGTTTGAAGAAGTGAAAAAAAAAAACAAAAAAACCTGCTGCCATTTCCTGCCTGATGGCTGATTCTGCCCTGGGAAGAATGTGTGTGTTGGGTTGTCTCTGCTGCACAGCCAGCCCCTAATGACAAATAATGCTTCCCGGCCTTGGGCTGCTTGCTTTAAACAAAATAATAATAAAAAAACCCTCCCAAACCAAACATGGCCCAAAGAGCAGCCTTTGAGGAGGCCGTGGGGCTCCACGCCTCGCCTGGGTTTAGTGGCTGGAAAACAAAGCCACCAGTAAACTGAGGAGACCGAAAAAACATCAGAGCCCAGCCCAGCCCTGCCCTTTCCAAAAAGGCTTTTTTAACCATGTGCTTGCTGCATAACTGGAGGTGGTGGATGGACAGCCTGGGCGAGAGACAGGGCAGCACTGTCCCCCCACAGCTCCCTCACCAGCGCTGTCCCCCCTCAGTGCCCCCCACGTGGGACTTGAGGTGTCTGAAGAATCCCTTTGGGACAGAGAACTTTGCACTCACTGCCTGTGGTGTGAGCAGGGGTCCCACTAGGCCATGCCAGGCAGAGGTGCTACAGCTGGGTGATGCTACAGCAAGAAGCACCCAAAAACCCACTTCCAGCATGTTCCAGCTCCTGGGAGAGCTGTGAAGGTGAGGGCACATGAACCCCCGAGGTGGAAATTTGATTAGGGTTGCAGGCAGCATCTATGGTATAGGAAGGGCTGAAAAGAGCTCGGAGTGCCTGGACTCACGGGGTCTGTGGGTGCAGGAGGTGCTCCCAGGTCACTGTGGTGCGTGTGGGCAGCAGAGCCCTGCCCAGCCCTGCAGTGCTGGGACTGCCTCCGGTGCACTGGTGCTGGTGTGCAGGGCTCTAGGGCAGCCTGGGGCTGGCTCTGGTCATGTTGTCCCTCGAGCAGTGTCTCCCATCTCCCTCCCTCCCTCCCAGGTGCGGTGGCATTACTCCGGGGGTGCCTGTGGCTGTGAGGGCCATTTCCCACACAGCTCAGCATTCCAACCCATCCCCTCCAAACTTGGAGTAGTCAGTGGCTGTGTGCCCGGCTTCGCTGGTGCTTCCATCCTGGGAATATGTGGGGGGCTGGCAGGTGGGTGCTCCTGCTCCTGTATGGGTGTGGGGCTGCCAGAACCCCCTGAGCTCACACCCCAGCCCGTGCAGCCTCTGCCCTACCATGGCTTCTCCTTCACAGGCTGGGGCTCTGGGTGAGCAGCAGAGCCAGCAGGCTGTGGAAACACACGTGTGATGCTACCTGTTGGGCAGTGGTCACTCCCTGGAGGGTGTGGGCACATCCCTGGGTTTGGGCTGCAGTCACTGCGGAGCAACTCCACTGCCCTTGCAGGGCCTGTGGGCTGCAGACAGGAGGGTCCTGGGCAGCATCTCGGCTCTCCTAACCCGTCCCTTTGCTGATGGCAGGAGTTACAACCAGTCATGTGACATGGATGGCCCCAGCTCCTGCTGCACGCTAGATCACATCCCCCTTGTCAGGTAAGGAGCCTCAGGGTGGGAGCACAGGCAGAGCTGCTCTGAGACCCCTCCAGGGCATCCCTGGGAGGGGAACCAAGCACACCCCAGTGCCTCCTGTGTGAGGGCTCCGTGGGTCTTGTTTGTCCCCGCAGCAAGTGTGGCACCCTGCCTCCTGAGAGCTGCTTCTTCAGCCTCATCTGCAGCCTCGGATCCTTCATGGGTGAGTACCTACTGCTGAGGAAGCAGGGCTGGGAGAAGCTGCCCTGCATCCACCCCAGCATGGGGCAGCAGTGGGACAAGGGGGCCCGCAGACAGTGGCATGTGACAGCTGTATTTCCTTCCTGCAGTCATCCTGGTGGGACTGCTGCGCTACGCCCACCTCCTGGAGCGCCTGGGGCCATCCCTCCTCAACACCCTGGGGCTGGCCACTGGCTGGGTCTGTGCTGCTGGCCTCACCATGGTTGGCAACTTTCAGGTAAGACATCTCAGGAGTCCCTGGGGCAGGGAGGCAGAAGAGGGCCTTGGCTGGAATGGGGCAGTGGCTGTGCTCAGCAGGGCAGGGTTGGGGTGGTTTGGTCCAGTGTCTCATCCATGCAATCCTTCCCTTCCCCTGCATCAGTGCCATGCTTCCTAGGGTGCTGGGAGTCCTCTGTGTATTCATAGTTCAAGTCCAGGTTAAGCTGCTGGGTTTGGTTTAACCCTTACCTGAGCACCCTCTTCACTGTCTGTCCTCTCCATGGGCATGTGCAGGGGCAGGGACATGCTGTTCAGGCTGTTCCTGATCCTGCCCAGGCGGTGATGCCAGGAAACTGTCAGGGCAGAGGCTGTGCTTACGGGGACCAGAGCAGGCCCAGGCTTGGCAGCACACTGCGGTGTTCAGCCCCTGCCTGCCCTGCCAGGCACTGGCCTCCCGGCAGCTGCCTGCAGCAGCCAGTCCCTGCTGCTTGGCAGGAGGCTGCTGCCCACACCAGCCTCGGGAGAAGCTTTGCAGGCCCCGATCCCCCTTGTGCCCCAGCTGTGGTGAGCAGTGCTGGGCTGTGACCCTCAGGAGGGGTGCAGGCAGTCCCTGAGGTTGCTCATGGCAGAGGGCAGCCCCTGCCCCTGGGCACAGCAGGGCTGCTGGCCCAAGGATAAAAGAAACAGAGCTCTTTGAGATCCCAGCAGTAGATGTTGGATCCAAGTCTGCTCTTCAGCCAGGAGTCAGGCGCAGGGTGAGCTGCCTGGAACTGCTCCCAACCCTGTCTGCACCCCTTCCTGGGCAGGAGTCCATCTCCTGGAGCAGAGTCATGCTGTGATAGGCAGTGTCCCAGGGTGTTGGCACTGATGGTCTCTTCCCCACAGGTGGATCACGCCAAGGTGCTACACTACATTGGGGCGGGGGTGGCCTTTCCCACCAGCATGCTGTTCCTGCTGCTGCAGTCCATCCTCACCTACCGCATGGCCAAAACCAGAGGGCAGTACTGGACCGGCCACTTACGTAGCATCCTCACCACTGTGGCCTTCTTCACCCTCGTCTTCAGTATCCTGAAGTGTGTGGGAAGAAGACTGGGAATAGGCTCGTGAAAGGTGGTCGTCCCGGTGGGGTATGTGCCCATGTTCTCTATCCTTTGGTCTGGCGATGAGGCATGGTGCCAGGAGAGGAGCTGGGCAGGGCACTGGGGGTGGGCAGCTTACTGCAGGTGTAGGCTGGAGGAGCAGCAGTGCCAAGGCTGGGCAGGGGCTGAGGAGGGGAAGGGATGCTGGTGGGTGTCTCTTGAGCTGATGGGATGCTCCAAACCAGCTCTGCCCTGGCTGCTGCAGCCCAGCCACCGCTGCAGGCTCCAGTCACACACCACCAAATTTGGTTAATTGTTGGGTTTTTTTAATGGGACAAAGGTATTTTGAGCCCTTGGTAATGCAAAGTCCATCTGGGTTACCTCTCTGACTGAAGCTGAGTACAAAAGCACTGTGTGCAGATGCCAGGTGGGTGCTTGGCAGCACCTCTGCTAGCTAGAACTTCAGGGCACTCACCTGCCCATTTGCCCATGGGACAAAGAATGGCTTGGTGAGCAGGTACTGGGATCTGCAAACACTTTTCCAGGGAGGGAGAGCATGGCATCAGGTGGGCTGGAGCTCAAAGAATTCTCCCAAGTGTGTGGCTGGGGAGTGAGGAGCTTATTTGGGACTGAGGTTAGGGATAAATTGGGAAACAAGGTAGTGGTTATTGGGCAGGAAGGTGAAAAAGCATGCAGTGTCCATGGATCCTGAAGAGGCTGGCTGGGGTCTGGCTGAGGCGAGCAGCACAAGAGGAGCCTGGGGGTGCTGGGGGGCCTGGCACTCATCAGAGGGTCTTGCTCTGTCACCACAGCAGTCAGGCAGGCTGGGAAGCAGACAGGGAGCTAGGAAAGGCAGGACCGCCACAGGGCCATGCCAGCTGGGAGGGACAGGAAGGGCATGTAAGGACAAGGAAGACAGGACTGGTGCCCATCTGCTGTGACCATCCTGCTCTGTAAGCTCTGGGGACCAGCCATAGGCAAGCAGCAAGCTGTGGTGTGGACAGTGTGGGGAAAGGGGTGGGATCTTTCCTGATGGGATGGGGGGAGTGAGGAGCGAGCAGAGGACTGTACACTGTACAGGTCAGGTCCCTGCCTCTGCAGCTCTCCCAATCTTCGTCTCATTTGCAGAAGGCATGGCAGTGCTGGAGGCTTCACCTGGAGAGATGGGGCATGTACATGCCTCCTCCCCTCACCCACAGTAGCTCTTACAATGGGTTTCCCTGAAGATTTTTTTGTGGGGATGAGAAGGATAAAGAAATTCTGGTAATGGTAGGATCTGGAGAAGTGGGATCAAGGCCCCTCTCTGGGGTAGGCTGGCCTGCAGCACATAAAGGACAGGAGGTGCTGCAGGACTGGGATGCAACCCTGTTTCAAAGGATGAGTTTTATCATCTTTGCAGCCTGTGAGAGGATGGGGACCACCAGCCTGGCTTGAGGAAGCGGCAAGGAGTGTGGGGAAGTTGAGGCGTCTGGGAACCTGGCTTGCACTGAGACCTGCAGCCTGAGCTCCTTTTGCCCTGGCCTCTTCAGATAATCCCAGGCTGACATCAGTGCCATGATTTACCAAGGCTGGTTTGAGCATGTGTGCCGCCGCTTCACCCTCGCCAGGGCCCTCCTGGTGCTGGGAGAAGCATGTGGGGGTTTCTCAGAGTTAGGAGTTGGTGATGTGTTTCCTGCAGAGAATGGGTGCTCATGTCCACCCCAGCATGCGGTAACAGCGGGACATGGTCCTCCATGGGGTGGTTGGGATTCAGCTGTACTTTCCTTGACTGGGATACCCTCAGGTGGCGTGTTCTTCATCCAGGAGAGCTTTGTGCTACAGCACGTGGCTGCTTTGTGTGAGTGGATGTTCATCATTGATGTCCTGGTTTTCTATGGCACATTCACCTTTGAGTTTGGGGCCATCTCCACAGACACCTTCCTGGTCCTGTTGAAAGCCAGCCGGGCCCCCAAAAGTTACAAAGGCGAGAGCAGCCTGTCCAGTACAGCCCACATCCACAGCCATGTGGAGGGCCTGGCTATGGCCTGATCCCCACAGGAGGCAGCCCACAGTGGAGACCCCGAATTGGGCTCTGACAGGGACTCCCCACCTTGAATATCTCTGAAAACACAGCTGCCATGTGTTTGTGTGTGAGTGTGTGTGTGTGTGTGTGTGCACGTGGGCCTGCGGTGTCCTCCACTCTCAGTGGGAACTGTGTCCAGTGCTCTTCTGGCAGCTGCTGCCCCTGCAAGAGCTGGCCTCTCCCTGCCCACAGGGTTTGGGGTCACTGCTGGGGTGTCAGGATGCCAGCCTGGTGCTATCAGCTGGGGTTTCCTGGTCTGAGTTGGGCTGCTGAAGGCAATCATACAGAGACTTCAAACATGGGGTTCACTCTTCCCTTCAGCACACAAGCCTGGTGTGCTGGAAGGGCACAAGATCTCTGTTCTTCCCTCCTCCACAGGGGTAAGGTTCAGCTGAGCAAGCCTTCCAGCTGGCTAATGTGACTGTCAGAGGAGCCAAAAACACAGAGTGCCTTTTCCCTTCTTTGGGAAGTGTCTGCACTGCCAGTCTGTCTGCAACCCCAGTGAGGATGGCAGCAGGGCATCTCTCTGTGCCTGCCTTCCCAGGTGGGGGTGGTGTCTCTACTCTGCTGAAGGATGACACCAGCAGCCCCAGCTGGACTGTGCTGACCCACCCCTGTGCCAGGGCTCTTACTGCTCAGGGTCTTCTATGCCATCAGTCAATGACTTTCCCCACATGTTTTCAGCTTTGAGAATTGCTGAGGCAGGTTTCACCTCCCTGGTCACAGCATTCCCTTGCTTCCGGCTAGTTTTGGAAATGAGTCTCCACATTTATCATACATGGGATGTCCTTCAGGCATCGTGCCTGCAGAGCAGTGGACTTCTGCTCTGAGCCACTGCCAGCTGAAGCTGTCCCAGGGAGTGCAGCCATGGAAAGGGGAAGGACTTCTGTAGGAACAGAGGAAGCATGTGGCCCATTCTTCTGGGACTCTCAAATCCGTCCTCTGGTGCCTCAGCCAGTGCCTGCCTGGCGGGAGCCTGTCCTGCTCAGCCGCAGCAGCCTTGGGCTGAGGTTCAGCCTGGGGTGTGCTGGGCAGGGGGTTGGGGAGTTGAGGGGTATGAGTGTGCGTGCACGTGTGTGTATGTATAGATCTACAAATATATATATAAACACATACATATACATACATACATATATATATATATATATATATATATATATATATATATATATATATATATATATATATATATAAAATCCCCTTGTCCCTGAAAAGGGGCATTTACTGCTGCTGCTGCTGCTGTGCGCGTTGATCAAGTTGGGCTTTCCTATTTGCCCACCTTTTCCAAACTGGCCTGTAAACTCACCAGTATATGTAGTTCAAAGAGGAGCCTTTCTGACTTTTGTATCTAATATATTTTTTAAAAAAAGTATATATAAAGACAACAGTGAATTTACAGTAATAAAAGTGAAAGTCAGCCATGGGTGAGGCAGATGGTCCTTCCTTGCTGGAACAGCAGCTGGCTTTGGGAATGGGGTGAAGGGTCCTGTCCCCCCCTCGGAGGACAGCCTTGAGCCCGGGGCGCGGTTCCCTGACCCGAGTGCCAGCCAGGTGGCGGATAGGCGATGCCACCGGAATGCAACAGCCTGGAGATGCCCGTCCCTTCGGGGGTCCCCCGGCCCGGCCTCCCGCTGTCTCCGCCGGGCGGAGCCGGGTCCGGGAAGCCCCGGGAGGCGGAGTCGGGTCGGGACTTTCCCGGTACCGCGGCCGGGGCGCGGCGGCCGGCCTTGGACTGGGATGAAGGTAAGCGGCCGGGCTGGGGTGTGGGTCCCGGGGGTGTCGGGGGGACGCGCCCGAGCGGCGGCGGGCAGGGCTACCCCCGCCAGCCGGAGAGCAGTTCCCAGGGAACGGGAGCCGAGTGGTCCAGAGGTTTAAAGTTCCTATGCTGGGGCTGCCTGTCCCAGCGGAAGGGTCCTGGGCTCTGTCTCGCTCCAGCAGCTACCCCAGTCCCTAGTTGCCTCTGGGCCGGCCATGAGGCCAGCTGGAGTAGGGGATATTGGGAAGATCCAGCTTGGAGAGACAGTTGCTCTCTTAGAGGGGAGAGGAGGCAGCAAGTCCCAGCGCTGGCGTTTACACTCTTTTCCCTGCCGGTGGAGAAGTTCCTTATTTTCTACGTTGCCAGTGGGTTCTGCCCCATCCTGCAGCTCTCCCTCTTGCATGCTGAGTCCTGCCTGGGCTGGAGCAGGGCTGGCTTGCTGCCCGCTCCGAGAGGAATCAGATCCGTGCCTGCAGGCTCGGCAAGCTCTAGCCCAAAGGGAGCCGTGAGCACCAACACGGTAGTGGTAATGTGGGCAGAGTGGAAACTGGGGAGAGTGAGAGACAGCAAACGCCGGCTGACGCTGGGAGGGGTTCTCTGAGGGCATGCAGCTGGATTAATAGTTCATAGCAGCAGAGGAGCTGATTTACAGGCCCTTAGAGGAGAAAACCAGAAGATCAGTGGGTGGGTGGGGTTTGCCAAAACCACCTTGATAGCCACAATGGTTCTGAAGGCATTTTATGCTGAGATACACAAATGGCTTCAGTGCTCAAAGGCAGGCTGTCAGGAGGGGAAGGCTTAGAAAGCTTTCAGAGAGAGGGGATTTCTCTCAGTCATACTTGCTGGTCATGGACTTGATTTCCAGGAAGGAACTCAGAGCAAAGTCCCTGTGAACACGATATGAGACTCAGCAGCCTCTTGCCAGTAGCTGTTGGGACTCCAGGGATGGAGCAGAGCACAGGATTTGTGCAGAAAGCAAGGCCAAGTATTAAGGGCCATTGTTTGCAGTTGTTAGCAGACCCCAGGGAAATCAAAATGCAAAGGGAAGAGTATGTTAGAGGAGCAGCCAGCTGAGTGGCTGAAACGTGTCAGCTGCACACTAGCGCAGTTCAGGGCAGGGCTGCACTCGTGCTGCCTCCTGCGTTTCTGGAGCACCCTTTCCCATGGCTACTAAACGCTCCTGCCTCAGATAGGCTGACGTATATTTCCCTCCTGCCTGCAGGGCATCAGCTCTGTAAGTCAGCCGACTGTCATGGGAGGAAAGAAAATAGCACCTGCATTACTAGGTCACGTTCAAGGAGCTGCAGGCATGGAAGAATGGCTTTAACTCACACTGCTTGCCAAAGGCTGGCCTTTAATTGAAGCAGTCTGGCTGGCACAGGGAGGCTGTGCCATCTGGCAAGGGTGCTGTGGCAGTGCTGCACTCCAGGGCAGGGAGCTGATGCTGCTCTGGGCAGTGCCTTGCAGCTGGATTGCTCCTCTTTTCCCCCATTCCCAGCACTGCCCAGAGGATCCTTCCTAAACCCTAGGAATGTGTGAAGATGGGGAGGAATTAGCCAAGGAAATGGGGTCTGCAGTTCAAGCTCATGATTCAGGGCAAACGTGTTGGGTAACACAAAGCAGGGGATGCTACTGATGGAGGAAGGAGAGATGCATTCCCTGCTGGGAAGTGTGGAGGATAAAAGCTGTGTATGCTACACTCCTAGGGGAAACCCCAAGTCCTGGGTTCCAGAAAGGCATGCTGCTTGGCACAGGAGGCAGCACTTCACCTTGAGAGCAGGTCTGAGGTTGCCTGAGGTTGCTTTTCTAGGAACAAGGAAGCAGGTGGTGACACCATCTCTGCTCAGCAAGCAAGGTGGGCTTCCTCCATCACACATTGCACAAGGGTGCAGGGATATGGCTGGCAACCTCCAGAGAGAGCCAGAGCTGTGTGGGGAGACGCAGGCATGACTCCATGACATTCTTTAGTCATGCTGTTCGCAGCAACAAGTGGAAGTGTCCCAGGCAGCAGTGAAAACCCCTCAAGAGGAGATGGAGCCAATGCCACTGGAGGAGAGTTGTGCTATTCAAGAGGCACAGTCTGTTCTTATGCAGCAGCTTCAGGCCTGGGCTCCCCCACCAGGCTCAGCAGGTAGGGTAGATGGCTGTTCCCAGCACACTGAGGAAGGTTGTTGGTCCCTTTGTTCACCTCTCTGGAAGATCCGTGCCAGCAGATAGAGTGGCTGACTGGTGGTGGCAGGCTGAAGCTGTCCAGGTGGGATGATCGGTGGGATCCCAACAGCAGGCAGTCTGTGCTGCTTCCCACAGACCAGCAAGGGGTTATGTCCATGTTTTTAGGCCTTCGGAAGGCCCTGCAGAATGGCAAGAGAAAGGTCCCCACCTTTTTTTGCAGTGCTGGATCTCTACCTTCACCTTCCTTGCAGCCTCCTCTGCATTTGCAGGTCCTACAGACCCCACATCCCAGGCTGCATGGCTGCCTAGAATGCATCTCCGTGCTTAGGTAGCAGGCCAACTGGGAAAAACCTCAGGGGTCACAGGACAGCCCCTTTGGAAGACTTAAGTGGCTGAAAAATCTCCTTGAAAAGGCTCTGTTCAGCTTCTGAAGAATATGAGTCACGCGGGGATTGAACAATCCCCTTCCTTCCCCTCTTCTCCCACACACTCAAAATCCCCTGAGTGGGACCTGCAGCAACCACTGATTCAGAAATTCATGGTATGAGGGCATCGTGGAGTCAGATACGGGATTTTTTTTTTCTTCTTTTCATACATTAGTGAGAAGAAATGCGGAGCGTGCCCGTAGGCTCTCCCCTGATCCTGCCCCTTTGCTAGAAGTCGCCGGTGGTTTTCTGTGGTCAGGCAGACCTTGACCCCATCAGAACTCCTGTCTGTGGTACCGGCAGTCCCTGTGGCGATGCTGGGGCTCGACGGGTTGCTGAGACCAGCCTCTTCCTCCCCGGTGAGTAGGAGGGTGTGAGCGTTGTGGGCAGCAGGGAAGGGCTCCGGCTGCTGGCAGTGCCTTGCTGGGGTCGGCGGGAAGCATCCAGCGCTGAATGCTGGGGCGGTGGGAGGTGCTCCCACAGGGAGCTCTGGGGCTGCCGCTCCCTCTTTGAAGCCCCTGGGAAGGAGGCAATGGGAACACAGATGGCGAATGCCTCTCTCAGGCCACCTCCGCGGCAAGGATGCAGGGGCTGCTATGTAAGTTGAAACTGGGGAGAGAGAAAACACCCCTTTGGGTGCCTGGCAAAGGACTGCAGACTCTGCTTCGGTCAGCAGAGTCCTGGACAGATTCCCCTGTCCAGGGGGGAGCCAGTGGGCTTGGGGACGGTACTTTGGAGCCACTCCTGTTTGAGTCCATAGGGAGAAGATATCCCGATGCGGAAACTCGTACCCGTGCCGGATGGGATGATGTGGGGCAGGGGCCTTGGGGGACCCAGGGGCTGCTGCGGGTCGCTATGGCGCGGACGGGCGGTTTCAGCCGGGCTGCAGTGCAGGTCTCGCTAGGGAAGGGCTGGGGGACCGGCACCCGTAGCGGGACAGGCGACCGAGAGTGCTCCGGGATTTCCAGCCCGCCCAGTGCTCCGAGTCCAAAATTCCCAGGCAAGGAGGGGACAGCCCGTTCCATTGCCCCGGGCGGCCGCCGGCGGGCGCAGGAGCAGCCGGGCCGAGCAGAGCCCCGCTCCGAGCCGGGCCGTGCCGGGCCAGCCCTCGCGTCCCGTGTCCCCTGTGCCGTGCCCCGGGCCGGCTCGGGCCGTGCCCCGGCCGTGGCGGGGCGGGGCGGGCCGGTGACGCGCGGTCCCGTCATTTCCCGGCTCGGCGGGGTTTCTAGGGACTTTCCGGAGCGGCGGTGCCTTCCTGCAGCCCCGCTCCCCGCTCAACGCCCCTCTGCCCGCAGGCCGGCGGCCGGCCCCGCGCCGACATGGACGAGCAGTTCCAGCCCGTGAGTGCGGCACGGATCGGATCGGATCGGCGCGGGCGGTGTCGTTGCCTGGTCCCGGCCCCGGAGCTGGGCAGGGGACAGTGCCCGACCCCGCGGGTGGGGTGGGAGGTGGGGGTCTGTGCCTCCTTCCGGGGTGGGAGGTGGAAGGGTCCGTGTCAGTCTCCAGGGTGGGCACTGAGGGGTCTGCACCTGCCCACCTCTCTTCCCGGGGAGGGACAGGGATCTGTGCCTGCCCTGATGGGGGTTCTGTACCAGAGTGCCATCACCCACCCGGGGCAGATGGGGGATTCCAGCCCTAACGCACTCATCACACTCATCTTCCCTCTCATCACCTAGTGCCTGGATGGAATTGACTATGATGACTTCAGTTTTGGCTCCCACATGATGGAGCAGAAGGAGCCCCTGATGGAAACAGGTAAGGGCCCCTCTGGCTGCACCCTTCCAGGGGTCCCCAGCTGCAGTGGAGTTTCCCAGCAGGTTGACTCATGCCTCTTAGTTTCCAGAAGCACCACAGGCTTTGTCCTTACTGGTCCCACTGTGAGCTGAATGGGAATCCCTGGCTCACGCCACCAAGATGGGGCTTGTTCCATCTGAGCCTGCTGCTCAGTCAACCAGTCTGCCAGTTTGACTGTGACCTCCTGGGGGTCCCTGTTCCCCAGGTGACAGAGCATCCTCTGGTCCTCTCCTCCTCTTCTTGCTACTCTGACTGCTGTTCCCAGCTGGGCTGTGACAGCACAAGGTGTGGGGGCTCTGAGGACCCCCATGGGACGGACAGGGGTCACATCACCTTTAGTGCTGTCTCTGTATCTCCAGCATCCTTAGTGAGAACATGCACTTTGGTTATCTCATGTTTTTCATTGGTACCTCTCCTTTCTCTCCTCCAGTGGAAGGTCCCTACCTTGTTATTATTGAGCAGCCAAAGCAGGTAAGGATGTCATCCAGGTAAAGACAGGTGTAACTGTCACTTCCTGCTCTCCTGGCATCAGGCTTTGGCCACCCTTGGCTGACCCACTCTTGGCCTCCACAGCGGGGTTTCCGATTTCGGTACGGCTGCGAGGGCCCTTCCCATGGGGGGCTGCCGGGAGCATCCAGCGAGAAGGGGCGCAAGACCTATCCCACTGTCAAGGTGAGCACTGCCATGGGAAGGGCATGGAGCCATGGCTTCAGCCAGTAGTGCGTGGGCATCAGGAGGGAGCCTTGAAGGAAGGACAGGAAATTTGTAATAAGCTCTTCTGTGTCTCCTGGTGCTGGAGGGATAGGAGGGCTGCAGCAGGAGGGGTGGTGGCCTTAGGGAGGGATAACAGGGATTTGTAGAGAATCCTTCAGGCTCCTGGCTTATTGTACCTGACTCCCATCTCCTTCTTCCTGCAGATCTGTAACTACACAGGGGTGGCCCGGATCGAGGTAGACCTGGTGACGCACAGTGACCCTCCCCGTGTACATGCCCACAGCCTGGTGGGCAAGCAGTGCAATGAGGCTGGCAACTGTGTCACAATCGTGGGACCCAAGGACATGACTGCTCAGTATGTGCGAGGAGGACCCAGGGTGACCTCTGGCCTATGTGAGGTGGCTATGAATGCTGCCTGCAGCTTATGAGATAGGGAGAAGATAGGGGCTAATGCACCCTGGAGTTGGGTTTGCTGGATGAGGTCATGCTTGTATTTGGACAAGTTCGTTGTCACAACTCTGTCCCCTGAGCATTTTGTCTGTCACTGGGTTTTGACATATGCAGCTTATTTTGAGCTTCTGTCCTTGAGGTTGCAGCACCCCAGCTTTGCAGATGACTTTTGAAGCCAGCCCAAGTCACAGGGTTATTCTGCAACTGCTGCAGTTGCTCTTACATATCAATCCCTGGCTCAGCTCAGTACCATTTGCATCCCTCTGGCCTTCAGTTCTCCTGGTCTTGTCTTTGACAACTCTTTGGACTTGTCACCTGTGGGAGCCCAGAGTTTCTGGGGCTCCCTCCTCTCCCTCCCCCTCCCCCTCCCCCTCCCCCTCCCCCTCTCCCTCTCCTTCTCCCTCTCCCTCTTACTCCTCTTCTGCTGCACACACACTGATTCCCTGCTGCCTGTCTGGCACTGCTCTATGCTCAGGTCCTTCCCAGCTGTAGGAGTAGGCCCCTTTGGCCTTGCTGTTCCTGGCCTTGATGCTCCCAGATCCCAGCAGGTTCCCTCTTCTCCAGGTTCAGCAACCTGGGTGTGCTCCATGTCACCAAGAAGAATATGATGGAGATCATGAAGGAAAAGCTGAAGCAGCAGAAGATGCGCAACAGAAGCAGTCTGCTGACAGGTGAGGGCAGCCTGGGGACTCAGTGGGCCTCGGCTCCACGGACAGATGCCTGGGGGCTGGGCTTGGTGTGGGGCTGGGATGGGTAGGAAGGGGACCTGGAGCACTTTCCCCCCATACAGCTTGACAGTTTGTCCCCCTGCCCTGGCAGAAGTGGAGCTGCGTGAGATCGAGCTGGAGGCGAAAGAGCTGAAGAAGGTGATGGATCTGAGCATTGTGCGGCTGCGCTTCACCGCCTACCTCCGTGACAGCAGTGGGAACTTCACGCTGGCTCTCCAGCCCGTCATCTCAGACCCCATCCATGACAGCAGTGAGTGTGGGGCCAGTCCAGGAAAGGGATGGGGCAGGATGGGATAAAGACTTCTGCACAGTGACTTACAACACCTCTTGCTCTGCAGAGTCCCCTGGTGCTTCCAACCTGAAGATCTCACGGATGGATAAGACAGCAGGCTCTGTGCGGGGAGGAGACGAAGTCTACTTGCTGTGTGATAAAGTTCAGAAAGGTAAAAGCCATGCTCTCCAGATGAAACCTTCTGGAGGGGCTGTGGCAGGAGAGATCCAGGACCCCTGGGTGGTCAGGGCTCTGTGTCCTTGGAGCCTGTTTGGGTCAGGGAGACAGGCGGAGCTAGTGCCACTTCTCTCCCCAGATGACATTGAGGTGCGTTTCTACGAGGATGATGAGAACGGCTGGCAGGCCTTCGGGGACTTTTCTCCTACAGATGTGCACAAGCAGGTACAGGGGAGGTGGAGAGTGTCCTGGTCTGCTTCAAGGCAGATGAATGCCCTGTGGGGTGAGCCCTGCAGGTGTGGCCCTGCCCCCAGCTTCAGGGATGAGCAGAACCTCATGTCCATCATGTCCTGCCCACAGTATGCCATTGTCTTCCGCACGCCCCCCTACCACAAGCCCAAGATCGACCGTCCTGTCACCGTCTTCCTGCAGCTGAAGCGGAAGCGGGGAGGGGACGTGAGTGACTCCAAGCAGTTCACCTACTACCCAGTGGTGGAAGGTGAGCACCACCCAGGCAGGCTGCCATATCCCCTGCTGCTGGGGCTGCCTCTCACCCTGCTGCCCCTCTCTCCCTGCAGATAAGGAAGAAGTGGAGAGGAAGCGCAAGAAAGTTCTGCCTCAGTTTCCTCAGCATTTTGGCGGTGGCTCGCACATGGGGGGCTCCGGCGGTGGGGCCGGGGGCTTTGGTTCTGGAGGAGGTGAGTGGTGATGCCTCTTCCCCCTCTCTAAGGTGGCTGAGGTCTGGCCCTGGGGGCTCCCTTCTGCTCACCCATCCTCTGCCTTGCCCTGTAGGTGGGAACCTCAGCTTCCCATACTCCCCTGGGCTGACCTACAACAGCATCTACTCACCTGGCCCCCACCCAGTGGGGAGCTACCAGGGGGGTGTGCAGATGAAGGGCCCCGAGGCAGAAGGGCCTGGGAGTGACAGGCAGGCACCTGCAGAAGAGAGCGCTTACTGCAAGGAGCTGCAGAAGCACGGTAGGAGGGGCTGAGCTTGAGGGAGGTCTGGGGCACATTGCTCAGGAGAGGAGGCATGGACTGGGGACCTTTCAGAGTTGTGTGCTGCTCTCCACACCTGATGGATGCAGAAGGGTGGATGAGGCTGCTGCTGCTCCTGGAGGTGACATCCTGCTTTGCCCCCAGCCCAGCTGTGCCAGCTGTGGATGCTGGCACTAGCCCGTCGCAATGCCCATGCCCTGCTCGACTACTCAGTCACTGCCGACCCCCGCATGCTGTTGGCAGTCCAGAGGCACCTGGCTGCGTCACAGGATGAGAACGGAGACACGTGAGCATACAAGGGGTTTGAAGGGAGAGCATGGGAGTCTTGTTGTCTGTCAGAGCCATTATGGGGACTCTGAGGGCAGCAGGGAGTACCTGGAGAAGCATGAAGCTGAGCTAGGGACCAATTCCACTCTCTCTACAGGCCTTTGCACCTCGCTATTATCCATGAACAGACAGCTGTGATCAGGCAGCTGATTGACATCATTGTTAGCATCCCCAGCCAGCAGATCATCAACATCTCAAATAACCTGCAACAGGTACATGTTTTTCAGAGCAGCCAGTTCTCCTCTACCTGGGAGTAGTTCCTCACTCCCATTTTCCAATCCTGACGGCTCCTTCAGCTGCTCCTGCTGAGGAGAGGCTGCAGATCTGAACAAGTTGCAGCTGCTGGGGAGAATGGTGGTGCAGGATTTGGCTCCTCTTGTGAGACCTGCTGCTGATGTGCTGCTGTCCTACAGACGCCACTGCATCTGGCAGTCATCACCAAGCAGCCCCAAGTGGTCCAACTCCTGCTGCAAGCCCGAGCTGACCCAACCTTGCTGGACCGCTATGGCAATTCCCTGCTGCACCTGGCACTCCAGGCTGGTGATGAAGAGATGCTGAGGACGCTGCTGGCTCACCTGGGCTCAGCTGCCCCTTATCTGCTCCGCCTGCCCAATTTCCATGGTGAGTGTGGCTCAGGGACGATGTGTAGGACCCCAGTAGTGCCATCATGGGCTTGGCCAGAATGCTGCTGAACATATCCTCATCTTGCAGGCCTCCTGCCTGTGCATTTGGCTGTGAAGGCAAAGAGTTTGGCTTGCCTGGACCTGCTGGTCAGGACGGGAGCAGATGTGAATGCAGTGGAGAGGCAAAGTGGGAGGACCCCACTACACCTGGCTGTGGAGATGGAGAACCTGAACATGGCCACCCACCTGGTGAAGAAGGTATGGAGTGGCCGGTGTAGTGGTGGCTGTGGGACAGGGATGGGGTGCAGCTTCCTACAGGCTCCTGGCAGAAGTGGGGGCTCCCTGAGGCTTTGGGGTGACAGGGTGTAGGAGGAGCAGTGCCCAGGCAGCCCTTCCTCACAGCCTCACATCTTTCTTAGCTGGGAGCAGACATCAACAGCCGGAGTTTTGCCGGGAACACCCCACTGCACTTGGCTGCTGGCCTGGGCTCCCCCACCCTCACCAAACTGCTCCTTAAAGCTGGTAAGGCTCTGCCCTTCCTCCTTCCCTCCCCATAGCTCTGGTATCTGTGCTGGGTGGTACCGGCACAAGGTCAGACTTATGGGCAAGCTTATGCCACCCTTTCCCGACAGGGGCAGATGTTTTGTGTGAGAATGACGAGCCCATGAGCCTATCCTCATCAGAGGCCAGTAGCGACACAGACACTGACCCTGAGGAGCAGGAGCTGGCTATGGATCTGGGAGAGCCAGCCGTGGCTGCAGAGCACAGCACCAACTCCAAGCTCTCCACACAGGGGCACTGGCAGGCAGGGCACAGGCAGCGCCGCTGCCACACGTCCCTGGACCTGACTCGGAGCCAGAAGGTGTGTGGTGCAGTGGGACAAACTCACTGGGAATGTTTCTGTTGAGGCCACGGCATGGATGGGGCAGAGTTCCAGGAGATGCTCCTGTGAGGGTGCCTGTGCTCCTCCATGTCCTGCAGAGATCCAGGGTGTGAGGAGGCAGTGGGGGATCTGGGCAATGCTTTGGAACATTGACATCGGTGTCTCTCTGCAGGTGCGGGAGATCCTGCTGCAGGCCTCCCAGCAGGGGCCCAAGGCAGAACTGCCTACTGCCCCCCAGCCAGGTGAGCAGCCCCTTCCTCTCCCACCCCCCCAACTCAGAAGCACCACACCTAGACAGGGTAACACCCTCCCGGCAGCGAGGAGGGGCAGCCTGTCACGGGGGCACCTCTTTCACACAGGGAAGGTCCTGTCACTGGACAATGAGGCACTGCAGGGGCTGGAGCAGCTGCTGAACCAGGACTGCAGTGGGTCAGACTGGATCGAGCTTGCCAAGCGCCTGGGGCTGTGCAGCCTCGTGGAGACCTACAAGGACACGCCCTCACCCAGTGTCAGCCTCCTGCGCAGTTACGAGGTCAGTGCCTGGTTGGGGTGCCTCTGTTCCCCCTGCTTCTCTGGGCATCAGCCCTACTCAGTGCCCTCTCTCTGCAGCTGGCAGGTGGCAGCCTGGGGGGACTGCTGGAGGCACTGGACTCTATGGGGCTCCACAACGCCGTGAGGATGCTCCACAAAACCGAGGCACTGGAGAAGCTGCAAAGCACAGGTACGGAGAGTGAGGGCTCGGGCTGGTGGGCAGGGAGTGTCTGCTGTCCCCCCTGCTGCCCCATGGCTAAGAGCACCTGGGGATTGCTTTGCAGAGTTGAAGGAAGACAGTGCCTACGGCAGTGAGTCGGTGGAGGAGGAGCAGGCACCCACACTAGCCCTGAAGCCAGAGGGTGAGCTGCTCCCCAGCCAGCAGCCACAGGTGCACTGAGGAGCCAGCCAGCAGCCCCTGTGACCACACAGGGAGCTGCACTGCCCTCTGCCTTGCCCACACTAGTGCCTTCTGGACTTGGGGTCCAGCTGCCTGGACTCAGGGGGATGGGATGCAGCTGGCTCCTGCCCGTCTCTGCTCTTATTTAATGGTCCCTCTTCTGAATAAAAGGACACAGGTTCCATTAGTCTTTGCCCTCCGTCTCTCCAGCCCCAGCTGTGAGCTGGGCACTAATCCCCCTGAACCCTGCCTGGGCCTGGAAGTCTGGCAGCAAGGAGACAGCTGCCAGCCCTTCCTCAGCATCCCTCAGTGCTGGGGCTGTCCCCAGCCATAGGGAAGAAACCACAGCACACCCAAGAAGTGAAGAGCAAGTTTTACTTCAGTAACTGAGAGAAGAAGCTGTACAAAGGTTTTTTTTTTCCCTCCCACCCCCGAAGCCACCTGGGACAAGGGTGGAGTTTTTTTTTGTTTGGTTTTTTTTTTTTTTTTTTTTTTTTTTTTTTGTTTTGTTTTTTTTTTTTTTTGCAATAGACTCAAAAGAGCAGAATAAAAAGTTTTGACACATTCGCAAAGTCAGTGCTGAAACCAGCCAGGTCCCAGACGGCTGAGAACTGCATATGTGCCAGTCCCTGGTCACAGCCCTTCACTGTGCCTGGACCCCTTTCTGGACAATCCTGCAGCTGAGCTCCATCACTTGCACCTTGCTCTGGACAAGCATCTTTCAGCCCACTCTGGAGTGGTGAGGGCTGCCCCAGCCTGCCCCTCACCTTGGCAAGGAGGAAGCCTGTTGCTGAGGAAGGGGCTGCACCACTGCTGCTGCAGCACTGCAGACCAGGCTTTGCTGGCAGCCTCTGAGGCCCCAGCCATGCATTGGAAAAGAGATGGGAAGAAAAGCTGGCTCCAGCCTGTGCTGGACCCATAGGGCAGGGGGACCCCCATATCAACCCTGTCTCCAGGGGTCACCACCCCACAGGGAGTTCTTGCACACTGCTGCCCGACATGCCCTGGGTACGATGCTCACACCCAGGCTGCTGCAAATGGGGCCAGTCCAATCTGGCAGCAGTGGTGGGGGGAAAATGGGGGTCATGAAGCACCGGTGCATCAGCCTCCCATGCAGCTACACATGCAGCAATGGGTGCTGCCATCTCAAGACTGCCTCCTTGGTACTGGCAGCCACAGCTACAGTCTCCCCGTAGGGTTGCTGGTGCTGAAGTGGAGCTGGGGAGCAGGCAGCAGCAGTACACACAGTAGCCCACGCTCATCTTGGTGCAGGGCGAGAGTGTGGGGAACTGGATCGCCCCCTGAGTCCTTTTAAAAACCTCCTTCCCCCAGAGTGCAGTGCCTACAAGATATGGCTGGGTGTGTGGTTTTGTTTTTTTTTTAAACATTTCCCAAAAAGCATCAAAAGTAGCCCCCAAAAAAACCTCCCTGGTGATCAGCTTGATCTGGTACTAAAAAGTGCAAAACTGTATCACAAAAACTGTTCAAAAGTTGTAAGAAAGCAGGGAGGGTGCAGAGGTGTTTGAGGTGGCAGGGAAGGGACCAGGTGCTGTTCTGGCGTCCCTGGCCACCAGCCCCAGGAGAGGGGACAGTGTAGGGCTGCCCCCCCACCCTCCCCGCCCCATCTACCCCCATGGCACGATGCAGCTGGAGAAGCGGCCGCTGGCTTTGTTTTGCTGCATTTGTCTTTTTTTAAGCCATTGAAGAATTGAGCCCAGCGGGTAGGTTTCAGTTGCTCCCGCTTCCCGGGCAGCAAGAGTAGGTCCTGCAGCCAAGTGCAGGACAAGGAGGGGCAGGAACAAGTCTGACGGGGCCAGGCAGCTCCTGCAGGCAAGGACTGGGGACCGTCCTGCTCTGCCACTGTCTCCGGTGGAAGGGCCATGGCCCTGCATGGCTGGTGCTGGCGGCTGCAGAAGGGCTGTCACCCCTCCCGCTCGTGCTGCTGACAGACGGACACATGCAGGGTCTCGGCAGGCACAGGGCCTCCAGCCCCGTGCCAGGGGAACAGGAACAGAGCTGCAATGCAGGCAGCTGAGGCCCCACACTTACGACTTCTGAGGGTGGCCAGGGGGCTGGCGGCCAGCGCGCTCTGAGACGTTGCGCTTCACCTTGGTGGTCGTGCAGGAGGGCTCTGCGTTGAGGGAGGGGCTGGAGCGGGACTTTTTCAGGCCATCGTCCTCCCCACCCGCCGTGTCAAAGAGGGTAGACTCAAATGCTGCCAGGTCCTCAGAGCCAGCCTTCAGCTTGGCCCGCAGCAGCATGGCATAGGTGCCATAGCGGGATTTCTGAGGAGCACAGTGCAGCAGAGAGAGAGGTTGGCAAGCTGGGTACTGTTCTATGGCAAGCATCCCTGCAGGGGGGGATGCTCATGGTCCCTCCAACCCAGCCAGCATCCGGGGGCAGAGGAATGCTCATGGTCCTAGACCACGGCAGTGGCAGTGTAATTCAGGTGATGGGATGTCCATCACTGAGGATGGACAAACAGGTAGGGGCTGAGGGCCTGAGGGCAGAGGGGGCACATCTTCCAGCTCACCTCAAATTCCAGGTACTCTTCCTTCTGCTTCAGCTCCTCGTACTCTTTGCCTTTCACCTTCTTCTCAGGCAGTGAGGAACGATGCTCCAGCAGCTCTGCTGACATTGTCTTGAACTTGGTCTCATGGTTCTTCACCTGCTCCTCCTGGGGAAGGGTGGCACCGTGTCAGTGCCCTGCTCTGTCCCCCGGCAGTGTGAGCTGGCCAGGGACAGAACAGGTTTTTGCCCTTCTAGGAGCAGTCAGGATCTCAGCTTCTGCTGCTGGGTTTGATTTTTTTTTTTAATGGCAGGCAAAATCACAGGCTCTTGGGGGCAATCTGCTCTCACCTCATAAGGGGGCTGACTGCAGTCTTAAAGCAGAAGAATTTAATCCCTCTAAAACTAGGCTGGTGTTTTTTTTTAAATCCTTTCTGCTCTATGAATAACTGCCCTGGTATGCATGAGTGCCAGCTAATCCCCCCAGTCAGTTGCCTTTCAAGGTCTCTGGCAGGACCTTGCAAGTTGTGATGTGGGACCACTTTCTCCTCCATGGTCTGACCATCCCCTGACTCCAGTTCCACTGCCAGGAACAAGGCCTCTCTGTCTGCCCGCAATCTCAGAACCCCTTTCCTCTGTCTCCCCCTTAGCCCTTCTCCTCACTGGGGAGGAAGCTGGGTGCATAGCACCATAGAGATCCCTCCACAGGGAAATGTGCCACTGGCAGACCTGGGGGTTTGTCCCAGGCTCACCACTGCCCCCACACTGTGGCCCACCTGAGACAGCCTGGTGCAGGAGCTGGGCAGCAGCGGACGGCTGAACTTCTTCTGGGAGCCGATGGCTGCAGGGAAGGGGGGTGCAGAGAACATGGCTGCCACCACGTTGATGCGTGTGATCCACGAGTGCATCTGCTCGGGGTTCCTGAGAAAAAAGGCCAAAATACAGATGGGCTATCTTTGTCAAAGACAGAGGGATCTGCTTCACAGGCAAGATCTGAGCCCCCAGGTGTGGCCTTAGCCAGCCATGGCATCTGGGACTCTACACCTTGCTAACCTGAGGCCGGCAGGATAGGATAAAAAGAAGAGCTGGGCAAAGCTCAATACTGACACCAGGTCTCTCTCCTTCCAAAAAGAGCCAGGACAGAAGAGAACAAAGTGGCCCTAAGCCCCATCCCACCCTACACTCAAGTCAGGGGAGCTCCTGTGCCCCAGCGTGGGGCCCAGCCAGGGATCCTGACGGACTCACTGTGCTTGGAAAAGGAAGACCCTCCAGTCAGCTGTCCTGAGGTAGAAGACATTGGGTCGCTTGCTATAGTCAGATGCCCGTGTGGCAAGTGAATGGTGGATGCTAATAGCATTCTTCAATTCCTCTTCTGCCAGTGCCTTCCCTGGCTTATACTCCTCCTGCAAACATGGAGTGTTTCAGAGTCATCTCAGGGATGCACCCCACCCTGCGTCAGCTCTATGAGGTTTCAGGAACTGCAGACTAGTACTGGCTGTAGCAGGGCTTGGAGATCACCCTCTACCAGGCAGCTACAGACTCTGCTTCCAGCTCATACTATATTCCTGAAGAGAGGCTGCACAACCCAGGCACACTGGCTTGGCAACAGCACAGGGGGCTGTTCCCCATTGCCCCCAGTTCTCTCTGTGTGTGCCTGCAGAGAATTGGATGTGCAGCCCAACCCTCCACCCAGGAGAAAGACCCCAGCGCCCCTCTCTTCCCATCCAAGCCCCCTACATGCAACACTCTCAGTTAGCAGTGCCTTTCACTGCCCAAGCTGTACCCAAGCATCCCGGAAACAGGCATGCCACCAGGTCCCCAAGCAACAGCCCAGGCACGCAGGGTGCTGAGTCTCTTAGGCCAGGCTTTGCAGTGCTGTGTGCTGCAGGCCCTCTCGCACTGCAGTGAAGACTGCTGTGACCCACTCTCTGGTCTGGGGACAATCCCTCTCCCTGGTGTGGATGTGGGTGGCCCTGCTGCCTACCTTCTGCAGGTAGAGAATCATTCCCTTCAGGATGGCGTGGAAGGGCTTCCAGCCGCGCTTCCCTCGGGGTGCTGCCGGGGAGGAGAGAGCGGCTCAGGCATTAGCCCCAGAATTGAGAGGGGATAAAAGCCACCCCCACCCCCTTCCAGCCAGCCCTGCCACGACGCACGTCACCCCACCCCCGAGACGGGCAGCACGCCAGGACTGTCCCTGCGCACCTGAGCCCGTGCAGGCCCGTGGCTGGCAGATGGTTCTGCTGGCAGGGGGGCCGCTGCCGCCTCCCGAGGCCGGCGCTGCGCTGCGCTCCCCCCGGTGCCCCCCTGCCTCGCTGATTGTGCTCAGCTTCGCCACTGCCTCCGTGCTCGGGCACGGGGACAAGGCACTGCTGCTGCCAGGTAACGATGGCTTTGAAGGGCGGCTGCATCTAATCACATCTCGGCAGCATTAGACGGCCAGGCTTAGGAGGGATTTTAGAGGGAGTATGGTGAACGTGCCTGGCAGTGCCCAACCAGCTGCAGCCTGCTGCGTGCCTTGTCCATCACACCACAGGGCACTCCCCTTCATCCACACAATCCTGTGGCAAGGTTGCAACCCCCAGAGACCCCACCCCACCACCCTGCCTGCCCCCTTCCCAGCGCTGTGGGCAGGGAGAGGTTTTCCAGCTCCCCAGCCTGAGGGCTGAATTATGCTCGGCACAGACAGACAGACAGGGCACTGATGCTGGAGGCTGGCATGAAGTTACAGATGGACATCAAATAGCAGCTCCTTCCCTGCTTCCCATTCAGTCCTGGAGTTCAATGGTGCCCTCTTGCCTCGAGTGCCCTTCATGGGCTCCCCAGGCACCTACTTTTCTTGCAGTCGGGATCAGCATGGATCTTGCGGACTAACAGACCGTGCTTGTAAGTGGCAATGCTGGAGTCCTGGGAAAAGTCCAGAAATGGGTTACTGCAGCTGCTGATTCGCTTGATGGACTTTGGGTTGGTATCTGCCAGCTCCGAGAGGGACTTTCTCAGCTCTTCCTCATCTCTGCCAATCAGATTTGGGTGGGGAAAGAGTTTGTTACCTTTCTGGGGACAGCAAATACCAAGCTCCCCACTGGTCAATGCTACTTTGTAGGCCTGGCTTTTGAAAGGGAAGCCAGGAGCAGCAGGCCAGGATGAGCAGTCTTCCATCAGCACTGGTGAGCATCCCAAACCTAGCCATGCCTGTGTGCCCTGTCTTTCTAGACAGCTGAGGTGCTGCTTGGTCCCTTGAAAGACAAAGCACTGGGTTTTTGCTGCTGATTCAGGGTGGGACCCCTACCTCCCCCAGGGAGTGAGGAAACTTTTTTTGGGCAGGGATGCAACAGATACCAGCCAGGCTGATGAGCCAGGAGTGATGGAGGAGCAGTACTCCTGATGGTTGGCACTACCACAGCCCCCCCAGCCCATGGCATACAGGCTCACAGGTCTGCAGCTGGTAGGAAGGAGGGTATAGAATGGGCTACCCCCACAAAGCTCTGGTGCCCACATTTTAAGGGTGGCTGCCAGACGACAGGGCGCAGAGCCAGAGGCAAAGGGGTGCAGGGAGACTGTGGTGAGAAGGCCTTGGGCAGTACCATCCAAGGGCAGGAGCAGGTGTGGGCAGGATGTAGGCAGCCCGCTCCCACTGGGTTAGGGCCCCTCACTCTAAGCAGGCTACAGCAGTGTCGCTCCCCCCACCCGCAGGAAGATGTGGGAGCCCAGAGCTGCTGCCTCCCCACTCCCGCAGCCGCTTGCTGCTAATTAAACCCCTCAGCATCTGCCGGTGTCTCCATGGCAGCGGTCGAGCGCATCGCTCAGCGCTGGGTAGCACCGGGCTGATTAATCCCTGCAGCGCAGGCGCTGCCGCTCCTGCTGCTGGAGATGGCAGCTGTGGGCGAGGGCGCAGGCACCCTGTGGGGCCGCGGCACAGCCCTAGAACCTCCAGAACCTGCCTATTCCCACCCCGGGCACAGCCACCAAGGCACAAACCCAGGCTGAAGCTGCAAGAAGCCAACCTCAGATGGCTTTTCCCCAGCACGCTGCAGAGGGGGCCCCATGCAGTGCTGAGGGCAGCCAGGGGTACACTACCTGCACCCCAGCCCAAGCTCCCTCTCCTTCCCTCACGTGCCCTGCAGCAGCATCCCCTACAGGGGTACTTACATGGCCCACTGCAGCTTCTCATTCTTGATGGAGCCATACAGTGTCTGCAGAGAGAAGAGTGGGGGGTCAGCAGGAGAGCAGTGCCAGGCTGGGGGTCTGCTTCAGGGAGCAGAGGAGGCACACCAGACTGGCCCAGGGACACTGCAGGTTAAGGTAACCCCATGTCAGTTCATTCTGGTCCAGCCCTGTCCTGGCTAGACTAGCCAGCTGACTTCAATTTAAGGTTACAGACACCTTGTCCTGGGGACTATGGGATCTGCAAACACCCATGCACGCCAAAAAATGCTGGGGATGGCCCCGGCATTTTGCCCTCTCCTACCCTTGGTCTCTACCTACCTGTGACAGTGCCACAGGGTTAGCAGCATAATGGTGAGACATACCTAACATTTCCAAGTGCTCGGGAGAGCTGTTTCTCCCTATTCCAAGGTGTTCCAGGCTGGTAAAAATGACAGCCTTCAGAAAGCCTGAGCCCAAGGAGAGCATGCTTTTGGGACAGACTTCATTGATGCATGACTTCACCTGCTCAGTGGAACTTCAGCCTGCTCCAGGGCCTCCAGAAGCTCCACGCCACAAGAGATCACATCCACCAACTTCACTGCAGTCAGCCATCCACCCTAGGCTGGCAGAGACCAGCTCATAGCAGCACCCAGCACTCCCTGGCAATGCATTGCTCCCACAGGAGCACACTTTGTGAGAGACTTCAGCACGGTGCTCGCCCTGCATGGGCAGAAACCCTGGCATGCTGTCCTTCATGAGGCCCTCAGAGGACCTCGTCCTTTTGGTTGGTCAAGGCAGTTGCTTGGAGCGGCTGTAGCCTGTCTCTACCACCTCCCCAGCACCCCCAAACACTCTCCCTCCTTGGAGACTCAAACACCACCCACCTGAGCAAGGCAGTGTCTGCTGCCTGTATTTCTGCACAGGAACAAGCTAAGCCTGCCTGCAGCAGGATACTCAAGGGCCCCACTCCCAAGTGTTTGTCCGGTTTGAGCTGGGTGCAAGCCAACAGTGCTCAGCACAGCTCTGCAGTCAGGGAGGCTCCAGAGAGGGTTTCAATACAGTGCTCACAGAGGGCTTCAGAGCAAGATCTGGAAGGCATCATCTTTGGAGGAAAATAACCGAGTCTTGCACAGGCTGTTCATACAGCTGTCAACATCCATCACTGGACCGGAGACTGCTGCTGAGAAATCTTGCTGGTGGCTGAGGAAGTACAGCTGGAGGCGTGCAGGGTCCCAGGAATGCTGGCCAGCAGACAGGCCCCAGCAGTGTCTGGGGAAGGGACATCCATCACTCCCAAGAGGAGGGACATCCATCACGCCCAAGAAGTGCAGCAGCCACGATGGAGTAGGAACCCAGCTCCTTCCACACTTTCCAATCGGGGAAATGCTGGCATAGCACCAGCTTCTTTCTCAGAGGAGGGAAAGGATTGTCTCAATCTAGCAGGCAGAAAGTAGGGTTCAGTTCTCTCCTGGGAAGACAGGAGACCTATAAAGAGGTAATGGCCTCAGAGTCTGAGAGAAGATTTGATCCCAGACCCATTCATGCAGTCCCAGTCTAAGAGGGGCAGGTTGCTAACTTGTGAGCAGGAGGTACCCACCAGTGGGCTGGCAGCAAGGCAGCCAGAGGAGCAAAGAGAGAAGAATCAGGGAGGAAAAAAAGCAATCCAAAGCCCTGCAGAACATAATATGGGAGCAGAGCAGGTGGATAAGCAGGATCTCAGAGCAATGTAGATGATAAGGAGTCACTATGGGAAACAGAAGCAAAGGGATCTTACTCACTACCAAGGATGCAGCTGAAAAATGCTGAGAACCAACAGATAAAAAAAGGAGAGTAAAAAAAATGGCACAGAGTAGTGGGCACTAGAAACAGCAGAAAAGCACCTCAGAACTAGTGGGCAGAACGGCACACGTGGCTTGGCTTCCATCTGGTTCATTGGTGATACACAGAAGTGTCAGCTCCCTGCCCCAAGGAAGGGAGATGTGAGCCAGCTGAGCAGGGATTTTGGAGGGCTGGAGAGGACCCCAGCCCCATGCAGGGCTTGTGGGAGGATTGTTGCTAAATGATGAGTGAATAAGCCAATAGAAGGAGATGCTTGAGGAGTAATTCAGGATGGCACAGTGCTGGATAACAGCCTGGCAGAGTACTGCGTTACAAAAACCTGGGCTCTGGGACTCTCAGTGAATACTTCAAAGGCTGAACAGCCTTATTGCTTCAAAAGGCTCCAGCTGCCCTGCTACAAGCCCCAACAGCATCCCACCAAGTCCATTACCAGCAGGGGCTGCCAAGTACCCCACCTTAGACACAGGAAGCAGGGGCTGCTCAACACTCATGTGCAAGGGGACAGTGAGAGGCGACCGGGAAAACTGTGGGATTGAGAGGGCAACACAAAGCTTTACATCTACACTTAAAACCTGCCAAAATTCTCCTTGGCTAAACACCAGCCCCAACCAAGACCAATCTCAGGTACAAAACTGGTGGACTCAGCCCAAATCCTAGCTGAGGAGATGCATTTCAGCCACAAAGCCCACTCTGCTGTTCTGGTCCTGTAGCAGAGCCACTGCCTGTCAGTCCACAAAATTCTGGGCTCTTTGGTGCACAGATCATTTCTGCCAGGGAAGCGCAGGTGACGCAGGTTCCTGAAACCTAACTCACAACCACGTCAGCAGAGACCAGGGACACCAGAGTCATCGCTCAGCAGGTGCCTCTCTCCAGACTCTCTTTGCTCCATGGATTCATCTCCCTTGGGCTGAAAGTACAGCAACTCTTTGGCATTTCTGAGCTTGCAAGTACTACCCAAGAGAAGCTGGGCACTGGCCACATGCCACTATGGATGATGACACCAAGCATGGCTGGGTTTTTTGCCATCGCTGGGTTATGAGCTCACTGTTGCAGCACGCAAGGCCAATCAGCCAGCTCTGCCCTAGACATGCGCAACGCTACAGAGACCTAGGAATGTACTGTCCCAGTGGGATTTCTAACTGAATCAACATCTTTCTTTGGTGCTTTCCTTCCCAAAAGCAGGCTGAGAGGCTGTCCATGAGTCCTGCTCTACCAAACGTCTCAAGGACAGTTGAGGGGGTGCACTGGCAAGAGGCAGGTGGTTTTGATGTTCTATCCCAGCCATAGGGCCAGCCCTGCTGGGAACAGCCTACATAAGCAGGGTAGGGAGAAGACACCCACCTTCAGTTCCACAGCTCAGATCAGATCAGAGGCAAGATCCAGTGATGGTCTGTGGAGCTGAGCAACAAGCTGGCCTGAACACAGCTTTGGCATGGGACTGTACTGAGAGCTGTAGTCCAGCATTCAAGTAACAGGTGAAGGTTGAGGCAGGAATTTCAGCATCCAGATGATAGTTTTAACCCTTTCTGAAGTGCCTCTTTTATGCATCATAACCCTAATGGACATATCCCACATTCCAGTCTGCTTGTTCCTCTGCTGAAAAGTGCTCAGTTCTCCATGCAGCAAGATGCCCTGTACATATCAAGGCTCCCCTTCCTCTTGTCAGCCCTGTGACCAGCCATGAGTTCATGACATTCAAGACAGACTTCACAACCACAAGCACCCTCCCTGGAGTCATTCTACCTCTCTCTGACTGATGGTATTTAAATATGAAAACTCAATTGCTGGCTGTCCCTAGCTTTTCCTTAGCAAAATATATTTGCTACACCCAGTCACAAAGCTCTGTGAGGTCCCCCAGGCACACAGATGCCCTGGCTGCACAGATCCAAACAGTAGGGTCAGTTCAGGGCTGTATGTCAGATAGAACTGTACCTGTGTCAGGTCCCTAATTCACCTTAGAAGCCCTCCCCCCACCCCACACCTCCTGCACAACCCATGCTCAAGAACAACTCATCACCTGGCGCATACCAGCCCTGCTGCCTACATCACCAGTGTTCCTCCCTCCCTCCCTCCCCTCTGCTGCAGAGGGGCTCCTGTGTGCACACAGAGCAGATTGACTTGGGGACACACTTTTTTCCCTGTAGAATGGGCTGCCACGGGGATAATATCCTGTGCATCACCTTCCACCCTGCTGCAGTCATGGGTGGCAGCAGGTGACAGCTACCCATCCCGGCCCCACACTTTTGACTCAGTAACATTGTAAGCTGCATCAACCTCTTTCAAAATATTTAAAGTACTCCTTGGCCAGGCAACTATCACCTCCAGGACAGCAGACCTTTCCCAGCACAGCTCCAGCGCGGGAAGCAGCGACCGAGCATCTCCCAACTGCATGTTTCCATCCGAGTGCGTCACAACTTAATGCTGCCCCCAGACCGTACTGCGCTATGACAGCACCGCGGCTTGGCACGGCCCCGATGGCCCCACCGGGCTGATTTTGGCCACGGGGACAGCCCAAGCAGCTCTGGGGTAACCCTGACTGCTCTGCCCCAGCCTGCCTGCGAGGAAGGGGCCGGTGTGGGCTCTTCTTCGCTACTACACCGGAGGCAGGCACCCAACCGAAGCACGACGCGCCCAGCCTGTTCGCTTCTTCCCACCTTGGACCGCTGCGCACCAGCCTAACACCTCCAAAACGGATGCCGGCTCACAGCGAGCGAGCTCCTGGCAGTATAATGCCCTTCTTTGTCCAGACAGACACTCCCTCCTCTCAAACTCTGCCCAGCTGGGAGCCGGGGCTCCGGCGCTGCCCCCGCCGCGTTGCCTTGTGGCTCTCCCCGACGCTCAGGTGGGTCCCAGTCTGCCCTGGCTGGGCTGGCCAGGGTACGGCGCAGCGCAACCCTTGGCAGAGAGCCCGCAGAGCCTGTCACTTATGCTAAGCCGTAGGGCAGGTCCCAGCGGTACAGCTCTGTCCTGGATTCGTCTTGCAGCGATGTTTTAGAGCAAGCACTGCTGCCAGACCACGGTAAGCGGCGCAATGTCACACAGGTCTTGCCGCGCTCCCGCCACCCGTGATCGGGGTGGGATGGCGGGGGGCAGAAATCTAGGGTTGGCGACGGGGACCCTCGGGCGGAGGGGGCATGGTGGAGACCCGGCTCCGCAGAAAGCAGGCAGGAGAGAGAGATGAGGCTGGCTGCTCGCTACATCCGTACCTGGGCTGAGGCTCTTACAGCGGGCAGGACAGCGACTGTCCGGGCACGTTCACACGCCCATGTCCCCGCCGGGGCGCGTCCCCTCGCGGCGCCCCCCGCTCCCCCGACCCGCCGCTTACCGGCTTCTTCTTGCGGCGGCTCTGGATGCGGCTGACCACCAGGTCGGTGTAGAGCACCGGCTTAAGGGTGCGGGAGCGCTGGGGCCAGCCGTAGCAGAAGGTCTCCACGCCGCGGTAGTTGCGCCCGTAGCGCACCGAGCACATGGAGCGGGACCGCATGCGCCCCGCGCTGCTGTTGATGCTGTTGACGCCGATCATCCTGCCGGCGGCGGCGGGGGCGCGGCGGGGCGCCCGGCGCGGAGCCCGGCGGCCCTGCCGTGCCGTGCCCGGCCCTGCCTGCCGCGGCCGCTCTGCCGCCGCCTGTTGAAGCGGGGCCGGGCCGGGCCGGGCTCGGCAGCGGCTCCCGACAGAGGCGGGGCTGCCCCGCCCCGCTGCTGCAGCCAATGGCGACCCGCGGCGCCCGGCCGGCCTGAGCCGCGCCGAGGGGCTGGCGGTGGGCATCCCACCTGGGGGACGGCGCCCCCAACGCTGATGCCACACGAGTTGCCGGAGCTGCCTCCGGTGCGCCAGCTGGTCGCCCCTGCCTCCTTTCCGCGGAGAGTGGGGGCAGGTGGCTGTGCCCCCCTGGGGGGCCGCGGTGGTGACATCTCCCGAGTTCCAGGGGCCAGGTGGCACCTCCACTCGGTACCAGCTGGGCAGGCTGCAGAGCTGCTGCTGCAGCTCGACCCACACCAGGGACAAAAAACCGGTAGGAGATGTGCTCAGACTTTCCATCTTCAGTGCCCACCCCACACTTAAGCCTCTTGCCTATCCCTCCCAGGTCAGGCCGGAAACATCAGTAGCTACAGTCACTCAGCTGGTTATGGGCAGGACAGAGATGCTTCAGGCAGTTGCTCCTGTGAAGAAGCAAAGAGCTGGGCATCCTTGCAGAAAGCACAAGGATCAATGCATAATTTAGTTAGGCTTGACTGAGCAGGAGATGAAGCCAGGGGAGAGGGGGAAATTTTCCACTCTGTCCTAACTGTTTGGCATAGTGATCATTTGGCACAACTTGGGAGGGAGGGGGCACAGATGTCTGGTACATCAGATGTACTGGGCTGCCCCTGAGGCCTGGGGGAGCCATGGGAGACAGGGGCAGGGCAGCCTATCGCTCCCAGGGGAAACAGGCAAAAAAAAATATAGCCTGGAGGATTAGACTGAGCAAGCGTTTCTGTGATTATAGCTCAGAGGTGGGAGCCAGGACTTTCTTCCCACATTGCTAATCACTTACCCAGCACTCTGAGCGTCTGAGCTCTGCTGTTGTACCTCCAAGCTGGAAGGTGGGGGCCCATCCTACCTTCCTCCCCGAGGACCCGACTGCATTGTCAGGCTTAATTCATTAACATCTGTGACGTGCTCTGGGCTCCTAGGCTAGAAGGCAGCACAGATTTGGCTCACTCCTGCAATTGCTAAGCAGTGCTGATGAGAAATGGGGCCTGATTTGGCCCTACTGTTGTTTCTGTCAGCCAGTGAAGCACAAGGTTAATCTTAAAGAGTGAGGAAGATGGGGACAAGCTAAAGCTCCACGAAGTGATCAATCATATAAAGGTCAAATCCACAGCTGAAATGTAACAGACAATCAGCAATGGTGAGTGAAATCCCAGGGGGCCTGGGCTGGAATCACGCTGTCAAGAGAAAAGCAACACCTCAAGAGCTAACCAAAATATCACCAGCTCCAGGATGTCCTGCTTCCACGTCCTTCCTTGTTGCATGTGCAGCTGCTGTCATACAGCCACAGGAATTCAGGCCCAAGCCTGCAGATGAGGTCATCTTTGGGCAGAGCATTATATGGGTTCTTATATCCCTGGCAGATCTCCATGCCTGGTCAGGGGGACATCTCAGCTGGAGAGTTGGGCAGCCCTGCCTGCAGAGCATAATTCTCCAGGGGAGCTTTCAGAGACAAAAGGTTTCCAGCAGCAGCACTGGTAAGGCAGCACTGCCTTAGTTCCAGCAGCAATGCTGTGCAGGGCATAGTGAGGCACTGTCAGTGAGGGGGATATGATGCTCAGCTGTGAAAGCTCTTCAAGTGTTTTCATTGCTTCTGCATAAAACTGGGACTGTTTACATGTATTATCTAGTAGCAGATAAAGTTCTTGTCTGACTCAAGCTGCCACATGCTCTCAGGCATCATGCTGCATTTATCTTGGGACTCCCTGCAGTCAGAGACAAGGGGAGTGCTCTGGCTCCCTGTGGGTCTATTCCTGATGCTGTCCTCAGAGGCACAGGGGATGGTGGCTTTGTGTCCCTGCAGCCACCTAGGTCCTGCCCTACTGCCCCAGTTCCCTGGCAGCGAGAGCTTTGTGTGAGAGCCACCTCAAGCCCCCCAGCTCTGAAGTCCATGGGGTAGAAGCCTGTGCTATCTACCCAGACAGGCTTGGAAGAGCCCCCAGGATCTTTCTTCTGTGATGCTGGAGCTGCCCAAGACCTGGCCTAGGGCATTGGGAAGCTCCTGTGAAGCCTGCCAGCTCTTCTCCTCCCCTTAGGAAATGTATGTGCTCCCGGAGCACTAAAATTAGCCAGCCAGCTGTGCAGCATGCTTGCACAGGAGTCAGTCCCCAAGCACAGCATGCCAGCCAGGTCTGCCATGGAGGAAGCATCCTGCTTGGGGTAACAGGGCTAATGCAGGCTGACACACAGAGGGCAGCAGGAGAGCCTTTCCCCATTTGTCTACCCCTCAGCATGTGCAGGGAGCACAAAGCATCAAGCAGCCAAAAGCGGTGGGCAGAAGGGAAGGAGTATCTTCTCTGGATGAGCTGGCTAAGGCTGCCCAGAGAGGCAGAAGATCCCCTTGCCAGTTCTCCCCTCAGCACAAGCCAACAGCACTTTCTCCATCTCACCTACCCCAGAAACCTACGCCCCCTTGCATGGGCAGGGGTTTTCCAAAGGGGAGTGGTGCTCTGGGTGAAGAGCTGCAGCCTGCCCTGCCTGAGGCTCCTCACACTGTCTTTCACTCCCCCTCCCCAGCATGGCTCCTGTACAGAGGCGGCTGAAAAGCAGCGGTGGGAAGCACCGCAGCTGCAAAGGGAACAGGCCATTTTTAGCAGAGCAGCCTCCCAGCTGCTGGGCTGTCGGCAGAGCTGTGCAGGGCTGTGCTGCAGCACTGCAGCCTCCCTCCACTTCCTTACACCCAGCCAAGGTCTTGGCCCCTGCCCATGAGAGAAAGCCTGTAGCTTCATGGCACCTCCTGGCTGTCCTATTTCTCTTTGTCTGGGATCTGATGTGGTAACTTCATCTCATATGTTTCAACTGCTGGTGCTTTGAGGGGCTAAGTTCAATAGGGCAATGCCTCAGGTGTGGGCACCCAACCATGGGGCAGTGAGAGATGCAGAGGAGGCACACCAAGAAGTCTGTGGAGCTCAGATGCTCCAAGGTACCGCAGCACTGAAGGGCCAGGGTTCCCATTTCATATGTTTCCATCCATTTTGTGTGCTTAAAGCCTTTTCTGGAGCTGGGTTTAAAATTAGAGGAGAATTTTTCCTGAGTAACTCCTTTTACTGGAGAAGTGTGGGCTGAGAGGGAGGACAGCCCTATTGAGAACTGCTGGTAACCCCTTAATGATGGGGTGAGCGACACAGCCAGGAATAAACCCACAAAGGCTGAAAAGGGAGCTCAGCTTTTCATCCTCTGTTGCCTTTTTTCATCAACCACCTCTCCTCCATTGTGGCTCCAGCATCCTGTGGGAACCCATCTCCAACATCACGAGTATTTGCCAACTGTAGCGCTTCACCAATAGCAGCGGTTTCTGCATGGCAGACCCCATGGGAGCTAAGCCTATTCCCAGGGTCTGAGACAGGGAGAAAGCAGCTCAGAAAATCCTCCTGAGAGCAGGTGATGCCAGAGAAGCACAGCAGTCCAAGGCCAGAGGTGCTTGCTGAACACTGCTCTCCCTGAGCAAGCCCCTCTAGGAACTCGGTCAGGCAGGGAGAAGGCAGGAGGTCCCCAGTCACACCAGTGTGGTGAGTTCCCAGCTCCGAGGTCTTAACCTCCAGCCCACTCTCCCCACCATGATGCCTTGCCCATGTCACCTCTGCCACCAGAAATGGCTCTAGTCTCAGGACCTGGCCAAAGTTTTGGGCCCCAGTGGTTCATGGAGTTAGAAAAGGCTGAGTACCCTCAGCCAGGAAGCCTCTAGCTGCAGCTGGGCAAACCAGCCCTACTAAGCTGCCCCATGTGTGCTCCCTTGCCTGCAATACAAGCACAGAAAGAGCAATGAGGGAATGAGAACCCCAGGCAAAGCTCCAGTGTACTGCTGGAGGAATGGAGCAGCCCAGATTCCCCTCAGCAGGGCAGGAGCACAACTGCAGGCTCAGGGACCATCACTGTTCTTGCATGTAAATGCATCTTGCATTCATAGCATCTCAGGTAGCCCTCCATGTGATCCAGCCCAAAGCTCTCACTTCTACTCCTGCTGCTTGGCCAGCTATGGAGAACAACCAAATTTACCTTGAGCAGCTCCTTGGGGAAGTCAGTGCCTCCATTGAGTCCCTCCAAGTTGCCAATGAAGTCGGAGCAGGACATTCTCTTCCCAATGTTCTGGGGGAGTCAGGGGAGAGAAACATCAGGATTACCTTTGGGACAGATCTCATTGCTGGCTGACGCAGGTCCCACAGCCCAGGAACAAAGAGCCCATCTCTGCAGAGGAGTGGAGGAGCAGTCAGGTCTCTGGAAAGCTGCTTGTAGGTATGAGGAAGCTGCTGGCTTTGCAGAGACTCCAGGAGTTTTAAATAGCCTCCTTTTCCAAAATTATGTGCTCCCTGCTCCCAATGGCAGCTGGTTTTCATTCCCACCTTCTTTTCCTGTTCAGTTTTCTTTTCTGTCCTCATTCCACCTCTACATCTTTCAGCTCAACAAATCTCCTTCAAAGCCTCACTGTTTCCTTCATTAATTAGTCCCTCCTCTAATTTAGCCTTTCTTGCCTTTCCTCACCAAACACATTAGGGGTGACCAGCTCTTATGGGCCCAGGGTCCCATGCCTCCTGCTCATGTGGCATTGTCCTCACTCTTCCCTAAGCACCTACAGTTTCAGGGTGGTGAGGTCAGACAGGGGACAGACTGGAGCAATAGCAGTGGTAACTTACATGTCCATGCAGATCTGTGTTTAGCAGCATCAGGGCGCATGTGAGGGTGTGGGCTCCGTCTGCAGCACAAGCATAGGACAGGAATTAGAGCCCCCAGCCCTGCAGCTGGTGCTCCAGTGCCTCACCATCTTAGGAAGGTTATGGGGTCTCTGAGCCTTCAAGACAGTGCTGAGCCCCCTCCACCCACCTTGGACACAAGGGGACACAGCAGTTACTGCAGTGCTGACAGCCTGCAGGTAAGTAGGAGACTGCTGGTTCCAAACCTGAGCATACAAATTCCCTTCAAAGCCTACTGCCCCTATAGCCAGGCAGTGGTGCTGTAGCTAATCCTGCAGAGCTCCTAGCATGGCAAGGTAGGACTGATACAGCCTCTGACAGCCAAGCAGCCCAAAGCTCATCTGTTCCAGAGCCAGCTCAGAGCAGACCCAGAAGCAGACCCATTCTGTGTGAATGCACACAGAAGAGGTGCAAAAACATGAAATAGTACAAAGTGGGTGTCTGTGCTCCTGAAATGCTAAGCACACAAGTTTCCTCATTTAGATATTCCTTGAGCTGAGGGTCTGAGAGCAGAGGTCTGTTTGGTGAGGGGTGTGCTAAGTGTGTCTCTTGTGCTAATCTGCTCCAGGTCAAAATTAAGAATGGGTTGAGCCCTAATTAAATTATGCATCATCCAACCAGACCAGGATTAAAAAAAAAAAAAATTTAAAGCATCTGTAATTTGATGGAAATGACATACCAGGGCTATCTTCTAAGGCATCAGTATAGGCTCTATGCCTGCTGTCTAGTTTCAGTTGGAGCAGGTTCACCAAGCTGACACACACATAGGCTCCCCTGAAACACACACATGCACACACACAGAGTCCCCACAGACATTACAGTTTCTTACCTTCTGAAGAGATGGCGTTGGGATTACACTCGTAGTAGCGCTGGGAAAAATGAGCCAGCACTCGCTCTCGCTCTTGCGTCTCTCCCATCAAGGCGAGCTCTTTTAGAAAGGACCTAAAAAAGCAGCAGCAGTGTTGGTAACACACAAAGCCCACTGCAGTTTCTGCAACTTATCCTGTGCAGGAATGGAACTGTGCTTTCTGTTTTCAAGTCCTTCCCATGTGCTGGATGAAGCCCTGCTTTGCACATCCTTCCCTCCCTCCAAACCCACTGTGGGACTCTCTCCCAAGCCCACAGCACCATATCCTGCTGGCACATCGGAGAGACCTACAACCACTTCCAGGAGCTGCACAAGGAAAGGAGGTAGGTGTAACAACAGAAGGATTTTAGTTCAAGACCTGGAAAGTCAGGCCTGTGTGAACCTGACTGTCATTCAACTGCACTGAGCATTGAAGACCAGGAGTGTTTTTCCTTGGTTGCATGGCTGAGAGACCATCTTGGAAATCACCCTCTCCTATTTAAGATGTAAGAGGGTCTCCAGGTAGCAGTCATGGGGTCTGCTTGCTCCTGCAGATCTCTGTGTGGTTGCAGAGCTGCAGAGGGACCTGTCGGGACCCCAGTCTGGTGGCCACCACACATACACATGCACACACACTCAGTTCTGACCTGAGAGCCTGATCCAGACTCATGCCTGTGAACACGAAGAACTTCAGATATTCCCCTGCCACCATCCTGCTGAACTCATTGCTGAAACAGAAAAGGAGGGTGAGAATGGGGGTTGGGTGGATTCCAGGAGGCTCAGAGCTCCCCAAGGTTGCCAGAAACATGCCAAGGACAGAGACCCCCCCACTCTCCTATGAAACTTAGAGAAGTCACCCACAAATTCACTGGGAATACTGGGCAGGTAAGAGAAAATGGAGAAGCTGTAGAGGGAAGGGCCCACGAGAGGTCAGCTAGCCACTCCCATGCCCCAACACCTTACAGAAGCATCCAAGATGCAGTCATGGTAGGAAGGTATGAAAATCTGGATGTCTCCTAGGTTTTAAGACCTTTAGAGGGAACACCTGGTGCAAATGTACCAGTCACGAGGAGTGGGTTTTGAGGTCCTGCCAGCAGTTCCTTGCCAGCCTGGTGCCCCATAAGGGCAGCAGCTGCAGGTGCACTGCGTGTGCAAGTGAGGTCCTTGCAGACTGGAACATTCCTTCTAAATACCCACACGTACTTCTTCCCCAGGTGGCGAGCCACATCTGCTTTTTTAAAGCCATCCAGGTTGTAGAGCCTCTTGGCCAGGCGTTTGGCAGCCTCCAGGTCAGCCTTGTGTCCATTGGAAAGGGTGTCCGTGCTGCCCAGGGCCAGCTGCTCCACACAGTCCATCTCCGACTCCGAGTCTGAAACCTGCTGGCTCTGGGGGCGGTCGCTGCAATGGGAAGGGACACTCCACATTAGCCTGTCTGCAGATCCCCTCCTTGTTCAGCTTCTTAGGGAATGCATGCTCCTCACCCTGCTTTGGAGACTAGCTGCTCACTGCTGGACCCAGGATGAACTGCACTGGTCAGAGACCCTCTGAGGTCAGTTAAGGGAACTAAGGAAAGGTGTAGGAATGTAGGTTTGGGGGGGAGGGTTGGGGTGATGGGACAGCACCAGTGACTGATTGGACCAACTCAACCCAACATTCATACTGGATGTGGAAGGAAAGGACAACTACTCCAAAGTACCCCACTTTGAATCTGTGAAACTGTATGTGTGGGCTTAGGCTCTGCCAAGCTCAGCTGTAGCAGAGACTTGGAGCAAAAACATGTGCACATCACATGCTGTCCTACAGCTCTGTACTCATTTTTTAATCTGGACAAACTCCTTGTGCTGCTCTCAAGTGAAGTTTCTACCCAAAACAAGACAACTCTAATTCATTTGCTTACCTTCACCCACCCACTGATTTCAAAGCACTACACCAACAGCAGAGCTGAGGCAGAGAATGTGAGGACAGCAGAAAACCCCCCTGGCCTCCCAGCTCCCAGTGGAGTGCACTCTTCTCCAGGCTGCCCATCAGCTCTCAGCCCACCACGCCTTAAATGGCCATGTTAGGAGTCACTCTTGGCTTGGCCCCCAAAGCAATCTGACTCAGCTGTGCAGAAGTTATCCCAACCAAAAACTGGTTGAATCTAATCAACAACAAATGTTAAGCAACTCTGACCTCGCCCAAATTTTCTGGCAGCCCTTCCAATGTTCCAGTCTGATTTATTTTTAAAAGTCTCTAATTGAGTTTTAAGAGGCCTGCTCTCCTGAGCCAATTACTCAGGCCAATCTCCTTGAGGCTCTTCTTTTTTCAAGAAGGACAAGCCTCCTCCTGCTCAGCGCTGCCATTCCCAGGGGAGCCCTGCACAACACTGACAGGCTGCCTCATGCCTCGGGGGGCTCTCAGGTGCCATTTCTCCACCTTCCTGTTATCCCCAGCCAGCATGCTGCAGGAGAAGCTGCTCTGCACGCAAACCTGTGGGTCAGACACTTCCCTGGTGAAAGCAGCTCCAACACTGCAAGTCCTTGGAGAGATGTGCTTTGCTTGGACCACTGCTGAACTCAGCGGTGGCAGGAGGTGATTGTGGTGACACCTGGATGGGTGGCCGAGGCAGATCTGTGCTCACTTGGCTTCAGTCCTCCCCAAGGAGACTATCCATCACTCCAGTGCACTCTGGTAGAAGCAGCCACAACAGTGGTCACAAGGTCACCATAAGCTCACCAGCTCTGACCCCACCAGCTCTGGGGAGCTAGGCAGGCAGCTTCCAGCATCACTGCATCATGAGCACACCCCATCCTGTAGGTAAATCCCCCACCTGCCTAAAAGCTCTTCTCCTCCCAAAACAGCCACATCCAAAGGTGCTGCTGGCATGGGCCCTGGTGCCTGGCTGTGCCTTCACTGTCAGGAAAAGTCAAACCTGCTCTGAGGGATGCCTGACAGCAGAACAGGCTGGGTGCTGCTGGGCCAGTGCCAGGCACACACCTGGGCCCCACTTCAGCTCCTTGTGTGGCTGCAGTCACTGTGACCTCAACTGAGGACAGAGGTCACAGGCTTTTTGATTCCCAGATGCAGAGAAGATTAATCCATGCCAGCAGCTGGCACCTGCCAGCCATGGGTAGTGGTGACTGTATTTTTTTGCTAAAATCCTTATCTGTAATCACAAGGGCACAGGCACTGTCCCCTTTGCAGTCCAGAAGTTCCAAGGGTGCTTTTCCAGTCACAGGCTGAGCTACAAAATACAAAGCCACCCCTCCAACACTCCCCATGCTCCAACTGCATCTCCAGAGCAAGTTGCTGCTCAGACACCCACTCAAAATCTTTTAATTCTTCTCTGCACCATCCCTAAAACTCCTAATATTCTTCTGGACATCATCTATCCTGCCTGAGAGGTGGTCCTCCCTCACACAGCCAGTTCCTGGAGCACCCAGGGCCAAACCCAGAGCTCCGAATCTCCCCCCATGACCTCTCTTCCTAATCTATGGTCCTCAGCTTTCCTACCTAGTGCTGAGCATCCAGGTGTGGGCCATTTACAAAATCTCTCTTGTCCTTCAATACCTGTATCTCCCTGCAGGGTCCCAACCTGTGACTACAATTCCTGCCTTGCTTCTTGCAATGGGCATGCAGGGATCTCAAACCTTGAGTCTCCAAGTAGCTCTACCAGTGGAATTTGCTGCTCCCTCTCTCACCAAGTCCCAGTACTGATTTGGTGTTTTACAGCAAAGCATAACCTTGCTCTCAGGATGAGACACTATTCAACCATGCCATGAAATGGGTTTTTTTCTAGCACTCAAGCCACTCTCATGCAGTTAAATATGGACAGTCAGCCTCTGTAGGTTCAGTATATCCCCTTGGTGGTACCTATCTGCCACCACTCAAAGCCCCAGTTGGCTTGGAGAACATGCAGCTCAAAGAGAGAAAAACAAGAGCCCAATTCTCAAGTAAATGGAGAGCAGAGCAAGAGACGTGTCCATGTCTGAGGCAATTGAGGTTATGCTAATTTTCTCACCAGTGAGCTAATTGCAGGTCTCAGGGTGCGAGTTTTTTGGTGTATTTAGTAAAGTGACATTTTAGTTTGGCTTCAAGAAACACTGAGATAATATTTTTTACATTAAATACACACTTAGGGAATAAAGATCAAATTTGATATTGTGCAATTATCCTCAGTGTGCATGAAATAAGTAATTCCTGAGCAGACAGTGCTAGCTCATCCCTGTCCCTGTTGCCCCCACTCACATCACTGGGAGCACAGGGCCCCCTGTCACCTCAGAGGTGTTTGCTAGAGCCCAGGTGCTGCAGTGAGGCACATCTGGGAGTCTCTGCAAGGAAGGAACATGATCCAGCACAGGGCTCATGGCTCACCCTGGGACAGAGGCTCTTCACTGGCCACTTCCCAGCCCAGCTCAGCAGAAGGACTTGTGCTCCCTGCCCTGGAAATCTGCTGAAGAATCACGGTCCTGCTCAGGGCCACCATACTAAACACACTGCTTCTTCCAGGTCAGATGGTTCTCCAGGACCCAAATGTTCCTTCTCAGGGCCAAACACTCTTTTCCTGGACCTGGATCATTATCTCACCCCAATATTACACCTTGAGCTGACTGCCTGGAGCCTAGAAGCAGAGACCCCAGCACCTTCCCTGGCTACAATGCAGTGTGTCATTGCAGGAGTCCTGACATCCTCTCCACCTTGCCACCATCAACCAAGCTTACTTGGCACCATGTTCACTTGGTTTTCCAGCAACCAAGAGCAAGTCTTCTCTCCTGAGTGTGGAGCAGCAAGAAGGCACTAGTTCTGCAAAGCCAGGCCCAAGGGGCTGACCTCCACCTCCCAGATGCCATCAGAGATATATCTGCAAGGTGGGATGCTTTCTTCAGCAACAACCTCTTCCCCAGGAGATGGGGTGTGCTCAGCTGAGCTCCTGGACTCCAGGTCCGTTCTGACACAGTTCCAGGCAAGACACCTGCTGCAGAAAACTCCAGACCTTTAAACACAATTCAAGTACCTCTTGCTCCCCATATGAGGCTGGTTTCATCCTACACCATGAAGGGACATGGCAAGGAGGCTGGTGCAAATCCACAAGGGAGAGGTGCATGGGGCAAAGTAGCACTCTCCCCTCAATTCTGGAAAGCCCATGTGCATATCTAGATGTGCATTGCCTCTGCCACGCCAACCAAGCCTAATGTTGCTGCTAAGAATGTACCAGACCGGATCTTTGGCTGAGCTAAATAAATGCAGCTCCCTCCATTGGTCTCAGTGGAGCGACTTTGATTTATGACAGCAAAAATCTGGGCTGCTTCATTCCTCACAGAATTGAAGCTAGAGCTGGGAGGACACTTGAAGGTCAGCTAGACCAGCCTCCAACCACAGGAGTGGCTAGTTGTGCTTTCTGGCAGCTCTGGAGTCCAAAAACCACCCAGCCACAGCAGCACCCACCAGTGTTATTGCTGACAGACCCAGACAGGACTGAACTTTGGGCAGCTGTGCCCCTCCTCAGTCTTGTTTCTCTGCACACTTCCAGAACATCCACTGCAGCACCAGCATTCTCTGGAGATGTCCATTTGTCCTCCATCACCCCATCCCACCAGCTCTTCTTGTGAGGGACACAACTGCTCCTTCAGAGGACAGGGATTGACACTACAATCCCATCAAACAATTTCTGGTGCCAGCCAAGAGCCTTAAATATCTAGCTACTCACCTGCTGGATGGAGGGTGGTCTTCTCCTTCAGAGACACAGATGCCATAGGGTCAGCATGGGAAAACCTGGCTGTTGAACCCTTGGGCCAAGACCAGCCTAGGGGCTCTCAGTCAGATCCAAAAGCTGGAATTAATGCCTGACATATGGTGCTGCATCCCACAGGTATGTACTGCAGCTCATGCCTCTGCAGGCAGATCTGCAATCCTTGGGATCCACTGTCCTTTGTGCTGTGGTGGGCTGATATGTTCTATGTCCTGGCTCCTCCTGCTCTTCATGGCTTGATGTGGCTTGCATAGGAGAAAATTGCCCGCAGGCTTGTCCTTTATTTCTTGCTGTGAAAATGCTTGTGGGGAGACCTCTTCATCCTGCACCCTAGCCTTGTCTCCCTACAGTGCTATCACCCCAGCTGACTCCATACCTCCCTTCCCCTATCTTCATCCTTTCCTCAATGTCCACTTTCCTCTGCTCAGCTCTCAGCCTCAACTTCCTTCATCACACCCCGAATTCATCCCACGGGACCCCAAACTGGGCAAAGCCCTTCAGGGCATCCTCGCCAGTTTGCCCAGTGCTACCTGGGATCTCAGGCCAGATGGCAGACCTGCGCTGGCCCTGCAGGGAAGTGGCACCGGGTCCCCGACCGCTGCAGTAACAAAAGGAACCTTATAAAGAAAGGCAGCGGAGCTGGCAGCGTCCCGTGCTCCAGCGCACGCCAGCAGCCGCGCTCTGGCAGGGACGCAGCTCCGGCTCCCGGCGCATCCTCCGCCCGGGCGGCTGCCGGCCCCAAGGGCTCCCCGCTCCTCCCACACAGCCGCAGCTCCAGGGCCGAGCTCTCCCTCTAGCGAGGCTCCCGGCGTGCTGCCCTCGCCGTGGCGCCTGGCCCTTTTCACCAGGCAGTTTGCAGCCCCGCCTTTGATGTTGCTTCTCCCGCCTACCCTTCTCTCTGTCCCGCCGCAGGCAAGCTCTGATGAGGTCCCAGCAGAACCTGCCTCGCTCGCGGGGCGACTCACGTCTCTTCCCTCCGCGGACAAACCTCAGGGGCCGGCACGACTGTGCCCGAGGCCAAGGCTGGCTCCAGAAGAGTGGGATTGCAGGGAAGTTGGGCAGCTGGATTTCAGGGCGCTTGCACCCCTCGAGAAAAGCAGGTCACCCATTTACATTCCTCCGGGGCTGATACGGCACAGCCCACAGTGCCAACCTGTATAGGACTGCTCAAGCCAGGTGACCCTCTGGACACCTGCTTGCACCCAGCAGCTTGGCCAAGTCCTGCAATTTGGACTTGCAGTTGCAGAAGTCTGGCTGTCGTCACTGAAGCAATCCCCCTGCAGTCCCCAGGGCTGCCCCAGCTCCTGCCCCACCATCTTGTCAGCACTGCATCTGTCCCTGGCTAGCCTCCCTGGATCTGGAAGGACTCCTTAGCCCTGGGGGCCTCAGCCTCCACACATGCTCTGCAGAGGTCTGTCATAGCCACAGGAACAACCTGCTTTAACTGCAGCTCTCTGCCCAGTGAGAGCAAGGGACCTGCACACCTTCACCTCCTGCCCAAACTGGGTGATAACCTACTCACAGCGCCTATGCTGGGGACGTCACTGTGGGGTGTCCCACTGTGGGCACGGCAGGGAAGGGGTTCAGTCTCTGCTCCATCCCCTTCAACCAAGCCTGCTGGAGTAGGTGCAGGCATCCCAGGGGAGGCCTTTGTAGGTCTGCACTTAGACATACTTCCCACAAGCAAGGTCAAGATAAAAGCATGGTCTTAACTATTATGTGCTGAGGTATACCAGAGCCTTGGAGTAAGCAACAAGGCTGCATGACCCAAGGTCACTGGCTGTGGGGACACCACATCTCCCCAGCAATGCAGGGACATCACTGATTGGCCATTCCTGCCATTGAGGGAGGTGGGAAGTCACAGGCTGCAAGGCTGTCTCCAACCCGGATCCTGAACCCAACTATCGCAACAGTTAGCAGGAAAGCTTTTGGGGACACAAGGAGGACAGCCACAGGGTAGCACATGCAGCCCTAGACCCACTGGTGTTCATCAGCAGTCGCAGCAAAACCTGCAGCCTGAGGTCACCTCTGTCAACCCTGAAGTTGACAGACAGTGTAAAGCATAGTCTCCACTGCAGAGTCCTCTGGCCAGAGGTCCCCAGTCTACCTGTGCTGGTGGCAGTCAGTCTGTACTGCTTGTGACCATGGACAGTGATGAATGCCTTGCTCTGGCCCTGCCGGCACAGGGGATGATGCACTATAGCAACTGCAGTGGTTCCTTAGCTCCTTTCCTAATCAATTTCCATTGAATACCCCTTAGTGTGAGAATCACAAGGATATGCTCTGCTCAATCAGATCAGCTCTGCCAGGCATCAGGATCTGCTGGTTCCAGTTCATGAGAACTTTTGAGCAATCAGCCCAGCCACTTCTTCCTCAAACTACTTGTGAATCTTAAGCTTCATGGTCAGTTCCACTGAGAGTCTAGAAAGTTGGTAGCACCAGTGATGGGGAAAAGGAAACTTCTTGGATCTCTCCCTTGCCAGAAACCCCTGCCTCCTGAGGACTTATCCTGCAGATGATGGGCTGTCTCAGACCCTGGTGCCCATGCCTTCCCTGCTTCCCAACCTAGATCCTGCTCCCAGCCCCAATCTCCACTCCTTTCCACTGCACCAGATGGCAGATTTCAACCACACCTGCACCTCTGTCCACTGTTGCCTGTGGGATTGTGAGAGGAGGCTCACTCCATGCTGGGGAGCAGAGAGCTGGACTGCTTCCTGCTGGGGGCCTGCAGCAGGGCCCTTCTCCTCCACACCTCATTTCTCAATGTCTCACAGTCAGAGACTGAAGTCTCTGCTTCAGGCCACCACTGAAGCCAGGGCACCTGCTGCAGAGCAGCATGGCAGATCAGAACAGTCCGGGACATGGGCAAGAAACAGGGTCTGAACAGGACAAAAAGAAGGGACCTACTGATAACCAAGAGAATAGTTTCTAAGCAGGGAAAGGTAACTGCTTGGGGACTCTGCATGCATGTGTAACAGAAAGTGAGGCTGGCAGTTATGGTGCTATGGGAAGCCCAGGCCTTGGGATCCCCAGGCCAGGGAGCAGAGTGGGGGCTGCAGCTGCATTTCCCCTGTGCAGAAGGACTCCTGACAAAAGAGGAGATAACAAGAGGCTCAGCAAAGGTGGGCTCAGCAAAGATCTAGGCCAGACTACACAACATCCCTTGATGGCCTGTGTTGCAGGCCAGCACTGCTCTGAAACCTGAGCTAGGAGGGAAGAACAGTGTCGGAGTGTCCTCAGCACAGCCAGCACTGACTGTAAACCAGTGAGCAATGATGTCTGTTAAGCCATCTCATTGCTGCTCCTGCCGCCAGCTGTGTCTCTGCACCCTCACACCTGCCTGTGCCCCTGCATTGCTGTGCTGTGGTACAATGGCATCCCATGGACAGTCAGATACTGTACTTTTGGTTTCTCCAGGGCACTGTGTTTCAGTCCCTTGCCTTGGCACAGGAATAGGAAGCCAATTCTTCCTGCAGGGAGCACGGATCGTGGCTGGATACTGTCACCCTTCACTGCTACATGCTTCCCAGATATGACCAGTTTTACTGTGTGGTGATGTGCTTTTTCAAGTTTTAAAATTCTTATTAAAGGTTTTGTTTTGTGTACCCTTCCACCCCTCCCCCTCCCCTGTTATTCCTATGTACTTTTCCCTTTCCCCAAGGTCTCTGTCCATTACCTCACAGTTAAGGTATTTTCTTTGTTTCCAACTGACCCTAGGGGATTGGATGGAAGGTTCAAGATGTATTCCCTCCTGCTGTTTTCTTATTTGTCTTACAACTGGTCAATTTTTCTAGAATCTGTCTAATTGGCCCAAAAGTGTTATCTCTTTTTTGTAACCACCCTCCTTTAAATGGTGATGCTCCCTGGGGCCCCTGGGCTCTTTGTTTGGAACACCACCAGAGCAACTTCTCTCGACCTGATGTGATAAATAAACTTTTCTTGAAACTCCGAACCGAGCCCCCCTCTCTGAGAAAGAACTTGTTGCCGTCTAATTCTGCTAGCTTCAAAGCTGAACCCCAAAACTAGAAATTATTGCTGAAAACATCTGCTCCAAGGTCTTCCCTTTGATCTAACTGGGAAGCTGAAACAGAGCCGGGACAGAAGCAGATAAGCCAGCAATATTAGTGCATGCATCTCATCAGGCCTCTGTGCTACCACGTCTCTGGCTTCAGTGTCCCAAAGAGAGGGAAGGCCTAACCCAGCTCCTCTCTGCCTCAAAAGGCCCTTGGACTGACCCAAGGGCCACAGAGCTGATGCAATAACCCACTCTCCTCTCTTGACTGCAGACACCAGAGAAGACATAGAGCTTAGATCTCCACCTGGCCACTCCAAGCTGAGTCTACAAAGATGACACAGACTGTGACCAGAAGTGACATAGGTTTGGTGTGGAAAAGACCAACGCCTGGGTGAGGGATTCAGGACACTCATCTCTGCCCTCCATCTTCCAACATGAACAAGCCTGAGGAGGTTCAGGGAGCCAGAACAGGTACAAGACCATGGGACTCCTGCCTTTAAGAAACAAGTGGATGCGGTGCAGATGGCAAGGGACAAAGTCCTCAGTAGAGAAATGTTGTGAAATTTCTACTGGTAGTCAACTTCAGACTGGCTTCTCCCCATACAATCACAGATGCTGGACTGCCTTGCAATGAAAACCACCACAGAACTGAAGTTTTGGCATTCTCTTCTTGCTTGGCTGAAGGAAACCTCACAGTCCTCCAGTACCTACAAAGCTGGCAAAGATAAAAAAGGAGTTGTGCTCCCATCAACCCACCTACCACAATACCGTGGTGATCACTGGCCTGATCAGCCACTGCCTAGAAAATCTAGCACATGCAGTCCTGACCCTTCCCCAGAAACACAGTTAGCTCTGGCTGCAAACCAGACCTCACAGCATTAGACTTAGTGGGCCAGCTGGACAGTAAGCAACTTTGGTCACTCACCTTGTGTTGGAAGCCAAGGGAGTGCCAAAGCTGTCCTCTGAGTGGCAAGGGCTGTGCTGAGTGCCCTTCCTTCGTCTCCCCCATTCCTCCTCTCTCTCTGTCCAGGGGGCATCTGTGGCTGAACTGGTCCCAGAGTCCGGCTCCAAGTGAGCCAGAGGAGCAAAGTTCTCCTCAATCACCTTGGCGCTGTCCCGGATTTTTCCTTGTATTTCTGGGTGAGGGTTGGGAGGTCAAAAGTGAAAAAGGTCCCATGGGTACGGGCTGGGGAAGAAAGGATGTCAATGGAGTCCAGGCTGGTGTAAGATGTGCCTTTGGCTCGATGGGACTCCATGATGGTCTCAAAATGCTTGCTGAAAGAGTCCATGCCATCCTTAGAGAGGCTGTGCCCTAGAAGGAAGGGCACTGGAGACTTAAGCATACCCTGTGCGTCTCGGTCCATGATCCTAGAGGGAAAGAAAGTGAGAAGAACTGATCATTGAAGAGCAAGGGATCAAAACCCTAAAACAAAAGCCCACACACTGCTTTAGAAGGAAACTGAGAAGGGTAGAAATCTCTTCTGAACATCTGTAGGCCACCAGGGAAATGCCTCGCCTGCCCAAGACACCATAGGAAGCAGGACTGGGTTGGCCTCCCTCCAGACATATGCTTCTCCTTTAATGTGCCGCAGACTTTTGTTCCTTTAGTGGCTCATCCTCCTAAGAAGCTTATGAGCTGGCTACTGCTCCCAATCACTTGACTTGATCTTAGATCCAATAAAGGGCTCAAGTACTAGAAGCAGGATGTGGTTCAGCTCCATTTCCAACCAAATCTGGAAGTGACTGAATTTTTCATGAGCCTTCATGAGCCTTCTATCACCAAGAAGGCTCCTCCTGAAGCTGCTCAGGACAGCATGACACCTTCCTCCATGAACACTGCACTGTGGTCACTGAGTACTGTGCTTAGATCATGACCAACACTCACCTGCAAGGCTGGCTGTTTCCACAAGGTGATGTTGAGTCCCAGAGACATGTGTGACTGAGCACAAAACAACATTGAACTCCAGGTTTCCCCAGGCAATGCAGAGGGAGCCTCACACCTATCTTTGGGCTTGGAGATTTGAGCTGACCCATGCCCTAGAGGCCATGATTGGCCTTAGCTCGTTATCTTGTCAGGGATCAGCCCCACAGAAAGGCCCAGTCTGTCTTCAGTGCTGGTCTGGGTCTAGCCCAACATAGAAGTTTCTAAACCCTGAAGCCCTGAGTGTTTTGGCCTCTAAATGAGGTGAAGTACAGCCTGCCCACCCACCTAAGCACATGACAATACAGATGTTTCCAACCTAGAGAACATCAGTGCTTCAGCAGTACAAGCACAAACACAGCCCTAAAAGCCTACTTTACTCATAAGCTGCTATCATTTTATTAAAGCAGCAGAAAAGCACTTGTTATGCCACTCTCTTCTCTGATTAAAGGAGAGGAACTGCTCCAGCCTGTCATAACATTTGTTACGAACAAACAGCTTCCTACAGAGGGCTCAGAAGATGTGTTGCTGTAACACACACCAAATTATTCTCATTCATTAGCCTTCACATGCCACTCAAAAATCTCACCCCAATTACTTCAGCAGGCCAAGAGCTGGCAGCTTGACTTCCCCAGAGTGCCAGCTGGTTTCAAGGGGAGTGAAGTGAAGCCAGACACAGGTAAGCAAGCCAGAGTGCAGGCTGACCTCACCTATCCATCAGTGTTTCCGTGGCTGTGCAGCACCACACGACACTCTTGTGATTCCTGTAGGAGTGCCAGGAGCAGCCACTTCTGAAGCGGCTTTTGGTGAGGACAAGGCAGAAGAGACCTCTTTAATATCTGCAGATGTGCTTTACAGATGCAAATGTGCATTCTCTCACCCAGGCCCATGCTACTAAACCAAACTAATGCTTCTGATCATTTTGCACCTTGAATACGTGAGGAGGACGGTTACTGTGCTAGGGAAGACAATGCCAGCAGATTGGACGGAATCTTGTTTCCAGGAAAAGTAGGTGGGCTCATTTTTGTGATCAAGTATATTGCCACCAAGCCACAGAAAAAAACATGGCTGGTTTTGTCCACACCATCCAAGCTCTGGAAACAATGTCTTCACCTCAAAATATCAAGCACAAAGCCATTCAGTTCCAGAAGGATGTAGTCACAGCACCATGGGAGCAATATTGCCTACTCAGACCCAGATGCTTCATTAGCCCCTGCTGCACTGCCCAGCTCCTCCACACTCTGCCCTGGTCCCCCAGGAAGGGTCACTGCACTGAGATAAAGCCAGACAAACCCAGCTGAGAGGAGCAGAGGAGATGCAGAAGCTGTAATCGATCATGTGTGCAAGGGTGACAGGCAGCAGGAAAGCAAATAGGTTTCCAGCCTTGAGCTGGTGCAGGAGAGGCAGTGATCCTTCCTCAGGAGAGGGCCAGGCAGACATGGAAGGGAAGTAGATCCCAGAGCTAACAGTGCCTGAGGCAAGGCCCTGGGTATGGGATCTGAGCAACTGTGTTTCTGATGCATCTGATGGCTGATGGAGGGGAAGGGGCTTGCCCCAGTATCCCTGCCTGCAGAGACATGGTGCTGCAGACATTCCATCCCTGGCAGGGGGGAAGAAGAGGGGAAAATGTCTCCTCTGGCCCTCAGTGGTTTTAACTCTCAGCTTATTGCCCCTTTGACCCTCCAGACCCCTGACTCAGCCATGCCCCACTCCTTCAGCTCCAGGCTCCTCCATCCTGCACAGGCACAGCAGCTACTGTGTGAGGATCTCAGCTCCATTTAAAGCAAGTGAGACTGTTCAGCATTGTCCAACAGCACCTAGCTTTATCCCTCTCTCAACGAAGCTCTTGTACAGATCTGTCTCAGCAGCTCCTTGCAGTCCCCCAGGCTCCTTTGCACTACTCCAGCGTGGCAGCAGCCTGCTCTTAGGGCTCAGTGTCCTCACTCTTAAGCACAGGTACTGATCACATACTTCAGCACAGGTACTGACCACAGGCACTGCAGTCTCCCTGACTGTCCACAATCCCCTGCCACATCCACGTCATCATGCTGTCCCCTGCCCAGTCACAAGAGCCATGGGCACCTCCCCTGCTCATTGACAGGCCCCTGCCAGCATGACCTTGAGCGTCCCCTCTGCAGCCTGAGCCCAGTGCTCCATCCAGGAACATCACCCTGAGCTGTGGCTCTGTGCCCTCTTTGGGCTCTGGGACAACATGTCAGAGGCTTGATGAAGGTTAAGCACATGCTTAAGCATTTCATGAAATTGAGACCATAACCATTTTTCTAATCCCCAACAAATAGCCCTGTGGCTATTTTCTTGCCAACAAGCAGCAAGCATAAAGGCTCTGGAAAGGCTTCCCAAGTAGCAGATCTAAGGGCTTTTCTAGGCAAGGCTTGCAGGGAGAACAGGCATCACTGTCTCCCATCAGCCTTCTGTGCTCTCAGGGGAGCAGAGCATTCCCTAGCAAAGCTTCTCTCTTATCAGCCCAAGGCACCCATGCTGAGGGCCAAACCAGGCTCTTCCTATAGCTTTGCCAACATGTCTGCTGACACTCAGGGAGGAAGGGAATTGAGCCTGCTCTCACTGACAGGTCTTGGCTCTCTGGGACTAATAGGAATAAAGACAGAAAAGGCTTAGAATAGTCATTAGAGTCAGTAGATATAACTCTGAATATATTCAGAAGCAGATTTACTGAAGACAACATTTTTTCCTTTGCTTTTCATGTCTTGTTTGATTTGGTGTGATTTTTGTTTCCTGTTAGCATGCTGTCTTATTTTGGGAGGGTAAATCACAAAAGAAGGTTCTGAACTTTGGCCAGAATACAAAGTACAACAAGGCAGTACCAAGCCAAAGTCCCCCTTGCAGAGGGTGCTAAACCCTTAAAGCTAGATTTTCAAAGCGATATACATGTCAAAAAGCTGAAAATCAGCATCAAAAAGCACTTCAGTGGTTTTGTAGGGCTGGTCCTTCCCAACAACGAGGACAGGCGTGGGGTTCAGCAGCTCCCGCAGCAGCAGAATGGTGCCAAGTCCAGGAAGCCAGGGTGGCTTCTTCATCCCCCCAGCTTCACCCCTCCTGTGAGCAGGCAAAGCAGAAAGCTTGAAGAAGAAAGCATCAATACTGGTGACTGGTAAACAGGGATAAGAACTGCAGCTGTAGAGCTCAAAACAGAAAACAGTGTGTAAGCAAAAACCCAGGGCTGTAATGCAAGGACTGAACAAGCTTGCAATTTGAGCCTTGTGATTGTCAAGACACTGTCTACAGGATCTGCACTTACCAGGGGAATATTCAGGGGGCTGTAGGGAAAAAACAACTGGTCTACAAAGAAGTTGTGCCAAATTAACATGACACCCCTATACACATGTTGGTCATTATACTGGGAGCATCATCTTTTAAGAGTAACAGTGGTTGTTTAAGGACACATCCAAGCTTTCAGCACTGGCTGAGGAGCTACAGTAGGGCGTCTCAGAGGACAAAAAACAGGTCTAGGCTTACAGCTCATACAATTCACAGTGGCCTCAAAGATATTTGGAAACAAAATAACACTACGCAAAAAAATTCTTACAGTAAATTGAAGAACTTGCCATAAATTCACACCTTACTCAAATACTCATTTGGAAAAAAAAAAAATCCCACATTACAAATGGCATATTTTCAGTTTTTATCTAGAATGCAAATATTTGAGGACAGGGTGGCTGGCACGTATTTGCCCCCTCCAATAGAGACGCAAGGGCTGGACAAACTGACAGGAGTTCAGCTCCCCTTTAGATGCACAACTTCCCTCCTTGTTAGCTCAGCACCTTCATTCTTTTCCTTCCAGTGCAGGGGCACTACTGTATTAATGTATTATTAATGTATGTATTTCATTATTTTTAACTTCTACTGACATGAAAACCTCCCTTTTCCTTTTCTTCCACCTACCTTCTGCACAGCTAGGTGAGTTCACGCTGCCACGTGGCATCCCAGGCATCACCCTGGTTTTGCACTTCCCAGATGAGACCTGTCCCTATTCCTATGGAGCATTTACTGACAATGCTGAACCTACTCACCTCACTCAAGGCTCTCAACAGTACACATGTCAGAACGTGCCTCCACAGGGCCTTTCCCCTCCAGGTGGCTGGCCCACACACTGCTCTGGACCTGATGATGCCCATCACTCCTCATGGTCAAACTACCACTCCAGCAGAAATTCCATGTGCAGAGTTTCATGCTGCCAAGCCCAAATGGCATTTCCCATATGTGCTAATTGCCAGTGCCTGGCATGGGCAGATAGCAGCTGGGAGCATACTTGCTGCCCATGGGTAGGCAACTGAATGATAATCTTGGTGCCACCCACTCCATCAGCCTCCCAGCACAGGGTGTTTTGCCACACATGTGAAAAACAACACAGAAGGCAACAAAATGCTTTTTTGATCCCAACCTATCCCCTACGCTTTCATGAACATGGCAAATACCTAATGAGGCTGACCAAATGGAACTGCTCTCACTGCTGAAGTAGAGTCATCACTGGGGAGAAGGACAGTCCAGCAGCACCTGGCAGCCCAGAGTAGCTCCAGGAGATGACCTGTGCTCTGGTCTCCTGACACTGTCCCCCCAACACCTGGCAGCACCATGGCAGGATGTAATTGACCTGGCAGGACTCATGCTGGGAAGCCTTGACTCAGCTGGGCAACCTGAGCTGCAGGGTTCGCCCCACAGCACAGGACCCAGCACTTGATCCCCTTTGCTGGCTTACTCTTTCCATAGGGCAGTGAGGGCCCCCTCCCAGTCCTGCCCCCAGCCCCACACCAATCCTTGTGGTGCGATCCAGGACCTCATCTCACCCCCACACAGAGCTTGCATGTTGTTACTGGATTTTTGTCTCAGACACCTCAGCAGAGCTTGTTTTGCCATGTAGGGTACAATAAGAAGAGTGAAAGGAGCTTTTTGCCCTTGTGCACGGAGCCTCACCTTTCCCTGTTTTCCTTCCTCATCGCCTCAAACACCTCATTGTCATGGTCCACATCCCTGTACTGCAGCCCATCCTTGGAGCAGCCGGTGCCTGGGGTGGGTGGCTCCTCTGGTGTGCTGTTCCTCCTGCCTGGTGTGCCCAGAAAACTTGGGTTGCTCTCACTATCCTTCTGGCTCTCAATTGCTGAATCCACCTCCTCCTTCTCAGCCAGGATATCATCGATGTTGGTTTCACGATAGCACCTCAGTGGCACAGTGTCCAGGTCTGTCTCAGAGTACTTCACTGTCCTCCTTATAATCCCAGTTTCACAGGAGCCAGGCTTCTGGCTGCCCAAAGGAGACACTTCTATCTCCACCTCCACATGGCTAAGGCTGTGCTCAGGTACCAGCCCCGGTGGCTCGGCTGGCAGTGGGGAGACAGACTTCTGGGGAGTTCAGCCAGGGGAGCAGAGTCAAGGGCAGAGGAGCCTGCAAGGAAGGCCCAAGAATTCAGAGCTGTGGGGAGCTGCAATGGGGAGCTCTGAGGAGTTGCTCCTGCAGCATCTCACACACACACACACACACACACACACACACACACACACACACACACACACACACACACACACACCACGAGAGTATGGTCACATGTCACAGAATTATTAAGCTTGGAAAAGACCTCCAAGATCGTCAAGTCCAACCTTTGACCAAACACCACCATGTCAACAAAACCATAGCACTAAATGCCATTCCAGTTGTTTCTTAAACCTCTAGGAACAGTGACTCTACCATGTTGAGGGACATGGGAACAGCGAAGAGGTGGCAGGAGGAGAAAGAGTGCGAGAGGCAGAGACAGGCTGTCAGTGCTAGTGCATCTCCAGCCAGCCCTGAGACCCCATCTAAATCCAAAAGCACTTCTGCAGAGGCAGCCAGGGGCTCTTTGTCACCTCTTTTGCATGGCCACAGGGGACTTTGCAGGGAGGTTGGTACACACAGGATCTGACCCCAGGAGCACACAGACTGGCCAGTCTTGGGGGAATCTCAGCTCTTTGCTGGGCACTGAGAAGATGCAAGGAATGGGCAGCCCCAATGTGAGTCCTGCCAATAATATAGACTTCAAAGAAGGGGTGGGCCAACCCAGTGGCATCCGCCTGCAACATCTTACCTGTCTTTGGGGTGTCTGAGGAGCCATAGAAGAATTCCCACTTGGCCTTGGCAATTCGCTGGGCGTGGGCGGAGCTCTGCCGGGGATACAGCCAGGTGCTGCCCTGCAGAGAGGAGAGCAATGAGCAGGCAATGCATCCCCAGGGCAGAGCCCGTGCCCAGTGTGGGAGACCCTGGTACCTACCTGATGTCGGGGCTCTGGCTTCAGGGGACTCCTGGCCATGGTGGGGAACTCCTCTGGCAGCCCATTGGTTAGGGACCGACAGAGGCAGCTGGTGTCAAGGGCACAGAGCTCCTTCCCACAGGGACATGTCCTCCCTGGGGTCCTGCCCCCGGCCAGGAGTGGGTCAGACGCGGAGGCCTCCAGTTTCAGCGTGTGCAGGAGCCGCTCCTGAGGCAGGGGCTGGGGGGATCCCACGTCCCCACCGAGCTCCAGACTGCGGCTGAGGCTGTAGGGGCCGTTCTCCCAGCGGAGATGGGGGGTTGTCGGGCAGCCCAGTGTCCGCACGCTGGCCTTCTCAATGAAGCGGAAGGTGACCACAGAGCTGTGTCCCTCTGGGGCTGGCGGACTGCGGCTGCTCAGGGAGGCGATGGCTGGGCTGGGCCGGCCCCACCGCGGGGTGCAGGGGGCAGTCAGTCGCCCCGTGCCTGGGCAGCCCCCGCTGGCCAAGGGCGCTGCCTCAGCCGGCCTGCGGGCCAAGGAGCCAGTGCTGTTGTAGAGGCCGAGGGGGCAGCGGCGGGCATCGGGCGCCAGGCCCTTGCGCAGCAGGTGGAGGCGGCCGGCGTTCAGGTTGGGGTGAGGCAGGGTGGGGGGCTGCACCGCCCAGCCTCGGGGCTTCCCCCCGCCAGCCAGGGCCTCCGGTTCACCCTGTGGGCAAAGGGCGGGGGAGAGGCAGTGCAGCCCTCCTCGGGGTGGAAACGGACAGGTGCCCCTGCTTGGGCCATCCTGCCAGAAGAGGGCACAGAGGTGTCAGGTCCGGAGCCCAGCAGGGTGGCACAGGCACAGCAAGGCAGGTTCCCAGAACCCCTGATATGTCTGAGACAAGAGGTGATGCATCCTCAGGCAGCCCTGAAACAAGGGCAAGGAGCTGGTTAGGGAAGGGAAGGAACAGAAAAGTGTCTGGGGCCATGGGGAGGACAGGCCAAAGGTGCCCTGCCCTCATGGCAGAAGACAGATATGCTCCAGATGAGACAGCCCCCAGCAAATCCCCTCCTGCTGCAAGAAGCAGGCAAGGTTCATCAAGGGCATCACACCAGCACCACTGCAGGGATGCTGGCAGCCCTTTGCTTGGTCCCCAGGCACCCAGAGTGTTTGCTTTCTCCCCAGGGTGCCAGGATGCTCAGGCACTTTCCTCACAGTTCAGCACCCCAGACATTGCAAGAGAATGCACTATAAAATGGGTTTCATTCATTCTGCTTTTGGCTGAATATATTTACTATCTGCAGCCTACAGCCTACTGAAGTAAGAGGGAATAAAAAGTATCTACTATATCTCTGAGACATCCTCCAATTATACTTGCTCAAGGAGTTTAATATGAGCAGCAAGGGCAAGGAGCCTCTCTCATTGGAGGTCAGCCTGGGTTTAAACTGTGTCACACCAGCACATGTCACAGCCACTACTGATGGCACAGACAGAGCTGTCAACACCAGTAGATTCAAAAAGCAGTAAATTCAAAATTGTAACAGACAATCCCAGCCTGGGGGAGCACAGCAAGCCTGCCCTGCACACAGCTCACTCGCCTGCCTGTCTCTGCCCAGAGACCGTGTACCCAGAGATGAGACCAGCCACCTCACAGCAGCAGGTGGGTGGCTGCAGGGAAAGGCAGGACCCAGAGCTCCCATCAACTCCACTGGCAGATCTGCTGACATTTTTCTTTCTCACAGTGGAGCTAAAACTTGTACCTATCTTTCCCTGAGTTTCTTAGAATTCCTAATAGGCAGAGAAGACTCTGTCTTGGCTGCCTGTGCCTTCTGACAGATGCCAAGATACTTTCATCGTTTGAAAGTGAGAAACCATATGCCAGATGCAAACAGGAAAGCATGATTTTCTTCTCCCTGTTTCTGAGTGCAAACCAGACAGGATTGAATTCCTAAAGGATGTGGGGATGAATTTTCAAGTGTTTAGGCTCCAGAGATGCACAGACAAAACTATTAAAGAAATAACCTAAACCACATCTGTGGGGTAGGCACACATTTATCTGCACTATCACACTGCTGAAATAATCTGTCCTGCTGAGCAACAGCAATCTCTAATTCACTCACTGCAAATTTTATTCTCCTGATTAATTTATCATGTACTGTTTTTACAATATTTTTCTCCTGTTATGGCTGCGTTCGCATTCAAGGTTGCTGAAGTTAACTGCTAAATAATAAAGATCCAGGGTTTATATATTTAAAATGAAATTCTACTTTTTATCTCAATGCAGACTGACACATGTCAAGAAAAAAACGTCTCTAGGAATAGGTTGTTTTAACTGTAACATAACAAATCTACAAAAACCAGCCTATCTCAAAACATGTGAGTTATTACTAGAATAAATGGGATAAGCAGAATGTCCTCCTGGCTATTAAAACAGAATTATCAAATTTAGAGTAAAGGCCATGCCTGCCTTTAACCCACCAAAGCTGGATGGCTACACCACGCATTGGAGTGAGCTTTTCTTTAGTAATGAAAAGTAAAAATTCAACTAATTCAACTGAGATGAAAAACCAGTGATGGAATGAGCTACAGTTTCCTGCTTGCAGATTTCAATTGTGAATCAAATGGATGATCCTTAAATCACTGTGATCTCCAGCCCACTGGGTTGGGCTGTAAAGCGCCAGTGGGCTGGAGAAAGCCTTGCTGGTCCTGCTGCCTAAAGGCAAAAGAAGTCCTGTAAAGAAAATCTCACAGGATGTTTGCCTGGGCAACCCTGGGCATGCATTCAAAGAGAAAAACTCAGGAGCTGCAGTGTGAGAGCCAGGGGCTGCACATCATCGGGGGATTAAATTTGTTCAATAAAACATTTCACAAGAAACTTGTTCCTGCCGGCTTTCCCTTTTTGACGGCCAAAGGAATGTCCAGGGATGCTTCCTGGGCATTGCTTTGAACCACACCCAGTGCAACAGGGGATGGCTGCACTCCATACAAGCGCTTGTCTGGCGGAATGGGGCGATGCGGAGCGAAGGCAGCAGGCAGCAGGAACTGCTTACGCTGCGGGGGAAGCACACACCCACGCCACGGGAGTGTGGGGACAAGGCGTGGGAGCTGGGAAGAGGATGAGAAGAGATTGGGCAAAGAAGGGGAAAGAGATGGAGAGAGACATGAGGTGCAGGGTTAGGGGTTAAATCCACACGATGGGCCGTATTTGTGTGCTGGACATGGAACCCATGGCAAGGAATGGGGGAAAACAGGCTGTGGCTGCCGGGGCACCTGAGGGGGCTAGGGCAGGACGGCCCCTGGGAGATGACTCTGCCCTCCGGAGGGACACAGAGCAGTCTGAGGGGATGGTGACCGAAGCGGGATGTCTGGAGGCCCTAAGGCTGTGGGGCAAACAGGTGACCTCTGTCTGGTGTGGTGTCTAGACAGGGGACGTGTCCCCACCTTGGAGCTGAGGCTGAACATGCTCACTCCCCGGCCCCCCCGACCGGCTTCCCTCTCCCGTCTTGGCGGGATCAGCCCTGAGTGGATGTGACATCCATCCGGATGAGGGTGCACCCCCGGCCAGGGGGAACGGCGGAGCTGCCCGCCGCGATCTCCCTGCCTGGGCATCGGCCCCGCGCCCTTCTCACCGCACCGGCACACGGGGGCCGGAGTGGGTCTCGGCCCCGCCGGGGGCCACCGCAGCCCCGTGCCGCCGCCCGCCGGTCACCGCCGCCGGGAGGGCGCAAAGCCGCCCCGGTCCCTGCAACAACTGCTGCAACTTTCCCCGCTCCCCCGACGCCCCGTTTCGGCCTCCGGTCTCCGCCGCGCCCCGCCCCGCTTTGCTCCGCTCCCCGCGTCTCACCGGCAGTGCCGCCGCCGCCGCCACCGCATCCTACGCGCCGCTCCTCCGCGCTGCTGCCGGCGCGGCGCGGCTCGGCCCGGCCCGCCCTGTCGGGCGCGGTACGGTGCGGTGCGGTACGGTGCGGTATGGTGCGGTACGGTACGGATCGGTACGGTACGGTGCAGCACGGTGCCACCGGCCGCAACCCGCCGTTCCCTGCCGCGCTAATCCCGGGCCGGGCCTGTCACTCCGCCCCGCTGACAGCCACGGCAGCCAATGGGAAACCCCGCCTGGCGCCGCGCCCCGCCCCTTTCGGTGGCACCGGCACGCGAGGAGCGGCGGAATTCACAGGGGTGCGTGTCTCCATGGGTGGGCAGGCCGGCGGGTCCCCCGCCCGTGCAGCATGCCCCACATGCTCGGGCCCCGGTGTGCATACCCCGTGTTCCAGTGCGAACCTGGCCTCGTGCACTGGCAGCGAGACCCTGATGCCGGTGTGCCTGTTCCAGTGCCACACCGATCACGTCCCCATGTCCTGATGTGCATTCTTCTCCGTTCATCACCGTACACATCAGCGTGAGCGTCCTGTCCCTGCTCGGCTTCATGCAAGTTACTATGTCACCACTGGCACACTTCATGCATGAGCATGCACAGCCTGTGCCTTGTGCCCTGTGCCAAAGGGTACAGGCTCCCCTGTGCCCCACCATTGCTTAGGAACCACAAGGATGAGAAAACAAAAGCTGCTATGTGGTCCAGGCTATCAACCAACATCAGCGAGTCCTTGCCTTGGAGCACAGGCTCTGTGCCAAGGACTTATCTCTCCAGAGGTCGTCAGCCTAAGCACACTACAGCCATGGGTGCCAAGGTGTCTCAGGCCACCAGGAACTTGATATCACAGTGTCACTAGGCACCCCAAGGGTGGTAAATGCCACACAAAAAACCTCAGGAAACCACTTCTAGATACAAGGGGGGGAAATTGCCTATCATTTGTCTCCAGCCCAGGCATGGGAACTCCACTGGCACCAGTGGCATGTGTGAGTAGAACTCATAGGGGACAGCTGGGTACCAAGGTGTGAGGTGCTGTGGCAGGACTTCAGGACTCTATGCTGCCAGGTCTGCGTGTGGCAACAACTGCAACTGGCAGCCAGCACTTTGTGCCCTCACAGGTTGCCAGATCAATTTGCTATTAAACAGCACTTTATTGCCCAGCCCAACACTCATTGAATGTGTGTGAGACAAGAAGCCCAGGGGAGATGGGGCTTCATGTGCTCATCGTGTCTGCAAGATAATTTGGGAAGAGCTGCCTCTCCTTGCTGTTTTCCCTGCCTGCAGCAAGCCCAGCTCCAAGCTCACCTGCCCCCACAGTCACCCTGAAAGTGTGTCTCCTTCTGCCCTCCGAGGCATGAGGAAAGAGCATCAGGCGAGGCAGGCTTTCCTCATATTTAATGCATCAAAGTGCTGCCATTTTCTCCTTCCTTCTCCAGGCTCCTGCCTGTGAGGGGCCTCTCTCCCCCACACTGAGGACTGTGGGACTCAGCTGCCTTACACACAGCCAGCTTTTCTGGCAGGCTCCAAGAAGCTGGGCTAATTAGGGGCCCCACCGCTGAAGGATCAACGACCTGATTCCTTCAGCAGCTTCTTGATGGCAGGAGGGCGGGGAGGGGGAATGCTTTTCTCTAAGCTACAGCCAGAGTGACAAATTTAACCAAGTGGAAGAGCTCAGATCTTTCCCAGTGTGTCCATACCAGGACAAGGCATGTCTGGGCCTTCCCAGCACCTGCAAGCAGCCCTGCTAAGAGCTGCAGAAGGTAAGAGAGAGGCTTTTCCTGTCACCCTGACTGGAGATTCAGACCATTCACAGAAAACACAGTGCTGTCCAAAGCATGTGTTTTCCCTGCCGTAGCAGTAGCTGTTGCTCTACCTGCAGTGTCCTGGTCCATATCCTACTCACCTTCCCACAGCCTGAAAACTCATGAAAGATGTGTCCACATACATGGGTCTGGCCAGCACTGACGTAAGCATCACTTGGATCAGGATTTTTCAGGATTTAACCCTGGCTCTCCTGATCCCTTCTGCTGTGAATCCCTCTGAGCTGATGCAGGACAGGAGGGAGCAGAAAACCCCTCTGGCAGATGACAGAAGGGAACAAGGTGTCCCTCACACTTCCCCTCCCAGCCCCAATCCAGTGGGCTTAGCTAGAGAGGTAGGAGTGCAGTGCAGGGAACCCTCTTTACTATCATTTGTGTACTTCAGGACCTCCACTCCTTTCCTGCAGGTACATGCCCTTCCTGTATTAAGAGTCCACTCAACTCCATATCATCCTTTTCAGCCTCCCAGGTCCTGCAACAGGGAGTTCCCAGGAGTTTTCTAAATATTTACAATACTGACCTTGGTCATCTTTGTAATCTGCAACACAGTTTTCCCTCTCAAGTGCAGAAGAGTCTGAGTATCATCGGGACAGCACAACGATGAACTTCCAGCTTGGAAGAGATCAGCCTGACATGTCATGGTGTCTGAACGACTGTACAGATCTAGATGAAATTTGGGTGAAGAGGGGTTAGACAAGAGCTCCTTCCCCCAGGTGACTCCAGTAGATGCTCATGCTCAGCTTGCCCTAAGGCACATGCATCAGTCTCTAGAAAGGTGCTGGAGCTCCAGCTCCACTTGGGGTAAGCACTGTAGTGCACCCCAGGGCTGCTCCTCTGAGCCTCGGGGGGCTATCACAGACATTTTCTCTCTGGTGTGCTTTGTGCTAAAGGCATTGCAAAAGGTACAAGGACATATTCTGCCTCACTGCTGCCAAAATCAGTGGGGCGCAGTGGGGCTGTACTGTAGCCTCAGGGCACAGTGTAGGCCTGCAAGCAGGGACAGTCACTCCATCAGCAGATGGGGTCTTCTCACCCAACTGTCTGGAAGCATCATGGAAATAGAAACTCCAGCCACACAGGTGATGAGTCCCAGTAGAAGCAAGGGAAGCTGAACTCCTCTCACCTCTGCATTGAGGGCTTCAGGGCAAACAATTAGGTTGCATGTGTTCCCTCAGGGCCTAGGCATAACCACATGGTTCTAATTAATGCCTTCTACCTCCAGTGCCAACACTCAACCACATCCTAGTCATATATTAAAAAAGCCATTGCAGAACAAGCCAAGTCTTTAATGGGCTGATGCACTTATCTGTTATTCCACTAGACTTGTGGTTAAAGAAAAATGGTGAAAATACCCTCCCTTGGACAGTCCTATACTAATGCCCTTTTGAAGCTTAGTTGCGGCAAAAAGACAGTGATGGAGATCCTTCATGAAGCCCCTTCCACCCAAACCTGGAACAGGGGAGAGCAAACCTGTACTTCCCTGTGCGTCTTGCAGCTCCCCTGCATGGGACACTCATGTGGGACTGTGGCAGGATTTTTCAGGGTGAAAGACATTCTAAAAGAGGATACAGACTGCAAAATGTCTTACCAGAGAGAAGAGCCCATGCAGACTACAGTCTGCATGAGGGATAGCTGCTACCTGCCTGTCTGCCAGTGCCCTACCCAGTGTCCCTGCTTCCTACTTTGGGCTGTTCCCTCTTGCAGGAGGAACAGGGGCTTGGAGTTGTAAAGAGATGGTAGCAAACACTGTGTGCTGGGCCTCAGAATGAGCTGTAATAAAATATTTCTGTAATGCCTCAGGCACACCTGCTATTACAGAAATCCTCTCAGACCCTGTCCCAGCACCAGGCAGCACCAGCACAGGGAGCAGGCTTCCTCCTGCTCCAGCATTGCTCTGTCAAGATGAAGGCAGAAATGACAGCATGATAAAACCTGTCCTGGGGACGTGGGAGGTCGGGCCTCAGCACAGCATGAGCCATAAATAATCTCCCTACACAGCAGTTAGGGGAACAATTGTGTGGGAGTATCTCTTGGTAAAAAGATGCTCAGGCGAAGATGGTCTTGAAGGAAAGCAAGGGATTTCTGAGTGGCAGGGTGGGCTTTCCAGTGAAGACAGAGCTTTCTGGGTGCCAGTAGGTCATTCACCAGACCTACCTCACCATGGTGAGTCACTGCACCAAATAGACAAATTTAGTCTGAAACAACCCAAATCACCTGTACTCTGGTGTAGCTTCCCAGGACAGGCTTGTGATGCAGCACAGATCTTTAGATTGCTCTCCAGCTAATCTATGCAGCAGTAAAATGTGATCTCTTCCCCATACCTTCAGACACAAGATTCACATGGGGAAAGGTGAAAGGGTATAAAGGGAAATGAGAGCAATGAATACAGTGCATTTTATGCAGAAAAGAGACAGTAAGCCCCAGGCACGCAGTCTGACCCAGCACAGGAAGAACACACTCACATACAGGATTGTGGAAAAGGCCTTGAAGGTCAGTTATAGAGGAATAATTACAAATATATCCAGAAAACTGAGCAAAATGGCTGTCATGGAAATTGTGGAGACAAATGCAAAGGACACACTGAAAGCCTGAATGCAGGGGATTCATGAGTGGGATGCTGCAGAACAGCCCTGTATTTCCGTTTAGCTGGGAGCTTCTCATGCATAATCCTTTTTCAACCTTGACTTGCAGAACTTGATGTCTTGCTTTACTTCTATTTATTTTAATTTTTTTTTAGTTATGACTGTATAGTCAAATTCTTTTCTGAATAAGAAGTAGGAAGGTGGCATGTACGGGAAGAGTTGAACAGAAGTCACCATGTGTTCTTGTTTCACCAGCTTAGAAATGGCATCTAGTTACACTGTGCAATCTCAGCACTGACTGACAGCAGAGCTTACCCTATGAGCTCAACACCTTCTCCCATGCAACCAAGAAGTCCAGCTGTGGTCCACTCCAACCCTGAGAATGATGGAGACTGTCAGACTTATCCTGCAGCCAGAGAAAAGATGGAGCCAGATCCTTTGAAAGAACCTGGTGAGAGTCCAAGAAAAAACAGCATTGAGAGGCTTTACTAAACTTCTGTGGTACTGCATTCACCTAGGTCTCACATCTTAGAGGAGTGAATACTGAGGAGCTACTGGTGTCCTTGACAAGATCTTTAAAACTTTCTTGTCTCACTTGAGACTAGTAGAAAACTGTAAAGAGAATGGCCCCAAAGTCTTTGCAAGGCTAAAGGTGTTTAGCTAGCAAGGTGCCAAGCCATCATATGAGGTGATAGATTCTGGAATATCGACATAATGTTGGCTTGGAATCATACTGATCTCCTATTGATCATATTGATAAGTTATCATATTGAACATATTGATAAGTTGTACCCTTGGACAGCACTAGCTTCTGGAAACCCCAGCAGGCTTGCAGAAACCCAGCCAACCTCTGAATACACCTCTGACATGGAAATAACTGAATCTTCAATGCAAGAGAAAAGTCAAAAGGCATAAGTGATGGAGACTTGCCCATTATAGCTAGCAAATCAGGAGCATCTTTGGGAAAAAAAAACCCAACCCAAACTTGGGTTCCTGGCTTGAGGTCAGCTCTTCTAACCATGAAACTTTCACTCCTTCAGGGCCCAGTTTCCTAAGTCTCATCTCCACTTCTTAAAGGGTGAGGTGATGGCCACACTGCTTCTCTAGATTTTTCAGAAGTATAGCTGTGCATCAGCACTGCCTCACAGCAGTGGAGCTGGCCTCTGTTTACTTCAGGGGATGTTCATGAAGGTGAAGATGCCATGCCCTGGCTCTGCAAGCTGCCAGTACCATATGTTTCTAAGGAATATACAAGAAAGCTGCAGCAGCAGCAGTTGTTGTGAGCTAATCTGCTCCCTCCCCCTAGGGCTCAGCTTGGTCTCTCATTACTATGGATCGGCTCAAGGCCTAACGCAGTAGCTCTGCTTTCCCCCACAGGACATCAGTGGCCACTGGAATAACAGGAGTACCAGGGAACTGATCAGCATCCCCTGTGTGTTGAAGGTACCTGTGCAATACAGTCCCCCAGCTGTCCTGCAAGAACTGCAGGTGTCACAGCCCAGCATTCACCAGGTCCAACTCAGAAAGCTATTTTGGCAGACCTCTTTGAGGCATTACTAAAAATGGGTATCCAACTGAAACTTAAAGAGGAGACTTACAGACACCTCTCAAGAAAAATGCAGACCCAACTTTGGCAGAACATATTTCAACAGAAAGGCAGAATATTGCTGCAAATCTTGATTGAGCAGAAGCTCTGTTTCTTCAGGCTTGTCTTCTTTAAGCTGTCCCTTTGCCGCAAAGCTACAATGGATAACACCCCCTCCAAGCTCTGCACTGTGGTGCTGTACAGCCATTTCACAACTGCTCTGCGTATAGGAAAACTTGATAGACATGAGCACAAAACCAGTACTGGTCTGAAGTCCTTACCATTAGTGTAGACATAGGCTGCTGGGTTCACTGAACATCCTGATGGTATAAAGCTGTGTCTCAGCACACACCTCTACAATACACTAACAGTCTCTTATGCTCTTTCTGCATTTGCAAACAACCTGTGGATAAAAAAGAGAACAATATGAACATTTCACAGCTCGACAGTATCTATAATTCCTAGTACCTTGCACATACACATTTTTAGCTGTAGCCAGCGGCCAGCCAAACCCTTTCCAGGCCAACAGCTCTCAGGGCCTTGGGGCACTTAGTGGCCCTAGCCAGCCTCATGTCCAGCTTCCATCACTCCTGCCCATAGACTCAATGATTCTACATATTAAGGGACTCTGCCAGGTGGCACCTTTCTATTTCACAACAGGAAGTCAAGAACACAGTGCTACCGCCCCAAAGAAATAAAGAGCTGTCCCAGGACATGGACAGGGGCATTATTAACTCCAACAGAAAATTTAAAATCCTGCACCACTTGTCCTTTAAATGAGAAATGCACTGTGCCAACTCAGAGAACCACTGGAATCCTCGAGGACCAGATGCTACATGCCCTGGGGCAGACAGGGTGGGTAGCTTTCCCCAGAGGAAAGAAGACCTTTCCACAAACCATCGTCCACGCTTTGAAGAAATCAGCAAAGCAGGGTGCACAGACGGGTCATTGCTTTCCAGGAAACCTGGGACCAGGGATTTGGGATTTATTTACTGTCTGTGGACCCTGCTCTTTTGCCGGGTGGAATTTTTTACAGTTCCTATGCCGGCAGTAATCAGCAGCTTGATGATGCACAAGTCAGCAGGTCCCGGGCCCGAGACAGAGATGGACTCACACGCCTTGTGCCGTCTCGGAGGTGCGGTGTGCGTGTGCCGCACACGCGCGGACCGGGCGCCCGGGGAGGAAGGAGCAGCGTCCGTTTCTACGGGGTCGTTATGGCAACTGCGCGGGCAAGAGCCCAGGCCGCTTCTCCGCGCGGGCTGCGGGCAAAGGGAAGGACCCAGCCCTGTCCCCGGGGCTACGGAGGCAGGTGGGACTGGCGGGGGAGCGGAGCGCGAGGAGCCGGTCTGTAGCGTGGGAAGATACGGGCTGGGAGCGGAGGGCCGCGGGCAGCCCCTGGGCGGGGACAGCCCGGTACCGGCGGAGGAGCGGGGCCCAGTGGCTGCCGGTCGGGGGTGCTGTGACAACTGTGATCCCCAGAGATTGGCCTTTCCCTGGATCCGTCCGCTCCTGCGAGCGGGCAAGGGCGGCACAGCCCGCTGGGAGAGCCGCGGAGCCGGGCAGGTGGCGGGGGGGTCTGGCGGGGCCGTCGCTCACCGGCAGCAGCGGGTCCCGGCTCCGCGTGGTGCTGAACGGACAGCGGCACCGCGCATGCGCGGCCGCCCGCCGGGCAGGGCCGTGCGCAGGGACCGGGAAATGGGGGCAGCCGGGGAACCGGGGCCGTGGGGAACGGGGCAGCCGGTGTGCCCGCCGGGAACCGGGCCGTGGGGAACGGGGCAGCCGGTGTGCCCGCCGGGGAACCGGGGCCGTGGGGAACGGGGCAGCCGGTGTGCCCGCCGGGGAACCGGGGCCGTGGGGAACGGGGCAGCCGGTGTGCCCGCCGGGGAACCGGGGCCGTGGGGAACGGGGCAGCCGGTGTGCGCCGGGGAACCGGGGCCGTGGGGAACGGGGCAGCCGGTGTGCCCGCCGGGGAACCGGGGCCGTGGGGAACGGGGCAGCCGGTGTGCCCGCCGGGGAACCGGGGCCGTGGGGAACGGGGCAGCCGGTGTGCCCGCCGGGGAACCGGGGCCGTGGGGAACGGGGCAGCCGGTGTGCGCGCCGGGGAACCTAGGTAGCTGCGGGCTGAGCAATCGTTTCGCGCCGGGGAACTGGGGCCGTGGGAGCAGATAGTGTGCACTGGGATCTCGTGTGCGCTGGGGAGATAGGATAACTGAGGAACTGGAGCAGACGGTGTGCTCTGGGGAACCGAGGTAGCTGCAGGGCTGCAGTTACCGGAGTCAGAATGCGCCGGGGAACTGAGGCCATGGGGATCTGGTGTGCACTGGCGATCTGGGATAACTCAGGAACTGGGACAGCCACTGTGCACGGGGGAGATCACGGGGCACCAGGGCCGGTGCGCGCGCCCCGCCGCTGGGAGCAACCTGCGGGAGTCGCTGCGACAGCAGTGGGACCTGTGGCCACCGTGGCCTGCCCGCGCTCCCCGCCGCGGTGCGGCGCCTCTAGGCGCCGCCGGGCCGGTCCCGGTAGCGCGCTCCGCCGCCGGAGCGCGGCCAGCGGGCGGGGCCGAAGGCGGGGTGGCGGGTGCGCGCACTTCCGCCCGCCGCCGTGACGTCACGAGCGGCCGCCGGTGTCCCGGGCGGGTGCGGCGCCGGATGGAGCGGCCGGGGGAGCACCGGCGGGGCCGCAGGTACCGGGGGGCCGGGGCAAGGCAAGGCACGGCTGACCTGGGCCGGGCAGGGCTCGACTCGACTCGGCTGACCTGGGCCGGGCAGGGCTCGACTCGTCTCGGCTGACCTGGGCCGGGCAGGGCTCGACTCGACTCGGCTCGCCTCGGCGCACTGCGACCGGCAGCGGGGCGGTGTCCTGGTCCCGGCGGCGCTTTCGCGGCCGCCCCGCTGCGGCGGCGGGGCAGCCCGGGGGCGACTCTGAGGCCGAGCGAGGACCCTTAGGGCCGCGGGGCAGGTATGGCCTGGGGTAGACCCCCCTGGGTGCGGGCTCTGCTGGGGGCGAGCGTAACCGCGGCCTCCAGCCGCAGCTCGGGGGGCTCTGGGCTGCCGGGACCCCCTCTGCTCCTTCCCTTGGTGGCCCGAGGCCTCATCTTCGCAGAGCTGCTGAGCGGCCGCTCCTCCGATGGAGACTCCCTGGGGGGATCCCGGAGCCTTGTTTCTCTCCGCGGGAAGGAGCAAGTGCGTGGTTGCTCCCCCTTGCAGGGTGCCCGGTGCTCGAGTGGCCCGGCACTGGATGCGGGGACTGTGTGACAGGTAGAGCGATGCTCGGACATGAATGCGGGGCACAGCTACTGTGCGACTGGTGCGGTAACGCTGCAGCAGCTTCTTGCTGCTCTGGTGAGGGACAGGGCCTCCTTCAGCAGTTGATGGAAAGCCCCACCCAAGCTCTCCTGGAGGGCACTTAGGGCAAGTAGACTCGGATGCCTGAGCAGTGAACGTCCCAGGCTGGGGAGGTGGTGATGCAGGTGGCAGGCACGTGCCCTGCTGATGGCTAGCCAAGGGGCTATTCCCTGTGGGAAACGTCGCTGAGTCTGAGTCTTTCTTTCTGGCTCTTCCTCCTAGAGGCACCCGGCAGTAGGTGTGAGCTGATCTTGCCTGGCTCCTGCAGTAGCCTGGCTCTCTGGTGTCTGATGATGAGTGTGACCCCAACCAGGGGATGCCTCCTGGATTTGCCCTGGGAAGACATCTTGGTTCCACATATCCTCTGTCATCTGCCACTGCAGCAACTCCTGAGCCTGCAGAGGGTCAGCAAGTCATTCCAGTCTCTCATCCAGCTGTACCTGGCCAACATGCGCTGCTTTGACTCAAGCCAGGTATTGGATGGCTCTGAGGCTGGGGGAGGACACAGATGTCCTGCTGCTCTGAAACTCACAGGGGAGCATCTACATGGGAAGGAGAAATGCTTGCCAAGGAGGGTAGTTTCTGCTCAGGAGCTTGGGTTAATGGTTCAGGTGTCAAACTGGACAGATGGGCTTAGGGAGGAGAGGCAGTGATTCAGGGCTCAGCAATGCCAGTGTCTTGAGTAAGAGGTCCTGGGAGGAGTGAGCCTGGAAACTCCACCCAGGCCATTACGGGGCACTGGCTGGCAGAAGCAAGTTTTGGAGTGGCATGTCCTCATGAAAGTTGTGCTGTAGGTTGGGTTTGATGGGAGATAACTCTGTGCTTGGTCTTCAGGAAAAGCTTGTGCTATTCCTGGGAGCCGCTGCCTGGGACTGGGAAAGACTGGAGTAGCTGCTATTCTGTGAGGACACAGAGTGGTCTAGCAAAGAGATTTTTGGAGAGCAGAGGTGTGGAGCTCATCATGAGTATATAAAGGCAGGAGTGATGATGTGGGATGGAGAAACCAGAGTATCATCTGGCTTGTGGCAGTACCCTTGGCATGAGGTGAGCAGAGTCTTTTGGTAGGGTTTGCCCTGGGATGAGGACAGGGGATGGCTTTGGTCACTATTGTCACAGAAGAAGAGAGGAGGGGAGAGAGTGTTTGATGAGGACCAGGCTTATCTGAAACCTTGGGGGGATGCCTCATTCTTCCTGGGTTCCCCACACAGATTGGACCTGCCATCCCTCGAGCCGCTTTTGTTAACCTGTTGAAGGACAACGAAGTTCTGCAGCAGCTGGCACTCCAGAACTGCTCCGACTGGCTGACAGACCGGGAACTGCTCCCGGTCATTGGGCAGAACCACCACCTGCACCAGATCCAGCTGAAGGGCTGCGCCCAGCTCAGCCGCCACGCACTGGTGGCCATCTCGCTGAGCTGCCCCAACCTGCGCCAGCTCTCCCTGGCTCACTGTGAGTGGGTGGACAGCCTGTCCCTGCGCAGCCTGGCTGACCACTGCAAGGCACTGGAGGCTGTGGACCTGACGGCCTGTCGCCAGCTGAAGGACGAGGCCATCTGCTACCTGGTGCAGAAGTGCAGCAGGCTCAAGTCTCTGTCACTGGCTGTCAATGCCAATGTGGGCGACGTGGCAGTCGAGGAGACTGCCAAGTGCTGCCCAGAGCTGGAGCACTTGGACCTCACAGGGTGTCTGCGAGTCAAGAATGACTCCATCAGGTACTGAGCAACATGGGGAGACAGGGTTGGGATGGCAGGTATCTGGGATGGGGAGAGGAAGAGAACCAGAGAGGAAAGTCAGATTTCTTCATGCTGAAAACAAAGAGTGCTTAGTCTGGGAGAGAAGCCACTAGCAGGCCCTTTAGGGGAGGCACTGTGTGCTATTGACAGCAAATTTCCCAGCATATCATGGAGGGTAGGTCTGGGATCAAGACGTCCTTTGACTTTATCTCATACCACCACGGTGCTGTCCCCAAAGGATGGTGCATGTGTGGCACAGTCACAAGCACTGGACCGCTGGGAGTATAGAGGAGTGTGAGCGGTACGCTTAGGAGTCCTGACTTGCAGCTTGCATGTGCTCTCTTTCTTGGCAGGGTCCTGGCTGAGTACTGTCCCAAGCTGCGTTCGCTGAAGGTCAAGCATTGCCACAACGTGGCTGAGTCCAGCTTGAGCATCCTCCGAAGCCGTGGGGTGGATCTGGATGTGGAGCCTCCGCTGCAGAGGGCTCTCGTTCTGCTGCAGGATGTGGTTGGCTTTGCCCCTTTCATCAACCTTCAGATCTAGAACTGCTGCTGCTGCTGGGGAGGGGGGGACTGACACAATGCTGGGATCCCAGAAGGATGCCAGAACTGGCTGCTGTGGAGACGTGCAGAGGGAGAGGTCAGTCCCATTGGTGAGGCTGGCCTGAGTGGGGCTCTTTCCTCTGGAGCTGTTTAGCAGCCACTGAGTGTTCGTAAGTGGACTTCATTGGTGCCTCTGGGGAAAGTAACTCCCTCTGCAGTGGCATGGAAAGAGCGAGTGATTTGCAGGAACACCATGGTGCTGAACAGGCCTTGGTCAGGCCAGCTAATAGATAGGATTTATTATTTGTTGTATTTTAAATCTTTAAGCGGCAGCTGTCCAGAAAGCAGGGGAGTGTTTGATGGGGACTGTCCCCTGGGGTGGGTGTGCAGGGCATGCCAGCAGAGCTGTGGAACAAACCAGACTAGCTGGAGCAGAAAGAATAGCTACCAGCTCTCCTCTTGGGAGAGGGCAGGCCCCTCTGAGCTCTGGGAGGAGGGCAGTGAGCCTAGCTCCAGCCCATAGCCACTGGCTATCCTGGCAAAGGACTAGCATGGTCCCAGTGCAGGCAGTGTGTCTGCCCAGGCCTAGCATGCTGGTTTAGGCTGGAACTAGGTGGGAATTGTTTCCAGGGGGAACATGCTCCTCATGGCAGTTTAATCCACAGAAAACCACCAAACCTAGCTGTGCTGTCACTGAAAGCAGATGGTCATTGTCATTTGTTTCTTCCAGCATCTGACTTAACACTTTAGTAGTGCCCGGGCCTGCTACTGTATTTCACTCCCTTTTCTGTCAGTGGAGCTTTGGCTCTCAACAGTGGTGAGAAATGGTAGGAACAGTAACTTTACTATCAGCTGGAGTTTATGGAGAGAGCTGCAGATTGTGTTTGTAGGGAGAGCCTAGTTCTGGAGTTGAGCCTAAGCCCTTTTATCCGCTAGGCAGTTATCAAACAGCAGCTGCATCTTGAGAACGTGATGAAGAAAGTAATTAGAGGAAGAGAGGATGGTCCTGCTCCTGTCTTTGGCCCTAGGAAGGACTGGAGGCAGTGTTGTAAAGCATGTGCATGCTCTGGCTCAACTACACATCAACTCACATCATCTTTATTAATACTGGCACTCAAAGCAACAGCACACAAAGACTTGTTAAAAAGGTTGCTGCAAAAGCACATGCCACATCTCAGATCTAAAAATGTCCCATGCAAGGAATAGCAGAGAATGCCCAGGTCCTGGAGCGCCACTGCAGTGTGCCCCTGGGGGCTAAGGGATAGTGACGCGAGGAGAGAAGTCTCCTCAGCCAGGTTAGTTGAGAAAGCGGAAAGCAGTGTCCTGGCTTCTAGGTTAGTTCAAGTTAGTGGCAGGTGGAGTCGCTTCATTCCTAGCACCACACATCCATCCTGCCATGCCTGGCAGTGAGGTGGAAGGCTGAAGATCAGGAGGACCTGGCTGTCAGTGGAACTTCTACTTCCTGGCTGGTTTTAGGCTGATGTAGGTTCTCTTCATCTCCTCACTCTCAGGCTTCTTGATGTCTTTGTACCTCTCTCCTTTAGTACTCACCACCTGGTTATCAATATAGCGGATCAACTTCTTGGGAGCCTGGAAAGGAAAGACATTAACAACAAGTGGATGGACAGCCACACTGCTAGAGAAATGGAGGGGGCAAGCAAAAGCAAAGCTAGACTATGGGAGGTGGGTGTGTGGGCTGCTTTACTGTTGTCTGTGTTGGGAATCTTGGCCAAAAGTGGGAAGGATGCTATCTGATGGGAGGAAGCAAGAGCCATGGTAGTCAGAAAAGTAAGAACTGACATTCCCTGCAGCACCTTAGCTGAGCTAATGTTCCCTCTTTGACTGACAGGTTCTATGAATGGACCTCTCCTTTGGCCTGCCCTGTTGATTTTTCTGGACTTGCAGCCTGTTTTTATTTTAAACCTTGGGACATTCAAACTGCTGGTGAAGTGAGCTGGGCCTCCTTACCTCTTTGGGTGGAGCTGGCCGATGTGTTTTCTGATCGTCTGCGCTGTCCACCATCATGTATCTGAAACACAAGAAACATTTAGTGAACACTAACATACATTGCTGAGGGCTACTCACAGCCTACATCCCCTCTCCCCTGGCTGGTTTGTGGCTGTGCAATGTGTCCTACTTGCCTAGATTGAAGCTAGGAGAACTTGATGTTCCTCTCTGGATGAAATGGGCAAGAAGTATGTCATCCTTCTGGTGAGAATCTAGCAGGATTCTCCTGGAGTAGCATCCTTATCTGTATGTGAAGGGTACTGAAACTCGCATGGTTGAGAATGCTGAACTGAGAGAGGTAGGTACTGAGGTCTGGTGTGCTCTGCCATCAGGGCAGCTTTGTTCCTTCTCAGGCCAAGTGATGGCAGCCAAATGAGACATAGGTGAGATTACAGGACCAATCTGTCTGCTTTTGCCCTGAATGATGGTGTTCCTTTCATACTCCTACTACTTGACTGTGAAACAGGTCTGTGCTGGAAGCAACTTGATAAAAGCATCACCTCATTTCCAATGTAACTGAAACATGAGGGTCCAAGCATTTGCTTGCTGTAATGCTGAGCTGCTACTCTGAGATTTTGGTGCTGGTTTAGCACAGGTGACCATGACTTCTCCCTCAGTAGTTAGTATAGTTGCTCTTGTATATCTTCAGCTATGGCGCTCTGCTTTCTGTACCTGTGCTGAGTGATGCTTGGAGTACAGGATGTTGCCAAAATGTCATTAAAGTTCTCAGAAACACAACAAGAACCTGGTGCTTTTCTGTTCCCTTGCCTGTCACTCTGAAATGAACCTGCAGAGGAGATGGGCAAGGAGAGGGATTACTACTTCTGCCTGGATGCTGTTCGCCTTGCTTTATCTTTCCTAGCCTATTGACTGTTTATCCTGAACCTGGGGAGAATGTAAAGTGGAAAAGATGTGGCTGGATAGATGTGTGGAAGCTGCATGCCTGCATGAGGATACTCATGAAATATGAGCTCTTAAAGCAGATCGATGAAACCACAGTGTGGGTTCTCCCATTGAGAATTAAATGCTTTTAGAAATTAATATAGGTAAACTAATCTAAAGCTACTTTCATTTCCCAGAAGTCCATAGGAAGACTTCAGAGAGGTTCCTTAAAATGAATTGAATTCACATCTTCAGCAATTGAGATTTAATCTTCCCAGTGCTGTTGTACAGGCAGTCTCTTGAAGGTATCTTTAACCTTGTTTGGACTGTCTCCAAGAATGGAGGTATGAATGAATTACTGTAGTTCTACAGGTCACCATGTCTTTGTTACCTGAGCTGCAGCATGATGTTTGTGCCCTGAACTTTTAACCAGGACCTCAGCTAACAGCACTGTGACTCACACTGTATCTATAGGAGACTGAAACCTTGCACGCATCCAGTGCTGTGACCCAGCTGGTACAGGTAATGTGTTTCTGTGCCAGGACTCTAAAAGCCAAACCTATTCAGTTGTGTAGGTTTTGTGGATTGTTTGTTGGGGTTTTTTTTGTGTGTGTGTTTGATTGGTTGTTTTTTTCGGTTTTTTTTTTTTGTTTGTTTGTTTTTCTTCCCAGCTGATGATTGTATTTGTGCTTAGATGTGTTCAGCTAATACCCACCCCTAGTTCTTTCTAGACCACACTGTTCCCCACTGCTACCTCTTCATTTATTTGGAACAAAACAAGGGGTTCTTTGCTGCTGGATACTTACTTCTGTAGGATGACCTGTTTTAGTTCCTCGTGGTTGGGTGGTCTGCGGGGCCGTGCCAGTTCCTGGAGGAGACAAGTTGGTGTGTGAATAGCACAACAATGGGGCACACACCTTACCTGCTAGCTCAGTGAACCCAGCTGCTGGTGGAGCACTCCAGCCCCTGGGGGAAAGGGGTGCCAGCCACAGCTCCACTGGGGTCTTGGCTTGGTTGTGGGCACAGCCTATACTAAGAGAGCCAGGGGAGGTAACGGGGTTGTCGCTCTGCGTGATCTTCCTGGCTTATCATGCATAAACTTTGCAGTCTAAATTTCTGCTTGTAGCAGAGAGCTGTGGCACCTGCATGTCCCTGAGCTCTGCCCTGCTCCTTGTCCCACTGCCACCCCAGTCAGAGTACAGTACCTTCACACTCGCACCTGCTGGGCCAATTTCCACCTTCTCCTCCACAATTAACTGCACCGCCTCTTCCAAGTTCCCCAAGGCCATGGCAAGAGCCTTCTCTGCCTGGCTCACAGTACAGGCTGGGAACATCTCCAGTAGCAGCTCCACCCCATCCTTCAAGTCAGCACCTTCCTAGTTGGAGCAAGAGACAGAGGTAAGTTGGGGATGCATTGAGGAGAGAGCTTCTGTAAAGGGCCTCTGGTTTCTCATGGTCAGGAAATTCAGCTTGCCCTTCACTGAAAGCTCTCTCTTTACCATCATTACTAAATCTGATTCCTGAAGCTAACAGAGGCTTATATCTTTGGAAACACCAACTCCTCTCACTCTCCTTTAATCTCCTCCTTCTATATTTCAACTTGCTTTAAAGCAAGGCTCCTGTAGCCTGACTCATCTGTGTGGCCGTGCTTAGAAGTGAGCTTTCTGGACTCTGTGGTGTTAACACCTAACTCCTACCCACCTTGTGAAGTTATATGTACTTTGATTAGAAAGGAGTTGTAGACACAGAATGATTGTACTGCAGAGCAGGAATAGGTCAGTACTGGAGAAACAGCAAGCAGGGTGGGGGAGCAAAGTGGGGTTGGTGTGGAAGGTGCTACAGTACCGGTAGCTGCTGTAGGATCTCTGAAGGCACTGGGACAGTGTTGTCCTTGACAATAAGCTTTCTGATTTGTTTTAGTATAATGGAGTCAGTTCTCACGAATTGTAAGATAAACAAAAATCATGTTTACATTCGTTTGTGAAAAGATATCACCTGATGGACTTCTCAAGTGACCAGTGAAGATGGAGAGGTGGTAACTTCTCTGTCCAATCTCTGATCACTGTCCAGAAACTTATATATACGAAGTCAACAATAAACTAGAGACTTCCTTTCTTCTTCTCTGCCTGAACACCTGTTGTGTGTGTTACTGTGTGTTTCTATGTCACAGTAACAGGACAGGCTCTCTCAGCCATTGTTCTGGCTTACCCTTTCCAGCCACTTAAAAGGATGAGCCAGACCATTGGCTCACAGTCTGTCAGCACATAATTTTCTGACAGTCTTGCTCAGGCCGTACAATGGAGTCTTAAGATCATGGACACAAGTGATGCTCTGTCACAGCCTATGCTGTGGTTCCTTCCAGAACTGGAAAATGCCCTCAGGTGACAGTGGTAGCCTAGTGCTGTGTGACTGTCCCCACTGTTCCTGCTCCTCTGCAGGGTACTCATACCTGGGCCCCAGCTCCGTCTGTTAGAGTGCACAGTCTTTCCCCGTTGCAGGCTCCAGCTCCAGGCTCCTGGCCCTTGGTGAGGTCTTCAGAGGGCACTTCACTCCTGCTTTCCACAGCCTTTTGGCCAAGTTTTTCTTAAAGACACAGTGATATCTCCTGAGGAACTGTCCCACTAACAGCTAGAGCTCTGTGCTTTCTGTTGGCATTAGATTGCTAGTGCATTGTGTGCCAAAGCAAATCTCTTAAGTAACAAGACTTGGAAGCACTACTGCTTCTCCTGCTCTCAGTGGGGATAGCTACAGCTCTGCTCCCACTGATTTGCAGGAAGCCAGTGCTAGCACATGCTGGAGTGCTTGAGTTCTGCATTTCCAGGCTGTACAGGGCATGGACTGCTTGCAAATTCAATTCGACCTTTCAATTCTCACTTCACTAGTGCTTCAGTTGCAGATACCTACATTTCTAAGAATTCCCTGGTATTTGCTTTGACTTTGAACTAAGGTGTAGTTTTGATTTTAAACTTGGGAATACGCTGTGGTAGTCCCCAAGCTGCACGCAAGCCAGTACATCCCTGTGATCAGGTTACTCTGATGAATCTCTTCTTTTTACAGGCTCTATTTCTTACTGTAGGAAGAAACATTTCACTTTTGTTCTGTCCTAAGACTGGGATGGTGCTTTCCTTCCACCCTCTGGCTATATAAGGATCCTCAAAGGGTAGGATGCAGGGGAGCAGAGCAGTAGATTTTGTCAAGTTCAAGAAAGCAGCAAGTAAAATAAAGGAGAGGACTGTCTATTCTATGTTGTGTAGCTTTCTGGCAAGACAGCAGTGATGTTGCTAGACCAGCAAAATTCATACCGGTTATGTCCTGGAAGGTTTGACATTCAGGCCCTGCAACCTGTCTGTTCTTTAGTGGAAAGTACCCATGGAGTTAACTGATATAGCAATCCAGCTGGTCTTTGAATGCTGAGGTTTGAAAGGGCCATTGTCACAGTGCAGTCCTGCATAATGCAGGTCAGAGAACATCACTGATTTTGCATCTGTATCAGCGTGCATGGACGAACAGGAAGTGAGCTTTGAGGATGCTCAAAGTTAGATGTCATACATGTATTCAGCTGGATGCTCTATTTGATGATGCACCTGATAGAGGCTGCCCAGCAGTAGTGCCACTGCTTTCAGAATTAACCTACAGCAGAATTTCAACAAGCAGCCCTGAATTGGCTATTTCTTTCTTATTACTCTAGCTTTGATCTCATTAGAGGTATTTGGAGAAATGATCAAGTGTTTTTCACTCCAGTATGTCTTGGACAATGTTGCACATGACTCCAACCTCCCATCTGTTGATGTGAAAAACCGGACTGAATGTTGAAAAAAAAACCCCAAACCTGTCAATCATTTCAGGCTACCTTATGAGTTCCTAACTGTGGCAAACAAGTTCGTATTTTATTCTGTGAAATTGTCCGACTCAAATATTAAGACTAAAAACATGTACAGATCTTCTTGTGCTGAAATTGTTTGTGTAACTCACCTTTGTTGCGAGCTTCACCAAGCCTTTCTGAGAGGGAGAACATCATTTCACAAACATCCCCACTGCAAGAGACAGAAGCTGTATAATTAGCACGAAGAATAAAAGCACTAGCCTATCCCACTTGACTACCATTTTATAGAAAAACAAGGCTTGATGGGAACCCCAGTAAAATCGACTCGTATTTCAGATGGTCAAGGACCTACTTGCAAACTGTATTAGGATTAGCATCTGTGTATTCAGGCAAAGAGTGACTTATCATGATAGCTCAGATTTAGTACTAATACATTTTCAACTGCATATAACAAAAGAATTTGTAGTACTGAGGGGCTTGGGGCCATGCCCCCCATGTATTGCATGCACATACAAACCAGTAACAATCACATACCTGTGGATTTCTGCAAAACCAGGGATATATGCCTCCATCATTTCCACAAAGGTGTCCATGTCAAAAGTCTCTTCGGAGGACTCTGGTGAGCCCAGCTCTTCCAGGACACCCGTGATATAAGAGAAGAAAACATCATCCATCCCACTGGAGACAAAGAGAACACAGGTAGCAGGGTCAACAGGCCCATTTTTTCTTTTCTCTCCATCCCCATTCTGCCTAACCTATGTGACTGTATGTTATGAGGAGATACCACCTGTAAGGCCAAGTAGCACGTAGTCAGTGGTTGAGAGGGAAGCATTAACTAATTAAATAGTGCATGTGGTCCTGCTTCCTGGGCAGCACTGAATGAAAGCCCCACCATGTGTTCCAGAGGCTGTGCTCCCATGGGTGCTTCAGCTGAGCTAACCAAAATATTCCAGATACTCAAGACCTTGTCTGTTCTATATTGACTGGTGTTTGAGGTGAGGTCATCATATTCTGTTGTGTTACACTTTCTATGGGATACAGTGTTCATTGCTTGCTGCTCTCCACGCTTGTGTCACTGCTACCACCAGCTGCAAAACTAGTTGCTGTATGTCACTGCTGCAAAACTTCCAGCCTCAAGGTGGCTGTATCTCTGCATGCAGGCTCAGTCCAAAAGAGGGAGAGGCCTGACATAGATTATCCTGCTCAGAAAGCCATTTGGGAGAGCTGTGGAATGAAGGAAATCCCATATCCTAATGGGTATTACTGGACAGGAAATTAATCATCTTGGTCATCAAAGAAATGACATTGTTAGATTGCAATGCTAAACTACAGTTGTTCCAGCATTCCTGTCAGAGCCTGTGCAAATTACGTACATCCTGGATTTAACTTAAAGGATAGCAACACAAAGTGCAGGAAAACTACAGAATTCAGTATAATACGCAGAGTGACAATGCAGAGTTCAAGCTGGAACAATGATACTGGAACTACCTATCTCAACATACCTGAGATCTGCTGCAGGGATGTGGGACTGGATGAAGCATGTCAGTGTGTCTTGAATGATTCTTTCAAGCTCCATGTTTTCTAAACCTTTTTCTTTAGAAAAAAAAAAAAAAAAGAAGAAAACAGTAAACTCCACGTAATTTTAATAAAATCAAAATAACAAGATCAAAATGCAGGTACAGTATAAGGTAAGTGTGTTCTTCCCATGAGAACAATTCAAAAACTCCTCCAACATCTTGTCATCTCCGGTTAACAGTGGGCAAAGATATCCATAAAAAGCTGCAGGATGAGGATCCACCAGAAAAAGGAGCCAAATATCTTGGGCCCCTCCTGACTGTGTTGATGCTGTCAGTGTGCAGCTGTACCATACATTTAAAAAGTCCCCTCTGGGAAGCAAAGCTGGAAATGCAGATGTGTCCAGCTGCAGGACCCAGGGACACCTTCTGAGCTGGAAGACTTGAGCTGTCCAGTGAGGAAGCAACAGGGAGTGGGCTTGTACACTCACTGCAGAAAGGGGTGGACCTTCCAGCTAAGAGCATATGCAGTGATGCTTGGACTCAACTCAGGAATGAGTGGGAGGAAGGGTAATGTCTCCTAAAGAAAGGACATCCTAGAGCATATTTTACAGGGAAATACCAAGCAGGGCATAGACAAGTAGTCTGCCAGCCAAAATATCAAAGGTCTCCAGGTCAGGCATGAACTGCCAGTGGAATCCCACCCAAACAGGAGCCTGTTGTTGTGCTTGGTAAATGAGCCATTCTATGGTTGATGCAGCTGCAACAAGGGGCACTTGATAACCCAAAACTCAGGGGAGGTCTAAGAATCACAGAGATCCTACAGAAGCAGTGACAGAAGGGGGCTGCCCACAGCCTTGCTTCAGCTATCAGTACTGAGCCTTGACTGAACAGGGTGGAAAAAAAGCTGTTTCTTAACCATTCCTTCCAACCTTGGGGTCTACAGAGCTGCTGGGTGGACAAATTCCTGGTATAAGCACCAAGTTCATCCCAGGAAGGAAACCAACCTTGCATTCAGAAAAACTGATAAGGTCATTGCCAGAGAGGTTCCAAGGGTCATCATGGTCCCTTCAGTGCAGCTCTCATTTCAACCACACTAGGACCTGACCAGGCCTGTTTGACACAGAACTCATGGAACAGTCATATTAGCTTACTAACAGATAATTCTGGTGTCCCTTGGCAATCTGAAAAGTTTGGCATTTCCCTAGATGAGTCTTCCAGAGCTAACAGGATATAAACAAAACCAGCCCATGACACTCAGCCATGTTTAGAATTACATAACTCGGGACATCAAAACACCTTATGCATTATACCTTCAAATGCTACACTTCTAGTGATGAGATTCACTAGGAGAGCTTACCCTATGTGCTCAGTTTTGTGTGGGAGTGATTTACAATGCACAAAATGATCTACAATCCAAAGGCAGGAGAAATCACTCTCCTGAGAGCTCAGTTTTCTTAAAAAGATGTTACCATACTTCTAAACTCCCAGTCGTAATTGCAATGGGGTTTTAAGATCACTTCAGTAGTTGTCACTGATTCAAATGTATCTGTAAAAGTCCTACTGCATTTCTTGTTGTTGCAATGTGGGTTCTGTGTAACATGTTAAACAGAATCTATTTTTAAAAGTATATGATGAAATGATACTCCTATTGCTCTGCTCACAGCTACAGCCTTACAATTTTGCACTGTCAGAACACGAGACCTTCAGTTCCTGGAAATCCCTGTCACTTTCCTGACTAACCCCAGTCTTTTAACACTGGGGTTTATTATTAAAGAGTGAGCAGTGGAGCATTCACTGTATCTCATTAAGACAGGCTTAGTTTGAAATACCAGGAGTGCTTATTTGAACCATGTAACATTGCATAGCATATGTATTTCCTCACCTCAGGCAGAGAAAAGTGGTATCGGTTCTCAAATTGTGAATCTGAAAATTATTAATTTTCTGTTTATTTTGGCCAGCATCTCAACAGGGTTTCCCACCCTACTGTCAGTCTTGAGAACCTAGCAATCTCAGCAATCTCCATCCCTTTGTATTCTCCTTTCCAACATGTTAATGTCAAATATATTTTGCTGGTTTGGTGGATTTTTTTTTGTAAAACAAATGTAGAAATAATGGCCCTCTAAAAGTACCACTGTTCTTGTGGTGCATGAAATAGCTACTTATGTTATATTGAAGAAAAGTTGGTGTGAATCTGTTTTCCTCAAAAAAAAAAAAAAAAAAAAGGGAAGAATCTGAACTGTTTGCATACAGCTAGATTGTTTTGGAAGGCTCTTTCAACTCCAGCTCCAGTAATCATTCTCAAATGGTCAATGTGATGGAATGGGAATGATTGTGAGCCTTGGAATTTTTACTAACAAGACAGTCTTGAGCAATTTAGGAGCTCCTTCTGAGCTAAGGAACTGCCATTTGGATGTATATCAACTTTTACGGGATCATAAATTTGCCAGCAATGACTAGAGGTTTCTGTAAGCGGAAGGAGGAGGGTGGTATATCCTTGGATGTTTCTCAGAACAGGTTAGGGCAAGTTTAGGTAAATCTGATCTGAGAAGGTTCATTTAGCTCAAGTGTCAGTGATTATTTCTATGTGAGTGAGTAATGGGACAGGGATGTTTCACTGAGCTCTCTCTGATTTTTTTTTTTCTGGAAAAGCACAGAGCATGTCTTATGCTGCTTGGTGTCTCTGTACTAGGGGAATTGTCTTTCTCTGGGATATAAGGCCCTCTCAGTGCAGCCTGTGACATACAGGCTTAGAGGAAACTTCTCAAAAGACATGTGCAGGACAGACAACAAACTGTGGCTACACACCACCAAACTACTTAACTCAAACTTTGCTAGCTTAAAAGAAAACTTTCCAGGCTAAATGACGATTTATAGACAGTTTCAGTGCTTCTATGTTTTTGTTTTTCTTGTTAAAGAAGTCCCTGACAGGGCTTTCACAGTGTGATTGCTATGGGAAAGCAGGCTGAGGTCACTGTGCATGTTAACACAATTAACTGCTTACTGCTCTAAAATTAGTATAAGACTTCTGTTTATAGCTTAGTCCCAGTAAACTACAGTGATAGAAGACAGTAATGCCAATGGCCAGACTCTCCCGTCCCCTCTAGATCTACACTGGAAAGCTGTGCTTGGATACTCTGCTGACACAGGGCACTTACCGGAGCAGACGTGTCACCCGTGCGAGGTCTTCTGTTCACGGCCAGTGTTTATGGTCACTTCAGTGCTTGCAGAGTCGACAGTCCATCCTATGACTGCCAGGCCCAAGCCATGAATGAGGGAACCCCTTGAATGGGGAAAGGAAAGCTGAATTAGCTGAAGCAGGAGCACAAGAGAATCATTCTGTATACTTGTGTCTTTATGCTTTATGTCACTTGTGACCATGTCCCCTAACAAAGATGGTACAGCTTTATTCTTCAGAATAAAATGAACTTTGTGAAACGATAAGGTGGCTGTGAGAACGGTATACCTGTCAGCCTTCAAATTCACTGCGATGTCGTGTTTCTCAACATCCACAGTACACGAAGCAAGGCCAGCAGTGCTCCCTGCACATCACCAGCGTATTCCAAGAGCACTGGGGGCCTCACCGCCATGGCCAAGCCGAAGCTGTCTCTCGAGGAGACAGACCGCAGAACCACCGGTGTCCCTGCTCCACGGCCGGAGCCCCGCGCGGGACCGGCAGCACGCGCTGCTCCGCTCGCCGCGGCTGACAGCGAGGTGGCGGAGTGCCCGAATCACGCGGTGCACAGGCCGGGTCCCCCCGCCGTGCCGCCGCACCGTGGGTCGATCCCCGCACGGCAGAGGCTGCGCGTCACCCTGCCCGGCCCTGGCCCTCTCCCGCCCCGCGCGCTGCGGGCCCTGGAGCAGAGCCCCGCTCCCGGGCTCCCCGCGTCCCGTGTCCCCGCGGGCGGGCCGCTAGCGGGCGCGCCGCCGCCGCCGGGGGTCAGCGGTCACCTGATCGCCCGCGCGCCCCCGCCGCGCCGTCCTCCCTCCGCGCGCGGCCCGCTTGAACGCGTCACGTGGCCGCCCCCGCCGCCAGCAGCCGAGGGCGCGCGGGCCCGGCGGGGCGGGGCGGCTGCGCGCGGCCGCTCCCCGCGCCGCCATCTTTGCTGTGGGCAGCGGGCCGGGCAGGCGCGAGCGGGGCGGGAGCGCCTTGGGACGGCGGGGCGCCTGGCGGAGTCACCCCGGGCAAGGCTCCCGGGACTCTCCTCCTGCCGAAAGCAGCACGCCCTCAAGTGTTTGGGCCAGGCTGCCCGGCTCTTCGGTCGGCTGAAACTCTGCCGCGGGATGCTCCCAAGCTGCCGCCCGCTTGCAGTCTCCTGGCGACAGAGCCAGACTCGACGAACTGCTGTATAATCATTCATTCTGGCAGCCCAGGGGGTTGCTGTGTGGAGGGCAGACTCAGGCCGTTCAGGAATCACAAAAACAATTGGGTCGGAAAAGAACTCTGAGATCACCGAGTCCAGCTTATGACCGCGCCCGGACCTGGGAAGGCAGCTGAGCGGGATGGGGGAACAGGAGCGGCGCGGGATGGGGGAACAGGAGCGGAGCGGGATGGGAAGAGGAGCGGAGCGGGATGGGGGAACAGGAGCGAAGCGGGATGGGAAGAGGAGCGGAGCGGGATGGGGAACAGGAGCGGAGCGGGATGGGAAGAGGAGCGGAGCGGGATGGGGGAACAGGAGCGGAGCGGGATGGGGGCAGGAGCAGAACGGGACGGCGGCAGGAGCGGAGCGGGATGGGAAGAGGAGCGGAGCGGGATGGGGGAACAGGAGCGGAGCGGGACGGGGGCAGGAGCGGAGCGGGATGAGGGGAAGGAGCGCAGCTCTTTCCCTGCTCGCTGTCTGCACTCTCCCGTCTCCAGTCAGGTGAACTGTTCGCTGCTTTGCCTGGTCTGACAACGCAGTGCTTCCTGGAGCACTTTTGGAGAACTGTTATGCCATGTGCTTCTTCAGAAAAATCCTAACGCAGCAAAGCCTAGATGTTCTCCGACTCATGCTCTTCAGTCATGTGTTACTAAATACCAAGCAAATGAGTCTGAATCCGCATTGTCAATACAAAAAAACACAATCCCAAAACAAACAAACAAACAAATAAACAAACAAAATCCAGAGAAATGCCAACTAGGCAAAGTCTGTGTCCGTTGTTTATCATTCTTGAACTGTACATACATTCTTCCATTAACACTGTATGAATATACATAATTTTAAGATTATCCACTGCCTTTCATTTCTTCTCTTTTGACTGTTTTAACTGCACTTATTCATACATTAGCCAGAAGTAATCAACTATACTCCATTATCTTTCCTTCAATCTGTGTTTTTTGCCTTAGTTTGGTAAACAGTTTGAAATCTGCTACCAAGCCTGCTATTTCTTGGTTTCAAATTGTGTGACCCATTGTGTAAAAAACATGCTGAGAGTGCAGCTGCTTCTGGGACAGGCTTCATCACAGTGAAGTGGAAAGGGAAATTTTTTAAGAAAATGAAGTCGCACACGTAAAGCCCTGTCCTGGGGTGACTTTTTTTATACTGTATTGTATCCCCATTCTTCTGTTTAGCCCAGAAATAAGTTTTATGCCTTTAAAACTGGTTCCAAGAGCAAAAAAAAAAAAGGGGGGGGGGGAGAAGAAACGTGCAGTTTGCAGAAAATGCACCAGCTCCTCTGCATTCTTTCTCACGGACTGTGTTGTCTGCAGCACGGACAGCGGGAGAGAGCTCTCCTTTGCTTAAAGTTAAGTTTTTTTAGCTAGCTGGGGCAGAGGAGTTCCCTCGACTATGGTTTTTCTTTTTCTTGGAACTGTTCAGTCCTGCTCTGGACTAAAAACCCAGAAAAACACTGAGAACTCACACCTGTGGCCCACCAGGGCCTGGGATGAGGCATTTTCCAGCACAGGAGGGACTGAGCGAGCCAAGCTACACCCCACGACAAGGACTCCTCAATTTGCCGTCTCTTCAGAACGGCAAGAGATTCCATTGTTTAATATTATTCATTTTTTCATGTTTGTAAGTCCTTTGCTTGTTAAATAAACAGTTTATTCCACTTTTCTCCAAGGAACACTTTTCCCAACTGGTGAGGGGTAGGGGCTGCTAGAATGTGCTTTCTAGAGAGATCCTATTCAGAAGTTTCCTCCCAAATTTGCCCTAAACTAGGACAAGCCCCGACAAATTAACAATTTTTAAAACAATGACAAACAATTGCAGTTACCTTGTTTGACCCAACTTCCCTCACCAGTTCTTAACTGAATTAGAACAGACATTCCTAAACTGCTTTATGTTAAGAGGTTATACCAGCTTTTCTCAGGTAGTTCATGGCATCCTATTCATCAGCAGAATTTAAGGATTTGTTTAGCCTCAGTCTCCTTCGTAGTTTCCTTGGCTTGCTTGGAAACCTGGAGGCCCATAGGAAATTTTGAGAGTTCTCAGATATGTCAGGTCAGACAATTTTTAAATTCTTACAAATCCTATCACAAATTTCAGAACAACAACAGACTGGACCTCAATTAGTTGTTTTTATCTACTACCAAGATTTTGAAGGTGACCATCAGCTAGGACGATGATGGGAGGAGAAAACCACACTGGACTTTGAAGCAGAGGTCTGAGAAAATCTAAGTTACAGTACCACTGAAAGTCTCCTATAACTATTTAAACTTCTTAGTTGTGTACATTGAGTACACTAGGAAGTAGTGGCTTCTTTTAGTGTTCTTTGTTGCAATTTGATATTTCACCTTCCCACCTCACTCTAAACCAAACTATGTAAGGGAGCAGGATTTTTTTAATTACAGTAATGGAAGAGGACTAGTTTTGCAATACTGGTAATAGATACCAGAAAAAGTATGGCATCTAGGAGCTCCCCAGTTTTAAGTTGAATTCAGAGAGGTTTGACCTAAAGCTCAACAAAACCTACACAGGGATTCCCTACACAAACACACAAAACACGCCTTTCATTGTGAGTCCCAGCAGATAGAAACAACAGCACAGGAAATTGTTCTTGGAGAACCCTTCTACTCATCAGACACAGGCTGTTGCAAACCAGAAAGGTTAACACACCATCTAATTATTTGATAGGATTCATATTCCTTCACAAATGTGATGAATAATGCAAGTGTGTTGAATCAAGCTAGAAGAAAATTGTTCCTTCTCCAGGATTATATTAACTCCTTGTGGTATAATGTACTTGAAATCATAGAACAGTTTGGGTTAGAAGTGACCTCAAAGATCAGCTCCCCACTATGGTCAGGGATGCCACTCAAAACGAGTTTGTTCTGTGATATTTTAACATGTGGGCGGATGATTTTTCTATGTGAGAAATTTGACTTTTACACATGCTTCTCTTAATATTTGACTTGAAATTAGAGAACTAAAAAGTACCACTTCCACCTGGTTTTGCTCCCTGCTTAGGGCAGACTTAGTGTTCCCTACACTGGGTATTATGCTGTTTTTGTAGCTTTGAAAGGCTATGGTGATGGCGCTTAATCTGAAGCAAGGCACACTCTACTGGGATATGTTTCCTGATATTTAGGCTTTATTTCCCATATTTTTTTAGTTAATCTTGTCACACATTCAATATATGTGCTTGAGGCTGCTTGAAATGCTTCCCTGTTGGTAAGCCTAGAATATCAGTACGCAGCTTTAAGTTTTGGCCAGTGCTTTTATTTTCACTAAGCCAAACCATTTTAACTGTGATTTATTTATCTTCAGCCCTCTACAGACCCCCGTTTTTGCAATTTAGGGAGAGGGCGTTTTCCATTCCCGGTTTCCCGGGAGTCGGGCGCGGCGCGGGGCCTGGCGCCCTCTGCCGGGCGCGCCCTGGGACGGCAGGCGCCTCTCCGGGAGCGCTCCCGAGCGTCCTGCTCGCCCGGCCGGTTCCCGACGCGCTCCTTTCGGCATTCCCGAAGGAGTTTCCTCCGGCTGATCCCGGGAAAACTCATGCTGCAGTTTCAAAGTCTGACATGCAGAATAATCTGCATCTCTAGGTTACAATTAGGTTTATTAGAGCTTATTTGTCTTAACCTTTTCTCGGTAATGTGGAGTTTTACTTGAATGTTTCCTTGGGTTTTTTGTCAGTCTTTGCCTCCTCTTATGTATATCTTGTCATAGTTACCAAGGCCTTGTAGTCTAATAAGAGACAATTCTGTGGTTGTGTGTGACAAATGAATCTGTTTCATTCCCGTATTGTGACTTAGTTAGCTTTCTACTGTTCACAGGTATGAAGAAATATTTTTGTGTGTGTGACAGCAAAATGAGCAATTTCTTTAAAAATGAAGAGCAAAGTACATGAATAATAAGTAAATTAATAATTTATCATCTTTCAGTCAGGGAACTCATTGTGCTTTGTATTTGTCTTACAGTTTTATGTACAGTAGACTGGAGCAGAGTGATGACGTGTATTTCCAAAAGTCTCGGTGTGAGTCTGTGACAGCTGGAAAAAGGAATCAGGAATTTGTGTTTGCTGACTCATCCAGTTGGAAGTGTGCTACTTCTGGGCATTTTTGAGGATGGGAAAAAATAATCAGTGAACAAAGTTTTTTTCATTCTCTGTTTATAATATATTGAGCAGAGGTAGTCTGTAACAGGCTGGGATGTTTGGAGCTGCTCCAATTTGGCCAACTCTAAAGAACTAAGAAGATGATACTGAGGATCACTGAAGAGGCTTTTCGTCTGGAAAAGTCTATTGATGCTCTTATATAGGATGGTGATGTAACTCTAATGTTGGTGGTATTATACCAAATAACTTTCCAGCTGACAGTGTCAGATGGCCTCACAGCTGGGAGGAGCTTTTAGGTTACCAAGTATTTGGATATACTGTCCCATTGTAGATCTTGTAAGCACTGTGTGCTCTATGACAGGCAGCTCTTCCCAGCTTCTCACAGGTGCTGCTAGTTAGGGTTCCATAGCCGGCTGGGTCTTAGTCATTGTGTACAGCCTGCACAATGCTCACTTCTTTTTTGGGCAAGTGTGGTAAAGGGCTTTCTCAACACATATCTCTAGCCTCGATCAACAGCCTGCTACCAAAGGACGTGTCGTTCTGCAGAAACTGACATTTGAAGCATTAATACTGCTGTGATTTCTTGCATTTTGCCTTGTGAATGCAGGCCCTGCTTCCAAGAACTTTCTCACCCATAATACTTCTCAGCCGTGTGCCAAAGTAGATATTGGACAGTTTGCCAGGTTAAGGCAAAACTGTTTGAAATTTAATTTATTAGAAGCTTGTTAGTTTGTCATGCATGTGATCGACAAAAGTATTGACAGGGTCTGTTCTTCTGTTGCATTCATATGTGAAAGTAATTTTTGTCTTCTATTTTTTTGTAGCAGCTAATTCAGCCAGAATTCAAGTGTGAAGGCTTTTCCTAATTTAGAGGAATTTTAAGAACTGGAAAATTATGCTACGTAACTAGCTATATTTGAACATGCCTCTGAATTTACATAATAAATGCCTGAATTTTGCAGTTAGCAGAACTAAAATATGGAGAGGATCAGAACACTATTTAAGCACTCTGTCTTACTGCTATCTCTAATTTCTTTTATTCAGATGTGTTTCTTTTGTTCAGATGTAATGGGAAAAAAATCTCACTATTTCAGTACTGGAGAAAGCTCAGGACACGGTCTTTGATCCTCACCTCCCTCTGTCTTTAGGTAATATCCTCATTTCACAGATGGACAAAGTAAGGCAAGCAACATATGACGTTTTTTCCTTAAAGCACTTGGAGATCTGCTACTGAAAAGCAGATGAAAAAGCTGCACACTTCTTATACAGTTATGTAGCTTTTCTTTAACACAGCCAGCTACTTCATCTCAGGCAAACTGAAAAAAGGAAACATATTTAGTTGGGATAATGTACCTGCCTGCAGAGCATTCTGATTAAATTATACACCATAAAATTATACTTGAGTAGGTTGTGTAGTAAAAAAATAATAATAATAATAATAATAATAATAATAATAATAATAATAATAATAATAATAATAATAATAATAATAATAATAGTAATAAATAGGATGCTGCCTCCAGGATTTCCCTCAAGAGATCCAGGTAATTTGTGGTTTTTAAAATTCTGATAGCTGTTATTTCTGATATATGGAAAATACTCCCTGGAAGTACATTCAGTTTCTTGTCTTCTTTTGATGTCCTGCTGTTGGAGAGTTCTGCATTTTAGTTTTGACTGGCACATAAAAGAAGAAGAAAAAAAAAAAAAAAAAAAGAGTTGGAAAAATTAGGGTTAGAAGATAAATTTGTTGTGAGCAGCAATGAACAGACAGTAAAGTCCGTACCTGAGAACAGGCATGACCTTTGTAGAGAAGCTTAGTAATTACAAGTAGATTTCCATAGGAACTTACTTGTAAAACCACTGTACCAAGTGTGCAGCAGAGGGCGAATGTCGTTAAATAGAATTTGCCATATTCTAGTTGGGCTGAAATTATCCTCTTCGTACAGCACAGTCTGGATAACCAGAAGGATAAGTTTACTCCCTTTCTTATTTCACTGTACTGCTGCCTGCTTGCTAACGGAGCAGGGCGTGAGCGAGGCGCGCTCGCTCGTTCGGGGCCGCCCGGTGCCCGGGCCGGGGCGCGCCCGCGGCTCCGGCCAGCGAGCGGAGCGGGCAGCGCCGGGGCCGGCGCGGGGCAGTGCGGCAGCCGGGCGCTAGATGCCACTCTGAGGCCGCAGAAGGAGCTCGGCAACTCGGCAGCACCCCGGGAACGAGAGCTCTTGGAAAGAAAGCCCCGTGTGGGAGGGAGTCAGGCCGAGCGCCTCGCATATCCCTGCAGTGACGCTGGGGGAACAAACAGCGCAAAGGTGAATCAGGGGCCACCGGTGCTGCACTTGGGCCCCGTGTGAGTCAGGGCCAATAGCAGGTGCTTCAGATGGGAACCAAACCTCCGTCCAGAGCTAGCAAATAATCTCCCGGCTTCAATGGCTTTGCGAACAGGTGTCCCCACTTCTCACCTATTAGCCAGATGTGCTCAAAAGGAAGGTGGAAGAGCAAGGTGAAAGGGCAGTTATAGCTCACTGGATGGGATTTCACGAGAGTTTAAGGATGCTCTGAAGACCTGTGGCTCTTACTCTGTTTCTGCTGGTGCAGTTGCCCTACAGTTAGGTCTTTAAAAGTCTGTGATCAATAGAAAGACAGTTAACAACCCCCTCCTTCACCATTCCTAGACATGTCTAAACATTGCAGCATTGTGCTGAGAACCAGGCATCAAAACTCTATAATCTGACAAAACTCTTAACGGGCATGAGTCACCAACCTCAGCGTGGGTATTGTGCCACTCAGAAAAAGCAGGAGTATCTGAAGAAAGGTTTGGCTGTTGTCAGGATAAAGGCTAGTTGTGCAATTTGGATCCAGATCAAGGCTGTGTGGAATGAAGTTTTGATGGGGCAGCATCTTTTCTGGGAAGTGAGTCTGCTTTACTGAACAACTTGGAACGCTTTCTATGAGTGACCCATACTACAGATCTTCTAAAAAGTACTCCCTGTTCATACAATGTAACATTAACAACACAAACACATTGCTTCAAAGCACTGATGAAGCTGTGAACTGCTAAAAGGGCAGTGAAAGGAGAGAAACGTGTATCTATTCCCTTTTGTGTGGAGGGATTTACCAAAGCGACATCATAGTTTTGAGTGAACTGTGTGGCTTGTAGTCCTCAGCCTTAAGGTTGAATACACGCCAATCTGGAGGAAACAGGAAGGGATGAATCCTGGTAAAAATCCTAGTCACTGATGCGTGTTATTTCTCTTCAATTACTTGGTATTCCTACATAATCAGGAATAGTGTGCAATGCATTGCTAAGTGAGTTATGTTAGTCTCAAGTAGCAGGCTTATAGAGAAAATAAGATTTGCACTGCTATTAGCTACAGGAGATTTTTAGGTAGAAATGGTGGAGGTACATGTCTCACAGCTGAGGTTTTATTTAAGTGATAACTTCCTAAGAACACCAGCATTGCTTTTGTGGCCTGTATTCTACTTCAACCTTCCCATGTGAACTGTGATTGGATCCAAACCTGTTGTGGTAGAGATGTGTGTGTTTGATCTTTGCAGAGTTAAGTACTCAAAAATAACTGGTCTTGGCAAAGGGCAAGTATAATGCATTATCTGGCTGTTTCATTCTTGACACCAATTGGTCTGTACAAAGAATAAACAGATATTTACTGTAACAGATTTTATGTGAGATCAAATGGTAAAGGATTGTATTTTTGGTGTTCAAGTTCCTATACTTGCTCTTTGCTGTCCAGTTTAAACATCTGTTACATTGTATCATAAATCTTACTAGTGAAACATAGCCAGCACCCCCAGAAATAGAGTGGCACTTCAGTAGTCCATTTCTAGCAAAAAGTATCAGAAACATTCTGTCTTTCCTGCCACCACCTACCTTCTGGAAAAAATGTCTTTTAGAAGAGTGATTCTTCAGTAATGTGCAGAAAGCCCATACGTATTCCTTCTGTGTATCTATAAGTATGAGAAGGTATATTGTCCTGCGGCTAAGTATACTGAGTAATCCATCTGGGGTCCCTTAGATGTGTGACTGAAGCCTGGATACTTACATGAAGTGGGATGTTGGGTCAGTTTCCGTTTTCTGTAACTTGAATGTAAATGTAGAAGTGACTACTTTGAAATAGAGCATTCTCAGATATTGAGGAAGGAGTTTGGTCTTTTGCATGTGGACTACACTACTATTGCCACACACCCCCCCCCCCCCCCCCCTTTATCCATAGTCACCCCAAGTCCTAATGTGGAATTTCAAGGTTCTCTGTTGGCAACATCCATCTCCTGCACCCTCCTCATATTAGCATTGATCTACAGAGGAAATAGAGAACACGGCTGTGTTATTATATACCTGACTGCAATTTCTGCTCTAGTGATTGAGTGTACATAGAGAATTTTTGAAACATGGCCATTCTAACTTATTTTGTCTTCCTGTCAATAGCATGGCACTTGTCCAAATTATGGATCGATATCAGCTGATCTTTTTATGTTAAACTATAATGAAGTTGCCTCTCTTATTGGAGATGTGATCTTGCTTCAGGCAATGCTTTTAACTGCAAACTTTTTGAATGGAAATGGGGAAGAAGGGAAACAGAAGCAAAGGAATGAGCAAGAGCCAGAGTGGAGAATAAAAGCATTCCTTCCTCTTTTTGGAAGAGATAGGACTTGGGTAAGAGGGGGGCTTGACTATGAAGAGAGCTGGTTTGTTAGGACTAGTACCAGTATGGGTAGGAGTTGTCAGCCCCTACTCTCTTCAAAGTACTGTCAAAAAGCCAGCAGTGGACACTGGGAATGAAAGCCAAGCTCTCTTGAAATTTCATGCAATGTTACCTTTAACTTCTATTTTAATTCCTATTTTTTTTTTTTTTTTCTATTTCATGAAGTTTGTGAAATCAAACAGTTGAAAGAACAGAGGAAAAATGGAATGTGGCAAGGAGTGGGGAATGGAGGAAGTAAAAGGGGATATTAGATCAGCCATTTTTCCCTTGTGGGCAGGAAGAGATTATCTCTACAGTGACTTCTCCAGGTCATTTTCTAGCTCAGAAGAATTTCAGGGTATCAGTGTTGTGTCATAGCTGTAGCACAGTGCAGCTAAATGCCTATAATTTCATAGCCATTCACTGAAACTCTTCAGACTGGCCCTGCTTTGACTTTAATCTTATTTAACTTGTATGGACACAACATAGAGGGAACTTTTTCTATCCTATTTCTAGAGGAAAAGGTTTGTGGAAGAAAGATGTTTTGTCTGGTTTATGGAAAAAAAGAGTCTTTGGGGGGCTGTATTAATTTTATTCTGTAAGGGAAAACAATGAAGAAGGGAACTTGGTGGGTTCAGAGCTGGTAGTAACTGGCTAAAGTTGATGCTTTCCTAGAAGAAAGGGATGCTGATATTTTTAAAGGCATCTTTTTGTGAACCATTTAAGAATAAGTTGGTTTCTTTTGTGGTTTCTCTCAAAACTGTCTCTGAGCCACTACTGCAGCTTAGTTTTGGCTGCTATGAATATGTGCAATATTTCTGGAGAACCCAGGAATGCTTCCTATTCCAAGTGTCTCATTTGTGTCTCTGTCCCATACGGAAAGGGAGACGTGAGGCTGAGTATTCACCAGTTCTCCTTGGTTTCTCTGCAGTGGCAGGTGGGCCAGCAATAGGGAGAGAGCTCTCTGCCACACCAGCCTGGTCCCTGAGCTGGCTGATGGGAGGATGGAGATGGAGGATGCCCTGGGGGGCATTGCAGCAGGGACGCCTTGCTCAGAGTAAATGCAGCCAGTCTTGTGTTCTAGCTCTCCCCTCCAGAGTATGTGGAGTTCTCTGGAGGTATTCTTTCACTGGATCTCCCTTGGTCGGTAATCTCAGTCAGCAGAGCTTCACTTCTGTGTAATTGTATGTAAGAGATTCTTAGTTTCATTTGTAGTTTTTATCTTTTCTTCCTCTTAAACCTTTCCAGTGTGTGGGTGCTGCCCCCCCCATATAATTTTATAATTATTTCTGATTCAGGACACTCTGTATGTGTGTCCTTTTAAATGTTACTGTTATTATTATTCTTAGTTACTTCATGGATGTATCTAGAATGATCCATACAAATACAGGCAGTTGGACTTGAGAAGCATATGACAAGATCTTCATAAGAATTGAAAATTATTGAGTAGGACTGATAAACCGAGATAAGTAAGGGAAATTAAGGAGCTAAACAAATGGTTTCTTTACTGTCAAAGATCTGTAGCTGAGTTGGAAAATGAATTTTTATTGCATAGTCACATGTAGATACTTTTAATTCCAAGGATATATCTTTCCTTCTTGGAGCCTTAAGCAAAAAATACTGAAGTAAGACCCCTCTATTTCAGGCTAATGTTGAAATGAAAAATGAAACGTTAAGACTACGATGGTCAAGAAGTTTTTGAAGTTTCAATCAGTCTGTAGTATCCACTTCATTTTCAGTCTATTACTCTATGATTCAGTTAGTGAATTACTACACATTTTTGTACCCCTTTATACAAGATTAGCTAACTATAACTTTGGAGACCTCTTTAAAATAGTTTTATGCTTGCAAGCCTACAATATCTAAATATCTCAAGAAACATTTATGATTATTAAGGTCTTGGTGAGGGACAGTGTTATTTGAGTTATACAGATAATGAACTGAGACAAAAGACTGATGGGAGTAGGACAACAAAATGACGGTAAATCTGCATGGCAAACATTCATCTTGTTCAAGGGAAAAACTCTAAATTCGATGACACTTTTCGTTGTAGTGCAAGGATGAGAAATTAAATTGTGAGTGGTTTTTATGAATTACAATGAGAGAAAGCCTCAAGCATTACTTTGGGTCTATGGAGAGAATTTAAGATTTTGGTGATCCTACCGTGAAGAGCAAATGAATAGCTTCTTTTTAAAAAACAGCTTAGTACTGGGAATAACATTGAATATGAAAAATGGAATTTTTCATATAAGTTTAAAAATATTTATTCATCAAGTGTTTTAATTCATGTAGTTTGTTAAAAGTGGTTGATCTTTGAGCAAGGAAGTGCCTGACAAAGAAAATAGAGGGAAGCCACAGGTTTTTTGCAGATAGGTCTCTTGCTAGTGTAGGAGGTAAAAATTAAGACTTGTACATAGCTTTTCAAAGAGTTTGATAACCTGTTGGTGTAAATCAGCATAGCTGTGCTAAGGTCATTGAGGTCAGTCTGCTCCTAACTGTGCTACGAACCTACTTTTCTGGGGTTTTTGTTTGTTTTGGTTTTGGGGTTTTTTGGTTGTTTTTTTTTTTTTTTTTTTCTGAAACAACAAAAAACCCCCCATAGATACTATGTGCAAATTAATACACTGTACTGACAGAAGATGGTATTTTCTTCAAGCCTGGGAAGGAAAGTACAAGAGACGAGAAGAAAAGCTGGGAGACATGGAAAAAGAAAAATAAGCCCAACCACAAACCCAGCCAAGAAGTTACTTACCCTTACCACTAAAATTTTGTTTTAGGAGACCCAGCATCAGTCACAAAGCAGATGCTGACAATGCTCCTGCTCAGCAGACGACAACAAACACATGTCCCAGGTCCCACAGTTTATGTGACTATTGACACAAGCACAAAGTGAGTGGAAGGGGTTATCCCTGCTAGCTGGTACTCAGTGCTATGTGGCCTCCATTTGCTTTGCTTTGGTGTCAAGGGTAGCAGGGGAGGAGTGAACAAAGCTTAGGAAACTCACCCCAAGGAAAATGGAGTGGATTATTGAATGCTGAAATAGGATGTTTCTAATAACTGATCTGTTGGTTTGTTTGCAACACCAAAAAAGGTGGAACATATGGAGCAAATTGGAGGACAACTCTATTAGTTTAAAACCAATTTTTTCTCCTTGGTCCTGAAATACTTGCATTTAGAGTGATTTTCCTTTTGTTAAAAGTAAAATTGAACTAAATTTTGAGAAAGTATTGCAGATATGAGTTCAGAGGGGTATATATTTCACATTCAGCATATCAAACTGAATGATCTGGATTTTAAAAAAGTTTGCCTAGGCTGGAATAGCTAAACGAATCTGAAAGAAATTTGCATTCAGTATAAATCTGCATTTTAAGAGCTTGTTCAATCATTCCACCTTAGACAAACAAATCTTTGTTTTGCATCATTTATGTTCTTATTTCTGAACTGTTTCATGCACAGACTGCTTGTAAGCATGGACGATTATGCACGGACTGTTGAATAAAGACAGGTTGTGAAACTGGGAAGGGGAAATTCAGTTGTAACCTTGCTTTATGAATAGTAAGAGTTACACCTCCAAGGATTTTGCCTGATTACTTTGGAAATTAGAAGTCATACTTAGTAGTGGGTGTAGAAAGAAGAGTGGCAGTCATTACTGTGGGAGAATAGTGCGCATTAAAGGGAAATAAGCATCATGGAATTGTAGTTCTGGTCCTTGACTCTTTTCTATTAGCAAACAGGTTACCGTAACTGATTTAAACCCTTTCTTGGCAAAATTTAGTTGATTCCAGTGGATTTACACCAGAGATTAATTTAATTTTCAGTTTTCATAGTTTTCAAGCCTAGAAGGACTAATAGCTTGTTTACTGTGTTCTTCCACATAGCACAGGCTGCAGAATTTCATACAGCTATTCAGCATCAAACCTATTAACAGGTATATTTTGAAAAAAATGAGTCTTTCTGCAGGGAAAAATCTCAAGGAAAAGCTGTTGGAAAATTGCTGGAATGATCAAGTGTTCTTTTTTTTGACAAGGCTGAGACCTTGATTCTGTTCCTAATTCTGTGGCAGTCAAACTTCCTCTCTATGCTCTAATTGCCATGCCTATAGCTTGAAGATAGGATAGTTAATCTCATCTGGAAATAAACTTAAATTCCACAGCAGAAGACTGATAAATGTTAAGTAAAACATCACTCTGTGACTGTAGTCAGCTCCCTCCTCTATCTCTTTTGTTCTTCTGCATTTCTCATTTTGCTTTTCCCATCTGCAAATCTGTGATATTTTTACTGAGTGCAGTAAATGATGTGCTGACCTTCTACTGCCTTTAGTACTACCTACTAAAATTTTATCTATGTTTTCTTAAAGAAAAGTACAAATTAAGACAAATTTCTCTAAAATCTCAAGCATTCGAATAGACAGAATGCCAAACCAGCTTTTCATTTGTTCATAATACAGCATTTCAAGAGCATGTGTTGGTGCTGTTATTTACATAGCTGTGTAAGATGTAATTGTGTAATTGTGGTGGGAGGTTCACGAAGTGTTTTTGTTTCATGTTGCATTTCAGCTTTGTTTTAGTAATTGCTGTAGCAAATCTGTCTGCTTGAGTATCTCATAGTGGTGACATTCCAGCCTCTGGAGTATCTGTGCCATGCTGAGGTTGGAATGCAGATTTTGTGTCTCAAAACACATTGTTTCAAGTGGCTAGAGACAGCGGTGTTTAGTGCTTGTGTTATGTTTCTGCCCAGGAGAAACTGTCCTGCAACCCAGGGACTTGGTTCTGGATTGTCTCCTGATTCGAGTTGAACATTTGTATCTCTCCCTGCGAGTATAAAAGAGAAATGACTGATGTTTTCCTTGTCCCTAAGTTTTAGGAGCAGGGACTGACAGCTGGAGCCTTTGTAAAGAAAGGATCCGTAGCCAAATGGACCCATGGGATATAGGCACTTCATTAGAGTTCAATATTATAGTGACAGGTACCTTAGGAGTGAGATCTAAAGATTAGATTATATGGCAAATGGAAGCCACAGTTTCTGAGTGTGATTTGCTGTCAGTAATGGTGTCATGGGCATGAATGTCTTTAGCAATATACGCATCACTGACAGGAAAGGCTGAGGAAGAGGGTGCAACTTCTCCGCTTCTTATCTTGGTTTTACATTTTATTAGATACTAGGATCAGTCTAGTCCCTGTTGTTTTCACAAACAATATGAGGCTCTTGTCTGCAGACTGCTTTAGGAAGGGTTGGCCCCTCTCAAGCCCTACCAACAAGGGCTCTGTAGTTGCTCTTGCCCTGTTATTTGCCAGCTGAGTGATACTACACAATCGCTGTTGTCTTTGCCTCTTGTAGCCTTAGGAACTGGTGGTGGTTGCTATTTTCCCCACACCTTCTTGGTGCTTTTTCTGGTCTCTCTCCAGCTGACACTCCTACATCCCCCTCTCCGTTCCTGATCATTTGGAAGGCTTGGTTCTGGGACTTCATCGTGTCTCTCCATCGTTTCTTTTGCCTAGTGCTGCCCTGTTGTAGCTTTGGTCCCTGGGGGCTTGTGTGTTCTGCCTCACCAGTGTTTGCCTTGCCTGGTGCAGCATTCAAGCAACACCTTAATAAAAAGCTTTCCTCTCTTATCTCCTCTCTGCTGCTGTGCCACTGGGCTGGGGATCGTGTTCCCATCTCTTTCACACGCACACCTGGTCATAAAACACTGGGTTTGTTTTTAACCTCAAACCAGGGAGCTTTAATTAAAGAGACAGTGACCTCTTTTATGAGTTTGCTCGCATAGGGTTTCAGGGCTATTGTCACATACAGCTCACATAACAGAGCACCATTGCACAAAGCTCCATTTACACATCCTTCCCCAGCTTTTTCCTCTTCTCTTTTTGTTTTCCAAACGCAGAAGGAGGTTGTTTTCTTGTTTACCCCTAGGCAAAGTTGTCTGTCATGTTAGCAGCCTATGGCTAACAGTTTCTTTGAAGAGAACCCACCTTTCTTACTAACACATGGATGTCATTAGACTTGCAGAAATGTTATTTTTTAATCTATGTAATAAATAGTCTTGTGGATCTGAATGGCTAGCTAAAATGGGTCTTATCTTCTGTTCATTTTCCCTGGGTAGTTCTCATAGCTGTGTAATGGAATTTGTGTGTTTCTCATGACAAATGCTTATTATTCACTGTTGCATTTACCTGTGTTCATTAAGTTTCAGGTGCAATAAATAGAATTTTTGATATATGCTTAAGAATTATATGTGTAGGAATAGACACTAAAACTTGTCTATAGTTTTACGCAGAATAGTTTACAGGTAATTAAAACAAAAAATTTTGGAAATACTGATGTGTATTCTCCAGCACACATATTCAAAGATACACAGAAAGATACGCAGAAGTGTGTATGCAGCCCAGAACTTATCTGAGGTATGCAGACTTGTAAAAAAGGCACTCATGCACAGAAAATAGTTGGGACACAGACACAAGGAACCACATAATTGGAAATGGAATACAGAGGCACACAGGATATGCACACACAAAACAAAAAACAACCAAACCTTGTGGAAGTATGTAGGTGCCCTCAGAATACACCTTGTATGTAGATCTTCAAAAGCAGGTACAAGGATAAGTCTGCAGGAATACATGTATGTAGAAACTGATGCCCAGTTAACTCTGAAAGTAAGTTGTTGTGGACACACATAGCACGTTCAGGTGCCAGAACTCTCACTGAATTGTGCACAATTTTTGCATTCAATGGTGCTGCTTTCAGGAAAAACTCAATTAATGAAAAAAAGTTACACAGTTTAACTGCAAAGCTTGTAGATATGAGAACATGTGCCCTTACACATACAAATAGGCATATATAATTGATGTGAATACTGATACATATTTTTAAAATTTAATATACTTAGTATATTAATACAGATTTGCCTAGACACAAATATACCACACACACAGACCCTTAGACACACACAGATATACCCATGTCTATGTTCATTGAGAGAGACTCACTCAATATCTGTGTATGTGTGTGTTGGGAGAGGGTCATAACCTCCTCCATTCTTCTCCTGAAGGGGTTTGGATAATGAAGGGAAAAGAAATGAGGCCTGGGGCTAATTTGTAGTGGCATTTCCTGGCCTCTCTTATGCCAATGAAGCTCCGTTTCATCTTTAGCCTTATCAATTCTGCAGTCATGTGGCTTTCCGCTTGGACGCCTCTGTCTCTTCACCCTCCTCCCCAATCTCTGATGCTAATGGAAACTTCGTTAATGCCATTAATCTGCTGACTGGGACAAGTCAAAAACATAGCCACAATCTGAGCCAGGGCTGCAAGCGTCCTGGGGCTGCCAAACAGAGGAACCCCTCGTGCTCTCTGCATTCCTGAAAGAACTTCATATTGATTTTTCTTTCTTTCTTTCCTTCTCAGCTTTATTCTTTGACAACTTTGCATCCTTCAGAACAGGCATCAAGTAGATGGCCTTTTCTTCCTGATCCCTCATAATGATATTTCTTCAAGAATCCTTTCCCTAGTTGCAGGGCTAGTGCCTTTTCTCAGTGCCCCCTCATGGTAGCCTTTATGTTCTTATGCTGTCTTTGGTGACAGACTTCTTATTACTCTTGCCCAATAGAATTTTGTAACTATCCAAATGTTGTGTGAATCTTCCTGGGCTGGTCTAAAATAAAAAGTATTCCACTCTATCTTAATATTAGCAGACAGAGTATAAGTAATTATTTCATTATCCAACCACTGTTTCTATTGTTCTAGGGAAGTTGCTACTAGTTCTGTTCTTGATGGACTGTGCTGTTGGGGTGCCCTGCCTTCTGAAATGTTCTCAGCTTCCCTGAATCACTTTTTATGAGCGAGAACATAGCATTGCTTTGCATTTTACTATTAGGCCTGTTTTTTTAATGCTTTGCCATTGTCTTCTATCACAATTGATTATCATTTGTGGTGATGTATCATTTTCCTAGCTATGACTTCAACTTTCCCTCACAGTGTAGCACACCTGCAGAAACTTGAAGCTCTAAGCAATGACTCACCATCTCCTTATTTCATAGTATTGTCCAGTGGCTGAGCATGTGGAAGTTCCACATGTCAGGATTATGCTGGCTGAGGTTTCACCAAGAAGAGAAAATAGACTCTGTGTGATACTTGTTTTAGGAAAAATTTCTGTGATAATCAGAGTTCATAGCTAGCTCTTGAGAATGTCAGGATGTTGAGTGATCTGTATTTGATCTACGAATCTTTATATACATAAATGAAATAGTGACAGTGAAGAAGGAAAAGACAGCTAGGAAAGGCATGTTGTCGGAGTTGTGACATATGGATATGTTTTGAAAAAAAACCCATTAAATTGATGAAAACGAGGAGAGAAGTTGGCAGTTCAGCATGAACCTTGATGATGTCAGGCTAAATCTGAAATAATATTGGCTATGACAGAAGGCTGAGCCTTAGTTGCTACCTTCATACAGACATCACGGTAAAAATGGATTGTTTTACAGGGAGAAGACAAAGAAGTTTTAAGTTCTTCAACCCTGGCAGGGGCTGAAGTCAAAAGTTCATCCACATGTAGTTTTGGATACAGAGAATGCATATAATTTCTCACCAGCCAGGAAGTGCTCCACTGAACAGAGCATCTTCTTCCTCTGGCCAGTGCTGGGATGAGACATTTTATCTTCAGGGTATATTAATGCGTTGCACTGTCTGATGTAGAAAGATTCATGCTAGTTGGTACCATGTTTATTTTTTGGGCATCACTGAAAATCAGGTAGAGATTGTTACATCTTGAGATAAAAGAAAAAAAAAGCAGCTGGGACACTCAGTGCCCTAAAATTCCTATTTAGATGAGTAGGGCAGTATCTGTAAACCTAAAATCAGCACCTGCTGGAGCACTTTCAGAGCTCCAGTGAAAACAGAGAACTAAAAATCAAATACCTGTGGCCTTAAAAAGTGCCAGGACAGTTAACAGCTCATACAAGACTACTCATTTTAGTTTAGACATTAAATTTTCTTTCCCTTCTTCATATTCTGTGATTCAGGGATTTGAAATTGAAATGCTGGGGCAAAAAATGATCACACCATACTGTTCTGTACAAGAAGAATGGAGAAAGGGTTTCAGGTGAGCAAGTAGCTTGGGCACATCAAGTTGTTCCATTCCAGAGGGTATGTTAATAGGGAAGCAGAAACACCAGGAATCTAAGTCCTGTGCAAGACCTAACATTGTCCTGCCCAGTGATCTTGGCAAGTTTTTTTCATCTCTTCCTGTATCTAGGCTTTTCCTGTTTAGAATATTCCTATCACAAATTTCTTGAGAAAGAAGTTTCTTCCTATGGGTGCATACAGCTATAGAGTTGGTCATCATTTTGGCTAAAGTCACTCTACAGTAATATAACAATCTATGCCTCCATATGGCAGGAATTATGCATTAGACTGAGAAGTAAAAGATGTTTTAGACTTCTGACTGGTGCCAAGAAATAAATCAATTCAGCAAAGCCTGCATTAGCTGCCTTGGGTGCAGGGAGCATCCCAGCTGTGGCAGCATAGAGCCTATTGAGGTTAAATTTGGATCATGTCATGATGCAGCCTTCATGCTGGGAAAGAAGTTTAAAATGTCAGTGCTGTATGTCTTTGAAAAAATCCTATTTGAATGCCACTGCTATGCACAAAACTGCTGCTGCCCACTGGTTGTATGCTCTGACCTATTTTTTGCTCAGTCTTTTCTAACTGCTGGACTCATAGGAGCTGTCATACTGCTATGCGGATTCTGCCCAGCTTCCATTTTGGAATGGAAAATGTTCAAAAAGAGATGGTGAATGCAGTTTTTCAGTGAAACAGTATTTTATGACACTCCAAAGATATGGAGTAGATAAAGTTAGTTGGTGAAATAATATCAATATATCCATTGGTCTGAAAACCAAGCTTTTTTCCTACTTTGTGATGTTTTCTTTATTACATGATTTTATTTACTTAAATGAAGTCTGTGAGTGGTAGTCAGGCAATACGGCTTTTACTTCTGGTTCTGTTAAAAATTTGCATTTTGATCTTGGGATAACCTAGCTGTGTTTGCATTTTCCGTTTGTAAAGTGAGGAAAGCAACAACTCTTTCTTGCACTCTTTTCTGTCTTGTCTACCATCGCCTGGTACAGTGTCTGTTTCCAGCCAGTGAGTCACAGCCTCGGCTTTGCTCACTTTGCTCTTCTTTCTGTGCAGGCTTCGTGAGCCTCTGGGTTTGGACCCAAAGGCTGGAAACCACCCCATGTTCAAACCTCTCTGTAGCTTACCTTTTACCTGCAGGTGGGTAGTACTTGGTGCATTGAGATGTTTGTGTGCTTCTGTATCACTGAGGGATAAACAAAACTGAATTATAGCACTGTCTCCTCTTTCTTTACCTTTATTATCACCACTATTTTTGCTTTCTTTTTCTGGTAAGTTTGGTGAGTGTCCTGTGAGTTATCTTGAAACTTTCCTGGAGGGAAAACCCAGTATTTTGATGAGTACAGCTGTTTCTGGTGGTAACTGTAGAAAAGAACTTGAAGACTGATTTTTTTTTTTTTTTTTTTTTTTTTTTTTTTTTTTTTTTTTTTTAATTAAAGAGTGAGGTAATGAAATCTGGGGAGTGGGTGTTCCTGGAAACTTTGGGACCTACCAGTTCATGGCAAGGAAAAATTGGTGTGACTCATTACAAAATGTAGTACATTCTTTGATGCTGAGGGCAGAGAATTGAAACTCTCACAAATGCAAATGAATCTATGTTTAAAAATGTTTGCAATCAGCAAGGGAACTTCTTTGCTTTAATGAAAGCACAATAAAAAGTAATACTTGCAGAGTTTATTTAATTCAGAGATGCTAGGCTCATTAGGCAACTGGATTAGAACATGACTCTGCCTCTTATTGGTATGTAAGAGTCATGTTTACTACTTTGAAAATACAGTCACTTCTAGGAAGGGATATTAGAGATGTTCAACTTTAAAAAATCTGCACAAACCATGGACATGAGATCCAGGCAGGAAAAATAGAAGAGAAGGTACACAACGGAGGGAAAAACTTATCATACTTACTACCACTGCCAGAAAGAACAATCATGCTAAGTCTTGCAGCAAACCCCTGGTTTACAGCCTTTGTGGGAAATGTTGGAGCCCTGTAAGGTGGTGCCTCTGACAGCTGGCTGGCAACACCAGCACACAGCCTCAGCAGCACTGCAGGGCATAGCACAGAGCCAGCCAGTCTTACTCTGCTTATGAGAACTGCACAATCACAGCACAAATGACTCCAAACTCCTCTGCTTGGTTTAAAGAATGGTCTGTCAGTGTTTAAATAGGGGCAAGATCTCACCTTCTGATTCCTCAGGCCATAGATGAATGCCATTGACTTGAGAGGAAACAGGTTTATGCTCTGATTTTGAAGAAGGTGCAAGGGAGTTAAGGCACTTGTTTCTAAAACTTTGCCGAAGTTGTTTAGTTTCATGGAAGAAAGCTGAACAAATTGTATACCAAATGCTTAAACAGCAGTAGAAATCCTTATCCTGGAAAGCCTGGTGTCCAAACTGTTGCTTTTGAATCTGGTTCATGAAGCCATGGCAGCAGTTTTCACCTACTCAATTGGTACAGCCTTCAACTGCAACATCTACCAACACTTCAGTTCTTGTGTCTGGGCTGTAATTTAAGAATAAAGTTTGAAAGCTGTCAGTCCATTAGTCCAAATTCTTGGGAGCTTCCGATTTAAACAGGCAAAGGAGATGCTATTAAATGTGATTTACAGAGTGTATAAATGTACCGGTTAAACCATAGTGCATGGTATATTTTTTTTTTGCCTCACATATGAACTCATCTAGTCACTGAAACATCAACTTATATCCTCTTCAGACACATGTCTTTTGTGGATGGTCCCAAAGAGAATCTATGGAAAGAAGTGTTTCTTTGCTGTACTGAAAGAAGAACTATAAGAGAAGTTGGAGGTTGGCACTATAGCAGCTGCTACTCTAGGATGCTGTTCTGGGGTTTGGTGATAACAAGGAACAAAGATGCTTTTCTTTGTCGTAGTTGTTTGTTTGTTTTGTTGGTTTTTTTTTTTTTATGTTTGGGTTGCTTTTTTTGTTTGTTTGTTTTGTTCTTATTATTGCTCCTTATGCCACAACTGAGGCAATATCACCTTCTCTATTCTGGTAAACTCCATCTAGCATGAGTTGCTGAAAGCCCTTGTGGTTTGTCGTTTGGTTGCCTGTAAGAAATGAATGTGCTCTTTTCAACTGGTTTCCCTACTGGTGACAGTAATGGCGATTTAGTTGTTTATTTCAGGTTCTTCTGAAGTGAAGTCATGAAATGTGAGTTTTCCCTATTGCTACACTTATTTTATGATCTCTTTAAAAGAAAGGGAATTAGGACTTGGGATGATGTCCTAAGACTGACCTCAATGTCCAGAGCTCCAGCCTGACCTTAGAGCCACACGGAGAACAGTTACCAGACACTTTGTGAAGTGAGTCTGGGCTCCACTTTTCATCTGACAGAGCAGCAGTTTAGGAATCAGCACTCTGCTTGCCCTACTTACCCCCAGTTCTAACACAGGAAGGCTGTTGGCACAGGCACCAGACTGTCACTTTTGTGACTGAGGGAGGAAAGAAGAGTCTTCACCCCATCTTCCTTTTCAGACAGTCTCCAGGAGTTTTGGAAGGAGCTTTTTACAAGCCCTCTTCTATTGTTGGCCAGGAAACAAAGGATGGAGGAGCTGGATTTAAGCATAATGATGTGAGCTCCTCCATGCAGAAAAACCCAGCTGAGAGACCCCCCTGCTCCACATACGCACAAAAAAAGGAAGAAAGGGGGAGAAAATCTTTGAAAATAACTAATTAAAGTTGTTTTAGCCTCTCTCTCTCTCTCCCCTCCAAGGGCGCCTAATCTCACAGGGGGCAGAGGGGGAGAGAGGCAAGAGGAACAATGAGAACCATCCCCCCTTCTCTACACCCCACCTCCTGGTCTCTGAGGTTTTAAAACAAGAGGCCACTTTAAGTTAATGAGCTATCAGCTGACTGGGAGTAGTCTCTAATGAAGCCTGATGTTCACACATTCCCCAGCTTGCTGAATAGGCCTCTGCCAATCTCATAACTGTCAGAAAGTTTCATTCATAAAATTCACATGCTGGGGGTTGTGGTGATGGGGGCAGGGAGGGACCGGAGTGGAGATGGAGAGGAAGTGTGGGGTGGAGGTCTCCATATGGAGCAGTCAGCCCCAGAGGCCAACCAGGAACATGCATGGCTGGGGCTGGCAGGCTTGAGGATCCCAGGGACCTGACTCCACTCTCCATTGTCTGGCTAGTAATTAGGAAGATCCTTCACATGGTTCTGGAGGAGATTGGAGTCTGCACGGATAATTAGTGAAGATTTAGGGGATGTTCCAGCTTTTATGTGACCAACTTTGCTAGGGCCACAGGGGCAGGTGCTGGTGGTGCGGAGCCTAGGAGTCATTCTGGGGCTTTGCTGTGCCTCTTGTCTCCTGGCAGTACTTTAGGAGGTGTGCTTGTGGGGACCTTTGGGGGAAAAAACAACAAAAAGGAAGGGAAAGTTTGAAGGAAAAGGCATAAGGCTGAGACAGGAAGCAACAGTTTTGTTTACTTTACTGTAAATAAATTTGGTGGTGATATATGCAGGAGCTAATTCTCCTTGGATACTGCAAATGCTTTTGGCACTAGTAAATAGGAAAAATGCAGGCACAGATCAAAATCTGTTTTCCTGCCAGGGCTGGACTATGGTTTGAGCAGCAAATCAGCATTGTAATCAACAGTAATTGAGGGCCACTGTATTCTTGTGTTTTGCAAGTTTTGACATAAGACAATTCAAGGTCTTTCCTGAAGTTTCTGAGCAGTAATGCCAGATCTTGAGTTTTTGAAAGCTATGGGTCTAATGCTTAGAGAACAGGAATTGGATCTTAGAGCATTAGACTTTTCTTTCTCTCTTTGAAACTTACTTCTCTGGTGTATATGTTTAATCTGTTACCAAAAACACAAACAAACAAAAAAAAAAAAAAAAAAAAAAGGCTGTACACCTCAAGACAGGAAATACACTGAACATGAAGGTTCCCTTTTGCTCCCTTGCAATCCCCAAGTCAGTATGCTGGAGCAGGACCAGGGCATAATTGTTAGAGTGTCACTTAAATCTTAGTTGTGACAAAAGGCACAGTTAAATGAGAAACAATCTCTGCCTTGGGAGCTTACAGTGTAAATACACAGTGCAGATTGAGTAGAAAAAAACACTTAAGAGTCTTATTCAAAGACCACTGAAACAATAGTAGGATATCTGTTAACTCTGAGGAGCTTTGAAACTTGATCATCTGCCTGATTCAGACAGGGTGTCTGAATTAGGGCTCTGAAGTCAAATCCTATCCAGGACATAACTACAAGGTCAATTTTGTTCATATGTTTCTTGCACATACTATGAAGAGAAAGGGATTGGATTTTCAAAGTATAGTAAGTTAGAGATGACTATTCTTGACACACAGGACAGCATGTGCTGGATGCACAGGTTTCTCTACCAGTTTCCCTATAAAGAGCATTGGATTCTGTGAAAACATGAATATGTTGGGAAAGCAGCTTCCTTTAGAGATTTCTATGGACTGGAGTACTAAAATGAGTAATGAATGAGTCAATGCTATAATGTTTCATTCACTAAAACTTCCTGTCTATTTTGTCCTATCATTGAAATTTCACTAGAGTAGTGTGGAGAACTATGTGGTTCTTTGTATATGGCAGAGGCAGTGCTGGAGAGAATGTAACTGGGATTTGATGTAATCTGCAAAGTCTGTGATGTGGTTGAATAATCAGGAAATATTTTTCCTCTAACAGCTTCCATAGAGATTTTGATTTTTCCCTTCCTTATACTTGGTAGCTCTTAACTCAGTTTTCTTGCATTATAACAGTACCTGAAGACTTCACCACATTTCTTTGCTGCTATTTACATTTTGAAGATCAGGAACAAAACACAAAGTTTTGGGGTGGAATCCATGTAAGAGTTTAGACCTTGCACACTTGGTTTCTAGGCAGCTTGTTTGCAGTGAAATCCAGGTATCTGAGTTAAATATGGGCACCTGTAGATGTAAGTACATGGAAGCGGGGAGCTGTGTAAGGTAGTGGGTGAGAAGTGCTGAAGAGCAGGGTGGGACATCTAGTCTGGCAGGTAAGCACTTCTCTCTTGCCTGGAGAGACACCTGTCTTTGCACAGCTATGACCCAATGTATACGCTCTTATTGAGGTGTGCTCTTGCTGCGTGGATACAGGACTCAAAACTGGATATAAGCCATAAATGCTCAGCCTTTGAATATTTTAATTGTCTGGCTTCTTAAATTACTTCTGGTGATAGTCTTCCATTTTTTATAAATAGTCAAATATTCTGATGAGAAAGTGGCAGATTAGCACTTCACTAAAGCTAATGTGAAGTTATGCCAAGATTTTTGGCTGAAGGGAGGGCAAACTTGCAGAAGAGGAGGACTCTCTGATGTATAGCTATTTACATGTTATAGAGCACATAATGGACTTTCTCATCTCTTCCATGTGCTGAGCAAGGAGCATCTTTGAAATGAAAGTATCCATGGCTCACTGAACACATGCTCTTAGAGTTGGACCTGAAACTGTTTATTTTTGTGGTGCTAGTCACTACTTTAGATGCTGACTGAGTTCTCCAGCTTGACTTTACTCCTGGGTTTTCTTGCCCTGGAATGCATTACTAGCCAGATCTATCTTAGTTGAAGTCTGAATGGTCTCTATTTGTTTTGGTTTTGATTATTTTACTAAAATTTTAGGCCTCTCACTATTTCCTGTCATCAGTATTTCTTGGTGGCTGGTGTACAAGTTGCTGACACAGGCAAATTCAATATTATCAAATCTCTGCTTACACCAGTTTTGGTCCTTTTTTGTTAGTTTTGCCTCTTGGTAATGCCATTGCTCACTCCCAGAATTCCCTTGTCCTCTATCAAGATCCCTTCCCATTCAGAACTACATTGCTCTTGCTGATATTAACTTTTTCTGGCAAATCCCACAAACAATTTTGTGGAGTGCTGATTTTCTGTCGCTGCTGCTTATATTTATTTAGCAGCTGGAGGATGACTGGGCTCTCTGTGGTTGAAGGGCCCTCCTGTATGCTTTAGACTCACTTGGATGCTCTCAGCCTGATCTAAGGGCTCTCTAACAAGGAGCCATCAACATGCCTCTCAGGAAGTTAGGGAAGCATCTGCTGGAGGGTTTGTTCCAATTGGGTCAGGGACTTGCTCACAAATTGGTCAAAGAGGAGGGGAGCAAACAGACAGTGGTCAGATCCAGGCACAGCACTAGATAAGGAGCTTATCCTGTGTCAAGGGTGGTGTTTCCTCGGTATATGAGCCAAGAGGGACCACTTGCTTTACCAGCCTCTCATGTGAGCATTCATCTGACACAAGAGGCTCTGCTCCTTTCCCCTTGGGGGATGCTGAAGGCAAGAGCTCTCAAGGGCTAAAGAAAACAAAACAATGTTTGCTTAGCTGGAGAGCAGAGTGTGCCCTACGTAAATTGTACTAGGACCTAAAAGTACTTCAGAAATGAAGTGCCTCTGAAATTGGCTCCACAAGATAAACGTGAGGCAGGATGATGCCATTTCCCCAGCTGATGGGGTGTCCCATTGATTCATTTGAGGTCGTATTTTTGTTACTCTGAGTCTCAGCTTCAGGTAAAATGACATGAAAGACAAAGTTTCCCCAAGGAAGAAAAGGTTCTGATAGTCCTGTTCCTTGTAGACAACAACAAAAAGGCAATGTGTGTGTCCCTTGTAATCACAGTACAAGGGCAGTACTCACGGGAAGGAGAGAGAGAAAAAGTATATTCTCTCCACTGGCATGATAAAACAAGCCATGATGATGGGAGGAGGTCAGGTACATTCTTTGTTCCCAGTGTTCACATTCAAAGGCTTGGAGGAGTAAAAGGTACTTGCTGAATACTGGAATTTTTCAGGTCAGACAGAGTTTCTGAATCTCTGTTTCTGTGACCTCTCCGTGTAAGAGGGTTTTTTTTTTTTTTTTACTTTTTGTACTGGACCTGTGAAAATACAGGCACTGTTTCTAATTTTAGGTATCTCTGGTTCAGTCACAGGTGTGCTGGCCAAGCTGGCACATTTACGGTGTATTTATTGAAGATGTAGTACCCAGCTTCACTTGCTGCAGAAACAAAAATTTTGAAAATAGTGTTTATAGTACAGCAGGAAGAAAAGACTACTTCTTGCCACATACCCACCTCCTGTAGCATTTGTTTCATTTCTTATCTCTATGTACAGAAGTGTCTCATCATGCACAGGAGGATTTCACTTTCAGTATACAGTCTGTTGCAGTAGTCAAATCTCTTTTACCTATGTAGGCATCTTGGTCATGCTCTGTATTTCTAGGACTGCCTTATTCCCCATAATGTTTTTTTCTCTGGTGAACTTGAAATGAAATGTGTCTATGTTGGCTGTTAATTATTGGCATCCTGAGTTGTTAGTGGTCCTTACAGAAGTGGGGATATCAAACTAAGTGGTTCTATGTTAGCAGTCTCTTTCTTCCATGATAGTAGACCAGATACTACGGTAGAAGTTCAGTTCTGTTGTGTAGGGAAGCTTGTTATTGCACCACAGTGTTAGATCAATCATTTGATGTTCCCAGCAATTTGCAGGGTGAGGGATGTCATAGAAATATTTAGGCTGAAAAAAATCTAAACATCTTTGCTATCCAAGCCTCATTTTTTTTGGGTTTTTTTGTTTGTTTGTTGTTTTTTTTTGGGGGGGGTTTGTGTTTTTGTTTTGCTTTTTTTTTTTTTTTTTTTTTTTTTTTTTTTTTTTTTTTTTGGTTGTTTTTTTTTTCCCGTGTGTATTTTTGAAACCTGCAGTGGATTTTCTGGACTTGTGACATGAGTTTTTATTATGTGGTGCATTAGAGCCCTTGTGAAAAAAAAAACATGATGTGGAAAGTCTCTATTAAAGAGTGACTCAGGAAAAAGAAAACAAACCCCTTCAGTCTAACGAAAGAACAGACTGTATGAAAGTAACTTGGTATTTAATTGGAAATTGCAGTCGGTCTGCAGATGAAACGGCCTTGCTGGCATCTGCAGGTGGGTGTTTTGCTCATGCTTTACAGTCTCCTTCCTGCCTGTGCTTGTGAATATGTTTTGCCTGTCAGCTCAGAGGTGCAGCCATGGCTGCAATTTGTGGCTGTTCTCCTTCCAGAAGAATCAGCAGTTCCCAATATCACAAGTGTTGTAAGTCTGTTAGTAAGAAAGACCCTGCAGAAAATACCTTACAGTACAAATGGGTGTGACAGCCCTTGTTTTAGAGATTGAGAGTGCCTTTAGAGGTCATTAGAGATAAGTGATATGACCAAGATCGTGCAGGGCCTTTTGCACTCTAAATTATATCTGGGACTTCTACCTCACAGGTTCAGAGCTTATGAGGGCATTTTAATAGAGAAACTTTAGGAGGTGCACTGACATACATTCATTTAAGGTAAACGTGATCTGCCATCTTGGGCCAAACCCCAGATTTGCTTTCATCAAGTCTAATTATGATAATGGTTCATTTAACCTCTCTGCCTCCCCCTAACTTCAGCTTTAAAGCGAAGGTGCACTGGCTGAGAAACCTTGGACTGCACAGTTCCATTTTTAGCTCTGTCTGACTCATTTAATGATTTGGTCAGGTTAGTTTGTCCTTGACTCAGTTTCCCCACCGTCAAAATGGCACTAATAACACTGTCCTGCTTTTTGAGGAAGGGTTATGAAGATAAATTAGTTTTGGCTGGAGAAGAGTCCTGCAGGGCTAGCAGAATTGGAAGGAGACAAGCGTGCTGTCTGTTGCAAGTATTATCTATCACTTATGTTTCTCACAGCCCTCCTTGACTTTTACTGTGTATTCTTTCTCCTCTTGCAAATCGTCAGCATGTATATTGATCAGCAACATCCCTTGCACAGATTACAGGGCCATCTCTCCATCAAATTCTTTGTCCTCTCAGAGGCAGATGCTTTTACTGTTGTGAGAGTGAAATCCTGGCCTCGACAATGTCAACAAAGCCAGGATCTCATCCCTGGTTTCCCACTACACGAGTGCTTCCTCTTCTGTACAAAGACTGCTGCTGCCTCCTCTTTCTAGGGCTCCGCTATGGAAGAGCAATCCTCTCCAAAAAAAAAAAAAAAAATGTAGAGATGTTTTCAGAGGCAGACAAAGTGATGTGAAGTGAAGGGATGGTTGGAGATGGAAAAACCAGCCACACAACAATCTGACTTCTTCTAGAGAGGGTTAAGTACTAAATACCTCTTACTGGGTCACTTAATGATGGATGGTAGTTAGTGGGGGTGGGGTAAAGCTGACTTCCAGCCCTGCATCACTAAACAGTTCATTAGGAAAAACACACACAATGGAAAATGGCAGAGAGGCTCAAGTGTCCAATTTCTCTCTTGAACTCTCTGAACAGGAGGCTCCAGTCAGGGGAATCCCTGCCACCCTTTCTCCCCCTCCTTCTCTGGCAGTTTCTTTATTAATTAACGGAGTTGGCTGGGGACGGAAATGGAGGACAATAATCAACATAGATGGGTCTGCAGACCTATTTTTAATAATGTGCTTTGCATCTGTCCTAATTGGTATGGAAACAGTGACCTGATTGGAACGACCGGGAGCCTCTTGGGGCCTTTCTTTCTTCCTTTCTCTCCCTCTGTTTTCCTTTTTGTTTGGTTGAAGTTTGACTTGGTGGGAGTGGAGGGGCCAGTGGGTAAGAAATATAAAACCTAACTTTAGGAGCTGTTCACAGGCTGGGGAGTTGAGAGGGGTGATGTACTGGGGAGTGCACGGGATGTGGGGGCAGGGAGGCCTGGATTGGAAAGTTGGGCATAAATGCCTTCAGGACAGAGTATCTAGCTGCCCTGAAGAGCTGAGGCCAGGCAAGGGAAAGAAGGGGCAGCAGCTCTTCTGGTTTAGTGTGATGATGAGGAATATGGTGGCTTTTTTGGGTGAGAAGAAAAGCTCAGAGACAAGAGAAGCACCCCAAGAGCCAGCTGATGGCCAGTTCCTACCCTGCTGTGTAACAAATATGCATACAGTGAGAGATGGCTCTTGTCTGCAAGAGTTTTTTAATCTGAAATAGACAGTGTGGGAAAATGGATGATTTGATATCAGAATGTGGTTTAGGAACAAATTGTGGCCCAGAAACTTGACTCCCTCTGTGCTGCATGAGCTGTTTACCAGACCACAGATATAGCTGCCATAATGGCTAGGAGACACCGCACTGGGGAATCCAGAACAAAAGCTGTATGCAAACATGCATACAAAAACTGTGCCTGTATGGGGAGACAGGATAAAACTGAATTTTATTGTGGTATGTTCTGCAAGGTGGTAAAATTTACATATTCTTAGCATTTGCCTGTTCACACTGGATGCCTGTTGGGGAGGGACTGCAGAGACTGAGCACCACTGAACCTAAGGAGCAATGTGTCCCCATGTTTTCTCCACATACCTGTGCTGAATGTGTGGTAGATGCTTGGGGATGCAGCTGAAGGACTTTCTTCTAGGCTTTCTTCTTTCTTGCCTATTTAAATAGCTAGCAGCAGACTCTTGCAGGCTATGCTGTGTTTGTCCAGTCTGCCTTCCAGTGTCATCACAATCATGAAAGTAGCTCATGGGGCTTGAGCATTTGGAGCCCTACCTTTCTCCATACAGCCATAGTCTCCAGCAGAACAGAACAGGAACTGAAAACCTGTCCTCATGGGGAAGATGGAACTTTCGTGCCCAAGCTAAGGAACTTCTTACCCATACAAGAGTCATGCTGGGTGTTTCTGCATAACAGTCTTGGTGCCAAATTACTACCTCGCAACTTCACTTTCTGTCAAAAGCTTGCATGTGTGCACACTGTCAAACAATGGGATGAAAAAACAAGTCAAACCCCTGAAATCGTAATGAAATAAAAGCGATTTTCATATAGGCTAGGATAGAGATTGCATATTATTTAAAAGAAAGTGAAATGGGAGGATGGAAAGATTGGCTCAAACAGCTATTTTTGTGTCTTCCCCTTGCATGTCTCAACATTTTCAAGTCTGGCCATTTTATTTTGAGGACTGCAGCAATTATTTTTTTTCCTGTAAGCCCCAGCTCATAGGATGAATTATTGTAACTGAGAATCTCAGCTTTCTTTTGAGGAAGCTTGCTCTTATACTTGCTATGGAAAACTTGAAGGAATAGTGTTTTTGCCTTCAAAAGGATCAGAACGAGAAGCTGAAAACGAGATCTCCCGCATATACTGCATTTAATAACAATAAGTCTCTGCTGCTTTTTGTTTCAATCTCTATTTTGTGGGGCCTTGCTTGTTAACCTGGGCTACCTAGGCAGCCATGGAGGCATTGCTAAATTCAGGCCCTGTTCATGGGTGGCAATCTGTAGTGTATATATAACCCCACTCATAAAGAGGAAGGAAAGAGAGAAGAATTACAATATGAAATGTAGGGGGAGCAGGCAGTGAGCGGCTGCTGCTGCGATGCGTGAGGAGTTGGCCAGGTCCCATGTAAATCAAGGACAAAGTTGACTAATTTCCTGGGTCGGTCATGGTGAAAATATCACATTTCATGGTTTGTTGCCGATTCATAGAAAAATCCTATTAAAACCGGGCAGATTACTTATACAATTTAAACAAATGATGATCAAAGATTATAACATGTTCTGTGAAGAATGAAAAGGAATAGAAATGAATGTGCATCTGGTGAAATGGGGCCAGCTGGGGTTTGCACACCGCTTGCCGCTGCGGCGGGGGCGGCGGCGGCCGGGGCCCCGCGGCCCTGCCCGAGCCGGCCCCGCCGAGCGCCCGCGGAACGAGCGCCGCCAGGGGGCGCCGCAGGCCGCGCGTTGAGGCGGAGGCGGCGGGGCCGGCTCGGGATCGGCCGGGATCGGCCCGGGATCGGCCCGGGATCGGCCCGGGATCGGCCCGGCATCCCGGCGGCGGGCCGGGAACGAGGGGAGGGAGCGGGCACGGACGGACGGACGGACGGATGGAGCCGCGGGGCGCGGCCGGTGGGGACGCTGCCCCTCGCAGGCAGGCAGCCCGCTGCCCACCGGAGGTTTCCCACAGCCAGGTACGATGTGCCCGGCGCGGCTCGGCCCGAGGAGCGCCTGCGCTCGGCCCAGGCCCTAAACCCGCGCTAACTTGCGATCCCCTAACATGCGGCATCACTCCCAAGTTGCTCAGGAAGAGCAGCCTAACCTGAAAACCAAAAAGCTTAGGATGCGAGATAAAAAGGAGTTCTATATCTCAACAAGACAAGGTCGTCCCTAACTTACCTGTTACAGATCTCTGCATAGATCTGTCCCCTGATCCTCATCAGAGTGAAATAGGTGAAACCTTCACAAGACCTTCACAAAGTGTCAAATGCAACAACTGCACACTGAGGAGGAGAATACAAAGGCACGAACATATGCTTATGTTGTAAATAGCAGTGGCTTTGTCAAGTGATTGCGAAGGTAGAGATGAAATGGGTAAACAGAAATGCATTTCCAAAGAAAATGGCAGAAATTTTAGCAGGTACAACAAAATGATTGGCATGGGGACCAGGGAAAGACAGATTTTTGTTTTGTTGATGTTTTTTAAGGCACATTTCTGTATTTCAGTGTGAAATTGTTGCAACAGACAGGGCAGAATTTAATATTTTCCTGTGCATTGCTGAGCACATTATCCCAGTAATCCACGTGAAACCTACTGTAGCAGTTTTCATAGCCCTCATAGCTTAGAAATTAAGCTTAAATAGTCAAATCTTCTCTGATCACCACTCACCTTCTTAAGCTAAACATACTGAAGCAGTAGACCACTGATGCTCCTGTTACAAGGCTTCTTTTGCACAGCTCCCTGTTCAAAGTCCTCTGTTGAAGCTTTCCCAAACATTGATAGAGTAGTCAGGACTTCATGATTTTAAAGGTCTTCTCTGCCCATAATAGGTCTTCTCCAAAATCATAAATGATTTTATGATGAGTGTGGGAATTCAGTTGCATCTGAAATTAAGGGATATGGTATATGAATTTACTCATAATGTCTCTTCTTTTTCATCTATAAGTCTAGGAAAATGTTGCAATAAACTTACTTTTCCATGGCCTTCAACTCCAGATCCAAACCCTAATGCCATCTCTAACCCTAGGGTTGCCCAGAGCTAAGATATCCATGCCTCCCTAATAATCCAGCATAAGAGATTTTAACATTCTGATAGCTACCCTTAACTTTTCTTCAAGGATCAGACAAATAAACACCAAAACCTCCCATTGTGAATCCTGCAACAGAGTCAAGCCCTAACCTTACTTGATCATACTAACACAAGGACTCAGTGCTGCTGAGAAATTAAATGTGTTTGTGGCTTTCAGCCTCTTATCTTACCACTGAGGACCTGGGAGAGCTCTGCAATGGAGATATGATGCTGCAGAGCCTCCTGTCCCAAGCCCTAAATGTGAACTACTTGCAGTATCCTTTATGGCTAAAGAACCTGTTGATCTGTGAACATTAACTATAAAAAATTCAAATCCACTGAGGCAGGCTGAAATCCTATTGCAGGCTGGACAGAATTTGTTAGAAAATCTGCACTAAATCTTAGTTTTAGTCCTCACTTTATTCCTGGCATGAGTGATGGCCTAGAAATCCAGCTACATCCAAAAGTTAATCAGAAGATGTTTAAATATGCTGATACTGATTTTACCACTTATCTTACCTCAAGCAATGATGCCATTCCGGTTCCAGCATTGATCATGGCTCAGTAACCCCATTCTGTCTGACAATTAAAAATGATACATTTTAATCTACTTATCCCTGAGCAGGTTTGGCAGAATTGAGCAACAAAAATTATTTAGCAGAGCCTCATTTCTGGAATGCTAAGCTAGAGCCTATTTGTAAGCCTAACCCTGATTTGACCTCTGCCCAAATGCTTGCCATCAGTGAAAAATAAAGAATAAATATTTGAATATAGCAACATTAACTTTCATCCATTTTTGTGAGTCTTAAAGATTTAGACAATTAATTTGCCCCTCTAATCTCTCTTGTTCCAGACTCTATCCCCAACTCTAATCCTATTTTTCATGACAGCTTAGAAACCCAGAATTTGGCATTCTCATCTAGTGGTATCAGACCTTGTCTTTTCTCTACATGTCTGACAGTGGTCAGTAGTAAGTTTGGTTTTTTTACAGATTCTGCTGTCCCTAAGCAGAATCTGTAAAATAACTCAAATCCCAACCTCATAGCTACACTATGCTCTCATTGTCACTGGACTTGAATCTACTTGTTCTTGTCTTAATTGAGTTTGCAGAATTCAGCAAATATCCATCTCTCTGTCTATATCTCTTTAATTTTGTTCTTAACAATAAACCACCAGTCTTTACCACAGATCAAACATATTTTCTTTCTTCAAAATCAGGAATAAGACATGCAAGTCTACTGACACTAGAGTGCTCTGGTATGGATAATCTGTGTATTCAGTGATTTGGCTACAGAGAACTGAAAATTCTGTTTTCCAAAAATAAATGATTTCACAGCTTGAGTGGTGAATACGTAATTTCTATGTATTCAAGGGGAGCTGAGGCTGATTTATACTAGCTGATAGTTCTGGTCTGGTACATACAGCTCTTTGCAATAGAAAGTACCTAATACTGCTTTGTGGCTTAAAGGATCCTTGTGCTTTTCTAAAAGAATGCGTATACAGTCAAAATCAAGAATAGTATATAAACAGTATGTGCTGTTGGCTATATCCTGTGCCTCCTTAGGCTTGTATATGCTTCATTCTGGCCAGAGGGTGTGAACTAGAACATGGGAATAGCAGCTGGAAAACATGGTGGGAGCCATGGTCCTTGTAGGAACAGCTGCAAGTCTTCCTATTTTTAATTCAATATTGAATATAGTGGTATTGGCTTTTTAGATCATGACCTGTTCCAGTGCTATTAATTACATTTGTGACATGAATGGCCATAGTAAGGAACTTGGGGCACTGGAGCTTGAGTTTACAGAGAATGCCTTTTATGTGAATTTTTGTGATTAAATGTCATCTTTCTTGGAAAAATGCCACCTGATGTACATTAATTTTGGACCACAATGATGAATTAAGAAACTGAACTGGACATTAATTAATTTGTTAACTTTTGGGGAGTGAAGTCACTTCCACTTCGTTTTCAAGCAGGCAGTCACAATTGAGTGGGAGAGGCTGCTGGTCACCAACATGTTCTGGATAGGGCAACCCTGTGAGCAGCTGGTGTTACTTGAAAGTAAAATAAAATAACATGCCTTTAAAGTTGGAGAGCAAGTGAAAACCACAGATAATTCTTTTCCTACCTGATACTGAATCTTCCAACAGTGATGTCTTCATGTAACAAAGCAGTCTTAAAGACTTGTGCTTGTGCAGTGCTTAGAGAACATGGTAAGGACCTCTCACTTGGTATAGCCAACTTACCACCATGGCTGCTTTGAGCCAACATTTTGTAGACTTATCATCATGTTCATTTCACGTTAATGGTGAGTAAAGCTGATTAGCTGCTGTTTTAACTGCAGGTAACTCATTGTTACTGGCAGGGAACATGTTTCATCTGCATAACAGTTTCATGCGAGCAGTGGGGAACATTTTCTATTAGCGTTTGTTGATGTGAAACATGTTTCTTTGTGGAATTATGTTTGGGACTGGGAGAGAACTTGATTTTCATCTTTAACTCTAACTAGAAAACCTGAATCATGAAAAAGAACAACTTCATTCTTTCCCAGTGATTTTTGATATTACTTTAAATGTGTCCAAGATTGGTCTCTATCCTATTTACTATGCACACAGCTAATGAAGATAGAATCAACTTCCTTAATGTTGCCCAAAGTATATAAATGTCAGCTGCATACAGAGGCTGAGGTCATGTTCCAGAGAAGCTGTGTTATACTGCTGTCCCTACCTGCCATGTTCAGGTGGGAGTTTGAGGTCTGTAGGGCCCCAGTGAGGAGCTGAGGCAGGTACAGGTAAGCAGTGTGTGTTCTTTTCTATTCCTGGCAGTGTAATATTCCTTCTTTTCTCTTAGATACCAGGAAAGCCTGTTCATACTTTTTTTCCCTCTAATTTTTTATTTAGTATAATGAGACCTACCAAAGATTTACACAGCCAGGAGCTTGAGTTTTGAAAGTGATAGAATAATGACACTTGCCTTTTAAGGAAAGTTTTACTTGCTTTCTTTGCTCATGCTTTCCAGATAGTGAAGCCAAACCAAGCAATGTTTGAGTCAGTATCTTTCCAAAAATGCTGTCATATAATAACTAATTATGTTACCAGTTGTGCCTGTCATTCTGAAGGATCTCAAAGCACACAGTCATTTGAATTATGAGAGCAAATATATGACTGTGTTGTCAGTAAATATTGTGAGACTCTTCTCAGGAAATGTAGCTTCTGTTGGCCTTGAAGGTGGAACTTGCTTAAGAGTTTGCAATAGCACTACGCAAATGTTTGAGTGAGCAAGGAGGGAAGAATCCCCCATTTGTTATAGATCAGGAAAGGGATTTAGGAAGACAAGGTAGTTGCCTTGCAGTCAGTCATTCTAAAGAAAACGTTTTTGCTTGCCCCAAGCTATAAAAAATATGTAAGGGTATGGCTTCTTTATTTATTTCATAGACATATCCTCTTGATTCTTGGCAACACACAAGTTGAATTGTTTCCAAGTCTTCATTAATACTGGAGGATGTACTTGTGCTTAAGGGCCTGGCAGTCACAAAATACAGTCCCAGAGAGTTAGAAGTCCAAGTGTGACTTATAGAGAAATAACTTAGTTCTGATTTTGTTAACTTAAATCAGGGAACCCACACATTTACTGCTGCAAGCCTTGCTTGCTAGTATATATTTGTATTGCTGGAATGCCAAGGATCCATGTTACCTATGAAGGCATTCCTCTGCCAAACAACATATGAATGCAGAACAAACAAGAGATGATTCCATGCTTTAGAACTCTAGCAGTCTAAGACATAAGATTGTGACATGGTCAGATCATTATAACTGACTCCAGAGTAGCCAGTGCTTCTGCTTCAACTTGGCTAAAAAACCCCAACCAACAAATTAAAAAAACCCAACAAAACAGTAACAGCAAAACTCCCTAACGACAACAACAACAACAACAACAAAAACAAACAAACAAACAAAAAAACCCAACCAACAAAAAAAAAACCCAAGGCCAAAGCACTGATCCACTTGACCTATTTATAAAGATGAAAGAATTAACAAAAGTACATGGAAAAATCTAAAATCATTTTCTCTTCAAATGGTGTCAAGTGTATGGGGAGGAAAGAGGAGAGGCAAAACAAAGCCCAGAGAATCTGAAGCTTGGACTGCCTTGTTTTTTCATAAATTTTCCAAGATATGTTGGAGACTCTTTTATACATTAGCACAGTGTTTAGGAATGAATATTTGTTCAGTGAGATATGACTCTCCCATGGCAGAGCAGTGAAATATAGGATATTTTGCTAGTTGGCAGCAGATTTCTGGCTGACTATGTTTTTATTAGTGCAGGTTTTTCTATATGAGCATAGCTATTTATCTAGCAAGCAGGGCCAGCAGATAGAAAGTTGAAGAGAGAGCCAGCACAGTTCTAAGCCTTGTCAGTTGATAAAAACCCTTAAGGCAAAATATCTGCAGGATTGGGCCATGTGCCTGAATTAAGGGAAAGGCTGTTACATTTTCCCAGTTACTTCAATATCCTGCAGTTCCTGCACTTCCACAAACACAATTTAATGCAGCTGATAATAATGCCATGCTGAGGATGTTTTGTCAGCTGCCAGTGTTTAGTCTTGGAAATTTTAATTCCTGAGTTAGAAGATGGAGGGAGCTTTTTAGAAGAGGTTGTAACTGGCTGATGACCTTCAGTGTTTTGCTTATTTACCACCAGAGATGGTCAGATAGTTACCCCAAGGGGCTTTGAAATACACCAGCATCTGTAGTCTGCTGGTCTGCTTTGACTGCATGGTGATAGCGGAGGTATAAGAATCCAAGTAAGCAACCTGATTCTCTTGATTAATAATCTGAGTGTAATTGTTGAGGCTAAATCACATACTGGGGTGTTCACTGAAGATAGTGGGAATTTTGCTTGAGTGTAAACTGGATCAGACCTGTGGGACCTGATCTTTAATTCATAATGCTTTGCATGTGTGACAAATGCTTGTGGAGGTAAGGAGACCCATTACTAGAGAGGGAAGCAAAGGCGAAGGTTTCCAAGTGAAAGAACAGAGTCAGAAACCAACCAAATCCTTATTTCTAAGGTGATTCCCTAAGCTCTTGGTGTTTTGCTTGAATAGCTGCTGAAAACAGAGAAGAAAAGGCAGTCTTTGCTCTATAGATTCAGAGAGGAACTGTAGGATAAAAGGCAAGGGAATGAGAATTAGAGATGGCTTAGGGAATGTATGGAGATTGTCTGAAGTAGCAGCATAAACAAATGGGACAAAGTTGTTTTTTTAAGTGCTGTTATAAAGGATCTTGCAGATGGGCTTGTGATGAAGACCAATGAAACAAGCAAGGGACATTTATAAGGAGTTCCATTCCTTCATAAAACCTGTGAGGGGCACAAGGACCCAGATTTGTAGATCCAGCAATTAACAGTGGGTGTGGGAGTAGAGGGAGTTAAGAGGTGAAGCTCTCTTTTCTCGCCTAAAACAAGAGATATTGAGTACAGATATCAGTGAAGGTCCTTGAGAGGGAATACAAGCACCTTCTGATTGCTGCACTAAAGAAGGAAAAAGCAGTGAAGAGGTATGCAGGAGGGCAACTCTACTAACAGGTAGGTTGGAAGGGTCAACTGTGCAGTAGCATAGCAGTAAGGTGCAGCAAGTTTCCAGGTCAGAGATATGGTTATGAAACTGAGTGGTTATGTGGACTGCATAGTTATATCTATGTCTTGGATCATCTAGAGACTCAGCCTTTGTACTCTGTTTTTAACTTCTATTATAATTTGGTATTACCTGAATAAAATATGCATAGTGAAGAGCTTGAAATTGCAACCAAACTACTATGAAAGTCAACCAAGTAGGGTCAAAGTGATCTGAAAAGGCTTTTCCAAAGAAGCACGTAATCAAATTATTTAAGTGGCGATAAAAGCATGCCAGTAAGGGAGTAAACATGCAGCATCTCAGGATCCACTTTATTTAGATAGACTACAGTTTTTAAGCAGCTTCCAGATGATCAGATTATAGCCTCTGGGATATAGAGCGTAGGGGAGGCATTGTTGTTATGCCCATTTTGGGGAGATACTGATCAAAGTCACTGGGGCTACCATCACATGCAACAAATGCAGAACAATAATAATTTGTAAAGCATATTGAAACTCTCTAATAGAAAAAGTGCAATTGTACATCTGCATTACTTTAATTGATGTTTTGCACTTATTGCCAGCCTTAGTCTCCTGTTACAAACATTTTTCATCTACGAGCACTCTCCTTAATGCTGTCACAGAGACATTCCTACTAGTCCAGACTCACTCCCATGCAGCTTTTCATGTGATAAGTAGGGCTGTTCTGAAGTATGCAGAATTCCAGAAAGAAACAGAAATACCAGCCTTTGTATTGACAGAGTCCAAGCAAATAAGTCCATATATATGAGTCAAATATATAGATGCATTTCTTTATTTAGATGATTTAAAGTTTCCTTGTGTTTTATAATAATGTGGTGTGGTTCATTTGGCATGAGATTAAATAGCAAAAATAGGCTTGTAGCACCCAAAAGTTCTTCATCTTGTATTTTGGTACAGTTCTCTTTTCTCTGTATTTCCTATTTCAGGGTTTATTTCTGGAACAAAATTAGTGTCGTTTAGAAACTCAGACTTGGCTTCTTTAAGAAGCAGACCTTTTCTGAGAAATCAGGTCTCTGGTATATATTTATTGCCTCCAATCCTGAAAAGACTTTTTTTGTAATGTGCTTAGTTTGATTTCAAAATAATTGCCTGGACATATAAAATAAATTGCAGAAATAAATCTGTGTGGATCCAGAGGCCTTACTAATCAATATATGTGTTCTTCTGGACTTGTTTTCTTCATATCTATTTCCAGAGTTGTAAATACAGGGTATTTTGGTTTGAAATACCCTATGTGACTTCTGCAGTAAGAGTATTTATCTTATGATATGAAAGTTGAAATATTAATGACAATTGCAGTATTAATGGGCAAATTTTAAGTATCCTTCTGGACAAAATGTCCAGCATATGGATGAAAAATCACTTTATGTGATAGGTTGGGCACAGAGTTATAGTTAATGGGGTGACATTAGGCTGGTGACCTGTCACTAGTGGAATTCCACAGGGCTCCATCTCATGCCCTGTGCTCTTCAGCATCTTCACCTACAACTGGGACACAGGACTTGAAGGAATACTAAGTAAGTTTGCCCCAACACTAAACTGGGAGGAACTGTTGACTCCCTTGAGGGCAGAGAGGCCCTGCAGAGAGACCTCGATAATCACTAATTGGGGCAATCACCAATAGCATGAAGTGTAACAAGAGCAGGTGCCAGATTCCGCACCTACAACAGCGCAACCCTGGCTGTGTGCACAGACTGGGGAAGAGCAGCCTGAGCACAGCGCTCCTAAAAGGGACCGGGGCAGGGGGCGGGCCTGGTCGATGGCAAACTGAACACGAGTCAGCAGCGCCCTGGCAGCCAGGGGGACAGCCCTGTCCTGGGGGCATCAGGCACAGCATCACCAACCGGGCAAGGGAGGCGGTTGTCTCGCCCTGCTCTGTACTGGGGCCGCCTCACCTCGAGTCCTGGGGGTAGTTTTGGGCACCACAATAGGAAAAGACCATTAAGCTACTAGTAGCCTGGAGAAGATTGAGGGGAGACCTCACGGTGGTCTCCAACATCCTCATGAGGGGAAGTAAAGGGGCAGGTATTGATCTTTTCACTCTCATGACCCGTGACAGGACTCAGGAAACTGCACAAAGGTGAATCAGGGAGATTTAGGCTGGATATCAGGGAAAGGTTTTTTTACCCAGAGCGTAGTCAGGCACTAGAATAGCTCCCCAGGGGAATGGTGACAGCACCACTCAGATGGAGTTCAAGAAGTGTTTGGACAATGCTTTCAGGCACATGATGTGACTCTTAGGGGTGTCCTGTGCAGGGATAATAGTTGGACTTGATCATCCTTGTGGGTCTCTTCCACTCAGCATATTCTGTGATTCTATGGTTCACATCTAAAGCATTTCTGACATCACCTGATCATCCAGATGCCCCTCTCTTTGGGACAGCTATATGTATCAGCATGCACCACTACACAAACAACACAGAGTTTTAACAGCAGGCAATAAAAAATACTGAAGCCTAGTGAATCATTGAGAGCTGCTTAAGTGGCTGGCTTTTGTGGTTTGTGCTGGAGTGTGAAGAATACAGTGCTCCAACATCACGATCCTTGTGTGATGTCCAAGATCCGTAAAGCCCACAGATGGTCAGGGTTGCCATTGCAGAGCTCACAAGTTTTGTCATGGTTCTGTGAAATTGAAGCTTGTGTAGAATGGAGGCTGGTTTTATGCTTAAGTCACTCAAAAAGGACTCAGTAGGACTGTTCTGTGACGTGGAGAAAAATGTATTTATCTCATGGTCATTTTATAATATAGGGGCTTATGCAGGGAATCATGGAATTAATTTTCATTGAAGTTAGCTTGTTCTTAATGCTATGCATAGGTATAAGCTCTTTTTGAATAGAAATGAGAGTAAGCTTGGTAAAAAGTAAATATGACTTTTCTGATTTGGTGTGTATAGCATGTGTATCTGTGATTATTATTTTGTTGCTTTTGAAGTGATTTTGGAAAAAAAAACCTGTGAGATACCATGTCCAATCCAAGAGAGAAGTCTGTGCAAGGACTCTCACTGACACCACAGGATGCTCAAGTCAGTCCTCCTTTGTTATTATAACATTTGCATTCTCATTCTCAAACTTGTGTGGTTTTAGTTTCAAATTTCTGGTTTGTTGTGTTTTTCTGTTTATGAAAGCTCTTTTCTTGGCTACTTATGTCCTTTTTTTTATTCCATTCTTACTGTTAACAGTTTTTAGTAATCTCGATAGACTGTTTCATGATTTCTTCTGCAGCTGGCTGATTCACGGGGACAGAATTTGTGCACTGCAGCAGGGCTGGTGGCAGGTATCCTGTTTTCTACTTTAAGGTTAGAAAGAGAACACTGGTGGTAAGGAACAACCACGACATTGAAGGATAACTTTGTATCAGAAGGAAGTGAAAATTCTGAGCAACACTTATCTATAGTAAATTCAGAGAAATTGCTCTACATTTATGTAGAGGTCAGAGCTTGAGTCTCTACAGGAATACTTGCCTAGGAAATAAGCCTTTAACTTCAGTTGATTGTCTGAAATTGGAAATTTGTTCTACTCAAAGTGAAGGGATGTGAGCTCCTCTGTGGAAATTCTCATCTGTGTGTAGCAGTGACTGTGCCACACTAGTGCATGCTGAGTCTGTGAATGTATACGTCAGGGTGAGACTACAATCTGTGTGTTTTGTGTAGCTGAGTGTGAGAATGCAGTGGTGAGACTAAGTGTACCTGCCTCTGTGACACTGATGCTGTGAGTACCTGTGGGGGGATTTAATGGTGTAACTATATGTGATCTGCATTGTGCAAAGGTTCAGCCTATCTGTATTGGTATTGGTGCACCAGTGTGATTGCACAAACCTGTGAGTGAAGCACAGATGTGAATGTATATGTGAACATAGGGAGAGCACATCCATGAATGCATATATGAACATGAGTGCAAGTATTAGTATTTTTCTACATGCAGAACATATAAATAAACATGTGTAAGTGAAATGTGTATATTACCAGATGGTCTTAGATGGAGAGATCCTGTGCCAGGCATGGTCTTTTCTCTGCTCTGTCCATTTCTGTACATGTGTTAGCTTCAAAGATGAGAAGTGCCCCAGCTCGGCTTTAGCCTGGGCAGCAGCCCTGAGTGCACAGTTGCTCTGCCAGCTCAGTGTGTTTGTGTGCTCTTGTGAGAGAGTTGGTAATTGTGAGCGCTCCCTAAGAGAATCTCTGGGGCCAGGGGATACAATAGGCAAGGGTCTAGGGTCTGAAACTGTAGACTTTAATAAAGCCACTGACAGCAAATAAGAGCCTGACATGTGAGTCACATTACTGACAACAAGGGCTGCTTTGTAGTCCCATCTGCACCCTGATCGGGTCCCGTACAGTAACTGAAAGGACAGAACAAACTGCTGCTGCCTTCAATAAATACAACAGTGCCACAAAGGCAGCCGAACAGACCAACTTTGTGTGGCTTTGCTGCAGCTGAGCTACTCCCCTGGTTCTCTTCCTCGCCTCCCCCACCAGTGAAAATGACTGGCGTTACCTTGTAAGGGTTGTTTGTGAGCCCTATGTGCTTGTCCCCATGGCATTCTTTACATGTAGCCCTGTAACATCTTTCTTCCCTGCCACCCCTTGTGTTCCTTGGTAGCCTTTCCCTTTCTCTGCTCCCAGTGACTTGGGAGAGGCGCAGAGCCTCTGCTCCTGAGCCACGTCCCCTGGACCTCATGTTCCTGCCTGGGCTAGCCAGCACTGGGAGCTTAGCAAAATCTTGCATAAGGCTATGAGCATAGTTACTTGAAATGCCATTGTAACTTGAATAGTTACTCCAGACTCCCACTGGAGTGGTCATGATGAAAATGTTGGACTTGCCAGTTCAGTAAATTGAAGGTTTTCAGGCCCTTAGTGGTTGGTCACCTCCCTAACCCAGGTAGCATCAGGGCACAAGAGTGTTTTCTATTTATCCAGGTGTCACCTAGCAGAGTCAGAAACCTTTTTTGCTGGCTGGCCTCAGAGCCTCTTACTCTTCCCTCCCTCTGGGCCTCTCCCCTTTGGCTTGGAGACTTTCCCAGTGAAGAGCTTTCACATGGAGCAAAAAAGCCTTGCAGATTAACCCCTCTTCAATGGGAATTTGTGCTACTGCTGTCTTTCTCAGTGCTTCTCTGGCCACTCTTTTTCAGTTTGTCCCAACAGCCGTAGAGAAAGGGCCTTAGTTGGACTGCATATGTTGTTTTGTACTGAAAGAGTTATAAACTGTATAAAAGATCACTAGGTTATAAATCAAAATACAAGCCTGTGGTTGCCAAAGGGTTGATGTTAAGTATCAGAATAATGTCTGTGGTAGTGTAGGTATGTCTGTGTTGTCTGTCCTAAGCCACTGTGTGTCAGCCCACTGAACAGAAAGTCTAAATTCATCTCTGCTTGAAGACATGGAAAATCAGACTCAGCATTTTATGCCTAGCAGAAACTCTGTGTCCTCCTGTGTCATGTAGTGCACACAGAGCTGAACTCCCTGGAGGTTAGGGTAGGGAAAGGACCCTACCATTTGTCCCGTGCTTCTACAGTGCGCAGTAGAGCCTGTAGCCTGCCCTGTCAATGTCTAATTGTCACTTTTCAGACAAGAGGATCACATAGTGATTTGTTCCTAAGGTAGAAGACTTACCTACTTTAAAGGTCAGATTTTTCAGCCAGCAACTAGTATATTGCAGCTTATAGGAACATAACATGGTAGAGATGAGAATGCAGCAGATCTTCCCTTGAAAAGGAGAAAAGACTTCAGGAAGCAAACAAATTCAGTTTCTCAGCATCTTTAGGAAATCCTACAATAGAGTGTTCTGTGAAAAATATCTTCCTGTGATCTTACACCTCCTTCTGTTCAAACAACCACTTCAGATAACATTAAACACAAGAATGTACAGACCAGCATAATACAAATCAGCAAGCAATAGGAAGCAATGTCTCCTACAAAGATGTATGCAGAAGTGAGAGAGAGAAGGATTTCACTGGTGTCATGTAGAAAATGCCCAGATCCTACAGTACTGGGTGTTGATAGGTGATGTTTACAGGAAAAACTTGTGATGATGATTTGCATAACATGGTGAATATTTCTTAATCTTTGGACCTTCTTCTAGAGACTTCTGTTCTCTCTGTATCAATAATATATAAAGGATTAAACACCACTGTTTTGAAATAACCCACATAGCTGAGAAGCAGCCCCAGAAACTTTAAATCCTGTAGAAAATGTGGTCTGTACTTTTCAGGGAAATGTCTGGAATTTTTGAAGAGAAACTAAGAGCATCTTATGGCACTGTTAAAAGAGAATGCAGATTCCCCACATCTGGCTCAGTGCTTTGATCACTTAACAAGCTTCCCTTTTACTTTGGTGTTTAGTCTAAGAACTGGACTGGGTGAGGCTAATAAACCTGCAGCCATGGTAACAGTTGGTGGGTGTAAGTCCCCCCAGTCCTCACCTGTGCTCACTGCTTGTAGAGGAACAGCTGGCAAAAGTGGGAAATAATTCTTAAGCAAGGAGTCTACCGCAACAGCACCCTGTACCTTCCTCTGGAGCCCCTTCATCTCTTAACAGGCAGGAACTGAGAGATCCCATTTCTAGTAGTTTGATGCCTGAAGAGAAAAAATGTTTCCTAGAAGGAGGTGGAAGGATGGAGCCCAGAAGAACAGGAATGGACTTGGCATAGACATACTAGATTGTATGTTACTGCGGGGAGTAGGAAGCTGCTCACTGTCCCAGCTCTTCTGCACCAGGAAATCTGAGATGAGAACTTAAAATTCTTCTTGCTGTACTTTGAGAAAGGTGCAGTTGATGATTATTTGAACTCACATTTTTCTTTCAATTTCTCTTTCTTTTCCTCTTTTCGTTAAAGAACTGGTTGGTTAGGTCATTGAAATAATCATTTCTGGAGAAGCATAGCTCACTGAGTGCCAAAGTTTAATTTTCCCAGGTTTCTGAGTGGGTTCTCAAAATGATCATTACTAATGATTCTTAAAAATTGAACCTGATTCTGTTATTAAGCAAAGTCTGTCAGAAGTGCTATAATAAAATGCAATGGAAAGCTGAGTGCAAATATATATTAAAAAAAAATAACAAAAAAATCTTAAGGCCAACAGAACTTTGGAAAAGAAAAGCTGTGGAAGTCATTGGAGATTACTTTTACACTTTCCTCTGATAAAGCCGAAGTCTAATTCAGTTCTCCCTGAATGCAGAAAAGAACTAGGACTGCATTTGGCAGCTCATGAAGTATGGGCTTAGTCTGTACAGCTTCATCTAGTATACCAGAGAGTGAAGGACAGGATGGTCAGATTCAGGCTAACAACTTACAGGAGAGCATACCAGTCTCATCACTCTTTCTAAAATTTATTTCCCCCCCCCTTCCCCCCCCCCCCCCCAAGAAATGTTCATTTGCACACTAATGACTTTTTTGTAAATAATTGATGTCACAGATACCCAAGGCTGAAAATAGTCTGAGTGGAACTTATGTCTATCCTTCACCAACTACTAAGAACAGGTAGAGACCAACTCCTGCAAGCTGCCTTGGAAGTGGCAGCCTAGACTCTCAGAAGGTCTAAAGCATGCTCTAAAATCAAGAACTTTCTCTTAGTATTTTTCAGCTCTTCTGATATTACTTTGGGATGTTAATTTTTTTCAGGCCATAACCAAATCTTGTCGACTTGAGAGATAAAAGAAACTAAGATCCAGAAAATCTCAGTGCCTTAGCTGTTCTGACCAAATGCAGTTGCACCTTGTGGCTGAGGTCCAGTCCTGTTCAAGATAGCTTATTTAGGCCTATGGGGAAAAGAAGTAACCTTCTGGGAAAGACAGTTTGCTCCTAAACTGTCAGCCATTAAATACAAGAGTATTTTGCCAGCAGAATAGGAGAAGCTACTTCCAATAAAGCCAATCAAAAGCAATTTCCCTGCTGAAAGGTGGCCTACCTGAGACAGAGCAGCCTGCACCAGCTGCACACCACTGCTGTCAGACTCGGCCGGGTCTGTCAATTAAGGGAACACAGAGCAATCTGTGAGCGCTGAAAGGGATCCCTTCAGAGCCCTCCGTGGCTGAGAGACAGGCCCATTGTCTGCATGCGTGTCTCACATAGTTTCAGAGTCCTGATAAGCAGGCATGCCATGAAAAACTACATTATATGGTGAACTCGGGAATACTTTGTCTGGGGTAGATGAGATGGGGGGTGGGAGAAGAGGTAACACTGCACCTTTGCATTGTGGGAGGTGGGCAATGAAAGACGTCGCGTTTGGTGGTCCCCCAACATAACCTGCTTTCTCACAAACTCTTGTTGAATGATGAAGTCATAGTTTCCTCTAATTTCCCTCCTCCCCTCCATCCTTGTCATTTCTTCTGGAGTTCAGAAATCAGTTGGGAAATTACTGCAGCACTGAGAAGACAGACAACTTAACCACCTTCAGCTGCTGCCTTGCCACATATTGAGAGTCTTTTTTTCCTGTGAATCTGCGACCCCCAGGGCCTATAAGTCTGTGGGCAGGGAAGAGTGAAGACTTCAGACTACCGTGCATGCATTGTAGAGAACATAGAATAGGATATATAGACAGCTCCTAGGGGAAGGAATAAGTGGGGTTCCCTCACCACCTGCTAACAAATGTTTGCTTTCATTTTCCTCAGCTTATAACCTAGTGCCTGGATCCCTTGGTGCAAATGGGCCCTTTACATTTCCTAGATACAGATCAAGAGGAGCTGGTGTTCTTGGATGAGAACATCTTAGTCTACAACAGGATGTTCTCTTAGACTCCACTGCTTGAGCTTGGGAGTACGTGAAGAGGTTAGTACATGCAAAAATGCCTGCATAACAGAGAAAATAAAACCAATCTCTAAGCTGCTTTTATACTATCTTTTTAGGCCACTCTGCATGGAAAGAGAAGGTTCAAGGCAGAACTCTCTCTTTAAAATAAAATATCCACTATGTAAAGCTAGCTTTCCATATGCTTGTGATAATATGGAGACTGTACTCTGCATGATAGAATGCAAAGAAATGTATACATGGGAGCAAGCAACTCTGTTACTAATGCAGTAGCATAGATTTGGAAAGAACCAATGCTGTGGTTGAAACACGAACATGAAGGATGGCTCACAAGTCACTTTTCCTAACACTTTTCCTTTCTCTTTCTGGCTGAGAACTTTTTTTTATGCACTTGCTGAAGCTGAGTCTTCATGTTTAATTTTAGTTGCAGGCACTCTAGATGATCTTCATTCAGTGTTTAAGCCAAAGTTTATTGTGGACCATGCCTACTTTTGACTGTCACAGACACGTTGGACAAAAGCCATTTCTGATAAGGCAGTTAAATTCTGTGGACCTACCAAGGGATGAGCCTGGCCCATATTCTTCAGCTTTCATATCAGTTTTTTTGGCAGTAGAGAGGGCTGCCAAAGAGAGGATTGGATTTCTGATCATTTAGTCATTAGTCTTCAGCAGATATACCCTTGTCAGGCTTTAGTGATTTGTCTGCAGCTTGCCCAGTGTACAGTGACACTCCAGGAGATGACAGGTCCTAGTTTTTCCCAGTAGGGGAATATGTCTTGGCTTAGCATATTTGATAAGAAAAATTTATGAATTTGTTATGGGATGGAAGCTCCTCTTTCATCTCTGACTTGGTGAGGCTCATGGAAACCCATCTTTCTTTTCCATGTTAAATAAAGCTCCCACCATGGATGCCAAATCCTACTGTCTGTTCTCACATTCTTCACTGCACGCACACTTGCACCATATTGCCAGTCCTGGATAAAGTTGTTGTGCTGACGTATTTGACTTATTTTCAAAGATTTTTAAATTCTTGTGTTTATCCTGTATTTTAATTCTTTCTGTTTATATACAGATATAGATATACATACTTAAATTGACAAGAGAGACTGGCCTTTCTTTAATCTCTCCTCCTTAGTTCTTCAAACCAGAGACCTTGCTAATGTTCATATTACTTTCCTAAAAGTGTGTGTTTCCCCTGCATCCTCACATAAATGCAATTTATGACCTTTCTCCCAGCCTAATGCTGGCATACCCTTTTCTGAAGCACACCAGAAGCCCACAGCATCCACTGAGTCACAGTGTGGGCTCTGGAGGATACATTGAAGAACCTTGTAATTTCCTTTGGTTTGTCTCTCTTGGTGTTTTTTTGGGCCTCTTGAATCTGAGTCATTCTTGATGAGGGAAAGATAAGTTGAGGCATCCCACAAAACTGCCAGCTCTGTTCAACAAAATGAACAGTCTCTTTTGAGTAGCTAATATAAAGATAGTCCTAGCACAATCGTCACATTGCACTTTTACTTGCTTCAAAGAACAGCGGACTAATTAAGTGAAGATATTTAGCAGATTGTCATCAGGAGGCAAGTGAGCCACTCAGGGAGATGAATGGGGTAGTTTGTGCTTCTTGGAATTGTTGTTTCAATATCTTGTCAGGGTTGAGCAGATACCAATGGCTTCAAGAAGGGTACACATCCAATCTTTCATATATGTTCAAGGTAGAGCTGAGCTGCTTTATTGTAACATGGAAGCTGAAGAGCAGAAGGGTATGTGTCAAATTTATTCCTGGTGTGTCCTGCTGTAATTTCAAGGTACAGAAGCCCATTTCTCCTCCTTGCTGTGCTGTTTGTACCCAGTTTATGAGCCAGTGCTCCATGTTGGAGCGGTGTATCACTAGCTCTGTCTAACAGTCTTCATCTGCTCTCCTCAGTTTTTGCTGTGCCTCCTGCAGGCAGGTATGAGTGACTGGGTATTTTTGTATCTTTTGGATATGTATGTACGATATCTAATGGGAAACGTTTTTCCTTCTACCACATATTGCAGAGGCTGCACAGTCTTGGTGTCTAGCAGAAAGTATACTGCTTAGACATCTGCTCCTTGGAGCCCCTGGGACCCTGCTGTGGTTTAGAAAGTGGAGACCTTTGATCTGTGGTTTGTGTGGGAAAGGTAGATGATGCTGTGGTTTGTAAACAGCCGATGGTTCTCTCTTCCCTTCAAAGAAAAAAGTAGTGTTTGTGTGTGATGATGCAGGATGTCACGTGACCAACTGGGAGCATGCAGCATGATGTGGTTTGCTTGGCAAGCTGCAGTTCATCAGTGTCATGGTATGTTTTTAAGAAAAGGTGACAGTGTTGATTGTGTCTTTAAGCCACAAGCCTCCTTGTAGGTGCAGCAGGGAATGGCCCAAAATCAGCAATAAAACCCCAGGAGCTGAAAATTTCCTTCTGCATCTCTCCAGGCCATATAGCAATTGTTCACCCCAGACAAAAGTGCTCCCCCTTCTTACACTGACTTGCCTGTAGAAGGGATATTTGTCCATGGACACCTACCCCATTAGGGGTCCTGTGGCACTGCCTACTGCAAGATTAGGGTTCAAAGGAGTGTGACTGCCATTATCTGTCATGACCCTGGAGGTTATGTTCAGCAGTTTGGGTAAGGACTGCTGAGAAAATGTTGAGTTTGAGCAGGGACTGCTGTGTGTATCTTTGTGTCCATCTGGGGAGGGTGACACTCAGAGTACACAGCTCTGAAGGAAACAAGTGGAGCTGTGCTTGTGCCTCTACAATTTTTTGAAAAATGATATGCAGCCGTCCAGGTCTTAGAATATATGAACTAACCAAATATGCAACTTCTATGCAATCCTGTCTCCCTACAAAGTTAACAGTTAAGGAAGGGAATAAAACCAGGATGGATATATAGTGAAATCTCTGCTGTATAGTGTCTAGAAATCAGAGCTGAGAGATTTCTTGAAATGGAGAATATATTGGACTTATAATGATTGGTATTCACCCCTGGATTAATATCAGTCCCTTGGGCTCCCCTGACACAATTGCCTTGGGCAGCAAGTCTAGTAGCGCTTGAAAGCTAAGAAGGAGAAGCTGTGTTAGTAGGGGAAGAACTAGTGCTGAGACCTGTAACAGTATGAGCACTACCAGGCATGCTGAACTGGGAGACTCCAGTCGGGAAGGAATAAGAAGTGAAAACAAGTAAATCAACTAGATCCAAGAAACTATAAAGACATCAGAACTAAGTCACACAACTGTGAGACAGAAAGTGGGTGATTTATTTGTTGTGGAACAGGTATTCTTTATAGATGTTATTTTTGTTTTGCCTAAATGCTTAAGAACCTGATCAATTTCCCTCTTGGCCTCTTGTATCCTGTGGTCTCTTGAGGTGGCCTCACTCACAGCAGCTTAGGATGATTCTGGGCAACGTTCTGCCATTCTTCAGTAGTGGGCCCTTGAGCGGCACTTCTGCAGCCCTTTCAGCAGTAGCCTGTTCCAACATGCTTCAGCATTGAGGACATACCTGCTGTGGTTGTCTGACATCCACTGCAGATACAAGACGTGGTTCTGCACATAGCCCAGGAACCAGGCACTGCAGCACCTTGCTGGAGCCATTTGCCACAGCTTACCTGTATCTTGTGTGAGAAAGGCCTGTCTTAGGCACTAAAACCCATGTTCAATGCCTTCTAGAGGCATTGCCAGAGATAGGGGAATGGGATCCTTATAAGAACTTGGTACAAAAAAAAATTTTTTTAATCAGTGGTGTGCTGTAAAATCCCACCCTAAAGGGCTTATATGTATAGCAGGAGTGGAGCCCTAAAATTTTTGAATGTGGTTAAATCCTTGATAGCTAGGTGACTCCTACTTATCATTGCTTCTTCAGAGCTGCTGACATTTCCAAGGAACACTAGCAGGTCAGAAAGTCAGCTTGGAGAAGCTGAGCTGCTTCTTTACCACATTACACTCACCCAGCCTGGTGCTTTATAACTCTGTCTTTAATGATTTTCTCAGCTATTTTTCCTAGTACTGGCGTAAGGCTCACTGAGGTCTATAATTCCCATGATTGCCCTTAGCACCTCTTTTAAAAGAAGTGCAGAATTTTGGCTCCACTCCAGCCTGATGGGAGAGTGGCTGTTTTTAATGATAAATTTAATGATTTTGTTAGTTACTTCTATGAACTTTGACTTTTTTAAGAGTGTTTGCATAAATGCCATCTGGTCCTGGAGGTTTCTTATTCTTTCAGTTTTTAGATTGTTATTATGTCTTTTTTCTTCCTTTTGAGTTTCTATCTGTCTGTATTCAATATATCTGGCTTGTGTGTCTCTTACTACTGTTGTTGCTATTTGTGGTTACAGTGTTAATGTAACATAGTCGAGATACCCGGATCTCAGACTGGAGACCCTTTATGTTAAATACTTTACATGTATGAAAACCAAGAATTATTACCTAGGGGACTTTGTAGACAGGGTAAAGATAAATTGAGCCTTTATCTAATTTTCTGACATGGTGAAAATGGGAAGTTTACTCAGATCAGCTAGGCCAATAACCTTGTGCAAACGTATCTGAGTTCAAGAACATTGCCTGCTGGTGGCAGTCCAGAGCGGAGGGGTCACAAGCCTAGGAATCCAAACTTCGATGCTCTCATATTCTAGTCTTGCATTTTAACTGCAACACCACATTTCTCAGACTCATTCTATTTTTCTGGTTAGTTTGAAAATCTCGATTCCTGTGACTCATAATAGAACACCCCTGTAAAGGCATCCCCCGTTCACAATCTCGTATTTCTGACTGTGTCAGAGAAATAGCGCATCCAAAATGTCATCAACCAATTTACATTGTTTAACAACTCACTGTCATTACTTGGGAGAAAGTCTAGGCTTCTCTCTCACACAGTTTCTTACTCCTCACCTCACTCCTGTCAGCATCTTTCTGAATAGAGTTTGCTAGAAGAGAATGAGCACTACCCCTTTCTCTTCTCCTCCCTACTCCCAGCAGGCAGGCAATATGGCAGAGTGCAGTCTCCAGTGTCCCTTTAGTCACTTCTCTGCTGTTGGTGTCATAGGGGCTAGTGTTTAAGCATTTTCACGCTGGATTTGAAATGAGATTATAGACTGGTCCACTCAATTGACTTAATGGATTTTAAGAAACTAGATCCTATTAATGCAGTCAGTGCCCCAGGGTGCCTCTCCTACTGCAGACAAGATAATCTGCCATGCAAATTAAATCCTGCCTCAAGATGCAGGGCCTGCTTAATGTGATCCATTACACAGTTTACTTGTTTATATCTAATATTGTAACAGGAATAGGCTTACGAGCAGCAGGACTCAACTGAATAGAAGAGTAAATTACCAGGAAAATGAGGTTTCAGAGCCTCTCTCTCTTCCTTTCTCTCAATCCCTCCTCTTCACTCCCTCTCTCTTTCACATGTGAAAACACATTCCTCTTGTTTTTGCATGTAGGGAATAATCAAGGAAAATAATATGCATGTGAGTGATGGATTCTGCTTTTGTTTACAGAGGTGCAAATTGGAAATTTAACCAGGAGAAGGAGCTCCAAAGGATCAACAAAACCTTTACGAGAGGTGAATCTTTCATTAGCTCTATTGTCCAGTCTGCATGGGGTTTTTGGAATGGGGTATTCTGAGCACTCGCTTTTACTGCAGAAACTTATGAGTGAGATTTCATCTTTGTCCAATGAAGTCACTAGAACAGACATAGGTGGCAATTGTAGATAGGAATACAGAGACTAGTCAAACTGAAGGACTGGGCTTGAATTTAGGAAAGGAAAAACAGGGATATCAAGTTTGGGCATTCTGAGGGAAAGAAGTCAGTCCAAGGAGAAGTGTTTCAGCAAGGTCACAGGCTTCTAACAGAAGTGACTCAGGTCTGTATAAGGATATATGCCAAGGAAAATCCTTGTATAAGTGATCCTTTCAAGGGCAGAAGGATGGATTATCTGATTCCTCACTTTTATGATAAGTTTATGTTAAAGATCTTGGGATCCATAAGTTTAGGAACACTGACATTACATTGGAAGAGATAGTGTTTTGTATATGACAAAGTCACTGGCTTATCCAGGAGTTCTTGGGATAAGGATATGGAGAATCAAAGTAATGTGGCAGGATCTGCAGCTTGAATAAAAAAGAGGAAATGGATGGAAGGATCTGCTTTAATATTTCAAATTGTAGGTGACTGCTATTAAGAATAGATGAAGATATGATTCCTGTTTTTTGTCCAATGGTAAGTGAAGCCTCAATTAATTTCCATAACCCAATCTGTTTCCTGGTGGGGAAATATCAGCAGACTGCTTTGAGTACATACAGACTTGTATATGCTGTCATTCAGCCACTGTCCTAACACAGTACAAGTGCCACGCATGCACAGTGTGGCTGTGCTGCTTTAGCTGCACTAGGGGCTGTAGCCACAGTGATGAATTGGCCTCTCTTCATATTACTAAAGGAAATGGATCATTGTGATATAAGAATGTACTCCTACTGTGATTTTGTGCAAGGCCTGTAATGGATCCTAAGATCCATGGGATTTCTGTGTGAAAGAAAAGTTAGAGCCCAAGGCAGGGGCATATTGGGAGTGATTCCTTAGGACCTGACAAAATCTGTAGCAATAGAGGAGTGGCTGTCTGCAAAGACAGACCCAGAAGCTGTCCCTTGCAAAGGAAGAAGGAAGGTGCATCAGGCTACTTCACTTTCACGATGGCTTATTTGATCTATTTCGGCAGTGATGGGAGCTATCTCTGACAAGATTCAAACAATAATTTGCAATTCCTGTCATTCACATAGACTTTCTCATTTATCTCATGCAAACCAGTTATTTCACCAAGCCTTAGTTTGCAGTCTGTAGCAGTGTGATCTCTTCAGTCTTGTCTGTACACATGCAGCCCCAGCATGAGGACTGTGCCTTTGGTAGTACCCAGAGCTATGTGTGTTACAGCTGGGGCCCTGCACACCCAAATAATCTTGGCAGAGGGTTTATTTTTATGGACAGCAGAGAGAGGTAGGTGAGCCCCAGCACTGTACATAGTGTTGCATGGTCGAGGCCTCGTAAGCTGGTGCTTCCTTCAGAAAAGGTCTCCGTGCCAGGGAACAACACTGCCTTGAACCAACACCTTTTCCATCTCTACTGATAGCACCTCGTGCAGGAAGAGAAATAAGGGGAGGAGGGAAGGGAACTGTTGTTTTTTTAACTTAATTTAAAGCTTTTTATGAGATTTTCACAGCTGTGATCTTATCAGGGTTTGGCTATAGAAATTAAAGCGGCAATTATATTTTCCCCTTCCTGGAATGTAAAATAAAGTCTTGTGTAAAATGCATTAAAAACTGGAATGTAAAAGTGTAATTAATGTGGAGCAAAAAGCACATTGCGTCATTAACTTTTTTATTAATATTCTCACGCAGTGCAATTTCAAAGCTCAGTGCCACTCCATTTCCCCCAGTGAAATATCTCCCACTCTTTCATTGCAGCTACCTTTAACCTCATCTTTAATGGGATGACAGCAGCTTTTCTCTGGAATTACATCTCTGCTCATCCATCTGTCCCACTAGACCCTTTCTCCTTCCACTTAGGGTTCCTATCAGATTAGGGTGCAATTCTGTTCTTAATGAAAAGAGAGGGACAAAAGCACGAGATTCATTTGACATCTGTAAAGCAACAATGGAAATGCTTGCTTATCTGGTGGAAGGCTAAGGGTAGGATTCTTCCTTCTGCTGAGCTGGAGGAGCAAGGCTTCATATTTCAAAGGCACTGCAAGATGACCTGCTTGGAGCTCACATCTCTAGAGATCATTCTAGATCTGTTTACTCTTGCTGTGTTAAGGCCTAATCCTGGACGTAGTAGTTGCTAGGTGCCATCTGGGTAACTGACTTAGTTTCCCTTATTTTGTTGTGTCTACATGCAGCAAGTATTTTTCAGTTGCTGCCATGTGACCAGAGGACCTCTGCTTTCCCTGAGATGTCAATCCAAGCTCTTTGTTCTACCCATATAGCACTGATAAGAAGGTTAATGTATAGTCCTTTTCAGCATGGTTCATTTTCCCAGTGTCAGCCAATGCCACAGAAGGAAGAATAGGGTTGTAAGCAATTCTTGCTGAAATCAGGAGTGTTTGAGTGGCAGTGCTGTAGTCCAATATTCAGGAAGCAGACTGAAAGGTCTATTTGCAGTGAAATAATACGCTCATCAGTTGTAGTGCGTCACATGCCTTGTATTGTTTTACAAGAGAGGCCAAGGGATAAAAAAAGATCTAGATTCGTCACTCAATTCTTTCTCATTTTTCTGGGCTCCATTCAGCTCTGGAATTGGCAGACATCTCTCAAACTTGTCTTTTGAAGACTTCTAACAGTTTTCCTGTCACAGAGTGGCAAATGATTTGTTCCCTGGTTTCTAAGCTTAGCTCCTATCTTACTCTCATTTCATTCTAATTTGATGCTAACTTACAATTGACAATCGGCATTTTAGTCCCTGCAATTATTGCTAGGATTGAAGTAGAAGCAAGACTTTTAGAGCTATCAGCTATTTGCTTGGTTTTGAAATGCCTGTAAGAGTTTAGCCCAAGGTGTCCATGTATGTATTCACAAATAGTTTGTGATATCAGATCCAAAAGATTCTGCCTGTATTTCTTGGTAAAGGTTCTGGTAAATGGACATACACAACACCTAGACTGTATTGAGCAAGATAGGACGTTTACTGCATCTGAAGATTTTATGAGATTCCTGATAGATATTGTAGAATGGGATCACCCATCCACCCACCCATGCATCCACCATCCATATCTGTAGTATTCCAGAGCTCACAAGTTTAGATCTTACCCTGGTCCTAGGAAATGGTTGACAGTTTGCATCTCACTTGAAGTATTTACAACGTGACTGTGGCATTTTGAGTTAAGTCATAACCAGTAAAGAGAAGATGTGTGAGTCACCTCATGTCAGAAAGGAGAAATTTGGAGAAAGGAATTTTGGCCTCTGCAAGTGAACATGTGTAATTTGGATGCTGTGGATAGAAGAGAAGCCTTTGGTGAGTCTTCAGAAAATGTTTTCCCAATTCTCATCTACGCTGACATGAAAGGGTAATTGATTTGTAGGGCCATGACCGTGAGTTTCCTAGCACAGTAATGTGTAGAAGAAAAATAAAAGATAGCCTAGTCCCAGAGATCTTATAAAATGCTCTGTCTGGGGAAAATTCTCTTGAAGTACGTGATCAATGCTTTACTTTTAACTAGGCTTTCTACAAAGATCTGAAATATCTAATAATGAAGAAAAGTTATCCTTATTTGTTGGCCTGGGGTAGAATCCTAAAATCCACTGAGTATGAGCTGGTATTCATTGTGATCTGCTGTTTGTCTGAAGAAGACATCTGATAGTGTCAATCAGACTTCCCATTAATTGATTTTTCAACTGCTTGCTGAACAAACCCAGTGCATTTCACAATGCATTGCCAATACTATCAGCGTCTTAGCGGGAGCTGTTGTTCACATTTAGACTGGAATTATTATTGCAATTGCTTTGAAATTATAAAAATTTTAATTTAATGAAAACCATCTCTGTGGAAATTATACTGGGTTTCAGATTAATTATGTATGTATTTCACACATCTGTGATTCTGAGGTCCTGTACTATCAATTTCATCATTCCTTTTCTTAAGGCATTTTTCTGCAAAAAAAATGTCAGGAGGTAAAATGAGTGTTTACCAGTCATCTGTCACTTTGCTCTTTTTCAGGTCGTTGATTAGGTTGGTGCTTACCAGCATCCTGGGACTGGACTTGAGGAGAACTATGCACTTACAGTTACCTGGTACTTTACTTCATAGTGCTTGAATACTTGTAATCCCTTGTCAGTGAGTGCCAGCTACCTGTCAGATATTACTACATCAGGTACACGAGGATTAGAAAAATTACTTATGACATGAGCGTTTAGCTTTAGTACATTCTCTTAAAACTAAGTGTGGGAAGAAGAAATGTTTGGCTTCAAACATATGATATTTTTTACAAGACAGTTATATTATTCTGTATCATCCACATTACTGCTTGTCATAGCAGTTTCTTTTTCCCCCCACTGGAATTCTGCTCACCTGTGGCCTATATAGAATAATTTAGAGATGCTTTTAAGATTTCTCAGATCCCAAATGAACAATACAATTCTGATAGCATGAAGACAGCACAGTATCTTGGGCACCAATTTTAGAGAATCCCCTCTTGTGACAGAAGTGCTTTACCTTAAACTGTGCTCCTGGTTGGAAGTGTGCATTGCCAAACTCTGTGTTAATAATATCAGTCAAAATGTAGCCTTTCCTCCAGGACATTGTTGTCTAGAATTTGAGACAAAGTTATTAATTTTAAAATGAGGCTGAGATACACACAACTAAGCTCTGGACTTCTGTTAAATACCCTGGAGATTGTCTCAGTGGCCAGCAGAGCCAGTGCTGCTATACTGCTTCATTTAAAGTAGGTCTTTATTTTAAAGCGTCTGTTGGGGCAATGGCAAAATGGAATTATTGGTTACTATAGATAACACCTATTAGGAAAAAAAATATTAAAAAAGAAAAATGTACCTTGTCCCATCATCATCTTGTTGCAGCCATCTAAGTTCTGTTATGCCAAAGAGTCATATGCTGCTCTTTTCAATATTAAATGTTATGCTGTTAAATCACAATGTCAGTACCCTCTTTGACATTGCTACTGACAGATTAATTCTGTGCTTACTGTCCTAACACCTACAGGGGTATTGCCTTTAGGTCTTTTCTTTTCATGCTATTTTATTGAAATTTTCATCTTATGTTTTTTGGACAGCTCTGGAGAGTGGTGCTGTAGGGTGCTGGTTCACATAGCTCATTTGGGCATGTATTCCTTGCAGTTTACCCTTTGCTGGCACCCTTTGGAGGCTGAAGGATGGATATTGATGGTGATTTCATCTTTATCATGATCTACCTGCATGCTTTTCTGCTTTTGCTGGAGGGTATCTTGTCTCTCTTAAATGGGATTTACATATTTCATGCTCATTCAGCCCAGTAGCTTTTTCTCTCTTCACAATTGCCTTGAGCCTTTGATCATTTTCTTCTGCTGTTTTACCCCAGCTTAAAATGCCATCTGTATCCATACCATCAACAGTTTGTTGTTCTAGTAACAGCCCAAATGGCAGTCTGCAGAAACAGCATTTCTCTAAAGGAGTGTGCAGTCTGCACAAGCGAGAACACAGTTTTTTGAATACTGCTGATGTATCTACTGTAGATTGTCAATTCTTTTCTTTTTCCAATACTACTCTTCTTGCAGACAAAAAAATCTATTCCTTTTTACATTGCTAGTTACCTATTAGGTCTCTGCAGTAGTAAAAGATTCTTCTTCCTCATTCCCACAAAAGTCAAGGAGTTTCCTCATTTTCATGATTCTTCTGGTTACATTATGATTCATAGTTTATTTTAGCTTTTGATTTAGCAGTCACAGAATCTGTGATAGCACAGCTTTTCCACTTGTATTACTTACTGTGCTCATTCTGACTCCTTCTAATACATCTTTGACTCTTCTTTGGTGGTTTGGCTTCCTGACTCTCCAGTTAATATGTTTGCTGTGTAACATCCAACACTGTACTTTTTTGTACATTATTATGGGCTTTTTTCCTTGGTGTTGTGGCAGTGAATATTGAAAGTTGTATTCTTCACGATTTGTGATTTTTCTATATGATCCTGCTTTCACTTTCCCCCCTTCTCTTATTTTAGCTTTTAAAAGGAGTTATTTATGGTCATTTTGATAATATATTGGCTTAAGCTCATATATTTAGCTGAAGACTCTCAAATATCTCAGTTGTTTGAAGCTGGTAAAGCATTCATCTTAAACATCATTGTGTCCATACCACCTTGAAGGTCTCTGGTGGTACACTGCTGTCCCTGCCTGTTGCTGGTCACTGCTTCATCTGCTGCAAGGATTAATCCAGTCTCATGTGCTATGAGAGGTAGCCTGAAACCTGGCTTTGGGTGGTAGGCTGGACATCACCCACAGAAAAGAGGAGGTAGTAGAGCTTGTTGCAGCAGCAGAATGGTTGTGCATGTCTAATACAGCATAACAAAACTCTTGCCTCTCATACTGGAAGCAGTGGTGACCAGCTACTTTGCCATTCACTCTTCTCTCTCCTTCTAACCCTGGGTGGAAATCAAACTTTAGGGCAAAGAGCAGTAGAGCTTCCAGCACCAGCTGCCTGCCACAACACTGGTGACAGCCATACCCAGCAGACACAAAAGCTGTAAGAAGAGGCTTCTCTGATGAAGGCAGTAGTTCGGAATGTGCTGGCAGAGAGGTGGCCTTTTAGAATAGGAGTAATCAAATGCTTATTAGATTAAAATGGCCACCTTCAGATGCACTTGGGAGCAGATGGGAAGCTGGTACAGTACCCAGAGGACAGGTGGGCTGTGCTTGTGCCAGCCAGCTCTTCTAAGCAGGTGACTTGCTGTCTCTGGACTTGCTGAGGCTCTCCAGGGGTCTTTGAGGTGTTTCACTGTTTCTGTCCTAGCAGGAAGGAAATAGAAGCCATGCACACACAGTGCAAAGCTGCATTAACAGCTAGGCAGACAGCTGCCTGCTTTCAGACTAGAGCCATCCTGAACTGAGCAGTACACTGTGCTTCCAGCAGGGCAGCTCAGCATAGAGCACTTGCTGCTGTCAAGTGCTGAGAACCTCCTTGGTAGTGCTGTGTATTTGTACTTCCTCAGCTGAAGATCAGCAATGGCCTTGGAAAGGAAGGAGCTCCAGTTTATTAGTATGGCCTTGCTGTATAATCATTTGTGAACTGCCAGCATTTTAGGGCCTTATCCAAAATCCACTGTAACTGTAGGAATCTCTTGATCTCTTTGAAATAAGTGTTTAGTTTTCCCTGTCCTTGAAAAGTTTCCCAGGAGAGAAGCAGCAGTGCTTTGTGGGTTCCTGTGTGCAGCTGCAGATCTGAGCTGCGCTATGTACCAGAGTGGCTCCAGCACACCCTGGTCAGATGGCCCAGAGGTGTTAGATATAGAACTGTCAGTGGTGAAAAAAACAAGATAAAGAGATGCTTCATGGCCAAATCATTTTCTAGCTAAACCTACCCACTGCCTGGGAAATATATGCACTTTTGAGGCCAAGTGCTAGCTTCTGAGCAAAACCTGTGCTCCAGACACTTGAAAAATGTCAGGTCACTGTTTTTCATTAGTAAGAGAGTCATAATACCTTCTCATTTACACCGTGCTGAGATACATATGCTCAGCTCTGTAGTCTCATGAATGAGGATGAGAGACTTAAATGGTGAGAGATTTCCATTTTCCTCTTCAACACTCTCCCCCAAAGAACCTTCAAACTGACTGAAATTATGTTGAAGAGAAAAAGGGGTTCACAGAGAGGAGCTGGCTCTCTTTACAGGGTATATGATGAGTTGGGTCTTGTTCAGGTAGGAAGAAAGCTACATGTTCCCACTCCCCTGTCTTATTCAGAACTACAGGGACAAATACTGATATGCTACTTCCCCCAAAGACTAAGGACATTTGGAAAGGAAAGACACCCTGTCAGAACAATTCATTAAAAAAAAAAGATAGTGATAAAGTTCTTTAAAACCATTAACCAGACACACTGGTAATTGGTTGAAAATATTTTCCTTGCTTGGTTGCCAACTCTCTTAAACTCAAGAGGTAGCCCTCAAGAACAGACTTGATATGCTGAGATGTACTTGGCTCAGACTTACTGCTGTGTCTTCTCAGTGGTCATCAGGATGGCCTACTTCATCATCTGCATGACTGGTAATGTGGATGATGGAACCTTGGGTTTAAAAAGTGGTGCAAATCGGGTGAATTCTGCTTCTAAGAACTTGAGATAAACTATTATTCTGGATCTTCTGTCTGTTCTGGGTGTTCTTGGTGGAACAAGTAGCTTCTAAAGAAACAGTCAATCTTTATGTATACATAATCTCTTTGATAGCTATCTCTAGTTTCCTCAGAACAATCTTAAAACTGAGGAATAAATTCAACTCATAGGATGGGGAGCTGCTCCTTTGCTATGCTTATTAAGCATTTTCTAGAGTAGGAGGTGCCTTCACATTCTTATAGAAAACAGGATGGCTGTGATGTCGTAAGGTCAATATGCAGTCTGTCACAACCACCACCTAACCTTGAAATAGGCTGTGATCCACTTTGAGACACAGGAAGATGTAAAATGAAGCAGAGAAAAAGCTTGTCTGAGTAAGGTAGAGCCTATTCTTATCTTTTTCCTTCTCTGTCCCAGGTGAGGATCAACAAAAACACCTGTTTGCTGACCACCTTTTTTTTCCTTCTCTCTTTCTCTCCTTCCACCTTTTTAGTCAGATACTTCATTTTCTTGTATAGAAATGAACAAGAAATGTATAGAACTTGGAAGGGTCTTTAGGCAAGAGAGCACACCTTATTCTCTAAGTCAAACTCCTTGATTATTGTCTCATTTAAATCTGTGCTGAAGTGTAGTGGAAGATTTGTCTGTGGCCAGACTCCAAGTCAGTGTTGAATGCAGACAGAGGGGATGGAAGGGCAGAATAAGAGAAAGAGGAAAGGAGGAAAAGTGAGGCACTGTGACCCCTGCACCAAAGCCTTGTGAGCGTGGCAGAGACTTCTGTGTGTTTGTGTGGAATTGTGGCTGTTTAGATAAACAGATGGCAACAAATGGCATAAAATTATATACCCATAATGTCAGTTCATAACATTTTGTTCGACATACTTGATTTAATCGCTTAGCTGACGATTTTGCTTTTGGGCCCATATGGTGGCAAATGGCAAATGAACCCTCTTTACACAGCAACTCCAATCTGGCACTTTTATCACCGAGACTTAGAGAAGAATCCAGGAGGAGAGAGATGCAGATGGAAAATGAATGAGCAAGCAGGGTGGGGTATATGTGTGGGAAGAGGAGGTTTTGAAGGTGCGGCCAGGGGAGTTTTCTTGGGAGATGGAACTGGGGGGTGGTGGTAAAACAGGGAAGGGAGGGCTGGGGCAAAAGAAATCAGGATGTGCTGTTTTTTAGAACATCTAAGAGATGAAACAAGGATTTAGCAGGGAGAATTTGAGAAAAAACCTGTGTAGAGAAAATACATGAAAATATAAGAAGAATGGTGCCAAGAAGAAATGAGAGAAGTAGACAAGGTGGGGATAGTAACAGATTTTTAGGAAGTGTATTAAAAACTAATCTACAAATGTAAGTGAAATGAGTGCAAAACCAAGAGAACAGATTGATTGACTGGATTCTTCAAAAGGCCCAGGAATAAAGTAATAGGAAATGTACTTGATGAAACTTGGTTTTCCTATGCAATTATCAATGTGGTACTCCTGAGAAGAGGTACTTTGAGAAGGGCAACATGACAGTGATGATTGAGTTCCCATGGCAGATGACTTTGTCACCAAGACTGTGGTAGTATCTGGCACGATTACTGTATATTACAGTATTCTGACTGATTAATTGCTTTCTTCAACTTAGCTCTTCCTAAAGTTGTGAGAACCTGGACCTTCACTTTGAATATTCTATCAGCCAGGATGTGGTCTTGCAAACACTTGAGGACTGTAAGTTTGCCTGTCAGTCAGTGAACAGGACAGTTCCCTCAGGCACATCCATTGTGCCTTCCTGTATTCAGTTTTCAATGGGGAATTTCTTTTGCATGTGCCAAGGAGAACACAGAAGAGGCAACCTTTGAAAAATGCTGCTTCAGTGACTAGGAAATAGTCCTCAATAGGATGGAAGTGATATGATCTTGCAAGACTGCGAAGTAAGAAGTCAAATGAAGCTGAATATGTGCTTTTTGATAAGACATTTTTTCTAGAACATCAGCATCTTCATTGCTTATAGGGCAGAACAGAAGAAAAAAAAACAAAACTACTCACCAGAATCCTCACTGAATCCAAAGAATTAATCAATAAGGCTCAAGGAAATGTATGTATTTCCTGTGAATCAGAGAAGAATGCTGCCAGTGAAATTTCATCATGGCAAGATACATGTCTCAGCATAATGATACAAATTAAAAATCCGAAGACCACAAGAAATTTATCACAATTTAGGAAAGCTTCTTTAATATCTTTAGTACCTCTTCCCTTTTTTTTTTTTTTTTTTTTTTTTTTTTTTTAATTTTTATTCTTTTCTGAGCCCTGTCCAGTAGAGAAATGCTAGGCTGGTTCTGCTCACTGCACTGTGTTGATCAGTCCAGCAGTTGATCTGAATCTGATTTACACCATACTTGGGATGGTGAAGAGGGCTAGCTGATGGGGAATTTATAGCTCTTTTATGGGAAAGTTGGATCCTTCTAACCTACTGTTGTATGTCTCTAATTACTGGAGGATTCAGCTATAGAAATTGAATTAGGTCAAACTTTCTTCTGAGATGACCTGTGCACTTCTGAGAGTACTAAACCCTCAGCTTCACTCCATTTCTCCTGAACATCATGCAGCTGTGGCTGGGACCTCCACACTGTTCAACTAGTTAGCTTGTGACAAATTAGTACCAATTAGTTAAAGACTTCTTGTTTGATTGAGACTTACTGTAGTTAAATCTAGATATGGCTCAGGTATATCCAAAGGTTGAGGTGACTCTAATATTTATACCTACAAACCACCTGTTTCTGACAAAAATTAGTGCTGCCCCTTCTGCCCAGCTTTTCTTTTTTCTTCTCCTGAACAACTGAAACTGCCTCCCAAACAACGCAGCCCAGCAGACAGCCATGTAGTAGCAGTTGGCTCTGGACTGTGTTGTTCCCAGCCTTACCGGATCTGGTGGTGACGGGTGCCAGGTAAGTCCCAAGTTTGCTGACAGAATCCGCATTGGAAGCTTAAGGGCTTCCAGGGTAAGCTCTGGAGCTTGGAGGCTGGTTTCCCTCCTTTCCCTCTCTGTCTTGTGTTCAGTTTCAAAGTCTCTGCAAACTAGTTTGATGCAGCTCCCTTCTCCTTTACCCACCCCCGCCGCCCCCTTTCACACCCCCAGGCTCTTTACAACTAAACAGTTTGTCCTTTTCCCAACGTTTTGGAGAATCTGGGAACGTAAGTGCTGAAATAACTCATGTCTGAGCTCTCATTTACCCCCTGCCGGCATGGGGATGCTGCGCACCAGCCTCTCAGAATGCCAAATGAGTCGTGGCTGCCGCCTTGTCCCCCGCGCTCCCTGAGGCCAGCGGGCGGGACCCTCAGCCTTGCTGGGTCTGCTCAGAGACAGCCAGCTGGGCATCCTCGTCTGCTCCCGACTGTGCCAGTTCTGGAACTGGGAGGTACTATGTGCAGGACAAGTTACTCCACTGTTTTAACTTTTTGGATATGGGAGAGAAGGGGGAAGGTTAGGTCCCAGAGCTTAAGAAAAAAGAGTTTTGTAGCTTGGATCATAAGAGGTAGCTTCCTGCTGGGAAATACATCTTTTAAGTTTGGCTCTGCCACTGATATGTCACATTGTCTTGGCTCAGTCACTTAGTTTCTGCCTATCTCAGTTTCTTGCATTATCTGAAGGACAGAAGAGCATTTTTTTCCAGCATCTCCATGCAGCCATGAGGTTCATGCTGTGAATTGATACAAAATGTTTTGAAGTCCTTGATTTGAGCAGAGCAGACTATGATGAAAACCAGGATAGGAAAAGACATCAACAGCTGTTGAAAAAGTGGGGATGCTTCTGGTGGTGTGAGTGCTGGGCTTTGCAGTTGATGGGCAGGTTAGCTCCCAAACATACTTTGAAAACAACTGAGGATGATTTAGGGTTCAAATCCAGTCATGGTAGGGTTTATTTTTAATCTGCAGGAAAAGTTTGGAATTGTGGGCTTTTCCTAACACTGTATCTTCCCTCTGGCTCTGACTACATCAGTTGCTTTTCATTTGCATTCATCCTGCAGTACGTCTCCCCTTCAGTGTTCTCTGAGTGCTCTGGTGTACTCCCCAAGTGGTGGTGTTTTTTGTTTGTTTGTTTTTTCTGTAACTGGCACTGGTTTCACTATCCACCCAGTTCATGTGGCTGTGTCTGTTCACTTAAGGAGTACTATTCCCATTTTACAGAAGGAAGCATGGCACGAAATGGCCTGGGTCTGTCAGCCTCCTCTGGTCTCTACCCAAAAGTAGTGATTCAATACAAAATTATCATTCCGGTGAACCTGTAAGCTCGTTGTGGTGTTACCAGCACCGGCAGGTGGGTTATCAGCTGTATGGCTCTCAAACGCCAGGCCCGTTTCCTCTGTCATCCTGTTTGGACTGGCTGCTCGACTTGATTGGACCCAAGCCCCGACCTGCGTTCCTGGGGGATCGTGCCGGCAGTGAGCGCTGACCCTGTAGCTGTCGGGCTTTGTTGCCATGAGGAGGTGACTCCTGACCCGTCCCCGCAGAGGTGCAGGTGCTGACGAGGCTGTCGGACGAACAGACAAGTCTCCCGGAGGCGGGGTGAATCTGGCACTACCTGGAGCCTTGGGAGAGAGTGGATCAAACGCGTCTCCCTCCAGAGCCCTCTCTCACGCTTCTTCCTTCCCTGCTCTGTTTCCAGAATTCCCTCGGGAGCGGGGATGCGCCCAGCAGTCAGGGCATCATTCCGTTCTTCGGAGCGCCGTAGACCTCGGTGCTGGAGCCTCACCGTGGCGTCACTCACCCTCCTTCCCCTTTTCGCGCTCCCTGCCTGTGGCCCTGGCAGGCGATGGGAAGTGCCAAGGATGAGAGCAGGTCCCTGGTGTCTCCTTTAGCTGCCATTGCAGTTAAATTAGAACAGAGACCTGCAAATAAAGCACCCCCTCCCCTCCCCCCCCTCCCCGCTGCCAGAAGCGCTGCATTTCACTCAAGTGCCCACCGGGGAATTTGCCCATTTACTCTTGTTATTTGCATGATAAAGGCTGTTCTGCTGCCTTTTCTGCAGCCTGCCTTAAAAAGGCAGGGAAGTTGGAGCAGACGGGTAGGAGAGCCAGAGAGGTCAGGGCACCCAGCCCCGATCCCCGGCAGAGCCGCCGAGGGTGCCGCTGCGCTGCGGAGGAGGGACGGAGGGAGGAAGGCTCTCCCCAACCCGAGGTTTTGCTTTCCACTTTTGTTCTCATTAGCGGCTCTGTGCATTCCCTTCGCTCCACACAAAGACGCTTATTCTGGCACGGAAATGTGCCCTCTGGGATTTACTGAGAGAGAAAGAGAAAGGGAGCTGAAAGAGGGAGGTAGACGGAGGGAGAATAGGCGTTTTTCCTGGGTTCCATCCAAGCTGCTTTAGCTGAAACTCAGGATGGAGACCTAAAGGAAGCTGTAAACCTATCTGGTTGTACCACCCCAATCATGGGTTAATCACCTGGAGCAGTCTCCCTGTTTTGCTAGCTTTGGCCTGGCTTCTTCTGTCAGGTGTTTTTGAAATGTAATTTTCTTGAAATAAGAGGAAGTAGAAGTACTCTGTAGTGATATGCCACTTTCAGTTCAGTTTTCACCCTGGTTCTGATTTAGATGAAGATCCCCACGTCCCTTCTAAGGAAAATTTACCAAAATGAAAACATGACTTTGCAGAAGAAGCATAAATTTTTGAGACCTAATCAGCAGTCAAGAAATTGTTTGGCTAATTTTATGGGGCAAGGGTGGTTGGTGCTCAGCACTGCCCTATTCCCAGGCTTCCTGGCCTGATGAGGCTTCTTGTGCCTGTGATGAGGCCAGTTGCCACACAGAAGCTGCAGTAGTGGCACTTTACCTCTTACCAAGGCAATCTTCTGCTGCATGTTGAGCTGGCATCGTATGTACTTTGTAGCTCTGGAGCTGTCCCTAGCCAGGCCACTGTCATGTACCATAGTGTAGCTGCATCCTTAATAGTCTGTCTCCCTCAAATACCTTTCAACTAAAGTGTACCCTTTTTACCTCCCTGACAGCAAGTACAACCAGCCCCAGCACTCAGTCTCTGAAGTACTTTAGCTGTGTTGGCTATAGTTGCCCTCAGCCTTCTCCCAAAGGCTACAACACCAGGAAACTGTAAAGGCTATAGAAATGGCCTGGGGAAAAATGTCCAGAGAAAGGGAGAAACCTCACATGCCCTCTCATCTGTCTAGGATGTTGAACGGTGTCATGTGGTCTTTTTTCTATGTTTTCCTTTTCTTTTTTTTTTTCTCCTCATTTATTTTTAAGTGGCTTTACTGCATACTGAGTGTACAATGTGACAAGATTTTGGAAGCTATCCCCATTCATTTTGGTCCTCAGGCCTGGATGGGAGTATTGCTTGATGTGGAGTACATATGGAATGGGGGGTGTAAGACTTCTTATAACTGGTATTGGACTGACAGGGTATGCAGGAGAAGAGAGAGTATTTGGAGTCCTGATGTAGAGATGCAGTGATATCTCTTTGAAGATATTCTTTCCCTTTTGTTCTTTCTTTCTCATGATGTTCCACCGGAGAGAAACAGTGGCCCAGAGTGATAGGCATAATCTGTGCATAGGATCTTTCTGTATGAACTTACACCTCACTTGGACTCTAAAGCTTGCTGAAGAGGTCCCAAGGGCTGTCCAGCCAGGAACATCCCAAACTGATGTTATCTGCTGTTCTATAATATTTTTAAACAGTTTTAAAGAGGCAGACAAAGGTATGAGTGTGAGGATTTGCCCTCTGGACCTCAGCTGGAATTCTCCAGTGAAGAAAGCATCATTGCATTTCTAGGTTTTGAGGTTTTGCACTCTACCAATAACCTTTGTGACAAAAAGATATTCTGCTGTGCATTACAGCCTTCTAAAAAATCTTGCAAATGCTTGAGGGTGGGTTCCAAAATAATATTTTTACTCAATGTAGATGTCCTTGATATATCTGGAGGGATTTACTGATCCAGAACTTCAAAAGCAAGCAGAATTTGATGAGTGTTTCTACATTTTCCAACAGACTGCATTCTGACTGATCCACCATGGGCTTGAGAACCAGGATGTTGCTGGTGTATGGTCACGGTAGAACGTGGAGTGAGACAATACTATTGCAGAGCCTGGGACCAGTCCCATTGCAGTTTCTCGCTGCTGCTCAGGATGGGTTCCAGAAAAAAAAAAAACTCTACAAGCTTGCATTAAATTAGGTAAGCAGGTTTCTGCAAGCATGTGGCAGGTTGCACAGCCAGGATTCTGGCATCCTAAGTGGGTTCTGGAGCCAGCAGTCTGGGAGCTTGTGGCTGCTCAGGGCTAGCACTCAGGAAAAGTTCCAGGATGAGGTCTCAGTGGCATCTTCGTTTTTCACTGTCGATCAACAAGTTCAGAGCATCTGTTCTTGTATCTGGGGACCTTTTGCATTTTCAGCATGGGTAATGATACTAACTCCATCCTCTCTTCTTGTTTGAAGTATCAGATCTACAGCCCTATCTGTTGTCTGAGGGCTCCTTCCCAATGGCAAAGCCTTGAATCTTCTGGAACAGGATCAGTGTGGAAATTTCTTTCACTGTCTTAGTGGTACCTTTGTTCCCTAGGTCTGGCTTTCCCTGGTGCACTGATGCCAGTGTTACATCTGAGAATAAACATTCCTTCTGAGATTTGTAACTTACTTTTTGGTGGTATTTGTTGTACAGTTGGCCTAATGGAAGCATTCAGTTTAACAAGTAACTCTTAACTAGTGGGTTTCTGGGTGGCCTGACAGTCTCTTCTGATGGCTTTCATTTTGTACTATTTGTAGATTAAAATTCATTTGAGATGGTTAAGCAGGGGTTTTATTCACCCTGAAATTATTTATTCACTTCCCTTGGCACCAAGAAGACTGGACATAGACACAGCCAAGCTCCCTCTCTGCTTCTTGCACCTGGAAGGCACTGTGGGAAAAATGGCAGAGGGATGTTGCAGTCATGTCCAATCTGGCAGGTTCAAGTAGTCTGGCTGAGGAAGGCACTGCTGAGGGTATTGGGCAGGTCTGTCTGATTAGTGACATCCAGAAAGATGGAGTCAGAATGCAGAGGCTAAAACTGTGTAACTCCTGGCACCTTCCACTGCATGCTGGGCAACTGCAGCATGTTTTATGTGGCTAGGATGTCTTCAAGTAAGGAGAAGCAATTCTTTATTTGAGCACAGACTTCTTATGTAAGTCTGAGAAAACCACTTAATGTAGTGTTTGTCTCATCTTGCTTTAAATATCTAGGAGTCATCTCCTTCTAGGATACTTACCTACACAGCAGTTGCCATTTGTAATTACACAGTAAGTTGCTACTTGGGCATGTTAACGCTCTCTCCATTGTCCTTAGAGGGCTTACATAGACTAAACTATAGCTGGTTTTTATGTGGCAGAAACCTGGTGAGATGGGTCCCTCTGAGCTCAGTTCTTCATGTATAAACTGGAAATGGCACCATTGCATTGTGAAATGACTGCAGGGTTAGACAGTGAATGGTGTAATGGGCGAAGATTCCGCATTGGTGGAAGAGGCAGGAGAGGACCAGAGAAGGTGTCTGTGGAGTAGTTTACCTCTTGCTGTTCTGTGACCTGGCATTTGGCCCTATAAAAGTGGAAAGGGGTTTAGATTATTCTGATAAGCCTTATGAAACTTGATTTATGTTGTTTACCTCCAAAGCCGTGTCTAGGTTGCTTAAGCTACACTATTTCCAACTATCTCCTGTCTTTTCCTGGACAATGGTCAGACAAGGAAGAATACAATATTTCCACCATCATCTTGGGAAACAGAATCGTAGATAGCTCAGCTGCTGGCTTGTTTAGAGGCCTCTGGACTAATTTTTTCACTTTTTCAGCTTCCCTCCTGAAGTTTTCACTGCCTGGATGTAGCCATTATGGGCTTCTGCTCTCCATTTTACCAGTTCAGATGGGAAATGTTAAGAAAGTAGAATGAAAGAAGAATGAAAGCACTTCTTAGAGTCTCTTCCTCACTGCATTAGGAGGCCAAAGGTTATGAAAGGAGAGTTTACGCTGAAGACATTCTTTGAAAGCCCTCTGAAGCAAGTGTTCTGCTTTTTATTACTGGTTTGAATTAAGATTGATTTTCCTCAGATTCCTGGTCTCTCTCTTGGGACTGGCTCCAAAAACCCTGAGGCTCAAATGAAAATGGAAGGTGCTAATTAAAAGCACCATTTATCTCTCTTTGAAAATAGACCCCAAGAGTATGTGGGGATTGGCAGGGGTTGCTCCTGGAAATAAGCTGCTCTCCTGCTTGATGTTGCAGGTGTTCAATGCTAACAGGATTGTTAAGAGTCATATATTAGTGTCAGAGATATGTAAAATGTTATCTATGAGCCCTATGTCTATTTCAGCACAGCCACAGCTTTGGGGTCTCAAGTACATATGACCCTTTGGTCAGTGTTGGACAGGAATTACAGTACTGTTTTGTATCCAGGAGATGAGCACATGTTATATCTCCACTGTACCCAAGGTATAGAGTGTCAGAGTTGAACTGGATGCTGTTAGCCTGAACATCTTGAATTCGTTTTCCAGGGTATTGGCCAAACAGGGCTGTCACACTCTTAACACCTTAGAACGGAGACCATCCTCTGGCTGTCTGCCTTGTTCTTCCTTTCTATTCTCTACCTCAACAAGCCTTGGAATAAGTTATGTTGGCACACTGAGAAGAGGAGGTAGAGCAGCCAGGGACTGATAATGAGGAAATGATCCAGAACCTTCCCCTCCTTTGGACTCAGCTGAGTGCAACCAAATGGTCAGTTTACTTATTCTTCCATCAAGTAGACCTGATCCAAACAGCTGCTTAGGATGATGCTACTATGACTTCACAAAGAATAGAGAGCTAGGCCTGTATTAACTCTTCATTGGAACAGAACTGGGAAGTCTTCTGTGTAGAATCATGCAATTGTTTAGGTCAGAGATTTCCAAGATCATGGAGTCCAATCATTAACCTGGCACCGCCAAGTTCACTTCTAAACCATATTCCCAAGTGCCACATCTACATGTTTTGTACTGCAGAAGATGCATGGGAAATTAATACAAATAGGGTAAGAAGCCTTACATTTATTTTGCTTGCTTTAATTCACATTTTAGATGCTAGGCAATTAGTTAAAAGTGTCAAAGTAAGAAGGCCTAATTGTTGCTATTTAATGAGGTATTAAAAACAGACCCTGAAAGTTTCGTATGAGACTCCTACAGGAACCAAAAAGGCGTGCCTTTGGCATCATGGATATTCCTAGTCTGACCACAGATGTCTAGAGTTGTTTGGATGAGGTGCTTCCATTCTATGGTGATTCTCCTGGATGTTATCCCTACCATGCTACTTTCAACTGTCAGGTTATCCTTATAGTACTGAGTTTAGTGCAGTCTCTTTGCTCTCATTATACATACCTAGAAAATATTTGGATCATTTTGTGCAGGCAGACCTTAAAAATTTTGTCCTTGAGAGGGTCCTGACCCATTTAAAAGAGTTCAGAGAAAATATATGCAAAAGGAGAAATATCATCCCTGATCTCCAATTGCCTGCTTCTTACTATGGGTGGCTAAATGCTTCTTGGAACTGGTGATGGGATAGGAAATCTTTTGCTTTTATCATTGGCTGCTAATATTAGTGAACAGAAGTTCCCAATTTCTGCAGCCTAACTGGGAAAGTGCAAGAAATAAGGAGCTGGAAGCTGAATGTGTTTTGTCACCTGTACAAAAGACAAAAGAGTAAACACTTTTCTAACAGAGGATGTGACAGAGGATGGACTAAGGATGGCCTAAGCTCTGGATCAATGAGACTGGTAGGCACCGTTTCTTTCCAGATCTGGAGGAACATATTCTTTGTTCTTAACCAGCAAACTGTTGCTTTGGTGACAAAAAAATCCCAAACTGTGATGGCTGGCTTCCTTGTCTTTCCGTGTATCTGCTGTTGGTGACTAGCAGAAAGTGGCCACAGTTTGATTGTTGTGGTGCCCCAGCAGCCAAAAGAAAATTTTATCCTTTTTCCATTGTAAGGAGAAGATTTGCTATAGAAATTTGGCAAGCTGCTCAGATGGGAAGTGATAAAAACATCCCTGGTACCTATCAAAGGGTTAATGCCAATAGTTTCAGTACAAATGGCATCCTGCAAATAGAACTGTGATCCCTATGCCTGCTGTTGATTTTTGGGCTGTAGCAACTGCTCTGGAATGCTTGTGCCTGTGTTTTCCAGGTCTTTGTTGTCAGCTTCTGTGACAAACCCTGTACCAACCAGCCCCATTGCTGCCAGGTTGATGTATTCCCAGAGTAAGGAAACTGTGTTCTCTAGAATTTTAGTAAAGAGACACCTGATTTTCTGGATTATTAACAAATTTCAAACTAGTCACTTTGCTTTACTCAGTTTATTTTCTCTACTAGAGAAACAGGGATAAAGTTACTGTTACTCTTTGCAAAGCCTTTTCTTGGCCTGAAGTGGAATGGGCCTTCCAACACCTTTGTGGAGAGACAGACAATGGATGCAGGAAATCCACCACAGGATCACCAACAGCCCAGATGACATAGGCAGCATCCAGGAGATTTCCCTGTCTCATTCCAGCAGGGAGACACAAGTGACAAACATTCACCCTGGCAAACATTTCATAGCATCTTGGCGTGGAGCGACACAGGAGAGCACTTGAGTATGCTCCTCACTGTGTGTCCCAATGCCCTGTGCAGCATCCTTGGCTGTTGGAAACCAGATCTGGGCAGGAGGTGGTAAGGGCAGGAGGAGATAGGTGCGTGTAGAGTGCCCTTGGGGCTGCCAGGCGCCTCTCATTAGAATACATTTGTTCCACAGTATTACAGCCGGCTGGTTCATCTCTTGGTCTCTTTGCAAGGCTGTTGCTTACAGAAGGTAGAGGCAGGGACTTGGTCTGGGTCCAAACTCTGGTGCAGCTCTGCCTTTCCTCTCCTCGGTCTCTCGCTGTGCACAGAGCCGGGCCCCCTGCTGTGCCCTCGCCAGTTTTCACAGCCGCCCTGCCTGTCAGAACAAATGGTACGGCTCAGAAAATAAACTCATCTCATTTGTATGACAACACGGCCCTCCGGTTAGAATGCTGCACCATTGCTTTTAACAAGGCTTTAAGCTGTTCAGTTCAGAGATTGTTACAGCCCCTGGTTTATTGAAATACAAACCTTCTCCTGCTCAGTCATCCTAGGCATGTTCCCTAATGCCTAACCTAGGCTATGATACCCTCAGTGCTCTGTGCCCTGTCTAAGGATGCCCAAGCTGAATGATGTCATTCTTCTGCCTTCAGCATAGCCTGGGTTCTACGTCCTGTGCACTGCTCCCTACAGGGCTGAAAGGAAGGTTGAAAAAGACCTCTATTGCTAAATAGTGCAAGTGGGTGTGTATTTCCTCCTGTGCTGTACTGTGACTTCTTTAGTTTGTGTGCGGGCACTATCTGGATATGGCTCTTGTTGTGTATTGTTTGTGTATGAATGCAGGCCCTTTTCATTTCTGTGTGTCTCCCATGCTGTGAGAGTCTGTATTCATGAGGGTTGAGTTTGTATGTTCCTGTGTACCTGTATGTACCCATCTGTGCGTTCATGTCTTGTTCTGTGAGTTTGATGTATTGGGTTTTAAGGATGCTTCTGCCTGTGCCTGTCTTTATGCAGCCAATGTTTGTGTGTATTTATGCCTCCCAGATGTGTACATGTATTCCAGTGAGCACTCTTTCATAAGCCTCCTGCTTACCAGTACTGAAGGGTGTGCAAAGGTCTCATTATGTCGCACATTTCCCCTTGGTGTGACACATTCCTGCAGTTCACAGGCAGGTGATTGACAGTGTCTGTTTCTTACATGTTACTGGAGCAGACTAGCCCGAAAAGGAGCCTAGGAGCTTTAGATGAACCTGAAGGGTGTCTTGTTAATAAGGAAGGAAAAAAATGACAAGAAGATGGAAATAAACATTCAGTATATATTTGGTGGCATGCAGCTCTTTCTAAAGCACACCATATGTTTTTTCCAATGATGAACAAAAGATCTGGTCCTTTACTGTCAAAGTCAGTGGTAGATTTTCTAGAGAAAATGGTTGCAAAATTATAAGTGAAATTGCATTAGATAGAGATGCACACATGTGCTTGTAGATGGGTCTGTTCTCCCTTTTCCACACCCTCACTACAGAATAACTACTTAAGGTTCCTCTGCCTTCCATACCTATTCAATTTGTGGTGGACCAAATGTGTAACTGTTTTATCTTCTCATTAGCACAAATGCTTAGAATCAAGACACCTGAATCCTTACTTTGGCACTGGTTTCCTATGTGACCTTGACAAATTACTGTGTCCTCCTTTATTTGCAGGGAGGGCAACTCATAGTGGGTGACCTTACAGGGATGCCATTGAGGGTTGACATTGCTCACATATTTTGAGAACTCTGGAGTAAAGTGGTACTGGCTCTCACTCTTTAGCAATATTAGCATTGCTGATAACCAAGTATGCAATACATCCTTAAGCATGTGATACATTTCCCTTAGGTAAAAGAGCATCTCTGGGATGTTAAAAGCAAAATCTTGGCTGTCAATAAAACATGGGGTCTAACATGGATCCAACTGAAAAGGTTTGCTCCCCTGACTGGATGATAATTAGTAGATGCTGACTTCTTGATGAGTTTGGCTTTATGAACCCAAATTTCTGTCCCCAGATGTTGGGCATAGGGTCAGAGGCTCCCCTGCATATCTTCTAAAGCCTGTAAACTGGGATTTCCATGGTGGAGAGGGAGCACTAATGGAGTGCACAGCCATTTGTTAGCCAGGGGCTTGGGGTTGTAGAGCTGTGCACATTCCTGCTGATGAGTGCATAGACAGGAGTAAACAATAGCTGTTAGATTTACTGCTGCAGCAAAAGTAAACCATTTGTCAAAGCGAGGATAACACAGGGATGCCAACAGCTTGAGGCCACACCTCTTTGGGATGTGACCTGGTTATACCTCACAAACCAAGCAGGATGGGATGGACATTCTACTGGGATTTAGCCTGAGTCCATTCAGAAATGTTTCCTCCAGACAGCAGAGAGGAGAGTGCCGGAGTTAGCAGGGAGTGCACAAAATCTTTCTTTATACGGTGTTGTGAGGTCCTGGCAAATAGCAGCCTAAGTGAAAGCTAGTATTAGTCTAAACTCTATGCTCTAAAACATTTCTGTCCTATAAATCAGATGCTCCCAAATACAATGCAAAAAGGAGGCTTTTCAGTATAGACAAGAGATGGTCTCAAGGCTTTGCTGGGCATTCTATATTATTTTAAGAGAACTGCTCTCTGCATGTGGTACAGCAGCATTGATCAGAACATTTGTGGTAATTAAAAACCCCATGGCAAGTTTCGTCAGGGACAGGTGACTGGTCAGTTAATTATTTTTAGGAAGGAAAATTCCCTCTTCAGATCTGAACAAAAGAGAAAAGTAACAGCAAAATTAACCTTTCCCAGGGGTGATATAATATTGCCATTAATAATAATGGAATATACTTTTCATATTTGGCAACATTTTCCTGAATGGTAATATACAGAATACATTAATTGTGTGTTTGGCAAAAAATTAGTAAGAGTTAGCAAAGAGTTAATTAACCTGGAAAACTGAAGCTGATTTTATAACAAAAGGGGATGTAAATTTAACTTGAAATGCAGATTTCTAGTAGCAGGAATACTGCTGGAAAGTAGAAATATTGATACAGGTTTTCCTGGTGGAAAGTTAGATGCCAGGGTATACAGAGATATGTCATGAACAACAGTTGTCTTCTCTTTGTATATTTATATTACAATACAAATATTTGTAATATTTTCTATATAGCTGAAGTGGCATGGTACTGAAAGGTATTTGTCCCCTTAACTTTTCACTGGAGTTACTGACTCCCAGGTTGACAAATTAAAGGGACTAATGTTTGGTGGAGGACCAGGCTTTGCCTGAGGTTCAACATGCCACAGTACTGCTGCAACAGTGTTCCTTTGTATAGGTCCTGGCAGTTGCAAACTGAAACATGTAACTCGTATGAGCTTATGAGTGGATTGTCCTGGAACACGAGGAGTTTGATCCCACTCACTGTCTGGATTGTGAGTGGATGTAGAATAATGTGGGGTACTTTAATACTGGAAGGAGCACAATCAGAGAAAAACTGAGCATAGCATAGCATGGGCTGAAAATTCTCTTACTTGTAAGAGAATTGAAAGATACCTGTGAAAATCTGAGACAGCCTTCCAACTCCCAAGAAAATGAAAGTGGGAAGGAGCAAACATCCAAATGCTAAGTAGAAGTGGAGTATGGAAGATGGAGTGCAGAGTTCTAAAGATCTTTGCCTACTTATCTTTTATGACTGTAACAATTAAAATTAATTGTCTAATGTGAAGCTGCTGTTTTTTCATATGAGAAATTTAATGACTCCCAGAGAGGAAAGTTGCAATTGCTGTAGATGAATCTGTTACAAGGGGATTAGGCTTTGATAGTCTTCATGGGCTGGGCACAGGGTAAACCTGAAAGCCAGTGACAAACGTTATCCTGGGACCTTTTGTACAATTGCAGAGCAAACACCACAGCACATTCTGGTCCTACATAGCAGAACTGGCTCACATTAGGCCCTTGGAAAGACTGATGTGATGCATGCACGTGGTTGTCCGCCATGTTCAAGGGAGCCATGCTTATCACTATAACATCCCTCTTCTATGGGCAACCTACCATCTCTACCAAAAGCAAGAATGAAGGAAAGCCTAAAAAGGTGAAGAAGGATTTCATTATGAAGTTAATTAGCTTCTGAGCAAAGCTGCACCTTTCCAAGGGGAGGAATTAGAGGGATTTAATTGCTTTATCAGCCTTCTCTTTGATTTTCAGCAATCAGGCCGATTCCATTTAATTTAACTGCCACAGATGAGAAGAAAATTGATGCACTCACCTGCCTTGGAGCAGAAAGAGAGAGTGAGAAAGAAAAGTTGGAGAAATTGGCAAATATAGTGTCTGCAGATTAATGAAAACCAACAGCATTTGCTCACAATTGGAAATGATGTGCCTGCCCTGAGGTGTTTGGAGCTCTGTGTGTGTCGCTGTGCATGGTGATGTGAGACCCATGTTAATGACGGAGAACAGGGAAAAGCGGGTGGACCTGCCCTGGGGAGAGAGGGAAATATATTTGTGAGATGATCAGGGATCAATTAATGACTGGATGTGCAGGGGGGTAGAGAAGGATGGGGGAGGCACGCGGCTGCAGCCTCCTGCTAGCAGACCGGCAAGCAGAGGTCAATGTGCTGAGTGGGCTTGGTGTGATATCTGCTGTCATCCTCTACCAGTGGGATGTATCCTGCATTTTCTGGGTCAGAGAGTTGGCTCATGTTACAGGTAACTGATGTTTGTTTGTTTTACTGAGGTACAGGGGAGAGGTTAGAAACTGCAATGCAGGCTTTTGGTATATATCATGTCTTTGCTAAAGTGCCTTTCCTTCTGTCAGAATGAGATTTCCTGTAGCTTCCTTCCATGTTCTAGAAACATTTTATGCAGGAGTGAATAAGTCACGAAACCAATGTGTTGAAGAGAAAGAAGGTAAATAAATGTGGTGGGAGTATGAGAGGATGGTCCATCAAGAAGTGATGAGGAAAGAGTGGTGGGGGAGGAGCTGAGACCTGTAGAGCTGTGATCCACAGGATGAGAGCTGACTTCCTCCAGCTAAAGTGTGCCTTTGCAGAGGGTCTGCTGAACTTTAGTTACCTGTTAAACAAAACAATGTCCTGCAGCTATCTGTAGGCATAATAACAATTTGGCAAAGATGCGTGGTTCTCAGACCCTTGCTTTTCAAATATGAGGACTTCTGGAGGTGTCTAGAGACAATCCTTCAAAAATGGTCCAAAGTAATTTTTTTTTAAAAGTTATAACCCAAAATTATAATGCGACTGTACTTGAAAGTCTGATTTTTAGTGGCAGAGCACTTGGACTCCACACTGCATTGCATTGGGAGTATATGAGCTAATTTCTTCACCCTTGCTGGCCTCATTTAAGGATGGCTCTTCCCTTAATTAAAGAGTGTTGGGCCAAAGTCTTGATTGGAAAACTGTGTCCTTTCGGTCTGTGCAGCAGAGGTGAGACTACTTCCTGGTTCTCAGGCCGAGTCTTCATTTGAGAGAAGACAGAAAGAGTGGGTAAATAAAAAGAATTCAGGAAGATGGCACTTCCTTTTTCTGTGTCCTCTCAAAAAAGGGTAGTTAAGGGAACGGATTGGTTTTCAAAGAGTGTGTCCCACCAGAGAAGACTGTTTAACTGAAAAGAGAAGCTTATCTATGAAATGTCAGTTTCACTGTTATTTTGTTTCACAAAAGTTTTTGACAGAAGACTGTTGGTAGAATTTTCACCTTCCATTTCACTTCTTCAAAAGCAAAAGGTGTTTTTCACTTTGAACTGACTTTTTTTTTTCAAAAAGATGATTGATTCTGTAATATTCATAGGGGTTTTAAATGAGAAAATAAATTTTAAAAAATATTTTATTGAAATAAAACATTTTGATTGACCCAAATTTGGTTTTGCCAGGAAATGTATTCTATTACAGTTTTTTTTTTTCATGTGGATTATTTCCAGTCCCATGCTAAACAAATTTCAAAATTGGAAGTGTTTTAGAAAATGAGAATTTTCAGTTTCCCTATAGTTACCAAACTCAGACTTTCTTCTCCTTGGGATTCTGTTTTCTGTTTCAGGACTACATATTTAATTTAACACATTTCTTTTCAAATAGTACTTCTCCCATTGTTTAGACTTTGTATTATCTTTGGTGCAACCTGATTATGAGAATTATCTCTAATTATTTGTTGAAGTCCACAGTAAGTTTTGATCTCATTAGTGACATTATGTTAGATCTTACTGGAACTCTATGTTAAGAAATAGCATTTTCTCTGGTAAAAGAGCAGAAGCGAGGAAAAGGGAGGGTTGAGTGACTTGGCCAGGGCTTTGCAGCAGTGGGGAGTGGACTTGGAAACACTGCCCATGTGTGTAGACCTGGAGGGAATTGCTAAAAGCTGATAGCCTGGGCTGTGTCTCTGTCAGCCCATTGCTGAGCTTGACATTGGTGGTCAGTCTAGAGTAGAAGCAGGAGCGTTTAGAAGCTGTCATTGCCCTTACAAATCGGTCTGTAGGTCTTGTGAGATGAAGGTGGTTCTTTTCTGGAATTTAACACCTTTAGGTATAGTTTTAAGAAGCAGCAGCTTTGCGGGCTGTAATTAAGACTCTGGAAGAGTGTTTTTTCTGGTGATTCTCTCTGCTCACCCACAGCAGGTTAAATGAAGGGGTTAATAAGGTATTATTTCCCCACAAAAGCCCTGACGATGCATTTCCTCACAGCTTGCCTGCCAGGCTTGGCCTAGCTCTGTGGATCAAAGGCTGGTTATCGCTAATATTGAGCTGTTGTAACCTCTGTCCCCTTTGATTAAAGTGGCGCTGCTGTGAATTTCTCAGTTAATCACACCTTGGCTCGCAGGGTCAGCTTGCAACTTGGCAAGTTCAGAAAACTACAGCAGAGGAGAGAAAGGTAAAATGTATTATGCAAATGCAATTATGATTGAGTCTGACTCCATCCGGCCAAGGCCTTGTACTCCTGGAGGGAGAAGAATCAATATCCCATCCTTCAGCAAGAGCCTCTCAGCAAAGAAAAGAGAATGGAACAGGAGACTCCTTTTTTCTCCCCAGAACTTCCCATACTACTGAGGAAAGCAGGGTTTTGAGGACCCTTAAGCCTTCAGCAGGTGCAGTGTGTTCAGAGAATGTGACCTCCCAGACATTTTCCATCCCTGGGAGCTATGATTAACAGTTTCCTTGGACTACACTGAAATGGGAGCTCTGCCAATGGGTTCAGGACCACTAATTCTGTTTTCCACTCCACATCACTTCCCAGAGCCTCAGGATGAGAGGAGTCAGCAGGCATCGTGGCAATGTGGATCCAATTTCAAAGCACACAGTAAGATAGGTGTATAAGTCACCAGGTGTATGTGCAGGGCAAAAGATGAAGATTTGAGCCGCAGGAAGGCCATAGTGTGGAATGTGAAATTTGACACAGTTGACAGTGGATTGGGTTAGTGAACACAGCAGCCTAACCTTGTTTTGAGGATCCTGAGGCATAGGACTGCTGAATAGAAAGAAAAGATTGTAAGAGTTGAGCTTTTCTATGAAAATCACTCTTTCCTGTGCTGTGTTTTGATTTCCTTACCTGCAATTTAGAATGTGACAGATTGCCCTGCCAGGTGGAGGTGGATATGGGAGTTCCTCAGCACTCAGGATATGGGTTATTTTTTATTTAGGAAGGTGCCCTATTCTTAGTAGCATTTTTGTAGTCTATAGAATCAGTCTGTCAAGAACTGGGCTATCTGCAGGCATGTGGAAAAGCCATATGTACATGCAGAGATTTTAATGATGTAGAAGCACTAGGATGACGTAGCAGTTTTGCAGCTACAACAGAAAAGCTTCACTGAGCTCTGTACTTTCCCAGTGAATCCAAGCGAAACAAATTATGACTATAACTCTACTTTTTGCTTTTATTGTTGCACCCTCATGCATGGTTATGCCAACCATCTATTTATCAGGGTTTAAATCCTTCTTTGCAGAGTTGCTCCATGAGAGGTGTGCAGCCTAGGAAAGGTCACAGGTATGGCAGAATGACTGAGCTGTGGTTATGAACTGTTCAGTAGTGTATTCAGGAGCAGAATCATGTCCCCAGAGCTACAGTCCTCATGTGACAAAATTCATGCTTCTGGTGGCCCTGGCTGACTGTAGCATTGATTCTCAGATTCAGGAGATTGCCTCTAGGCAAAGGGTATTTGGTGTTTTCACTGACCTGGCAGCATTTTCCTTATCTGCTGGGATCCCAAATTAATCCACTAAATCATCACATTCCTACTTTTCTTCCTACTCCTAGGGAAAGAGGTGTTTTCCTATCACTGCTGAAACCTGTTGTGCTTTCTGGCTGAGACAGTGAGAAAAGGGAGGGAAAAGAATGAGATGTTTCTAGGGAGACTGGTGTTCAGGAGTGCTGGTTGAGGCGTCACAGGGGGATTTCAGCTCCAGCTGTGCTGGTGAGCTGAGGGGAGCAGGCAGCACAGGGGCCTCTGCTGCTGCAGTGCTGGTCTGCCTAGAGTGCCCCGCACAGAGCAGGAGCGGGGAAGGCTGGAGGAAGAATGAGTGTGGTAGGCCATTCTTCATCAGACACACTATTTAACTGCTTGCTCTTATTTTATTTACTCCAGTCTTTCTATTTTTGCATTATTTGTTTCCTTATTCAAGTGAAGCAGCAAGTAACTTTTTAAAATGTAAATTCAGAAGTGCTGGAACTGAGTTCCTGCTGGGAGAAAGGCCTGGAGCTCTACTTCTGATGGCTTTTGGGAGCATTTTCATTGTCTCTTGCTCCTTTCCAAAAGCAGGTACGATTCTTCTCAGTTGGGGCGTTATTATGCTTATTATGCTATCAAACCTCACAAGCATGGGAACAGAGCCACAATGCCTGCTGCTGTTTCAAAGACCTCTAAGCTTGAATTTTAGTAGGTGACACATAACAGCATCTTCACATTGTGAGCTTTTCCTTACTTTATGCATGTCTTTCTCTTGTGTGCTTTTCAATCCCTTTGCACTGTTTTGTTGCTCTGAATTCCCAATGTATGATTATTCTGAGTTTTTTAGAGATGTCAAAGATACAATCTAGCTGGCTCAAAGGTGTGACATGATCCTGAGAGGATTTTAATTAAAAATTGCCATTAATAATGAATGCTAATAACAATAATAATGTTAAATAACAGCTTTTTTGTCAAAATTCTTTGGAATGGTAACAACAGCAGCCACTGTTGTAACAACAGCAGTCCAACATTGCATGGTTAAATTGTGTCTGGGAGAAATGATTCACCCAAGGTCATGGGTGAGATTTGTACTAGAGTCAGGAGGTGAATAAGTGTTCCTGGTAGTCCATCTGTTCTATCATATGCTTCCTCCCTACAGAAAGTTTGTTTTCCTCCAGCTTTTGTTTTCTCATATACTGAAACTCCCTCTGATTTTTGTTCAAGGCTCCAGGAGAATAAACTGATATTGTGCTGTGAGCCAAAGATTAACAGACTTTGCTCAGGCCCGAATGAGTGATTCAGTCTAAGCACTTGCAGGTTCACTGTCCAGGAGGTAGTCATGAAACACAGCCAGTGAGACTAGTCCTCAGGACTCAGGGTTCAGTAGGGCTCTGTAGAACAGGAGCTGCACCTTGAACTTCCTCTGTAAACTAATGCAACTGTAAAGGAAAGGGTGTGATGGGCCAAAACCAAAACTCTTAAAAGAAGAGTTTTGCTTAAGAAGCAAAACTGTTTCTTACCACACATACATTGTTTCACCTGGCAAGAGTGAGGACCTTCAGCCCAGATGAACATTTCTGCATCCTTTATGTGGTTTCCTTTGCAAATCTGGATCACCTGTAAATGTGGTCAGTAAAGGAGCTCAATGAAATCAGGCTCCCAGGTCCTTTTGAAATCCAGTGGAAGCTGGGCATCTCTAACTATTCACTTGGTTAAAAAAAATCTCTGGCAGGGACATACAAAGGGCTCATCAGAGCAGGCTTCTTTGAAAGACTTACTGCTGTATTTCTGTAGTCATTGGTACCTGATCTCTGCAGTACTGGATCCCCCAGTAGTGCTAATGCGATTGATTCAGCTGTGGGTACGGGTGAAACTTCTATTCAGTGTGATGGAGCACTTGGTAGTTTTTCTAGGCATGCAATGTTTTTAAGCTTTACAGGGCATGCAGGAGAGTTATGCCTGGGCAAACAGAAGTCATGGGTGTGATGGGTCTGTGACTTGAGTCGTTACAGACTCTTTTGAAGAGATACTTCTATGGACAGTCCTTTCCGTAAAATACAGCATTCCTGAAGCTGCTCTGATACATTCCAGTTTCCCCCTGCAACAACCCAGTATACCAAAGTTACACAGGTGGTAAATATTAACCCCTTTAGTTTAGAGGTCCAACATAAAAGCTTATTCCTTATTTATTTAATTTTATTTTTTCAATGGTGCCTGTCACTTTAATGTCCTGATTTCTTTCCTGGCATCTTTCCTTTTCTCCCCCTTCCTCTTGCCCTTCTTTACTTTCCTTTCTTCCCCTCAGCCCTCTACTTCCCTGCCTCTTGATTAAAATGTTGACTTTAACTTGGAATTAACCTGATTAATGTAATTGAAAGTAAAAGTCCGCTGCTCAGCACTTTGGGTGATGAGTGGAGATGGATTGAGAAAGAAAGCTTTCAGATTGAATACACTTCTCTTCTCTGGCTGTTAATTGCACCGTTTACTGGTACCTGACTCACTGACCGTCAGTGTTTAGTCCAGTTAATGATGATACACAGTCCATACTTTCCAGAGATAATTAAAAAACATTCCAGCAGACACTGCTGCAGAGAGCTTTTCTATCTGTCGCAGTCAGCAGGCCCCAGGGGTTAGGGGCTCTAGTGTGTAAAGACAGAGTTCTCTGGACAGAGTTCAGCTGGCCTTGGTTATGTAGGTGTTTTGAGGGTTCTCATAGCATGGTTTGGGCTGGCAGGGATCTTAAAGATCGCCTAGTTTTGCCCTCTATGTTGTTGGCAGTGATGGCTCCCACAGGTGCAGAAGGTGGCTTGTCGAGCTGTGGGGCTCAGACTCACAGCCCGCTCAGTGGCTGTCTCTCCATGCCAGTCTCCCTCGCTGCTGACATACGGGCTGCTGAAGCTGCAGCCCTGTTCCAGCTGCTCATACACACCATCAGGCTGGCCAGAAATTTCCAGGTCCCCAGTAGCTGATCCACCTGATCTGGAAAGCTGTTCCCAGTGGCTAGTGGCTGTGGGTTTCACAACTGGAGACTGGAGCTGACTAAGCAGGACAGTAACTACTTCCCATGTTGGCTTTAGTGTGTCTGTCTCTTGACTCTACAATGCAGTGTGCAGGTGAGCATGGAGACTCTGGAACTGGGAGTCTGTTTTTGTACTTTCTAAAGCGCTTTGCCTAAGACATAAGACTTTTAAGTAGCGTGCTCTACCCACAGTCATTTGGTATCTTATCCATAAGGGATAAGAGAAGAGTTCAGTGAGAATAAGACATTTAAACACTTTGTGCGTCTGGATGTAGGTCTCTTGTGGCATACTTTTACATCTGCAAATTAGGAATGCTCAGACTTCCTTACAGATGGGGTACTGTCAAATTACTCTGGACAGAAATCTACAGAAAATGCCTTGGCTAACATATTCCGGAGAGTCACGTACACTGAAGTGATAATAGAAAAAAAATTCTCCAAATATGAGAATCCATTAGGAAGCAGACTGGAGAGGGGTGTGGTGAGAATTCTCATACTGAAAGAAGTATTCAGGCAAAATAGCAATTTGTAACAATGCCGGAATTGGTTAATGCATTTGTTAATGATTTGAAAAAGTAATAAACATGTAAGAGGAACTTGTAGGTGTGATGAAATTTGGCACATTGATGAAGATCAGAAAGATGGTAAGGGTCATGTGAGGGACTGACATCAGTGGACAAGTAGGTAACAGAAAAAATAGATTTGCACACAGAAGGAATCCTGAAATAATATACTTTGACCTCCTGAGCAAGACACGTGTTGTACTGTTTACATTAAGAGAGTAAGAACTCACTATTTCAGTTGACACTTTGTTTCAATAGCTAATCACAGTAAATTAAAAGAGAAATCTATTTTTCATCCGAACTGGTATTCCATCTTCTAAACAATTTTTGTTTTGTTTTTGCTAAGCATTTTTTCTGCTAAACTAGAAAAAAACCTTTCATACATTGTTTTTTCTCTGTTCAGATACTTCTATGTTAGACTCAGTGCAAGATTATGCAAACCCAAAGCTATGATTTTCATTTCTTGTATGCTTTATGCTGTCAACTCAAGAAAAAAAAGCTAGATGTCACTGTGACCAGCTCAACAAACATAAGTATTCAGCATGTCCTCAACCACCCTCTCTTGTCCTGCTGCCATTTCCCTTTACACATGGGCTATGTTCAGTGACCTGACTATGAGCAATGTTGAAGCTCTGGGGAAGAAGATGAGATTTTAATGAGAGGAATGGGGTTAGTGTTTATATTACAATAGCAGTGAAAGGCTCTCGTGAGATCAGAACCCCTGTCATGATAGGATTTGTCTCTTGTTTAATAAAAAAAGGCAAGGAAATAATAATTTGGCTTTGTAATCCAATTGATCTGTAATTTGGGAAGATAGTATCCTCACACACAGGAAATGAAGTATTTGAATTTTGTACCATAGAGGGAAGCAAAATGAGAACTGCAACCCTCACCTCTTGCCTGTTAATCCAGCACTGGTATTGTAAGATCCTTCTGCATCTTGGGCAAATTTTATATTGGTATTTGAATACAGAAAAAGAGTAAGATGGTGTTTTTCTGTACTGTCTCCTGTTTCCAAAAGACTGTAGGTCTGTATGTAGTCATGGTATATTTTTTATACAGTGAAATGAAACTCTAATAGTGGTTATAGTAAATGTTAGGGGCTACAAGGCTCCTTTCCTCTGATCAGGTGACTCCTCTAGGGGATTTTCAAGCATTTAAACCTGGCCTGTTCCAGAAACAGTGTCAGTCAGGCATCAGTCTGGATACCTAGCCAAAACATCTAAAAATATGGAGTCCTACTTCTCCATCTAAAGGAATGTGTTGTTTGGTTGTTGTGGCTTTTTTTGGTTTGGGTTTTTTTGAGTAGAAATGCAAAACATCGGAGTATGAATGAAGAGCTGTATCATGGCTATGTTCAACAGCCTTTACCTTTTTAATTTTTCACTTTCCACTCCTATATCTGCTTCAGCATTTGTTTCACTATGTTTTCTATGGTTATCCTTCTTCTCTGACGAGTCTCTCTGTTCTGTATCACAACTGCTTCTACCCTTCCCACCAGCTGCAAGGACATTTATCTTTGTCCATAGCCCCAGATAGTTTATCAGTTTTTATCAGATTTACCCTCAAGGCCATCCTACGGAGTACAAGGAGTACTTTCATCTCCATTCAGTAATAGAAAAAACAAGACTCAGAAGAGTAAAGGGACTTGGGTAGGAGCCATCTAGCAAGTGTTCGCTTGGTTTGACCAGCCCCTAAGACCAAGGGTACTTAGTCACTTAAGAGCTGGATAACCTTCCTCTAGATTTTTAGTGAGATTTTTCTTCACTGAAAATTTTTCCATCATACTAAGAATGCTTAGGTAAAAAGAGGGATCATTTCCTCGCAGTGGGCTGGTTTCTACTCCTGACTGACCTGTGCCTCTGGAAGTGGGACACAGATGCACCTGAGGGCATAACTAGTGTCCTTGAGACCTGGCCACTGGGTGAGTTTCCAAAGGACATTAACCTGTCACAGTAGAGAGTAGTCCTGCTCTGGGTTGCCTTGGGCTTGACCTTGATGCTGCAGTGAGTTTTTGATGGTGCCTGAATGTGGCTGGTGGGTGAGGTTTGCTGAGGCAGAGCACAGAAAGAGGATGCTGCCATGGGACCGATTGTGCCGGCACCTGTGAGGAGGCCAGGCTGGCTGTTGTTTGCTATTCCCTGCACACACTCAGAGAGCCTCATGCACTAAGTGACATCAAGGCTCATTATTTTCATCAGATGCCACATTTGTAACCTGTTACCAAGTAAATTGTGATAAAATAGACTGGAGCAGCCCAGAGTCTGACACTGTGCTGAGATGGCTGCTGTATGCACAGCAGGCAGGTACAGAGCTTTACAGGACTGCTGGCTTCAGCATCCTAAAGGAGCAGGGAGCTCTCATGGATAGCAGAGTTCAGGTCAGAGTCAGCTTATGATGCATCTTTTTTGCAGACACTGTGTGCTTGGGATGAGGGTGAACTATGTCCTTCCAGTGGTTCCAGGAGGTGTGTCTTTTACCTTCCTTCTTCTTCTGGCTAATGGGGAAACAAGGGGAAAAGAAGTGATTCATCCAGTGTCACATAGTAAATCTACAGCTCCATATTGTAGTTCTTGCCCCTGTACTTGGAGCTAAGAATGGGTCCCTCACAAGTTGCAATCCATATGGTAGGGTGGACAGCAGTGTATCTGCAGTTTTCATATTCTCTTTCCCCAGGCTGGAGTCCAGATGATGTGTATGATTTGCAATGACATCTGAGAGCATGGGAAAAACCCCAGATTATTACTGGAGTTTAGTTTTCTGTCTTTAAAGATTCTTAAAGTCTGCCCAAGGATGTTCAAGTTTTTGAAGAAGAACTCTGTGTGTTTCTGTACTAGGAGATACCAACTGTTTCTGTTGCTTTGTCCTCCCAGGCCTCTGCCTGCTTCACAGGCAGAGACAAATACATTTGCTCTACAACATATTGTGAAGCTGTATTAAGTAATACCTTCAGTTTGTATGTGGAGAAACTGAGGCAAAGGGGAAGTTGATCAATGACTGCAAGGTCTCTTCTGTGCCTTTGAGAGTTAGAAAGCTGGGAGCAAAAGCCTCCCCCTGTCCCCCAGTCACCACCACCACGCACACACACTGCAGGATTTCTAGCCTGTTTCTGACATACACAGAAGAATGTGCGATGGTTTTAAGGAACAAATGGGACCTTTAGTGGAGATCAAATCCTCTGGTACTGAGCATGTGCAGAACTGAACTAACACACTTTATTTGGCTTCTAAATAAATATCTTTTTACAGGATTAATAGATGCTGAATAGCAAATACTAAAATGCTTCACATGTGAACAGTATGTGTTACTTGTGGTGCTGCAATGGAACAAGCTGGAGGTAGTCATAATGATAGTTGTAAATACAGAGTTTCTTGGGATTCAAAAGTATTCTGGGATCCATAATAGTTTGAGAAGTTTGGCTGAGCAAGAATGAAGCAATTTTAATAAAAATGTAATTGTTTCACTTTGGCAAAATTAGGATGATATTAATCTTAAAGCCTTTCTCTATTCTGATGTTTTACAAATAGAAGAAAATGTTAAAGTGAAAATGTTTTTAATAGACGTACAACTGTTTATCAGAAAATAAACTGGTAGTATTTGATTCCAGGTTTTTAGTTAAAAACACCTTTGGCACAGCTAAATTATGAAATACTTTATTGATATGAAAGGTATATTGAGGGGTGGAGGGAGAGTGAATGAACATTTTTTCTGACTTTAGCTTTGTGCATCTGGACTCTGGTTACCAGCTAACTAGCTCTTTACTGCAGCACTTCTTTAATGCTTACTGATCCTTTATAAATATAATAGAAGGAGTGCTCTACTCTCTGCCCCAAAGGTCTTACAATTTAAATTGGCAGTTCAGAAGAATTATCTCCCTATTTCAGGAACTGGAGCATAGCAAGATCAGTGATTTGCTCAAGGTGACATGGAATGTACAAAAAAACAGCACCAGCTCATTCCAGTGTCCGGTTGAGATCCATCCTCCAAGTTACCCTTCACTTTGGGAGCACACTGACACCTGAGCTGCCAGGCTTTGCTGCCCTAAGTCTTGGGGTGTGGACATGGCCAGTGGCTGGGGATGGGAGTGGCCGGCCAGCTCTGCTGCAGCTGTCACAGCTCTTTGCTGACAGTTGTAATCCATGGTGCCTGCTTTTATGGTGCTAATTAATCTGTTTTAATTAATGAAATCCTTCTACTTCATGTTCCTCCCCTTCTTTTCCTCTTTGCCTCTCTTCAGCTTCCACAGCTGAAACCTAGTACTCCTTGAGCAGGGGCTGATAAAATCTCCAGTCTTTAAACATCTCTGTGTACTCATCTGTGGCAGTGCTGGTGGCTCCATCTGCTTTCCTCCTTTGGTGCGGTAGCAGCTTAATCTTCATGGCCTGTTATCTTTGAAGCACACTTGATTTCTCAAAAGAAAACAGCTAAGTATTGTAGCACCCGCTGCTTTCCTTCATAGGCTGCTACATGTCATTGCTGTTTAATCATGGGCTGAGTTTGCAAACAACTGTGTATGTACAAAACACTCCTTTGAATAGACTTATGGGCTTGATTTGGACAACACATCCAGATAATATTTCTTGCCTTCATCTTTGCACTACAGGACTGTTTGTTTGGTTTTTTTTATTTCGTCCCTTAAGTCCTACTCATAACCTTTTCTCTCTTCTCAGGGCACATGTGCTAATTCTTGCTCTTGTGCTGTGAAACTTGTAATTCCACATCAGGTAAATCCACAAGCAGAAAACAGGGTTGGGTACTGCAGGACTGGGTATATCCAGCCTGTCCACCAAGTTATTCCTTCTGGTATTCCTGAAAAAGCAAGGACCAGAGCACACTGCATAAGCAATTACACACAACAAAATATAGTTCTCATTCTGAAGGACATTCAGTTCATGTTGGGACACAGACTGCATTTCTGGACTCACAGATACACGTCACTGCTTGGCTGAAAGGTGATAGAAAATTCTAGGGAGCAGAGCCACCAGCATTACAAAAGAAAGTTTTCATACTTCTACACATTCTGCTGCTAATCACAGCATAATCTTTCCCTTTGTAAACCCTGCCAGATAATTCTATGTTTACATTTTTTTCATCAGCTTCTTAACCTCTCTCGATATCTACAGTGCCTTTCCTCCAGCTCAAGTGGCTGATTTACATACAAAAGTGATCAGCTGTGGGAAGAACAGTCTAGCGAATCAAATAATAAGTGACATTAAGTGGCATCTAAATGACATTACTTTGATTCTCTGCTGAGCTATGAGTTGCAGTGTGGCCATGCACACAGTAATTAATTCTTATGCCTCAGGTCCCCAGCTGTAAAATGGGCAAGGTTCTGAGTTTCTGGGAAGTCCTGTTAGACTGGAGTCAAAGTGAGCAGTGCCTGTGCTGAAAAACCATGAACTGAGAAACCATGGTGGTGGAATGCATTCAAACATGTCCTTAGAAAGCTGCTAGAAAGGGAGTTACTGTGATTGGAAATAATTATATTGTCTTGTTTATATGACAGAGCAATACTTTTATATGAAACAAGGACTGCATAGGGACCCTCTAGTTATATTAACTTTTGCTTTTTTCTGTTCATCTCCATCTTTTTGTGTCAGAACATACAAACAGTTCAATGAAAGGCAGAATTGCAGATTGTCTTATAAGCACAGTGGAGGTCCAGCCCCACAAAGCAGTATAGGAAGATATACTGAAACCAGAAAAACTTCCATGGCTCATAAAAAATTTAATACTTTAGTCAGAGAGAGAGAGAGAGAGAGACAAAGAGGCAAAAAAAAAAGCAAAAAAAAAAAAAAAAAAAAAAGCATGTTTAAAGAGTGATCATAGGAAAGTGACTAAAAAAATCCAAACAATGCCAAATTAAAAATTCTATCTTACTGAATGCATCAGCTCACACTCTGGTTCTCACTTTCCTCATGGGCTTACAGGTGTAAATCCAGAGTTGTTCTGTTAAAGTCAACAAGAATAAAATAATTTTCAGTGTATATTTTCCATGTACTTGAACAAAATCAAGTCACTGCTGTGGCATCAAGTCACTATTACACCAGAAACTGTAAATACACTAGATTCTTTAGACTGATGTTAGACTGATGTATATCAGAGATGATGTTTTTCAGGTCAGGGTGAACCCTGACAGGCTGAATAAAGTCTGATCAAGACACAGAATTACCTGGAAAAGGAAGGGAGTGCAGGGAGACCACAGAGACTTGATAAAAGCTCTTTTCATCACCTTCTCTCATGGCTGCATGCAAAAAGTCTACCCCAACTTAGACTGTCCCAAAAATACACCCCAAACATCCCTTGCAGAGACCTTTGCCTCTGGATCAGGGGCAATTTCAGCCAAGCAGTGAGGTGGACATACTGACCTTTTCTCCCCAAGGGCAATCTCATCCATCCTTGAAAGGAGACCTGAGGAGCAGCACACAGTCTCATGCCCGACCATTCTTCTCAAGTGGTAAATGAGCAGCACAGGGAGAGGCTGTGGGATCTCCACTGACACCAAACATGTCACTGAGCTGCCAGTACAATGGGAGCTGGGAGAGCTGCTGGCCTAGGATCAGATGTCAAGGAGAAGTGGCAGGAGGTGAGAAGTGCCAGGAATACTGCTTCCCAGCTGGCTCTGGAAAGAGTTTATGCCTGTGTCCATCTGCACTCAGATCAAAGCCTCCCTGAATTATTCAGGTGCTCTTTGAAAATTCTCATCATGCAGAAAGTGAAGGCAGCTTAGCTTTACCTGCTGGAAAACAAGCACTCATTGTAAGCTGCAGGGCCAAACCAAGGTTCTCCTGCTCGCACAATGACAGCAGCTCCTCCCACCTTTATGGCAGAGATCTCTCCTCCTGTTACACCAGGTTCTTACATATATGTCTCAAATGTGAGGGCCCTCAGTCCTTTCAGGCTTCAGTAGGTACTTTGCATCTAATTCAGCCCAGCCTTGCAGTCTGGATCTTGCCTCCTCCAGTGTGTTGGGCTTGTAGAGATTCATGTGCTTAAGAACAACTACTGGCAAACACGCCTGGATGGTGTTGTGTCCTTCCAGCTGTATTAGTGAGAACAACATTCAGTTCAGCATAAAAAAATATAAGATAATAAAAACTTGAGATTTCCAGGAGGACAAGGGCAGCCTGTGATCTTTTATGCTGTGATGCTGCAAACACTCTGTTGAAGTAATTAGGCCTCAGCACTGACCCCCCCCCACACCCTGAGAGCAGCAGCTTAAAATAGAAAAAGTTGCCTGAGAAGGGTGAGATGGGGTCAGAGCTTGCTGCTGTCCTTTAAGCTACCAACAATAACTTCTTCTGGGTTATGAGTCCAGAACTCCTTGTATTAGAAGAGCTGTTTTGGTGTCATGGGCAGATGCAGCTGTCTTATAAGGAGAGACTATCTACAGTCTTCTTACTGCTTTCTGTGAATTAAGCCCTCTGCATATCCAAAGCTGGGATGACTCCAGCATTATAAACTGTGATGTAATATTTCAGTTGCATATTTTTCCTTTAAATGTCAACAGCAGGAGAAAAATTACTAACCTAAAAAGTAACTTTCACTTTAGAATGTAGCTTTACTAGCCATGTAACTGAAAGGTGAAAGGCTTAAAAATAAGATGGAAACACGAAGTCATCCCTGTCATTTTTTGCTTTTGGACTTTTCAGGCTGTTTTCTGACTTGCTGAACACTTGCAGATAGCAAGCCCCATTATTAGAAAGCTCATCAGCCAAATACCACTTGTCATCCTCTGCTGTTGACTGTTAACAGCCTACAGAGTCAGATTCTTATGAGAAAAGGTATCAGCAATACTAGTGCTCATGATAGTCCATATTGATCTCCTAGAATCACAGGACTCTTTTCCCTGATTGTCAGTATTAGTTATACTGCAAAGTCTGTGTCCTTGATGTGCATAAGTGTGGATGATGATGTTCTGTATACTCTGAAACCCCCAGATTCCTCCTCAAAATCATTATCAGCTGCATCACAGTGTAATTCCCCTATAGACAGTGAAGTGGTTTGACATTTTTGCACTGGGAACTAATGACCTGTTGCGTTTTAGTTTGGGCAGGTAAGTTGCTACATGCTACCAGAAGATACTTTAAGGAAAAATATGTGCTTCAGAGAGGAAGTGGCTATGCAGAACGACATCCACAGCAAATCTGCAGTGCAGGGACACACTAACTTAATTTTCTGACCAGCAGAGAGAGTTCCTTGAGGCCAAAGTATCAAGCAAACTTAAAACAGCAAAATACAGGGTGCTCCTATAATGGGGATGTCTCTTGGAGCAAGCAAATATAAGTCCAAAATACCTTTTCATATATGGAATGAAATCTTTGTTGCCTGTCTTTCTAGAAAATGAAGGCAATCAGAATCTCCATAAGAAAGTCTATCCAAGAAAAAGAAAATTTTCTGACCTGACTGTTTTCAGGTCTTCCACTATCAAGACTTATTTCCTATCTGATTTCTTCTGTCATGCCTGCTCTGTGAAAGGGTAATTTATTTCTGGTACCAAGTGGGATTATTTAAAAATATTTATTTTTCTGTTGTTTTTTGTTATTTATGGTATCACTGTCACTGTGATGCACAGAGGGAACACAGTAACACACACAACAGGTGCTCAGGCAGACAAGAAGGAAAGAACTCTCTCATTATTTTTGACCTTGTATATATAAGGTTTTGGACACTGACCAGAGATTGGACAGAGAAGTTACCACCTCTCCATCTCTACTGGTCACTTGAGAAGTCCATCAGGTGATATCTTTTCACAAAGGAATGCAAACATGATCCTTGTTTAGCTTACAATTCATGAGAACTGACTCCACTATACTAAAATAAAACAGAAGGCTTATTTTCAGAGACAACATATCACTACAATATCTGAGTGACATCAGCACTATTTGTGGTTTCAAGGAATTCATGATTCCTAGTACAAAGAAGTTATAATCTACTGAAAATTATATTAGTCAGATGCTCCTTTCTGAATATTACCTGCAACTTGAGAGATTCCGTTTGTAATATGATCCCTTTTCTGAATATTTGAAATATGAGGTTCTTGAAGGCTAACAAATGACAATGGTATATTGAAATTTCACTTTTTTAATTCATTGTTTTCCCTATCACATTTCAGATGAAGCACAGGAGGAAATGAACAGAACTAGCAGAGATCCCTGAGGTCATTGAGTTTGTTTTCTTCCCACTGGAAAATGACCGGGTTTTTTTGACTAATATTGTGTTGTAATAATTATAAAAAATGAAGGGAATGGTTACTGTTTCTGCATGCATGCTAATACCTGCCCCACAGGCAGCTACCCAAGAGTCAGTAGTAAAGATTACTGCAGACTGTACATCCTGCAGATCAGCTAAAATAATCTTTGCCCATATAGATTACTCATTAGATGAAATACAAGATTCTCTTCCTTTTCTTACATAGAATTAAGGAGCAGAATGCATTTTTTCATCTAAATTCCTTTATAAAATGTTGGTTATTAGTAACAAACAGATGCTAAAAAGCACTCTTAAGGCCTGATTGAGAAACACTACCATGGTTGGTCATGGAAGGGATTTCTAAGGGTCCCGTGTGACTTAAGTAGTCTTTTGTCAAAAGAGTTTTCTGATCAGCCAGTACCTTCCACCACACACTAATGTTTACTTATTATACAGTAATTACTGAGAGTGGAGCTGTAAATAAAGATAAATATATAGATACAGATTGCTATTAGATCAGATGTTTTTTCCTGTCCTTTGTTGTTCAAGACCTGCTCTTTAGAGATATTGTCTCAAGGACAGGATGGATCTCTCTCCCTGGCTTGTATAGAACAACTCTCTCTTAAGGAAATTGACACAGTTATTCCAATTTATCAACCAGCCTGTAATGTTGTAAGGTTGTTGTGGAATTGTAATCCTGGAAGATTGCTTTTGGGATAGGGATGGGTAGAAGGAAACAGCCTAGTATAGCCCTACAAAGTGTCCTCCAAGCCTTAGAAGGATCTTACTGTACCTCCAAATCAGGAGAGTATGTTTTGGTAATTTGTGGTATTAAACTAAATCTAATATGCCATCTGATGTGCTGGAGGGTCTCTGTATCTGAACTGCTAGGTGTGTTCTGTGCTAGGTGTATACTGTGATAGGCAGGGCAAGGATTTCTGGCCCATTTAAATTGAACCATGGTGAGGTTGGGAGAGGTAAAGGCAACAGCTTTTTGCCAAGATACAACTCCAGTAGTTTACCAACTCAGACTTTTGCTGTGTTGGTCCTATTGCACTGATAAGAATGAAGAGACAGGAGTTTGTTTGAAGAGTTTGGCTGCAGAAAAAGTGCACTTAAGCCTTGTTCTTGAATATTCACAAAGATTAGGAAAATCCAGTCTAGAAATCCAAAACTTTGAAGTATAGCTCTATTTCTTCAGGCATCAGGTGAAATAATATTGCAGAATAGTCTCGCTTGGAAGGAGCTCACAATGATCATTGAGTCCTACTCTTGAGTGAATGGCCCATATAGAGATTGAAGACATAATTTTGGCAGTATTAGCACCTTGGTCTAACCAGCTGAGCTAATCTCAGGGTCATCTGGAAGGGTCCAGCAGTGCAGTTCTTCACTGGACATCAAGAGTGAAGGAAAAGTTGTTTCTTCTTCAGTGGGGTACTTGAAAAAGCAGAGCTGCTAGTGAAAGGTCTAAAATCTGCAATGCTAGTGCAGTACCACCACTCTTAGGATTTCATCATGTTTTAAAACTGTATAATGGAGGATGAAAATTTGGCTCCACCGGCCCAATTGGAAAATGCATGTTCTATTAGATTAAACCAGAATTCATCCCATTGTTTTATAAGCAGGTAAAGAGTAGCCCATGCATCATCTGTAAATCTATACTATGTGGTAGAGACATATTTCTGTGTCTTTCTTAAAGGTGGAGATACGTTTCAAGGCCTGGCTTCATGGTTTTTTGTGAGAGAATTGATGTTTTCAAGTTCTAAAGCCGCAGCAGGGTGAAGAGCTCAATGTGGTGGTGGAGCACTGAGGTGGACTGTATTGGGAGGTTGTATAGCCTTTGTGGCTGTTCTTAGAAACAGGCCAGACAAAAAAATGTAGTACTTTAATAGTGGTTGATCCTGCCTTGGCAAAGGCATGGTCTTATCAATCTCTTAAGGTCAACTTCAGCCTTATTATCTGAAATTCTGTAAAAGGATAGAATTGTTGTTGTTGTTATTATTATTTCTGTTCCTACCATTTGAGGAGCACTTCTCAGAGATCAGGCATTGCCTGCTGCTGTACTTGTGTGTAGAGAAGGATGGTCTTTCCCTCAGAGAGCTTACAAATAGGAGCCAAGAAGCAACGGCTCATACGGACAGCTGAGGGAATACAGTAAGGAGCAATGAGACACTATTGATCAGCAGGATAAGCAGTACTCATAATACATCAGCAGCCTAACTGCTGTCAGCTTTTTGCAGGCATCATGGCTAAGGAGAGTTTGAAGGAGGATAATGAGGAAGGTTTGCAAATGAAATCTCCAGGCTCCCACCATCCCTGCTCTAGAGTCGGGCAACAGCAGGATGATGGTTTGCCTCCCACTTCTGACTGTTCTTGTGTCCCCACCTGCTGCTCCCAGTCTCACTGAGGGCACAAGCAGTCCTCTTCCAAACTTGTTTCTACCCTGTATTGTAGCAGGATGGCAGGAGACAGAGCCAGAAAAAGGCCTGGCCCTCTCTCTCACATGCTGTGGGATCTTTTCCAGTGACAAGAAGTAAAGTTGATGAGTCTGTATTGAGACAGTGAAGTGACCCCCGTGCTGCTCCACATAATTAATAAATAAAGCACTGGGGGAGTTTTTGCCATGCCGGCTGCTATGACAGGGCTGTCTACGGTGCACTTAAGCATTAAATGACCAATTTCTGTCAGACTAACTTCCCAAGCCTCTCTCTCTCTCTCACACACACACACACACAAAGCTAGCTTCCTCGCTCCCTGCACTTGGAGTTTTTCAGCAACTGATGGCTCCTGGTTCATTTCTGTGGAATTAATTGGTCCCTGAATGAATTCTGTTGACAGGGCAATTTATCATGTGTTTGGGTTGACAGTGTTGGATACCGGTAAAGGGGGGGAGTGGTGTGTGAGTAGGATGAGGGGAGATGGACAGGATGGGGGTGGGTGGGAGGATGAAGAAGAGGAGGAGTAGAAGAAAGAAGAGGTAGAGGAGGAGATTGCTTAAAAAATAAAATGAAAGGCAAGAAGAAAAATTCTATTCCTTTTTGGCACTCTGTTACAACTCAGTGCAATGGATAATGCACAAGAAGGATTGGGAGAAGAAGGGGAGAGGAACAGAGTGCCATGTGTCTTGTAATGGAAGTCATGATGCTGCTTTTCCACAAATACCACCATGGCTTGTGAAGAAAAAACCCCAGCAATAAAAGCTCATAGTTGTTCTGTGGTGTCTTTGGGGCTCAGCCAGAAGTCTCCACCTGTTATGCCTACATCTCTATTTCTCCCTCATACCAAAGTGAGTGGGAAGTTAGGGACACATCTGGTTAACCCTCAAAATCCTGATAGGTGCCCAAATACTGTTTCAGTAGGTACAGAGTGATGTCTAGCACCTCATGATGCATTGGTATCTGTCATTGTCAGGGACATCCAAGAAGAAATGGCATATTGCAAAACAAATTCTGTGATTTGGGTTCCCAGTTTTCTCTCTGTATGGGTCAGAAAGGTGTGTCTGGTCCCATATACGCCACTGATGATCCCAGGTTACATCATTTCACATTGGCCAAGATTGAGGCAATGCAGGGCTTCCCAATATAATTAAAATAGCATCATCATTACATTTTCATTAAAATGTCATGACTGGCATATAGATTCAGTTTCTAGTCAGAGCAATGTAGATGATCATTTTAGTGCTTTTGACTTCACAACTTCTGAATGCGGAAGAGTAGGTAGGCACGCACATGCATGTGCTACAACATGGATAATGGTTAAAACCAACCAAAGACAGAAAGAAATTCAATTTGGGTGCAACAGAAGTATTTGCATAAACATTAAATGCATTTTTAAATTATGTATCTTCTAGGAATCTTTGAGTGCCCTAAAAGATGTACTACAGACTTGGTCAGGGGGAAGAGAGGCCTGTGAAATGTTGGTTGTATGCATGGGTAGAGGACAGGCTCCATTATCTTCACCTTCACCTCAGTCTCCTCCTGTGGACTTCACTGCAAGTGGGATGTATCAAAATACTCAATGCTGAGATCAGTGGAAGAGTTACCAGTAGCTTTCCTGCTCATCTCAATGCAAGCAGCTTTAAGTCAGAGCTCAGCATTTCTAGAACAGCCATCCAGAGCCTTTAGCTGCATGCTAGTGGGGCCTGTCTTGGTTTTGGAGCACTGGGGCTCAGTTTACCAGCATTCGGTCATCATCTTTGTCTTGGCACCCAAGGTTTCAGCAGTCCAGCTGTCAAAATGAGTGCCTACATCATAAACATCCTGGAGACAGAACAGAATTTGAGTGGCAAGCCCCAGACTGGGGCTGGTAAAACACAACAGTGTGTGGTAGATGTTCTCTCTTTTATTTTGTTCAGTCATATTAAAGGCAAACATTAATATAATTCCCATCTGATAAAAACTATGCAACTGAGCTTGCAGGATACCAAATTCTTGTTTATGGTTGTCTTTACATTGTTGTTTTTTACCCTGGGTTGGGTCAAGCCTCTAGCCTGCATCCTGTCGGACAACAGAAGGGCATCAGAACTTCTAGGGTGCTAAAATAAAATAGGTTGGGTGAGGAGATGTAGGAAGCCAGAAGCTATCATAGTAAAACTGCAAAGGATTTGAGACAGTCTTTTTGTAGAGCCCCCAAGTTTTCTGCCAGTTAGACATTTTAAATTACTGAGCTAAGAGCAAGTGTACAGGAAGGAACATATGAGTTGTCTCTTTTATTTAGAGTGACTCCTCACACTCATATAAAGTCTAAATTGTGGTTATTTATGAAGGGATTTTTTTTTTTCATCTTAAAAGTAAGATTAGTAGTATTACAGTTTACAAATATGAACAAAAATGGAGGACATATAGTTTGGCAGCAAAGAACTCTGCAACGTAGTTCAATCACAGTTTGGTATCTGAGAAGCTCTAGCACTTATAAGTTGATACCAGGTAAATTCAACCAGAAAAAATGTGCATATTTCCAACAGTGCAGGTAATCAGCTGTCAAAATATTACAGTTAGGGTTCACTGTATTTTCCAGCACTCGAACCTTTACAGTTGATAGCAAATGTTCCTCAGAAACAGATTCTCCTACTTCAACTCTAGCTATTGGACCCACAGCAGGAATTAATTCAGAGCAGCCCTATGGGTATCTCATATCAGAGGCCAGACAAGATGATCACAGTGCAATAGGAGTCTCCTCTGGGGTAGCTGTGGCAATGAACTTGAAAACAGCTATCTTAAAAGTCAGTGCCTGATTCCAGTTTCCCTTGCACACTGTTTACATGAATGTTACTCTTTTGACTTCAGAGGGCTGACAGTGCATACAGAAGGCAAATCAAGCTTCTGAGAAAAATGGTTATGATCAAGCTGTCCTGAGCCAGTGAGGTGAACATGACATAGGATACATTAAAGGAGCAAACAGGGACATTTTCTCCGATAACACTGAATCTTTGAGACAGGAACACAAACAATTTTACTAAAAAATTACCCCTAAAAATTGAAAAGAGGGAGTAAAACCTGAAAAAATAAAATCTTTCTGCATTGTGAAATACAGATGAAAAATCTCCTCTTGCTGAAGAGGCAATGGTTCAAAACTGAACTCAGCATAAAATAGCGGAGACAAAATGAACCAAAATAATCTCCAAGACGGTGGCATTTAGAACTAACCAGGATATAATAGGTAGCTAAAGCAGCAAGACAAATTACTTAAAATTATTCAATATACACCTCCTGCAGCAGGCCCCACAATTAGAAAAGCAAGCCAAAGTTGCAGGCTGTTTCCTCCCTTTTAATGGTATTTCTGTGGATTTAGAAGTACAAGATTTGTAAGACAGGCTCATGTTTTGCCTGGTTGACCATCTCTAGCAGTAGTTTCAACAGATTCTTTACAGGAAGGCAGAACCGTGCAGTGGGCAGACAGGAATCTCCTGCACTTTGTTGTGAGCTCAGATAATCTGCAGAATGCTTGCTGAGTGCTCAAAACCCTGGATATTTTTCTATTTATAAAACTGGCCAGTCTTTTCTGGAATCTTGGTAACTTCCTATGGTTACAAATTCAGTTGGTCAAAATATAAACTGGTGGGGAAAACTTTTAATCAGCTTTTAATTTGCTACTTTGTAATTTAATCAGTTGCCATATTTTTCCAGTGTTCTTGTGACCTGCAGAGTCTGGTTCTGCTAAGGAAGTCTGTGGCTTATCTTCTGGGGAGTGTTCAGGAACCATTTTAATGAAATCCAATTAAGAGTCTTTCTGGCATCAGGGGATGCAGAGGTCAAAGAATGCCCTGAGCAGCACAGCAACAGACCATGTGGAGCACAGATAAAGGTAAGAAAATGTCACAATTATAAATTTGAACAGAATTCCTGAAGACATGAAAAACATTTGAATTTAGAAGGATTTTTGAGTGAATTGTGTAGCTAAGATTTCTGCCTGGGGCCCTGAAGAACTATGTAAAGATTCTTGTATACTTGGTGGAGGAAGTAATAACAATGCTATGCCTCATTTATGTAGTGACTAATCTGGAATGGAGGTTTACAGAAACTTGTAGATGGTCTAATCAGAAACAAGAGGCTTCTATTCATGTGTGACTTGTAAGGGAGAATTATTATGGTTGCTTGAAGATAAGAGATCCCTGAGTGCCTTCTGGTATGCTCGTGATTCAAGCAGGAGATGGCAGTGGTCAGCATAGCAATTTGTCTTTAGGAAACTCTGTTTATGGCTAGTAAAAAGAAATTCAGGGGAGTAACCTCATGGCCAAGCAGATACTCAGTCAGGAGCAGAAGTGACAGATTCTCACTGACATTTGTAGAGTCAACCTCTGCTTTTAGCACAGCACAGGCAACTTGTCATACCAATATTGTCGTACCAACTGAGCTTGATAGGAACTCTCCAATGTGTCTGAGTCAGTTAACCACCATTTAGATGAACATCCTGCAGGATTGAGAAAAAGTACAGAAGAGATAAAAACAAGCAAAATCTCATTGTTCAAGCTGAAAACCATAATTGATTGTATATACAAGCTGGTTGCTATCAGTATCATGGATTTTCAAACACTGGAGTCATGCCTGAATTCACAGCAGAAACTTCTGTAAGTAGCAGTCTTGCTTTGGCAGCCCAGAGAGTACCATGAAGGAGTTCTTTAGCACTGTGTTTATTCAAGGGACATTAAGTCCTCCATGGAGGAGGTATGGCTGGTGCTTTTGATTTTTAACTCTTTTCCCTCCTCCTTCTAATGACCACTTTCTTCTCTCTTTGGCTTCTTCAGTCTGGGCTGTATCTTAGGTGATTTGTGCAGCATTTAAATAAGAGGTTGACAAAAGCTCATTTTGGGGGAAAATATAATACAATGGGGATAGATAGCAAAAACAGTATGTTGTGATTATTTTGGCCCTACTAACCAAAACTAGAATCCTGCATTTTTTTTCAAGGTTGATCAGTTTAGGAGCAAGCCATATTAGAGAGACTGCCCACTAGTTTTGGGTGCTGAAGGAGAACAGTGTCAGGAAAAATGTTTTCTGCTTTTGCTAAGCAAACCAGATGATCAGCACCTTACCATGATTTACCATGCTTTGAAAAAGCACAAAGTGAGAGAACCTGCAATCACAACACTTATGTCTGAAGAGAAGGAGCATAAGGAAGTTCTTGAATTTGTACAATTGTTGTCAGTATATATCTCCTCTGGTAGCAGCATGGGTATTTCAAACTGAGTGTCTGTTTTGGCAAATTAAGAACTATCCTGGAGCACAAAACCAACTCATTAGTCTAAGCTTTCAGCTGCCTTCTGAGGCTTTTGGTTGGCCATTTAACATGGGCTCTGATGCTCACTGTTAACATACACAGATAGATACATACTGCACAAAAAACACATCATGTGCATAAGCAACCAAATAATCCAGACTCAACTTTTCTATGTTCTAAGTGGTTGTGCAAAGGAAGAGATACACCAAAGCTTTGATTTTCCTGAAGTAAAACCTTTGTAGTTCAGAGATGACAAAAAAACCCAAACAACTAGTACCCTTGACAATGTAGGACTCACTTAGAAGGAAAGACTCCAAAAAGCCTTCCAGTCACCTTGGAATGGAACACAAAAATGATGAGGCCAACCCTGTGATATGACCTTGGAAACATCTTCCTTTCTCTGCACGCTCTTCACCATGGGTCTCAAATGTTCTGGTGTCTCCCGTTCTGTTGGAACGGATGATGCCTGTGCTCAGGCTCAGCTTGGGAATGGAAACAAGTCTCAGTGCAAATAAAAGTATTATTTCTTTTTTATAGTTTTGTTGCACTATCCAAGCAAAATACAAATGAAGACGTAAAACATATGAATAAACAAACAATAATGAGTCAAAATAGGCAATCCATACTCAAAAGGCACATTTGACAATACTGGAGATACTGATAGAGACTGTGACAACTTTCCAGAATCAAAGACTGTTCTGAGTTACTTTTTAGTTTTGTTTCCACTTTCTCTCCCCTCTTTTGGTGGAAACTTCACATCTGGCACTATGACCCAGGATTTTCCAGGAAGGCAGTAATTTCAGAGAATTCACCTCCAAGGAGAAGATACATTAAACATCACCTGGCTATTTCACAGCAATGGTATTTTGTGGCCTTTTCCCCAAAAATATTTTGCTGTTCAAAGTTTATTTTGTGGGACCTCTTTGAGAATTCTGGAGGAGGCCTGGAGCCCACTATGGTACCTGCTGTGCAAACACAAAGCAGCAAGAGAATTTCTGCTGCAGACAGTAATATCAAAATCTAGTGAGAGTGATCAGCTGATACAGACAGAAAGGGGAGCACAGTGAAATAATTGGAGCACAGGGTATAATTCAAGTTTGTTCTGATTTATACTAAAACCTAAAAGGAAGTTGAATGGTGAATATGTAATCTAGTTGGTAAAAGAACAGGATGAGATTTTTCCTAATCAACCTAAACCCAAGAATTTTCAAGGAAGAGTAAGTTAAAAACAAATGAATTATTAAAACTAAGGTCTGAGTAGATAGAGACAAAAATGATGGATAGATTTTCAGGGATCTTTAACAAAAAACCTCAAAAAAGCTAAAACTCAGGGTATGATGTGCAACTGAGTGTCTGAACACTTTTCAAAGTGTTGTAGTAAAAATGCTGAGCTGTATGTATTTACATACCTAGCTCACATTTGGACCCTTTAGAAGAGCTGATTGCAACTGCAGAGACAGCCTCTGGAATATTTTGACAAAGGTGAAACCAAATAACAAAAGATTATTCAGTTCAGAATACTGGCCAGTTTCTTACAGTTGTTGGGCAGTGCACCTTCAAAGCAGAGTCCTGGGATGGGAATAAATCATGGAAGGTATTCGACTCCTGCATGTATCTGCAACAAGAAAAGATATTCATGAGCAGGGAAAGTGGTGGGCTATTGGTGATGTGAAAAACGAGGTTCACTCTCCTGGTAAAATGTAAAAATTTAATAAAGGACAATTGGAGACAAAGATAATAATGCAAAGTTTAGTGGCCAGGATGCTTGGTATTCAGCCAAGAGCACACCTGCTATTTTGGAGACACCCTTTACATACCCTTTGTATTGCATCAGCCTATTGCATATTAGTAAACAATTATTCATCTTTAAACTTTTCCCCAAACTAGTTTACATGTTCTAAGAACTGTTTAGCATGGCTCCTCTTTGAGTCCACTTTTTTAGAGCATGCGCATTTCTTGGCTGTGGTTTTAGTCTGTTTTCATTATCACCTCCAGCTTGGGTTTTGGTCCATACTTTTTATAGATGGTGACTACTGATAGCTGGAATATCAGTAGCAGGGGTCTTCATCATATATTCATTGGATGTTATCCCAACCAAGCAGGCAGTTTAATTACCACAAGCATAACTGTATCAGCTATTTCATTACTATGTCTAAGTTTGGTTAATAGAAGAAATAAAAACTATATCTTTGTAGCAAAGTTACTTTAACATTATACATATAGCATCCATTTTTATATTTGCAAAAAGCCAATATTGTAATTTATATTTATAACAGTGTTTCTGGGAAACCTGTGTTATTTGCTTAGATACTTGAGTATGAGTTATATTTTAGAGAGCTGCTTTTGGGAATCTTGGCTGAGTGTCTCCCAAAATATTGACATTAATTAACAACTTTATGGCCATTCGTTGGCCTGTTGGTGTGCTTCTGTGACCTCTCTGTTAGCACTTTATTTCCATAATGCAGTGTTATAAAGTTTCTCTTTTATTTTGTCACAGTGTTTTCCAACTCATTTGATTAAACATTCTATATATTACATGTATGTATTCCCCTGCCAGAAAATGATGCAGCAGGTAGAAAACCTGTGTTGAAGATTCATTATCTTTAATTTACTTTCTAAAGAATCTGTTAAAAGAAATAGCTAGGCTAATTGATTATGGTTCCCTTCGCTTTTATCCATACCTGCATAAAGGGCAGGAGGATCCAGTGTGCTGGCAGAGCTGGTGAGATTTAGGTGTTGTTCCTTTGCTGTTAGTGATCAGGTGAGCAGCACTGAATGAGTCACTTTCCCTTTCAGTTTTGTCTAATGATAAGTAGGCTGGTCAGGACAGGAATGATGTCTTACTGTGTACAGTACATAATGCACAGAGTCATTGTCTCAGTATCTGTAGGTGATATTAATATGGCTCTTAGTCACAGTTTGTAATGTTCCAAGACTGCAGCCTTTGGCTATGCTACTTTGTGTACTCACTCAGTACCCTGTAACCTGCCTGCTAAAAGCAGTCTTTCAGCAGTCTGCTCAAGACCTCAGGCACTGATGAGATTGTATTTTGACCCTATATGTGTAGCCCAGTAGATCTGTATATGAAAGCTAACTAGTATCACCTGGTTGATATTTTACCAGATTCATCTCACATGAGAATCTGTACTTTGTATGTCCAATTTGGCAAGTGTCAAACACAAAGTAAGAGTAATGACATGAGCTTTAATGTTGTAAAGAGCTTTTTTGCAACTTGATTTTAAGCTTTTTGTCTTTTGTTTTTGAGCCTATAATTGAAACTGGATGACAGAGCCAAAAGAACTCACAACTGTTTTAGGGAGGCTGAGATTTCTATCTTTTATCACATATCTTTCTTGGAACAAAAGCACAAAACTTTGATGAGACTTGTAAGTTAACTGTGAGAAATAGTCATGTATCATATTCTGATTTTGAGAGAACTGTTTGGCTACTGCACTGCCAAGATAATTATAATGACACCTGCAAACAGTGTAAGTGACATAGGAAGGCGGAACTGTTCTGAGCAAAACAAAGTAGAAAGAGAAAATATAGGTACCTAAGATGAGGTTTGTGATGAGGTGCCCAAGAGGCAACATAAATCCAGTACCAAGCAACAGCTCTGTGGAAGGAAAGGTTTCTTGGTCGGTTCAATGGAAACCTAAAGCAAGTATGCAAATGAGAACACTTAAAAAAAATCAGTTTTTGGAAAGCAAAAGAAAAAAATTATAAAAGTTTGGCCCCCCCCCCCTTTTTTGGGCTGACAGCAGAGTTCAGAATTTTCCAGTGAAAACTGAACAAGTTGAGATGTCCTATGAAGTTCTGCTCTCTCTGGGGATTGTTTCCAGAGTATCATCAGCTCCTAAGTGCCAGCTCCTCTCCTGTCCTGTGGTGTGAACTATTGATCTTTGCTGCCATTTCATTCCCTATTTTATGCCTTTATAGGAAAAAACTTCCTTTGACATGCAGTTTGCAATCCCCTTCTTTCCTAGCAGATAGGAGAAATATCTTCTCTGCTTCTCCTCAGTGGGTGACCACATAGGCATGGTGGCACAGCAGCTTTGGAAAGCAGTTTGGAATATGTTCTGTCTCTCCTCTGTGGTATTGTGGCTTAGTTCCCAGAGCCCCAGGGATATAGCATGTCACATTTACTGCTCCTCCTACATTCTTTTAGCCACCAGAAAACCTGCAGTTTAAGAAATCAAAGAGCTTGCTTAAGCTGTGAAAAATGCATTTCCAGAACAAAAGGTGATGCCAGTTCCCTGCCTACCACCAGTGCTATGAGGAAGGAGCCAAGCTGCAGATGGTACAGAAAGTGAGAAGGGTAAACTCCCCCTTTCTTCTTTCCCATCCCAGCCCCCAATAAGGCTTCATCTCTCCAGGAACCAAGTCCCTCTGAGCATGATGCTGAGCCAGAGGAGTGACAGGTGCCTCCTGATATGCCTAAATGAGAAGAACCAATCGGAGAAGCCTGCCCAGCTTTTGTTGTCATCTGGCTTTTCTCACGAAAGATGAGTTTGATTGACAGATGCATCAAGGTTCACAGTTTATTGGTTTTTGCAAAAGAGCCAGATCTGCCAATTTAGACAGGGGAGTGACACAAAACTTTCCATCTAAATGGACTAATTTTACCACAGGGAATTCCCAGGCAGAGCGCTCCAAGGCAGGCGCAGTCCTGTTTTATTTTTTAACAAGGACTGAATGACAAATATAAACGACAGTTCTAGGCTGACGGAACATCAGCATTTGACACTTCACAGGGGAGCGGTGAAATAAACAATAGGCAGAGAAATTGAATTAGAATCAGATGAGAGATAGCTAGAGAGGGAGAGGAGGGCCTGATTCTCTACCAAATCATTTATAAAAGAGCAAACTGAATACTAAGTAGATATAACATGCTCACAATCTGGTTTATTAGCAAATTTAACCTACTAGCATATTATACTATACATATTATATTATACATCAATATTATATAATTGATGTTAATGGGTTGCTGGACAAAGGTGGATGGTAGGGAGTGTACAAGGAGTTTCTGTTCATGATGGTGCAAACGTCTTGCACTAATCTTACCCTGTTACTAACAGACTCTACCAAGTTAGAGAGCAAAAAGTATGACAAGTTGATTTAATTTCTCTCCTGTTCCATCTGGCACATTGCCTGCAGAGTTCCATCCAGTCTTCCTGTATTCTGGCACGTACTAAGTTTTGGGTACCCAGCTTTGTAGCTTTGGCTCAATTCTTTAACTTTCTTTTTTTTTTTCCTCTGGGACTTTTCAAGTTCAAACAGGCAATTCATGACATTTTAAGGAGGATGATTCTGTGCAGAGTCTGTCTGGAACTTTCTGAGTGTGGACCGTATCTGCTTGAGATAAAAGGTTGGCTCAGCTGGTAGCATTAGCAAGCTATTATCCTATTTCTACTCAGTTTTGACAGGGGATAGGATATATAAAATTTCCTGATGGGTTAGACAGCTAACTGTTAGCTAGATGTTGCTGGTTAAAATTTGGGTTCCTGGATTTTATGTCATGTTCTGAGATTTGAAGCATATCTAGAGAAATTATTTTCAATCTTTTTCAATTAACAAACAGTAAGAACAAAAAACAAGCAGTAGAAGAATAGCTGCCTGTACAGTGCATCTATGTCCATAAGCTCACCTTTCCCAGTTACATTAAAAGCTTTTTTCTTAAAAATAAACTAGTGATTTTAAAAGCATACACTAAAAACTACTGGTCTTGATGTTAGAGAAAGCGGCATGAAAATAGGGGCTTTGGATTGACTTTCTTGGTAATGATGATGTGACTTTCATATATGAGTCTGTAAAGTATATACGTGGAAGCTGCCTGATTATCTAGGCAGTGTAACTAACCATTGCTGGTTAATTGAGGAGGTTCTAAATACAGCTCTGTAGTTAAAACAGGATTCTCATGGATGCTGACACAGAAAACAATTTGCTTCTTCTGTGCAGAGAGGTTCTCTACCTTTGTTAAGTTTCACCCTGTTCGGTCCATCTGAGATTTCTTTGTGGGGTTTTTTTGTCTTCCTTTTGTGGGTGTTCAACAGGATGTGTTTGAAATTATCTCAGATTAAAAGTCCTTATAGAATCATAGAATATTTTGTGTTGGAAGGAACATAAAATATTGTTTCAGTCCAATTCTCCTGCAATTGGCAAGGATGCCACCCTCTAAACCAGGTTGCTCCAAGCCCCATCCAACCTGGCCTTGAACACTTCCAGGGATGTGGCACCCACAGCTTCTCTGGGCAACCTGTTCTAATATATCACCACCCTCACAGTCAAGAATTACTTCCTAAAATCTAATCTAAATCTATCTTCTTTTAGTTTGAAAAAAACACCAAAACCAAACAAATCTCCTTAAACACAGTCCCTTACAGCTTTTCTCCCAAAGGCCAGAAGCCACAGATGGTTGTGGTTTCAGTGGGTCAGCATCTGCTTACAAGCTCTGGCAGTAGAAAGTTAGGATGCCTGTAGTAAAGATGAATGTTGCCTCCTTCCTGAAACCTTCTGTTCCTTACTGAAAATGACTGTAGAGAACAACAAAAACAGTAAGGATAGAGAAGGTCCTTTGAATGTGTGAGAGAAAGGGAGAAGCCAGTAGTACCCAAGCATGGAATGTGGGGTGCTGGATGCTCACCCTTGATAAGATACATATGGGGGGTTACACCTGGGAGGGTAGGAGGCAGAGAAGGAGGAAGGGAGTTTACAGAGAATCCATGTTTTCCTCATAGTGGACAATAGCAGGAGTCAACATGCCTGGGACAGAACTGGCAAGGTATGGAAAGGGACCTCGAAGGAAGGGCGTGGCAGGAAACAGGGCTTGCAAGAAGCAGCCGAGGTTGACAAGAGGGATTCTCCTGCTACATGGATAACAACCAGTGGAAAACAGTCCTTTCCAAGCTAGTGCTACAGAATGAATTTCCAGGTAGAATTTTGGATGCGAAATTACCAAATAGGCTTTGGATGGCATCTTCCACCAAAACATCACACAGGAGAAATCAGGAAAAACCCCAAGCCTTTGATAAGCTTTGGTATCAGACCAGCTCTGTTAACCTTGCCAGGAGTTACTGGGCCATTTCCAGGTCTTGTGACGTTTGAGCTGCTTCCAGAGGCACTAAGCCACAAGGTCCCTGTTATGCAGTGAGATGCTTCCTTTTCACTAGAAGTAATTTTCTGACTCTTTCAGAGGAAGAGGCACCATTAATAACATAGCTGTAGATGTCTTGAGAACACTGAAACTAGAAGCCAAATAAAAGTTCTTCTGTATTTATTTTATATACATGTATATAAATATACATATATACAAAATGGTGTTATACACATGACATTATTTCTAATGTATCTTGTGATTTTTGCCAGTACTCAGATTGTGATTTCCAAGTATGAGGTGCTGAGAATACAAACATTCTTTTCTTCTCTGCAAACAGTGCTTGAATCATCTAAGTTAACTGTCCTGAGGATATTCCCAGATTTTTTCTAAAGCAGAGAAAAATTTATATGTGGACTGTTTACTAGGCATATCTTCATTAACTGCTACTTTTTTTAGTGAGTGGATCCTTCACTTAATATTTTAAAGCATTTTTCTTTGGGCACAGACATCATTGTATAGATTTACTAGATTATAGTTTTCAGGATGAATTTTTTCCTTTAAAACATTGGTATTATATTTGCTGTTCTTCCATTTTTGCAACTCCCTCGGTCCTTACAGTTTTTTAGTACTGATTGCGTGTCCAGTAAATTCATCTGCTACCTAAATGAATACCTTGAGATGTGTATTATCTTTTCTTGCCTACACTCACTAAAGAGTGCATTTAAAGAAGGGTGTCGTCATCTCAGAATGTTCAAACTTTTCTTTATTTTTCTTGTCAATGTAATCATAAAGAGGATTTCTTTACTTAGTGTTGTATAAACCCTCACAATATAATTTTCCTCATTAAGAGACAGACTGTGGTGCTATTTAGTTTTATCACATAACATTTCCACACTGAGAACTTCCATTGATTATGCAGGATTATTAAAGGAGCATAATACTAGTTTGAATGGTAGAAATAGCTCTTTCATGCAAGTATTTATTTTTGCAAGATATATAAGTTCTTGAAAGTTGCAAAACTTTTGCTGTAGTTCTACTGCCAGTTATGGAGTACATTACATAGCAATGTCAGGGTGAAGATCTCTGGGCTGTATTTTGTGATACAAATGAGATAATCATGCTAGTTTTATAAGTCATTCTTGTAAGATTATTATACTAGGATGAATTTAGAAAATCTATTTTACATTCGTCAGGCACATCTGGCTGGTGATTCTTAGCCTTTCACTTCTGACAGTAAATGTACATTAATAATTTGCTTTGATTCCAGTCAATTTAACATCTAGGATTCATCTGATGTAGTCTGGTTTTCTAGGCCTGAGGTTTCTGAGTTTCTAGACTCAGTTTCTTCATGATGTTTTGGTTCAGGAAGACCTGGTTCTCACAGGCTTGACATAAACATTGCAAGTGTTATTGTAACAAGAGTGATGTTTATGTCAAGCCTGTGAGAACCAGGTCTTCCTGAACCAAAACATCATGAAGAAACTGAGTCTAGAAACTCAGAAACCTCAGGCCTAGAAAACCAGACTACAATCTATCAATTTGCTGTTTGAGTCTTTTCACCTAAACTTTGGTAGAGAAAGAAAATTCTGATGCATAAAAGTGTCAGAATTGGGGAATACAGTTTTATTCCAATTTTGAGTGCAAACCTATACCTACATCACATCTCAGGCCTGTCTTGCAGGCAGCAAACCCTGGGAACTTGAGGCCTCTAACTTCAGGAGACTTGCCAGGCAGTTTTGCTGCAGTGTTGTGAAAACTGAATTGCTTTTACAATCTGTTTGGATTTCAACAAATTGACTTTCACTTATGGAAAATGTCCTGTTGTGGGATTTTCAGCCTATGCTATTAAAACTGCAAGGGAAAAATAGAAAATAAACAAAAGGAAATGCTTTAACTCTCTGATGAGCAAAAGTGTTTGATTTCATGACAGCACTTATGCACAGGCTTTCCTTAAGGCACACATGCACTGGCTTTCAAGAGGTGGTGTGAAAACATTTTATAATGACTGAAAATTGTATAACCAAAATTGGTCTGGTGCAGCTGCACTTCTTGCTACATTTTTAGTCTGCCTCTATGACCTTAAACTGCATAGGACTTCCTGGAGAACTAATGCTTAACTGAGGAGAAACTGACTGAATACCTCAGTATTTGGTATGTTTTTAGCATACCTGAAGCAGCCCAGCTGTTTGTTAGGTGTATGATGAATAGCTTGGAGAATGGGTTATTCATGACTTTACATTGGGTTTTGCTCCCCAGTTGACCTAGACAGAGTTTCCCAGTTGGGGCAATGAGGAAACAAACTTAAAGGGATAGGAGACTCTGGGCTTTACCCCACATCTTTCTGATGTTGTGGCTACCCAATAGCATTTTGATTTTCTGAACTACCTGGGGGTACCTGATATGTTACGGATCATTGGGAATCAATTGAGTGAGATCAATAGAAGAGAGAGTCCTGCTGGCAATGCATAGGAGCATGTGGTGGCTGGTGGGGGCTCAGAGGCTGGATTGTACTGTAGGGTGTTGCAAGCAGGTGCAGTGCCTCCATCACCCAGCATGGTGGCGGTTAACAATCTTAATGTTGTTTACACGGTGCCCAAAGGGTCCCAGGTGCAACAAATGTAACATCCCAGAGGCCTCAAGGGGAATCTATTGGAGAGGGAAGCGCTGGGGGAGTAGAGGAAGAGAGAGAGGAGAGAGGAAAAGAGAAACAAGCCAGAAGCCACAAAAATGACATAGAAAAAAAAATTTGCTTTTATTTCTCATGTGCACAAAAAGAGAAAAGAAAAGAGTCAAACAGAACTGAAGTGATGAGGAAAAGCCAAGAGGGGCTGCTGAAACCTAGAATGGATGCGACCCTGCACCTGGCACTGGCCCCCTCCCTCCCCGGTCTCATGTCTCGCTTCGCCTGGAGATCATCAGCAGAGCTGCTCCACGGTTACATTTGTTATCAGTTCTGTAATTGTCAGTTTGGTCCCTCCTTGCTTTGCAACTCTGCCACCATCCTGGGCTCAGCCAAGGAGCACAGTGTAGTATTTGTGGGTCCCTGAGAAGCCCTCACTCTGTCAGTGCCAAAGGGGGCAGCTCAGCTATGATTCTTATTTCTTTTTCCAGAGGGGTGCTTTTCCTTAGGGACAAAAGGGTGGAGTTTTTCCAACAGTTCAGCAAAACAAAAATTCCTTTAGGAAAATGTTAATAAGCATGTATAATTTTATACTCAAGAAAGAGGTGCAGGGCTTTTTGTTTTCCTTTCCTTGTTTAACATCCTCACATTTATGTTGTGATTAATTCCAAAGTCTTACTCTGAGTTTGATTCATCACTACTGATGGGTCAGAAAGCATGCAAACTTCTCCCTGTTTCCACAGCAGGGCTCATTGCCACCAACTCTCCCCAACAGATTTACAGGCCACAAGTGTCAGCTTTACAGCATCCACCTCATGCAATCCTCTGCACATCCCATTGGGCTGAAAGGATGTGAGAGCTTCAGAGAGCAGGACTCAAAGGTACTGCCCAGTTTGGAATGCCATTGTCCCTGTTGTTTCCAGCCAAGCACAGCATTTGAGATTTCATGAGATTCTTCCCCCATGATTGAGTGGAGACAGAGGAGACCCAGCCTCACAACATTTCTGCTTGGTCCATTAGATAAAGCAAATGTAGCAACAAAACTAAGAATGACCTGAGAAGAAAGAAGTGAAGGGAGGGCTAAGGAAGAAGAATAAAGAAACAAAGAATGATTTGTGAGAAAAAGGAAAAGAGAGAAATTTCATGGAACATTTAATTATTATTCACAATAATGCTTAACGTTTTGATAGAATTTTCTATCCAGAATCTCAAAGCACTGAGCCGGTGCTAATTAATTCAGCTGTGAAATCCCCCTGTGAACTAGAAACTGTTGTTATTCCCATTTTACAGAGTTTGAGAATCGAGGTGTGTGGGGAAATTGGTCTTGACAAAGGTTTTCTAGAGCTACAAGGAGAACTAGGGGTTTGAGGTCCCAGATAGCTGCTCGTGTATCAGTAATGTTCTTCCCTCCCTGGATAGAAAAATGCATTTGGAATGAGAAATAATAAAAGAGAGGGATAGAAATTGAACGGACAGAGGGTATGAGAAAGAAATGTGAGAAAGTTAAGAGACAGCAGAATGGAGGAGAGGTTTGTGTTATAGACTTCACTGGATTTTGCATAATGATTTCTTCTCCAATCCTTTTTCATTTTTTCTTGTAACATTTTTTAAAGGAAAATAGTTAAAACTCCCCACCTATAGCAAAGCAGCTGTTGGCCTGTTGGGGAAAGGGTCCTTTCAAGGTTTGGCTGTTCCCTCAGGTTCTGGATTTGTGCTGTGCTTTATTGAACACATTGTTTTGTTTTCAGTGAGCACGAGACTTGCACAGTACACACAGCGTGTTCCTTATCTACAGGATGAGACGAGGCTGTTTTAATAACTACCATGATGAAGATGGAGATGAACTTATATACAAGAGGAATTGCCTTCACATTACACACATTATCTTCCTACAAAGCAGCAATTGTTTTTTTGCAAATAACATAATATTAAATAATTGGTAGAATTTTTGCGTTTCCTGCATAGTCCAGTCTAATGGAATCTAGATGAATATTGATGGTTTTCTTCTGCATAATATCACCACATAAATCCCCATGTCAGCTACTAGACTTGGGCTATAATACTGCTTTACAATGCATCCACCGACTGTAAATCAAAACAACCAACACAAGAAACTCTTTGGCAAATGTAATTCAGTACATTCGCATGAGGGTCTACAGATGGTGGTGGAAGAGGATTAGACTGCCCAGTTCTTTGCGTAATTTTGCTTTCCTTTGAATTTTCCTGGTCAAACTACATGCTGTACTTATGAACTTTCCAGACCAATCCAATGCCTGGTGGAAATCCTCTTTTACCAGTGGAGATAAACCAACAATAGATTTGGCCCTCCAAGGGTCAAATCAAGCCAGCCATGGGTGAGACAACTAAATCCTGCTTTCAGACTCTAGCTCATGTCCTCAAGTTTAGTGAAACACCATTATAAAAATAAGCATTTCTGAGCATCTGGCTTCTCTCGACCTGGGCCCTGGGCTGCAGGTGGCCAAGTGTGACGTGTGACAGTCTCCTTTTCTCTAGCTTCCTCAGGAGCTTCTCTTTGCTGGTCCTGGGATTTCTTGCCTCTGCCCTGACTACCTGCTGAGTGAATCTGGGTGGAGCACAAGTAGAGCAGAGGCTGTACTGAGAGACTAAAAGAGAGACCATTCTAACAGGGTTCAGCATTTATCTGGTGTCTGTGAAGGAAAACAGGAGTGGTGAAAGCATACTTTTAGAAATTGAACAGAATTTTCTTCTCATAGAGTAACATCAGACAACAGGCCAAATTCTGGTCTTGGTGACAGTGTAACAGCTCTGCTATTTGCAGCAGGTTACTCAGAGTTAAGATGTGCAGAATGACGCTTCTAATAGATCAGGAGTAACCTCTTTGATTTTATTCTGTACAGGAACAGATCTTAGCTCTATATCTTCTATGTAAATGTCCTCCCAAATACCCTTATCATTTGTGCACCCCATTAAAGAAGACACAGCTAAAGCCATGCAAAGGCTGAAAAAGTTTGTTGAAAGGGGTCTTTGGGATCAACACAGCTGTTTACTGGTGGTGGATTTAATACATACAAGTTAAACTTGGAGACAGAATACCAAGTCCACTACCACATCTCCTCAGAGGCTTGGAATTTTGGATTTTATACATGATGTTGGCTACAGATTGCTCCATTGTTCACTTTTATGCCCTTTGGGGGTTTTATTCTCAATCCTATCTTTGTCCATGGACAATAGCCCATGAGTTTTATCTGAAACCTCTCTAAAAAAACAAGGATCTACTTTGGCAGACTTGGTGTCCTGGGGACAGGCTATAGCTGCCTTCATGTTTTCTTTGAGTAATTTTGAGGAAGTGTCAGTGCAAGGAACAGCTTATGAGTTTGCTGACAATACAGGAGTAATAAGCATTTCTATTGACAGTTAGCCTTTTGCAGAACAGTGTTTGTCTGTCACTTGGGAACCAAAATGAGCAGAGAATCCCTAGAGAATCATCAGGTGAGCATTTGGGATAAGGGTTAAATATCAGGGTGCACAATTGAGGATTGAAGATGAAAAGATAGGGCTGCTTATTGGGTCTGGCTGGTAGGATGCAAGCATATGGATTTGAATGGGGCCTATAAATTAGTAGGTGTATGAGCAGATGGGTGGGGAATCAACGGGGGGCCCATATACCAGGGCTATAATGGTTAGGAAATTAGGTGCTGGGAACAGATAATGAGGTGGTTGTCACCAGCAGTGGAGATCTGGAAAATGGGTGTTGGGCACATCTAAAATTGCAAAAGTTGGGATGTGGGTGAACTGAAGTCGTCACAGGTACAGAGTTTAAGGTAAAAGGACTGAAGGCTAAGGACTAGGAATCCAAGCAATTATCCCAGCCAATCCTGAATTTGTCCATCTCAGTCTCAGCTGTCCAGAGGGCAATCAGATGGGCCCACATGAAGCCCCACACTTTCCACCACATAGCGCAGTGAGAGCGCAGCTGGGCTTGTTTTCTTTGTTTGCCAACCAGTGACATGGAAAACTTTTGTTGCCTCAGAGTGCTTTTTTTGTTGACTGATGTATTTGGTAACTTTGTCAGATGTGACTTGTCCATACTGCTCCCCAGAGACAGGATTTGGGAAAGGAGGGGGAGGAGGAGGCGACTGGGTGGAGCTGGCATCCAATCCTCTCCAATACCATCATCCCATTGTAGTGCAAAACAGAAAGGAAACAAAACTCTAGAGTGAAAGAGGAGCATCAAACGTCAGAGGAACTTGTCTGCCATTCAGGTGGTGGGGAGAGATGGGACTTGGAGTTTTATTTTTGTAGGGTTTTTTAATTATTATTTTGGTTTTTTTGTTGGTTTTTGTTTGCTTGGGTTTTTTAGAAAATTGGGGATCTTTTTTGTTCCTTTTTACAGACCTTCATGACAAAGCATAAAAACACAGTTATATTTATATATCTATTTATATATTTCTTCATTTTGTCGGTTTGTTTGTAAATGTTGCTCCATCCTCCTGTCTGAGCTGATTGTGTGTCACAGAAATTGTGGGTGTATGTGTGAGGTTCTCCCAACTCCGGCCTGCAAAGTCACCACCCATGAGGTGCAGCCAACTCTGGGGGAATCCATGCTGGAAAGTGGGGATGAGGTGCACAGAGAACTCCTCATGGGGTGCAGATCGTTACTTGGTTCTTTCTTCATTGCCAGATGGGCCAGGTCTCTGTGCTGCCATCTCTGCTCTAGCCAGACTGTTCCCTCTGTCCTGGGAAACAGGGTGAGCATCACAGGTTACACACACTCAAGAGTCCACCACAGAAGAGTATATCTTTGGGGAACAGTGTTTCATGAGCAGCATTCTCCCCTGTTTCCCTGGCCCTTACCGCTCCCAGAAAGGGGTCCTGTAAGGCAATGGTTGCCAGCTGCATTGCTTCCCAGTCCCCCTGGAGTCCTGGAAGCCGAGGGGACTTTGCATGGCTGAGCTTTACGAAGGAGTGTTGGAGGGCTCCTGCAGGGGAAGCCACTTGGCCGCAGGCTGTTCCTGGTGTGGGGGGAGCGGTCAGGGCAGCGGGCAGGGGGAACGAGGGGGTCTCAGTCTCATGTGGTGAGCGCTTGGTCCGGCGCCTTCCTGGCGAAGAGCAAGGATCTGGACTGTGGGGAGGAATGGAGAAGGTCTCTTCACCCTTCCCAGGGATGGAGGGAGGTGATCAGACAGGTACAATGTGGAGGCCTAAGCTGTCGCCCTGCAGTTTCATGTGGTTTCCATGGTAACTAGTGGCGGTCATAGGCAGCGGCAGCAGTGGGAGGTGCGGAGCCCCGGGATGTGGCACTATAATAATAAGGGGAACCTGAAAGTTAACACAGGAGAAGAATGGACTGGTTGAAAGGACAAACAGTAAACAAAAAAAAAAAACCAAAACAAAAAACAGAAACAATCAAACTAAGAAAAGAAATAAAGGACGACTGAAAACAAAAAGAAAGGTAGAAAGAAAGAAAAGCAAAAGAACGAAAAGAAGAACTTGGAGACTGACCTCCTAATGGGATTAGGGAAGGGCAGTCAGTGGAAGCCAACTGAGGGCCACACTTCAGTCAATAGATGCTACTGTGGCCTCTGGATAGGATGCCCCGCTAGGCATCCTATAGGATGGGAAGGAGATCCTTTGCATCCTCTGACAATCAATAAGTAAGCCCATGAAAATTTGTGCTAGTTTTGTCTGAGGTAGAATTACTTTTCTTCACCGTGGCTGGTAAAGGGCTGTAGTTTGGGTTTGTGCTGAGCACAGGGTTGATAATACAGAGTTATTTTTGTTATTGCTGAGCAGGGCTTACACAGAGCCAAGGCGTTTTTGTTTCTCATTCTGCCACTCCAGTGAGGAGTCTGGGGGTGCATGGGAGGTTGGGAGGAGACACAGCTGGGACAGCTGACCTGAAATGGCCAAAGGGATAGTCCAGACCAGATAACATCATGGTCACTTTATGAAGGAAGGAAGGAGGAAGGGGAGATGTTTGGAGTGACACTGTCTTCCCAAACAACCATTATGCATAATGGGCCTCTGCTCTCCTGGAGATGGCTGAACACCTGCCTGCCTATGGAAGAGCTTAATTAATTCCTTGTTTTGTTTTGCTTGTGTGTGTGGCTTTTGCTTTCCCTATTAAACTGTCTGTATCTCAGCCCAGGAGTTTTCTAGTTTTTATCCTTCCAATTCTCTCCCTGATCCTCCTGGTGGGGGAATGAACAAGTGGCTGCATGGGGCTTGGCTATTGCCTGGGGCTAAACCACAACAAACACTGCAGCACAAATATGCCATGCCTGATCCATAGCCGCAAAGAAAGTGTCGGGTCCAGATCTTCTGAGTGTACCTGACAAAGTGTAACGGGTCACTTTAAAAACAGGAGGGGAGAAATGAAACAAAATTACAGTCTTTTACTACTTGGGATTTGGGTCACATTTGGCATGAAAGCTCTTTAGATGGTATCGAATGTGTGTTAAATAGTGATTGATTATTAAGGTCGCATTTACTGAAGTTTAACAGCACTGGAATAAAATGTGCATCTATTATCCAGTTGTTAAACCTCAGTATATACACAGGTAATAATCACAACTGATTTATTTTATATATAATAAATCTCTTCCTATTCCCCTGCAAAGTAATGTTGTATTAGAAGCTAAAGTCTCATAGGAGATTTCTTCCCCTCTGAAAAAAAACCCTGACTATTTCTGAGCATATCAGTGACTGGAGATAGATCTATATTCCTGCAAGAGAACTCTACTGGCTATTATAAATCTTGTGATGCAGCCTGTCTCCCACTCTAGACTTTAGTCCAACTGGTCCAGTAGGAAGAAATTCTATGGGATGTAAAGATTTCCCAGGAATTGACTCTGGATTTAGCCTGGGAGAGGAGTGAAACCTTATCTGAATGTTTAACCAGGACTTGAAAGTATGCTGGTTGTGGCCTAAGAGTTGCAGAACCTAAATTTAACTTTTGATGTAATCTGGAATAAATTGTGGATGCAGCCCATGGAGAAGCCAGAGATGGAGTTCTGAACTATTTCATGAAAGAGGAATCTGCTTCAGAACTGATACAAAACATGCCTGAGGTATATACCCATTTCAAACTGGACTGGAGAGTGAGGCATAAGGCCTCTCACCTGCCCAGATACTTGAAAACTCTCTTCAGAAACAAACAAACAAAAAAACCAAAGAAAAGAAAACAAAGAGACAAACAGAAGGAGCGCGAGGCTGGGGGTGTGCTGTGGGAAAGAGGTACTCACTTAGTAATGCAGGGTTGCTGAACCGCCAAGCCTCGTTGTAGGTCGTGTACTGAGGGTGGCTGTAGGGGTTCCCTGAGAACTCGCTCCCTGGAAGGGACCAAGGAAGGTGTGAAATACAGTTAGGAATAAAAATTTATGTCTTCTATCCCATCAGACCAGTGTTCATGCTGAATCCATTTGCCAGCAGGAAAACTGGAATATGCAGCTGCCTTGTCTAACTGGACCTCTTCCCTTCAAGTCACTGCAGTGCCTGTTCAGTGCAAAGTTGCTTACCCATACCATTAAGCATCACAAGATTGATTTCTTCACAGTCATGAAATCAGTTCAAATTCAATAATAGAAATAAATTATTATAGTGTGGAGGTTTTGTTTCCTTTTTTTTTTTCATTGTCTTCTGTCTTTCATTTCTCAAGCTGCAGTAGGACTGCATACACAAGCACTTAATTATCAGCTTTCTTATGAGTAACATCAAAGATTCTCCACTAGTGTCGAGACAGCAGGCATGGAAGGTCGATAGGACAAGCTCACAAGAAACTCTTTGGAACTAGCAGTGCTGTTGATGGCAATATGTATTGCTAAGATTTTTTTATTAGAGTTCTGAGGGTGATGGCATATTTGTGGAGAAGAGTACAATTCATTTTTGGAAATGTTCTGAGTTTGCTGTGCTTAAATACAAAACAAAATGGAAAACACATGAATCGCTTTCTTTCTTACTCTGATGACGGTATTAGTCAGAAAAGTGATTCATACATGATTAACCTCTCTTTGATGCTTAGTTAGCAAGTTATAGAGAAAACTTGCTTGATTTTAGCTCTGGAAAATATTTTTTTAATGATTAGCACTTTAGGTACTATGCTGAATCTGAAAGACAAGTGCTACAGCTCTCCATTTCACATTAGGAAAATGGGCCCAAACCAAAATACTTCCAAACTTTGTGATTAGTAAGATTCTGAACCAATATCTCAATGGTGCAGAGCCTTCTAAAACATTCAGTTTTACTGTGCAGAAGGAGCTGAGTCTCCTTGTTTCTTAGAAGGCTGTGCAGGGCATTTGGAAACTGAAGAAGTATGGTGCTGCATTCAAAACAGATCTCCCCAAATTTAAACATGTATAATTCTATTATGAAGAATCATGGAATGACCTGATCATAAGCTCAGTTTAATGTAGTAACAACAGACTGTGGACAATTAATGCCATCTGAAAGACCTTATGTGCTTAAAACGCAGTGGAATAATAGAGTGGGTGTTAGCTTCTGGTCCGCCTGAAGGCAGAGGTGGAATAGCTACAACAGAAGTGTTTGAAAAGCACCTATCAGTTCCTGCTAGATACCATGGAATGGGAAAAGAAGGTAATGCAATATGAGATGGATGCCTGTGATACATTTACCAAAGAATGTCAATTAATTATGGTATAATCTCTGCAAATCTCCCCTCACTGGAGTGTTAAAGCCAAAACCACAGATTCTCAGATGGTGGAAATGAAGTCTATTGAAGTTCAGGGATTTGTACTGCTTTAAACTGGAGGACAATCTTTCCAGCAAGGTGTTTAGAGGTACTCAGGGTGATAACCAAAGTAGTCAGTGCAAAACTGAGTAGGAATCCAACCCAATCATCATCCAAAGGTATTTTAGTCACAGTAGCTTTTAGTTTCAGCATAAAACCTCATTTCTGTGTGAGAGATCTTCCTAACTACTGTTTTAATGATACTAACGCAGCATAATTCCATATCTAGAAACATCCTGCATGGAAAATCTGACAACTAGCTGGGAAGGAATAGGTGAAATGTGTGAAGATGACCATGCAATTGCACAGTCCAGATTTTTCTCTACTGAATAGACTTATCTGTGGAATATACTGGAATGGGTTTGCTTCCCAAAGAAGGAGGAAAAAAACCTATCCTCATGAGAATTTCTGCTTTTAAAATGCTTCATATGACATAACTTCACTTTATGGAGATAAATTTTTCTGATATTTCAAGACTTTTCTCTTACTCCCTGCTGTGTTGACACCCTAAATTGTTTATAGTGTTGCTAAAGCACGGGTTAAGCACAGGAGAAAGAGCCGCAGCTATGGAGCATGGGGAGGAGGGAGGGCAGCCACTGGAAACAGTGTTTATTGACGAGGAGTGAAAGCATGCATGCAGCAGGATAATGAGCTTTTGAGCTCAACTGTGACCAAGAGGAACTGAGCTATCGCCTTCCCCGATCACTAATGAAACAAGTGTAATTTCCTCATCAACATTGGATTCTGTTTAACGACTCCCTGCCGCTGCTGTCCCCAGCCCTCTGTAGGCTCCACACTGCTCTGTGTAAACTTCGGTTCCTTCAGTGGATGCTCACTTCACTGTAACAGTTTGCAAAAACTTGACATCCTTTCTGGGAAAGAAGAAGAATTGAGACAGGGATCAAAGGTGTTCCGTTACCTTTGTAGGAAACTTCTCTCAGATATGTAGGTTAAGTGTAGCCCAATACTTGATTCAACTTTCTATGGGTGACTAATCCCTGCTTTTCCAAGTGTGTGCTCAGGACCACTGGCTTTCATCCATGTTTACAGCCTGGGACCTGAAGTTACAGGAAGGGCAAATGCAGGAATATGTATCTTGTCACATCATCCATGTAAACCTTAGAGACATTTGCATTTGCTGGCCATGTTGCACAAATGTAGTGCTACAGGAGTCAAGCTTTTCTCTAGACTATGTGAGTAGAAGTCTAGAGAAAGGTTGTCATGGGTAGAACATAGCAGCTTTGATTAGCACTGGTTAAACAATCTTCTCAGAAACAGTTTTCCACTGGAAAATGCTGTCTCATTGAAATGGAAATGTTTTTTGCTCGAGCTTGTCAGCTTCAATAGAGTTTTGTAAAGAAAAGTTCTGAAGTTATTGCAAATTGAAACAAAATATTATGTTTCAACTTTCTTGTTTTGTTTCATTTTGCCTTTCTCGTTTCATTTAATTTCTTTTCAATTCTTTCATGATTTTAATATGTCTTGACATCTACAACATGTTGATGTTACTGAAATGTTTCATCCTGATGTTTGCAAACTGAACTGTTACAAGGTTCTGACTCCTCATACCAATGCAAGATGAAAACAAATATCAAGGAATCAGAATTTTGAATGGGTTAGAAACCTGGTTTCTGAACAGTTGTTTGTTTAGCTCTTTACCTTTTTTTATAGAAGACAGAGCCTCTTTCCCATGTTTTCTCATATCTGAACAATAGGTTTGTTTGCATGTTAATATGTTTCTTAAAGATACTTCCTGAGTAGTCACCTTGCTGGCTTCTTGTTTCCAGTGTAGTTAAAGCCCTGGCCCCTGAACTTTCTTGGCCAGAGGGCACATAACAAGCCATTGGCACCATTGTATTTGATTGTTCAAACTGGACTCCCAACAAAGGTTGCAAGTCAGCACAGAGGATTGATCTCAGGAGGCCTATATTCTGTGCAATCTGTGCTCAGGGAATCTTTACTAACACTATTTCTCGGCATCTGTATTTAAATCTTATTGGTTTAGTTCTCTAATACAGAAACGATGAGGCATGAAGTGAGCCTAGCAGGTGGCAGGTTCAGAACAAATAAGGGATATAGTTTTCACAAAATATATAGTTCAGCTACAGAACTTCTTGCAAAAGGTTTCTATGCATCTTAAAGGCTTACATGGGATCAGAAGACATTTTTTACATTTGTAAAGGGAAAACCTATCAAGGGTTTAATATTAAATAGAAAGATACTAAGTCTGCCTTAGAAAGTCTCTTAGCGGTAAACATGGAGGCTGGGAGTTCTTTCGAGAAAGTTCCAATACATGCTTGCTCTATTCTTACACCCTTCCTCATATTCCCCCTTTGGGCCCTGACACAATGTAGTGGCTGCAGAGATCTGCCGAGTGACCCATTAAAGCAAAGTCTTCTGTTTCTTTCCAGAAAGCCTCTTTATCTCCATCTTATTGGCTTCAGTCACACTAGAAAATAGGAAGAAAAGGGCTTTCTGGCTGGATCTGACCAGTGGTGTATGACTGAAATAGCCAGAACCTGATGCTCAGTTGAAATATGCAGGAACTATTGCAGGATGCCCAAGCAGACCATTGGACAAACTCCCTCTGATTGAATATTGACATCAGATTTAATGTGAAGATATCCATTTGACCAGAATATTATTTTTTAACTTTGAAGTATAACTTAACTTTTATCCATATAATTCTTTTCCTTTTCTTTTGGGGAATATTTTTGGGTTGTTTTTTTTTTTTTTGGACACTACTGTTTTATATGCAGCCTCCACATCAGGGAGCTGAAATACCCTATTATTGGATAAGTGACCCCTGATGTTAGTTGTTTTAAAAGTTTTGTCCCAGTTTAGAAGTCAGTGTCATCTTTGTCATGAGGACATTAAACTTATGTAGCAATCACTGAACAGTTTCTACTCAAAGAGCCAGGTATTTTGATATTATTAATAATTTCTATATGCTGTGACCTCCTATAAGTTTTGACCATAAATGATCTAAATATTTTCAATTGAATTTACCTCCTGTTACTGGGGGGTGTTGTGTGTGGGGGGGGTGATAATTGATTTTATATTGTCTTAGTGCTTGTCTGATTCTGGAGATAAACCATATCCCTGAATAATTTAGTGTAGGGCATGCCCTAACATTTGCCACTGGAACAGGTTTCCCAGAGTAGTTGTGGATACCCAATCCCTGACAGGGTTCAAGGTCAGGCTGTATGGGGCTTTGAACAACCCGTAAAGATGTCCACCTGTGACAGGGTGGTTGGAACTAGGTGACCTTTAAGGTCCCTTTTAACCCAGACCATTCTATGATTTGTCACTTAAAGATGTTAAGACTTTGACCTGAAAACTTTTCCTAACAGTTATATTTTCACTGTCCTCACTGAAGTTAACATTCATTTAGCTAGCTGTTCTGAGATCTGGATGAGGGTTAAGTTAGGCTTTTCACTTGTAAACCACAGCAAGGAATATGATAGTAATTTAAGAGCTTTCTGTCCTCAACTTTCTGCTGTTTTGGTTCTGGACTCATCTCTTCAGAAGCAAAGGTTGCAGAATGGGCTGTGTATCTTCCCCTTAATCATCACAGCTCACAACCATGGGCCATAAAAAGCAGAAATCAGTGGCAAAAGAGTTCTGAGTTATGAGCTACTATGCCTGAGAAGAGAAAATCCTGCCTCTTCCTTTATCTTCTGGGGACAACTGTCATCAGAGGAGAGTGGGTAATAGAGCCTGAGGTAATAAACTCTTCAATTGTCCTTGAGTATATGGTCCTCTCTTCTTCTGAAAGACTGGGAGAATCCATATGCTGAGATAAGGTATTTCTCCAAAGCATTGGGTATCAAAGAAAGAGTTCATCTTTGGATGTAGGATTAGATTGATAGTTTCTTGGATTGGAGGCACTATTTTACAAATAGGAGGTGGTTAAGTAGTTGGTTGTTAAGAGTGAATAGTTAGTTTCTTGTGAAATGCTGTTAATAATTTCTGAGTTTTTAGTAGGATTAGGCTATATAGACAGTAGGTCTTCAAATACTGCAGGTATTAAATTACCATTGATAATTTTCAGTTTGATGCCATGGCTTTAGACAAAAAGTGAGCTGTCACCCTTAGTTAGTGGATAAGTGAGTATCTTGAGCCATGAACAGTACATAATAATCTGCATGGGTCATTGGAAAATAATTACATTAGTTAATGAATACTAGGGTTAATTAATTACCAATTAATTGCCACAGGTTATAGCTAGCTAGCTGCCCATAGCAGCAGTGAATCAGTTACTAAGGGGAAAGAGATACATTACAATAATGGTTGTTAGCTACATTGTGCCAACCCACCTGATGGTTTCTTTATGAAAAGAATAGCTCTGCATGTCAGCAAAGCGATAGCCAAGCCAGCTGTGAAAGCTCTCACAATGCTGGTAACTATTCAAACATGTGTGCACCATTACTGAAGGTTGGCAGCTGACTTACCAGGAACCATTCCTGCAAGAGTTGATGTTGGGTAGCTGCCTTGTCCAGTTGGGGGAACATGGGGTGGGTAGCCAGGCAAGGTGGTGCTTGCCATATCACGACCTGGAAAGGGAGAGAATCAGGACACGTGATTAATACGGGTAAGATCTTTCAATATTGATTTGGTATCACCTCTTGTCCCACTGTCACACGACTTGATAGGCAACTATGGCACAGACTTCTCTTTTGAGTTCTGTTCATCCACTGAAAATTCTGGGTGAAGACTGGGGCACTTTGAATCTCTCACTGTAAGGATGGATGTTAAAACTTAGTTTTGATGAGGCTCAAAAGAATTTGGTTTGTTTCGTTGTAGATTTTGGATCTATTTTAACTAAATCAAAATGGCCCTGATCTGCACAGAGAATGGCAGCATATTCATTGCCAGAGTAGCTGAGGTCCTGTCTAAATGCAGTGGATGCAGTTCCAAAACTGGTGATGTTGCTTTAGGGCGTGATCAATGTGCAAGGCACCGGGAAGGGATCCAAGAGTTTTCTGTGCCTGTCTCTCTTCCCACCTTTGTCATTCACCTGCTGATGGTTTTAGGCAAAAGGTTTTACTTTATCTCTCTGTGCTTCTTTTTATGCTGCAAACTCTTTGGTGCAAGGGCACACTTTTAGTACATTTGCACAGTGCTTAGCATGAGACCAGTACTGGTTGGACTCCTTCCAGGTGCTGGTGTACTATACATAATAGGATCACGCAAATTAGTTTGAGTTTCACTTCATTTTTATTACAGGTACAAGTTTTTGTTTAGAATACTTTAAGTTGTGATTTCTTTTCACCACCAAAGAAGTAGAGAGGGGTGTGGACTGGGTATATGGTTGTAGTTTATTTTTCCTCTCTTAGGAAGTGCAGCTGGGGGCTTCTTGTTTGATGCCAGAGGCATTTCCTCATTTGGACTGGTTAGCCTGAAAATGGGCCAGCCAGAAGGGCATTTGCTGTTAGTGCTTATTGCATTTAAATGAACTAAAATAATCTCAGAAGCTGCTGGGAGTTACAAGCCAAAGCAAAACAAAACAAACAAAGAAAAACAAAACAAAAATCAAAATAAATTAAGATAATCTTTCCCCCACAGCTGCTGATTTACAGCTTAACCTCCAACACAGCCTACTGAGATGTCAGCCTGTTCCAGGCATCCAAAGCCTTTCACGTTCCCTAGATGAACTATAGCTCACCAAGAAGTTTGTGCTATTTGTTGTTATTTTGTTAATTTTTGTCTCTCCTGTCTATTCTAACTGGAGGGTAAGAGTCTGATTGGCCTTCAGGAGTGACAGGTGAAGTATAGCCCATTAACACCACTGGAGTCACCAAAACCGTGCTGGGATATGGCAATGAAAGAAGAAGCAGTGTTGGTTTAGCACTACTACCAGCAGAATGATAACTGATAAAATCAGGCCCTGGAACAAGCATGAACCTTGGCTGGGGAATCAGAAATAATTAACAGTTACAAGGCAAAGCAAAAACTAATAAGCATGGAACATTAACCTGAAGGGAGGAAGTTTCTCTGGGATGAGGTGGGCTAAACCAGTGTCATTGCTTTCACAGGTCTTGAGTAAAGATTACTGAGATGATTTACTCAAGAAAACAAAAATGCAAGTTCATTCTTTCTCCCTGAAGACGTTCCCAATCAGTGGCTGATGTTCCTAGCTTATGTCCTCTTAGACAACAGCTGAGCCATTTTCCAGCCACTCCCCAATACTGATAAAAATATATACATAATGTATCAGGGGTTATTCTACACTCTTATACTCTTTTAGCACCATCATTCCTTTAGTGACTTGTAGCTGTATGTTAAAGGGTATGAACAATACCTAGTAGATGTAGAGGGTTTTTTCTTACGTTGGTTTAAGGCAAGAAATATTTATGCTTAAAATTCTTGTTCTTTTAGTTTCATTTACTGACTTGCCTGAGAAATAACAAAAACTGATGAGTGAGAAAGCAGTGTCACTGAAAAGTTAGAGATAACATTATGTAACTGCAGGCAAAATTAATTAATTTTGACACTTTCATTCAGGTGGGATCACATATACACTCACTCTGCTACTTGATGTGTGCACATATGCTCCTGTGTTTTTATTCAGACATGAGTGCACAAAGGTTGATGTTTAAAACTGATCATGAAAAATTTGTTGGGATACGATCATATGTCAAAATCCCAGCCTTGAAAAAGAAGGTAACAAACAAGTATTGTATCAGTAACATCAGCAAGAGTCTCACAGAGAAACTCTTAAAGTGCTGTTACATACAAACAGCCCCTTCCATAACCTCCTCTCATTACAAACAGGTAGACAGGATTATTAAATTCTTGTACAGTAGGGCTGTAGCAAAGCTAGCTCATAACATGCTTCCAGCTGCAGCCATTCTTCCTCCTGCAAGAACCTTCTGAGTGAAGAACAGCCTCTGAATCACTGTGACATTTTTTGCACTTTTGAGCACTTTGTCCCACGTCTAATTCCCTATAAGAGTCTTAAGGCATATGCCTCTTGAGAAACACGGTGCCTTCTAGGCTAAAAGATGGTCATATAGAACAGTATCCCCAGATATCTGTACTGTTGGAGAGAGTCAGGAGACTTCTTGGCTTAGGAAGTACCCAGAACTCAGAGGCTCTTACTGGCTGCAGTACGGTAGGACCAAGAGTCTTACGAACACAAGTCTTCTCTGCTGTTACTTGCTGTTTTCCTACATGGAGATTTAGAAATGGAAATCTCACATGACAAGACAAAGGAAGGACATTAAGTCAAAAGAGAAAAATAATATAGGAACATGAAGGAGGCAGAGGTAAGATATGTTTCTTAAGTATTAGGAACTCTGGTCTGCACTAAGACTTGTCTGTTTTGAAAAAGCCCAGATTACATCCTTTGAAAAATGGTCAGTGGTCACCCAAGATGATACCCACTATTTCACCCAAGTCACCCCTGAGATTCTGCAGCAATGTTGCTTCTGTCACCTTGCTCATGAGTTTCCCTTAGTACCTACCTGAAACTTGACCTTCCTTCTCATCTTTCCCTCCTTCCTGCTGCTCATAAATTCTGCCATCTTCTGCAACCTATTTCTTCACTGCTACTCTTTCCTTAAAAGCCACCTAGCTCAGCTCTGTATTCCTCTGGCTGTAAAACATAGCCTCTCACACATCCTTCCTGCTCTTGGTGTTCAGACTGGGTTTCTTAGCTGCCTGGTCTGTTGTGTGAAGGCACCAGCTCACATTGACACTCCCAAACCAGGGGACTCAAATACTGCTCACAGGATAGCTGTGGCAATGCTCACCAAATGCCCATGTCTATCTGATTTAGTAGCTGCAACCCATGCTACTAAGGGTTGCAGGAACACCCCAGGGAGGCCAAGAGTTGGCTAGGGTCTTCCCGCTGTTGTCATCTACCTTAGACTAGCACAACGTATTCTGTGCCTGCAGTACTCAGGGACATCGTGGCTATTGAGGCAACACAGGATTTTGCTGTATGCAAAACGTACTAAGTCCCAAACCCAGTCCAACTGGGATACTCAGTCACTTCTACATAGTTACAGCTTCTTTTCCCATTTTATTCTAAAAATGAAGGACAGGCATGAGAACTTTTTGGTTCTTCATGGAGCTGAGAACATATGCTGCAGAAGTAGACCTGGAATGTGGTTGCTCTGGTTCCCACTTGCACTCAAAGAGCTTGCAGCATTTACTGGCCTCCCCATCAGATGAAACTGAACCCCTTGCCTACAGCATCCCCACTCAGTTTGTGGCCAAGGCCGGTTACCTGCTATCAGAGGCTGGCTGCTGGACTGCCCAAAGTGGGCACCATGATGGAGGAAGGCACTGTAGCAAGGCGTGGACGCATCATCTGAAAGGGCCATGTGGAAGGGCTGAAGATCAGCCTGCCCAGAGCCGACCGGCGTGGTGGGGGTGAAAGGGGTGAGAGAGGCTCCATGAGGCTCTTGCTTTATACTGAGGGGAGAGGAGAGGTTTTCTGTGGTAGGGTAAGGGATGGACACAGACAGACAAAGGGAACAGGGGAAGGAAGAGGAGGGTGGGGAAGGGAGGAGAGGAAGAACAAAATGGGTAAATGAAAATGGAGTGGTTAAAATCTACAGGGAAATTAATTTTAAAACAAAAATAAAAATAAAAAGGCTAGGAGTAGATCAGAGGAGCTAGTGCTGAGACAACAGCAGTAAATGTGCCTGGGGCTAGGCTCGGACTGCAGGAATGCCTCTGCGGGGCAGCAAGAGCTGGGGGGAATGGAGTGCAGTGGCAGAGGGGAGGAATGGTAGGCAAGAAGAGAAGTGAGGGAGGGAACATGCAGGAGAGGAAGGACAGGAACAAGCATAGGATTGGGAAGAAGAATGCTCTGAAGCTTTTGTGCTCCCTTTCCTGCTGCTTCTTCTTGCTGGCCAAGGGCATATGAAGATGCTACACTTACACAGTTTGGCCCAAGGAATTGCACCACTTTTTCTCTTCAAACCCAAGGTAACCTTCCTCAGGAGAGTAGCCTTGCTATAAGCATCTAGTAAACAGATTGCTGGGTGTAATGGCCAAAGCTTCTCAAGCCAAATTTCATAAAAGCTTGACTAAAAATGGTATAGCTGGAGTTTGAGGTTAAAATACAAATGGGACTGTGCAATTAATAGGTGGATAGACAGATGAATAAATCAATTTATCTTGTTCACAGTGGCACATTTTCGAGATTTAACCATAAAAGCAGTCAGGGCTGACTCTATTCCCAGAGTGTAGTTTTGCCAGATACATACCTTGACAGAGAGACATAATGGAAGAGAGAAAATGTGGGGAACTAATAAAAGGTCTGATTTTCATTGTTGTTTGCATTGTGCCTCCATTTCTGATGTGCAGATTTTCATAGGCACAATAGATTCAGTTTTGCAACTGGTCCTAACTTGGCTGCCAAGCAGGATGTTTGGGAAATGGAGAACTCTGTGACCTAAATCATGGTACTCCAGAACACCCACTGCTGTTGGGTCAGCAGTAATAGAGTCCTGTATTTGGACACTTAAAATCAAAGCATGGATGATGTGTTCAGATCCAATCCAAATTATCTAGCAAACCATCCATCCTCAGGTAAACAAATTGAAGCCAATAAATGAAAGCCATCTCTCTGCTATGATGGCAACTATTGCCAATGGCCTATGAAATAAGTTAGTTCTGGTGATTTTGATTTATACAGAGAAATAGAAGTGTGGCATATAATTAGGTCATAAATCTGACTTCATTAATGTAGAACTGGCTTAATTAACTTTAGGCACCTTGATGCGAGGCTGTAGTGCTCACCTAGACGATAAAGGGTTGGACAATTTCTCTCTGTGAATGCTGTTTATCCTGAGATATTTGTTTCCTAAGGATTTGCTACCTGGCAAAAATGATAGTTTGCCATCTGTGTTCTCCTCCAAGTACTTCTAACATAGGTGGCCAGCAAAGGTCTCTCATCACCAAGACTTCTTTGCAGCAAAAACGTATGCTCATGTTTCAACTAATTGGGAAGGATCAGTCGTGGCCAAAAGGGATACCCTTCCTCTTCATTTAGTAGACTAAGTGAAGTCACTAGTACGCTAAGTGAGGATCATAATTTCTTTTCTCTTTTTGCTAGGAAGCTCTGTTTGGCAAGGACATTTTATGGAGGATATGGGGAATGGAAGTTGGAGTATCTAGATTTTATTTTGCAGTTAATTAAAGTCCCCAGAGTAGGCAGAACATCAGCACCCAGCTTCTTCTTTTTACAACCATACACTGTCCTACTATCCCACTAGTGAGCCTTCATGTGCCAGAGCCAGTCTCTGTAGATCGAACCCCCCCACCCCAAGCTATTTTTCTGCTGCATCCTCTGTCATCAGATGGCAAGGAATGCTCAGATTTACTTTCAGAGCAAACGGGCAGAGTCACCACCAGCATTCTAGGAGTGCTTGAAGCCTTTACCCAAATAATGCTGATACAGGGTAATTTGGATTAATAGCCCTATCGGTAGGCAGAGGGCCAAAAGTTCCCTGGGCTTTCACAAGCTGTGAGTGAAGTGATATTTTTCAAGGAAGCCATTTGACAGTGATACGTAAATAAACTAGGGACACTTTGGACCTGGTCATTTTCCATACTCCTTTTTCAACTCTATTATACCAGAGACAGCAGGTGTGGGAGCTGCTGAGGAAGAAAGGGCAGAGAATAAGGTGGACGTGGAAGCGTGGGTGGGCAGAAGCAAGAGGTGCTATGGGCAGGGGTTAATCCTGTTTGCACAGCCCCCAGGCACGTTGGGTTTCCTAGTCCCTCCCCTGCTTTATTTCTCTTTTAAAGCATGGAATTTTCAGCCATAATCCTTCCTAAACCGCAGCATTTTTCAGGCGCTCTGCGTAAGTGAAACCATAATCTCTGGTAAAACAGACCGCTTAAGCTGCTGTAGCATTAGGCCAATCTGATCCAGCCCCTGGATTTCCGCTCTGCCCAGCCACCACAGAGAGGATTTCAGCCTGAAAGACTGTGTAAAGCTCTTGCAATGGGAAAAACAGTGCTAGGCCTTGCCTTGCAAAGCTGGGAAGGGTTAAGGGACCAGGAGCTATTTGTCCCGATGTTGTGAGGCTGTTAAAATCCCTGTCAGACTCAAAGTGGAGATGAGCCCAGCCCTCTCTTGAACACATCAAGGCTTATGAAGAAAAATTCCTCGCACCTTCCAGAGGCATCACCACTTACTCAGTGTGTGTGGGGGGAAATAAAGAAGTCAACAGTAACATAGCAAAGAGACTTGAACACAATAATGCTAAACACTGTTCTCTCTAAGAATAGTGGAAAGGAGGCAAAGATAAGGTCAGACAGCAAATAATTGCACAACCAAAACTCAGACTTTTATGTGTCTATTTATCTGTCTGTCTATCTTTCTCTCTACACTCTGCAACTGCACAGACATAATTTATATCCCATGTATCTTTACTGATGGATGGCATTTACTATTTTTTACTCCTTTGTTTTCCAACTCTCCACTGACTAAATGCACCTGAATTCTGTCTGTGGTATAACTCCTGCCACTGCTATGCTGGAATAATTGCCCCAGCAGTGAATTATAGCTCCAAAGTATGTCACTGTATATGAAATCAATTGATCGATCTATCTGTCCACCTGTGAATGGCACAGTCCCATTTTTCATTGTAACCACCTCAAACTTCAGCTGCATCTTTTATGTTTTCAATTTTGATTTTCCCCATTCTCTAATTCTTTCATATTTGTGATGGAGAACTTGCCCCTGCCTATCCCAAGTCCCACTACTTCCAGCAATCTGTGGAGCAGTGCCGTTTTGTCTTCTCTATGTTTTGTTGGGAATGTTCCTCAGTAAGGCTCCTTCAGCGAATCCCAAGGTATATCTTGCCCCTAAGGCTGGAATACCAACCTGTAACCAAATGGGAGGGGAGTGGAATGAGTTTGCATACCCTTTCCAAAGCAGCAGAAATCTATTCCTGCCCCAGCCTCCTTTTTTCTTCTAAAAGGGAAACAGTATCCTTGTTTACAGGTGGCAAAAAAAAGTATTACCCACTGTCATGGTGGGGGAAACTTGAAAGTCAGCAGGGTGTGGATATAGCTGGAAACATAGCAGAGGACATTTTGTGAAACACCTACTGCTCTTTTTCTGACTGTACTTTCTGAGTTATGTTTTTTTTTTCTTCCATCCTAACCCTCTCCTCTGTTATTTTGGTGGAGAGTGAGAACTGGTGATCTCTAGCCTGAATTCCTACTGTGAATGAAGGGATTTTGGCCAGAGTGAGAGGAATATTCACAGCTTTGGGTTCCTACAGAGACTCATCTCAGCTTTTATCATGCTCTCTCCTGCTGAAGGGAAGGGAAGCGGGGCGGTGGGGGGTGGGTGTTGGTTGCAGGACTAGATAAGCTGCTCGCTTTTCATTGCTGGCTTCCTGGAGGATAAGATTTCTGCATCCAGTGCTCCTTTTCTTTATAGTATACAAAGAATACCAAGATGGCACATCCATGTGTGAGGGATGGCTTTTACACACCCACTCAACACTGCTTACCATCTTGACAATGTTTCCTGTTCTTTGTCTTTTCCTGAGGTCTCTATCAAATATTTGTATGATCCCAGAGCCCCACCCTTTACAACACATATACTTACAGCATTGCTTAGGGATCACTCTTTTATCTGTGAGCCCAGAGAAGAATACTGAAGTTCGTGTAGGAACTCTGTGTTAAAGCTGCATCATATCTCAGGCGTTTTGAATTCTTTGTACCCACCTCTGAAACATCTTTTTCTGTATTTATGTTCTCTATTCCTTAGAAAAGTTTCATTGTGATAAGCAGAATGGGACTGAGTCCTCAGAACTCATGGACTGGTGAGTTTACACTACAGGCAGTGGAGTTACATCACTTTCTCCCATGTGGAAACTTGCCTCCAATTCCAAAAGCCATACAAAATACCAGACAGGACTCACACAGCATATCGTTTGTTTTTGCATACTGTCTTATCAGCAGAACCACTTTGTGTATCCTGAGTTTCCTAGGTTTTCTATTGTGAGAGCATTTTGCAAGCTGCACTGAAAATAAATACTCTCCTGGCTTTTTTCTCTTCTCTGATCATAACAGACCTTAGCTAAAAGAACTTACAGGTGTGTCAAGATTAACCTGCTTCTCATTGTACCTTTCTTGTCTTCCTACTTGTCGGAACCCAGGATGTCTCTCTGGCAGTCCTGGATGATCCGAGCTCCAGCCAAGGGGCTTCAAAATCCTGGCAGGGGGGGTTGGAGACCCTGGCAGGCAGCCAGGGACTCCTGTGGCTTTGAGTTTGACCCATGGAACAAATTACCACCTTTGAATGAAGAACTAAAAGTCACAACATTTTAGATAGCATGATAGTAGTAGTTATAGAGTGAAAAGGGAATTTTTTTGGATTTTACCATAGGGGCTTAGGGGGCAAGATGGAGGGATTTGGGCATTGTCCTGTCCTCCTTCCTTCTTATTCCTAACCGCCATCTTTTTGGTGATGTTGGCACTTGGGGATTGGATTAGAGTAGAATGTAACTGTCTAACATAGGTGATAGGCATTGGATCATAATTGTAAATAACTAACATGTAGTTTGTAGTATAAAAGTCAGTGCCTGGCCCTGGGGCAGTGTGTGTGCCTCGGGCTGCCCTGCTGAACAGACCTCAGTAGCCCAGACAGAAAATATCTTAGATAAGAAACAATAAAGCAACCTTGAGAGAATCAGCCGAAGACTTTCGACTCATTCTTTCAGCAGCAGGGTTTGGAGACAGCGGATTTTATATATCTCGGGGCCATCCTGGCCAAAGCAACCTCCGAGACCTACTGAGTGGAGAGTGAGCCCTGTGTGTTCAGGTTTATTTCCTGTTTCTACACACATTCATCCACGTTCTTAGCCCATTACATTGTTGAGTACATGCTTAAAGAAACAACCTTTTCCCCTAAGAGCCAAAGTTGTTGTGACATCACATCCCATGTCAAATTTTGTAATCTATAATCTAATCTATTATAATTCATATAATTGAAAGTTATAAATCTAGATTTTATGTCTGATCTGATCTGATTAATTGCTGCTTTCCAAGTAAACTGACCTGCTAGCTCTCTATGTTACTTTGAAGAGAAAATATTATACTCTTCATACAGTGTAAAACATGGAGCTTCCAGTAGACCTGTGATCTGGATTTACTCTTTGAAGCTGCTTGAATACTGATTAATCACTTGATAGCTCCACTGAAGTCTATTTAATGTGGCTCTCAGTACATTTGTTTAAAGACGGAGCTGAAGAAGGAAGATATGCTTTGAAGTCCTGGGTGGAGGGGAGAAAGATGTGCATGCAACTTGCGCACTTGACAGACAGAGAAGTTCAGTGAAGTTTATATTGTCCCCTTTCTTGAGTCCCATCCCATTGGATTTGGCAAGTTCTGCCTGTCTTGAAATGTAGCATGTGCTTATTCCTTGTTGTTTTGCAACTTGAGTGTTACCTCTTAAACAAGATGCTTTTGAAATACATACTGGGCAATCCAATTAGAACCTGTTAGTTTTCACACAGTCCTCATTATGGGTAACTCCCAGGTTTCATCATAATGGTATTTTACTGATCACAAGAAAGGATAGATCTTCCTTGGTAGCCCACAGCAGTCATAAACTTAAAAAGATGGGACAATGATTGCTCTAAGCTCTCAATTTCTCTGAAAGACTGCAGTGGGCAATTCTGGTTGTACAAAAAGTGGGCCTGATTAAATCCTGTGCAGCTGACAGACTCCAAAATTATTAATGTCTGCTTAACTCAGTCTTTGCTACAAATGTCTACATCGTAAGAATTTTTATCAAAATTGTACTCATTGGATCCTTCATTTAACCTCAGAAGAGAAGGTAAAACTTGAATTGCTGGAAAGACAATATAATACAATTATTTTCTCTAAAAAAGGTCCCCTTTTGTCCAGCAGCACAGAGTGTGGCAGCCTGCAATGCTGTCCTCTTGCTGAAGAAAATTGGACTGGGAATGCCAATTCACTGCTATTGTCATTATATGACATTATTTTCATTCACTGCTATTGTTCACTTAAATGCTAATTTAAGGATAGCAAAGATATTATTTCTTTTGGGCCCATCCATTTCTGTGTTCTTCAGTTAAATATGACTTTAAAGCCCACCAGCTGCTTTCTTTAGCATCATAAAGTTACTGTCAGTGAAAATTCCACTGAATGCATATAAATAGCTTATGTGATTCCTTCTCCTCCACCTCCATTCCTGTCTGTTTCAGGGATCATTCATCTGAACATCTATCACTCTCAGCCATTTGCTTCCAGAGAAGAATAGTAACACCTTTTGCTTTTACAAATTCCTTGACTAGATAAGAAGATATTATCTCTTCTTAAGGAGGGGAAACAGTTGATTAAACTTGGAGGTCCTGTGGACTTCTGCTTTTGCCAGTTCCTTTTCTTAAATATGAGACTTGCTCACAGAAAATCCTACCTTCATTTTAGTGAGGCAGGATAGAACAACCCTGTAGCAGATGTCTGAATGATTATAATATTCTATTTTCACAGCATTGGAGCATCCAGAGATGTGCCCAAGAGGCTGTTTGACCGCTGGTGACTGCAGCCATGCTGCTGGGCTGCTGAGCAGGGTCAGAGTCTCTGGGGTCTGCCCTCACCAAAGCTTGCCTTCACCAAAGCCCCCAGCAGATTGCTAAACGTGGGGGGTTTTTAAGTCAGATTAGTCAAGTCCTGGCCAGGGCCAATGCTCGCTGGTATTAAAGGCTAAAGTAGACTGGTATTAAAGGCTAAAGACAGGAATTTTTCACCAGTACAAACAAGGAAACGGAGAAGGAAATACTTCTCCTCTCACTGTAACATTATAAGTACGATCTAATGTAATGGTCAGTTTTAGTCATGATTTAAAACAGTGAGCTGGATCAACTTGTTTTACATTTCCACTGTGAGGCTGTTTTCTCCAAGCTTGAATTTTATGGGAGGTAACATATTTTGACAGATATAAAATTCACCCAAACATTTCAGTTTTTGCTAAGTAGATGAACTGCATCATGTGCACATTTATTTAAGCAATTATGTTGTTTAATATAATTTGTCTTCACATATTATTACATGGCAAAATAGTGAACGATGAGTCCATATTATTATTTTATTAGATTATTAACTTCTTACTTGTTATCTGTGTCAAGTTATATTTGGATGGAAATTAGAATTAAATTAAAAACAGTATTTGTAATTATTCATGCTAATTAAATAAAATGACCATAAGTTCCCTGACTTTTTAAATATGTTAGAACAGAAAAAGCAAGCCTTTCTAAACAGGTTTTGCATTAAAAAATTATTTATTAACAGGAGGAATTTGGAGTGGTTTAAGAACCCTATTTTAAACCTAAAGGATTTCATCCTTTCATACCAACTCTAATTCACTTAATTTGAGGAAAACAAATGTTCCTGCTTTTTCAAATCCTAGTTTGTTTCTTCATTTTAAATGACCAGGTTATTGAACCGAACAAAATTCTCTTTGGTTCACTTGCTAATCTGAAATGAAGGAAATAGTATCTTTTCACCTTGCAGGGGGTTAAAGTTCTCAAAGGATTGTATAGCATTTCAGAAAAATTTTCCAAGTGTCTAGCCAGTGATTTCTCCATGATTAGCATCACAGCTTTCCTGAAGACTTTCATAAAAATCAGATGCTGTTTGAGTACTACTTTTTTATGTCTTTCAGGTATAGCAAGTATCCTTTTCTTGTCAGTAATTCCAACTTTTTTTACATACATTCATGTATGAATATAAAAAAACAAACTGAAAAAAATCTGATCCTATGCCAGAGAGGGGAGGTCTGGAGGAAAGTAAAATTCATGAACTTTCTGTTTTTGTGGTGCCTTTGTTCAATACATCATGAGTTGTCATCAGGATTTCTCACCCTGGATGACATTTGTTGCTTTAGGGAAAAAATTATTTCCCAGAGCGAAGGAAATATTTTCCATATAGGACATGATAGCTATTTTGGTGGGTGATGATGACTTTAAAAGTTCTGTATTCCTGTTAATAGGTGCTAACTGTAGCAGAGAAGCACTCACAAACTTCCTCACAGGAAGAGAAGGGGACACATACTCCCATGTCAGTCACAGTAGAAGTTCCCGAAGTTATGTTTTTTCATCTTGTCTTTTACCTTTACTCTTTCTTTGTACATCTCATGGACTGTAGTGTGCTCACAAACAAGGTCTATTTAGTTAAAACTGCTGGGATTCAACTAAGGGAATTTTTTTTTTTCACCTTTGCTGCCAATTTATGACCCATCTAGTAGGTAAATCCTTCCTTTAGTAGTCTGTGAAGGAGCAAGTTTCAAGCCATACACGAAAAGCCCATTGTGCTTTAATACTGCCTCTCTGTCAGGTAACTCCTGGGCTAGATAAGTGAGTTGGAAAGGGCTCTGTTCCCAAACTGTTAATTTAAGTCCCCCGAGCTCAGAACTTGCCTTGAAGACATCTCACTTCTCTGCATGAATATTCCAACAGCTGTGACTTCTGGTGGTGCTTAAAGATGGATCTTAACCTTTGTTCTCTTCTTGATTGAAGGCTTCTGTGAAAATCCTTGTATTTTTAAACATTGCTAGTGCTAGTGCCAAACTCTTGAGGTTCTTCTCCACTCACCTCTTGGCTGTTGAATACCTACCCAGCTATTGAGCACCTTCCAAACTCAAAGATCCATGGAAACAAGTGAATAAAAGAAAATCTGTTGAGATTTACCTGTGTTTACCTAGTCCTGTACAGATTTATACTCATGTGTTCTGACTGTTAGACTTCAAAAGAAATTACTACAGTAGAACAACTCTGAACAACAGAATTCTTGTAACAGTTTTCAATTGCACATACTTGCCTTATCATGGTACATTTGAGCTTGGATCTTTGCTTCTAAGAATTCTGATTGGTGTCCAAATATATTGTCAGAAAAACTGTGAGGGATATCTACACCAAGCCAGCTATGGGAGCCATGCAACATCAAGGCAAGATGTAGCTTGCCTTGCTGGCCTGTGTGTGCAGAAAGGGATGAGGTGATGTTTTCAAGAAAGAGATGAGGTGGTGTTCTCAAGTAACTCTTAAGAGCTTTCTCTTTCTGAATCTTCACAAGGAAGTTGAAACTTTCTGCATTGTCTGTTCCATATGAAGGACAGCAGGGTATGTTTCCTAGCCTAGTGTCCAGATAGTCCCTAAGTGACAACTCATCCATGGAAATTCCTTGCACACACTTAATAGGGAGAAATAAGGATGACCTGTCTGCTCCATAGTAAAAAAAATGGATTTGTTTACTTGCTTTCAGAGATTTGAAATAAAAAATGAGCCATCTAAGATGTGTTAGTAGAATAATTGTCTGAAATTGAATGTTTCTTTTTGGTGATACTAGGCAAGGCTGTACATAGCTGTGATGCTAAGCTGTGTCTTTTAAATAGGTGCCCAGGACTTTGGGGAAGGCCTTCTGGCACACTGAAGAGGTGGCTGCCTGTTTTGCAGCATTACCAGCTCTTCAGTTCCAAGAAGCCCCTAGAGAGATAAAGGGACTTCAGCAACACAGTTTCTTAACTGTCTCACTGCATTTCAAGATCTTAGGCAACTACATTTTGATGAGGTTTTGATGGCTTTTGGAGGGGTGTAGTGTCAGAATGGTGTGAGCTGAGAGAGCTTGCTGAGAGCAGCTAGTCATGAGCCTGAGAGAAAGACTTTCTCTTAAGTCTCCAGAAAGGACAAGGATTTGGTATCATACAGATGTGTTTTGGAAAGACCTAGCAATATTTTTTGCTGTCTGGGAAGACTAAGCTGGCGAGACTTGCTTGTAGACTGAAGCTCTAAATCTCACATTGTGAAGTGATCCCACACAGAATTTGTACCCTGAATGGGTAGATTTGTTTCACATTTGTTTCAGTTATCACCTGAATTCACAGACTGCCCTGGGACAAAAGTATGAGGCATTTCAAGGATGATCCATAGCAGCAAAAGAGGCAGCCAGCAATTCAATACTCACTATTACTCCAATATCCCTTCCTGGGAGCAGGATCTGGGTGATACCAAAGAAATTTGCATGCCTCTTCCTTAATTTCCTAGCTGGGGTAGATCAGGAGGCAGCTCTGAGTTCCTCACCTCTCTGGTCCTTCCTGAAAGCATTGCCCAGCCCCATAGCAAACATATCATGAATCATTCATCTTTAATAGATTATGCAAATTGAGAACATCAGATCAATGAAGATCAATACCTGCAACCATTTAATTGCCAGCAAAAACATTTTAAGAATGAGCATTATCTGAAGTCCTTTCTTGGGTAATGGCACCATTAATCCAAACATTGGATGCTGGCCTAAGTGTACAGGAAAAATTCTCCGCCTCTCTTCCCCTGATGCCTTTCAGGTTGTTGAGGGCCTTTTTCTTCCCCCTTTCATTTCAAGTTTCTGAGTTTCTCCATCATTAGCACCAGCGAACAGCTCCCAGTGCTAATAGTTTTGCGTTTGTTACTCTGCACTGATTGAAATGTCGCATACAGATTGAGATGTTAGTGCTAAGTTGCCACCTGGGAATGTCAAGCTGGGTCTGAAATGAACTTTTCTCACTCTTGGATCCAGATGGATCAGATAGGGATGTTCTCAAGCTGAGCTGGGAGTGTGGCAGGGAACAGAGTAGAGGTAGCACAGGATGGGAGGGACATGAAGAAATTTTTTTTCTAAGCCTATAGTCTCTTCTGTGAGACCAAATCTGTCTCCTGCTGTGCCCTTGTGAGAGTCATGTCTAAGGCTTGTGTAGTGTCCCAGCCTTTAGGAAGCCTCCTCTCACATTAACAGGCTGGAATGCACCATCTTAACTTAGGCAGAAGGACTAAAAATAACTATTTTCATGGTGTATTTGACTCTTAAACCCTGATTGTAGACATGTCACCTTTACATTTAGCTGTGAGGATTTGCCCTGCTCCCCTACTGGCTTTGCCCCTCAAAGACAAGAATATATTTCCTGTAAGAGATGTGGATCTGCTAAACAGTAGGTGAACACCAGCTGAGTTTTGCAAATACAAAGAAAGGTAGAACACTTTAACCACAGCTAAGCCATTTTTTTTCTGGTTGGCTAAGAAACTGCATGGCTACAAGGATTCTGAATCAAGCCTGATAGCTGTAAAAGTAATGAAAAAGGTCTGGGATGTCATGCTTTCTAGACACTTACTGAATAATATAGTTGATCTCCCATGTTCTCCATGAGATTTTGTAGACCTCATACTGGATATCCTCTGTTTTGAGTTAACTCTTACTAATCCTGCCTGGTCCCAAAGTTCTTGGTAGCCAAAAGTTGCATGCAACAATATGCCCTTGCTCAGTGTTTGCTGAACAAGCGATGACCGCCTGCCTCAGCCATGAACTGCTTTGACATCAGGGGCTATTAGGTGGGGCTTCTGCAAGAAGAAAATTGAGATACACACTCCAGTGCTCTTGATTCTGTGCCATCAGAGGACAACTTTTCGCTCAAGGGACAAGAAGCTTCTTCCCTTGCTAACAGGACTTACACCTCTTTGTCATGAGCTGTCTCTCAGCTTCTGCCATGAGGTTTCTTTTTTCTACAAAAGTTGTCCAGAAGGGGGATATACCAAAAAGGGGCAAATCACTTGAGCCTTGCAGCCACTTTAGCTACCCAAGAGGAGATGTGCAAGTCTGGTGGCTGTGTGAGCAGCCACCAATGGCAACCAAAGCCTCCAGAAGAAGAGCTGTGGCACCAGAATATTTCCTTACGGCTCTAGACACACACAGGACAGGCAAACACCAGTATCAGGACAGTGGGAGTGACCCGTGGCCCCAGGCCAACCTGTGCCACTCAGGTTCTGCACCATGCCACCAGCAAAAAGGAAGTTTCAGTGAAGCATCTGTAGCAGAGTTTGCCTTCTATTTCTCTGCATCCCAATTTTTCTGCTTTTGTGTGTTTGCTCACAATTTCTACACTCCCAGACACACCTGAGTTTAATGTGCCCACACATGAGGAAAGGCTGTGAAGAAATTTTTTTGCCAGCTTTCCTAAGAGACTCATGGGCTTAAGGAAGAGGAAATTTAGCAGTGGCAGTTCAGCAGATCTCAGCATTTAATTTGCAAATGTCCCTTCCAAGTGCCAGGGCTTAATAAAACTTAAACTATTATTTCTCCAAAAGAAAACCAAGTGGAGATCATGGGTAAGCCATGACCCTGTTGTTCTCAGACAGAAAGGAAAAAATCACAGTGCATATTTGAACATATTTGTCCTCCACCAGCATCCCAAACTTAAGCCTCATCTGGGCACACAAGTTCATGATTCACATCTGAGCTTGCCTTTCTTTGAGTCACACCTGGACACATCTAAGTGTAACCAAAACTGCCAACACTCTGAATTTCAAACTTCTATTGAACCCTTACATTCTCCACAGTCTTTCTGTCTCTTTCCTTGTTTGCCACAGAGGGGTATCTTGCATTAGCAGAAAAAGCAGAAGCTAATGGTGATGAGGGAAATAAATAAAAAGCTTGGTTCTGCTGTTTGGTCAGGCAGCTTACCGGTCACCACAGGGTACGTCTGGGGTCCTGACACATTTGTCCCCAGGTCTGGGTTAGCAGAGGTGGATAGACTTGATTTGACTTCATCGAGACCAGGGGTCAGAGCTGGGAGGGAGTACTCATTACCCTGGGGAAGAGAAGAGAAAGACAGCTCGCTATTGATGTGATGGGGAAAAAGGAATGGTGTACAGATGGGGGGGAGGAAGAGGAGAGATGCAAACCCCTGCACAGATGGAAGAGGAGGAGGAGGAGGAAATGGAGAAGATAAAGTGACAAGAGGGTTGAGGGGGATGGGGGGGGGCATCCTAGCATGAACTCTCCCACCCGCCTGCTTGATGCTGTGAAGGGGCAGAGAGGTGAGGGATCTGGCCTGTTATCTGTGGTATGACTGAGCCTTCGTTCGGTGCTGTGGGGATGGGGATGGCTGGCTGTGCCAGCCCAGGGGAAAAGAAAGGGGAAATCCACATCCTCTCCTCTTGGCTGGGTGGAGGTGGGAGGTGTTTGCCCTGGTGACAAGGACAGCTGGGGCATAGGACTACAATGACATGACTAGGACAGGCAGGCTGTAGGGAGCAGCCAGTGTTGGCCCACTGTCGCCAGGGTCTCTGCCTGGGTCGCCTGCCTCCCCTCCACTGCTACCTCTGTCCTAGCTTTTTAAAAACAAAGAAGACTCATCCCCTGCCTCTGTCACTCTGTGCATTGGGGTATGAAATTGGGGAGGGGGGAGCCACATGGCTAACAGAAGGGTGGGAGGGGGAGAGCCATTGAATCTGAAAGGGTGTCCTGTCCGAAAGGCTCTGGTAATTGCCTTTTTATTGTGGCAGCCTCCAGACCAGACGCGGGAGCTGGAGAAACCAGGAAGGCTACAGAACAGCAGGAAAAGTTGCTCTGATTAATATTATGTTAAATTAAAACTGATTTTCTGCTTTTTCTCCTCCGTTTTTTTCCATGCACTTCCCCAACCCCCTCCCCACATCTTCCCCTCCTCCAGCAGGTTCCATGCATGCTGCCCCCTCCCCGCCTCTGTCCCTGCATGGCTAGGACTGCCTAGTCATTTCCAATTCCTTCTTGTATTGATCTTCCTGTAGAAATCAGTTTTGTAATTAGCTGCAAATTAGGCCTTCTACTGGGGGTGAGCCTGCCCCCTGATTTATCACCAGAGTAATTCGCTGTGATCGGAGAGAAATTAAAATGAACTCAATTAGGCTTTGGATTTGCTTTATGGGCCCTGCTCAGAGTTTCAGGGGGAAAAATGACTGTGCTGGTGCTTAATAGTCTAATGAAAGTAAATAAAGGTTATTCATTGTAATAAACCCAGGGACTCTGGGATGAAGGGAGTCCATAGCCAGCCTCTCCTTCTCTTCCTTTGTTGGTTTATGGCTTGGGGCGGTTTGAAAAGACTTTTGATTTTCATTTTATTAAGACAAACAGCTTTTGGGATAAAAGGCTGGGAGAGCGGGGGTGTAAAGAAAAGGTGGGTAGAGCTACAGAAGTGTGGAAAACTATGTTGGAGATGGGAGTAAAGTCTCAGCTTTGGGCCATGAAGGAAAATGATCCATTAAAACCCAGTCCTGTGGCTTGCTTGTCACCAGTGTGACCTCAGGGTGCAGGAGTTTTTGTGCAGGGCTGCCTGCCAGTGAACATGGATGGCAAGAACAGGCTGGTATACAGACAGGTGTGTGTGCAGAGGTAAAAGCGGTCATGGGGATGTAGGGAGAGCACAGTATGCATGTATATGGCAAGTTCACCAGAGGAGGTAAAGTCTGTGTATCCACAAGCATCAGCACAGTGATACCTTTACAACTAGACAGGGCTATAAAGGTATGTGAAATAACAAGTTAGTGTCAGAACAAGGGATGGAGAAGGGGAGAGGGATTTTGGTATGGGAATCTCCCTACCATCATCCTCTCAGTGTCTATGAGTTCCCATTACCAGGCCAGGCCCTCACCTGCTCAGATTTGATGTGCTCTGATGTTTGAAAGACGTCAGGGTAAGAAGGACGCTCAAAAACTCGATCTAAAGCTTCCAGCTGCTGCTGGGTGAAAGTGTCGCCACGAAGGTGCTTCCGCAAACTGTCCACGCTGCTCTGGGAATCTCCATTGGGAACTGAGCCCTCGGATACATCTGCAGGGCACAGACAGAGAAAACAGGGAGTTAGCACCACCCTGGCTTGGATTGGTAATGAATGCAGGACAAGGACAGAGTGGGAAAGAGTGAGGTTTGGTGCCTCCACCCAGGTAGCTGTGCCACTCCTGAGGGAAGAGGAGGCTGCAGGGGCCCAAGAAGAGCCCCCTCCTCTCTGATGGAGTGGTCAGGCTGTTCCAGTGGGTTCTGTGGGATTCTCCTGCCCAGGATGAGTGAGGCTGTGGAGAATGGTGCTTAGCTCAGAGATGAGTTTCGGTTCCGCTGATTTTCAGTGTTAAAAATTGCCAAATCTCCACTGCTGAGCATAAAATGGGAGCAAAGCACAGCAATTAGCATCGCTAGAAGACCACTGGAGAGGCAGTTCACAGAGAAACAAGAACGCTGAGGATGGGCTGCACTGAAGAGGACTGAGGGAGCCTGCAATGGGAAAAGGCTCTCTTACAGTTTTGAGGGGAACCAGTCTCTGTTGTAGCTCCCCAGTCCTATAAGCAGCTATCACTGTTATAATTTCGTTTTCATCTGATCATATCCTAGCTGAGTCTTTCATCTCCCTTAGATAACAGGGAAATCTGGTTTCTGACTCCATGTTTCACCAGAGACAAATCTCTCCCCGTGGGGCAACTGTCCCGTCCAACATATGTTGGTTTCTGTCCCATTCACCTACGTGTAGCTTGTGATTTATCATGACCCATATATCTGTTATAAAACTCCCTCCAAAATGAGATGAATCTTTGTCTCTGCCAGTCTCCCTTCTTATCCAAAATGAATTATTGTATTACAAGACCTAGTCCTGCTCAGTGGGAATCAGCCTTCCTGGTATTACCTTGTTCTTACTAGGAATATAGCTGCCTTCTGGTAGAAGCTTCCTTAGAAGTGCATCTCTCTCCGTACAACAGTCCTGTGGCACAATCTCACAGCAATGCCTCCTGCAATGCTCCAGGGTGTCTCTGTTTCTGTTGTGCCATCCCTCGTCTCTTACAGCCCACTCATCCCTTCTGCTTATGAGTCTGTTATAAAGGGGGCCCTATCCAAAGTGAATTTTTCCCTGCAATAAACCATCTGATCACCTGTCTGGGTTTGGTTTGGTTTTTTCCCCGTTATCCCCAACTCAAATTAGGTGCGTTTTTCTTTGTTATAACCCCTTTTTATCTTGAATGACTCTCCTGCTATTAGCATCTGTCATATCCAAGGTGAGTCTGTTATAACCTCCTGTCCCAGCTGAAGTGAATCTTCCTCTGCCATAATCCCTCATCTTATCTGAGGCAAGTCTTCTCATTATAATATCCTCCAACTGTGCTGAGTATCTTTCTGCTGTCAAATCTCAGTCTAACTTTGGTGTGCCTGGTTATAATCCCCTGCTTCATCCATGCTGATATACCTCCATACTCTCCATGCTGAATCCTTACCTACTGTGCTTCATCAGACACAAGTCTGACTGCCTTATCACCCTGACTAACCTAGGATCAGGTTCTCCCTCTTGTGCTGTAATTATCTTCCTTTTTTTTCACTAATATGCCTCATTCTTAAGCCTTTCTCAGTGGCCTCCAGTCTGTGAATCACAGAAACCTGCTGTCTGTCAAGAAATTGGTTAAGGGTTCTGTATAGACCTTTTCCTTCCCCATGAGTTTGTGAGGTGCTCATGGACATATGATGCTCCCAGGAGCCTGGAGTGACTCTCACTGTGCAGCATCCAGAAAATGCCACTCTGCTGCTTCCTCTTCTAGCTCACAGATAGTGCCAAGATGGTATTTTCCTGGCACAGTTAATGCCCAACTGGTGCCCCAGAGTTATGACTGAGCCTGCTGCCTTCTGGCTATGAGATATATCCGTTTATAGGTGATTATACGATATGATATAATCAATAGTACATTATATACAGTAGCGTAGTACAGTACCACTCACAAGACCATAGAAAATATTACATATTGATTTGTCCCTGCCAGCAGCCTTCCCTCAAGCAGCCTCTTCTCTCTTTCTTTTCTACCCCAAGCCAGAGAAAGGCTGTTTACTGGCACTGATCCCTGGAGTTTTCTACTCTCCCCAGACTTATTTGCCCAAGAGGAAGTTATCAATTTCCTGAAATGTAGAGTTCATGACAGGTTTGACTAAGAAAACAAAGCAAGGATTAGGCTTGGTGGACTGCACACTGTGTGGGTCAGTACAGTCTTCATGTTTTTGACGGACTGGCCTGTTTCTGCAGGGTGACTTTTAGGAGGACTAGAACTCTGGTCTTCCCTGCAGAAAGCTGGCACAGAACTCCTGGGTTCAGACTCAGAAAAAAAGTTTCTGTATTAACCTCAACCTGTCTGCAGCCATTGAAGCTGTTTGGCTTTGAGGATTTTTCCACATGTGTCAGTGTGTGTGCATGATTGTACACGCCATGACACTAATACTCATGGGTAATTTTGCAGTAGATAATTATTCTTTTATTCTTTAGATTCTGCATCACAGTACATGCCTGACCAGGCATTTGTCTGTGGCTGCTGATTTTAGCTACATCTGATTTTCAAGGACGGCAGCCCTATACTCTGCATCATGTTTGGTGTGAGTGGACAGAGGTACAGTAAAACTTTCACTGATTGTCATTAAATGAGATTTTACCCCTAGTGAGTTGCCCTGAGTGGTTACACAGATTTGTGCACACATGCACAGCTATTTGTAATTCTGTCTGCCTTCAGAGCCCTGTGCACATGTGTCTTCCGTGTGTGCACAGGCCATGCCTTTGTGTGAAGAAGCTGAAATCACAGCTTTCCCGAGTCGCTGTAAGAGTCTCTTTTCCTTCATTTATTCAGGGGCCCTTCAGATCTTGACAAATCTGTCACTCTAAATTTGCGAGAGATTATGGTGCTCTCTGCCTAGCACGGAGAGAGGTGATATATGATATCTGCTGCCCCTATTGATTGCCTGATCTGGTGGCAGAGGGCTGGCGAAATGAACTTGAAATGAACATCATGCCTCAACTCATTGTGCGTATAATACACTACTTAATCCCACATTTTTGAGCCGCTATGGAATTCAATTGATCAATCATGTCCCTCTGATAGTACTGTTTTAGGGGTTATTGCTGCTCTGCTCACTGACCTTTCTATTTATTTATTTATTTATTTATGTCAGAGTGTGTGCGTGTGCACATGCACACATAAGTGTGTATGTGTATTTGGGAAACCCAGGACCAGCTGATGAGAAAGGATCTGTGCAGTCTGTGGGAAATGAAAGATAAGGATGAAGGAAAGAGAAGGGTAAAGAATGGGGTTAAATAAGAAATAGGAATGATCAAAGCAAGAAAATGGATAAAGAGGAGTGCAAAAGTTGTAAGAAGAAAGACAATGCTTTAGTTTAGGTAGAAAATCCTGGAGAGGAGAGGGAGGAAGGAGGGGGATGGACCACTCTGCCCTAGCCTATGCTTTAAAATCTGCGAAAGCAAAGCAACTTATGACAGAGGGCTGTAGGGTACCTCGAAGTGTATCTTATCTAAATAGCCTGCTTGTATTTGGCTTAATAATGGTAGGATGAATGAATCCCAAACTTCACAGAGCAATTATATGAATTGTGCATATATATTTTACTTATGAAGCAGAGAAGGTTTCACAGAGGTGATCCTGAAAGACAGATTTGTATGTCTCATGTTGCTAATGTTGAGACATTCACAGTCACACATCATTTTATTTTTTTCAAAACCAAATGATTGTAAGTCCTCTGTGTTTGTCTTCTGGTGTTGAAACCTACGGAAGATATGTTTTCATTTTTTCCCTGAAACTGCAAATGCCAGTCACTTATATCTGGTTTTAGATCAAAGTTGCAAATCTCATCTAAGTGTATGACCCTGTAAGCTGGACTATCAGGAGAAGCTTTAAATGGTGTAATACACAAAGTAAGAGAGCTTACAGCCATGTGGGTATGAGCAAAGGTGGCAGAAAAGACCAGAGAGGACTTCGGGAAGAGATGGAGTCCATCAAAGAGCTGAGGGTTCTAGTGAAGAAAGGGCTTATGGGGAAAATTTGAACTAGGAAAGACCAGCAGATCCTGTGAGGAATGGCACTGTGGTGGGCAACAGTCACGTCAGCTGATAAAGAACAGTGCTAGGAGTAAAAGCTTAAGGGACAGGGATTTGCCAAGTAAGCAGATATTGAAAGGAGTCCTGTTCAAAGGGGTAAACGAAGGCTTCAGCTGCAGGATGAGTCTGAGGATGCCACCTGGGTAACTGTGATAACCATACCCAATAGGAAGTAGAACCATCACCTTCCCCAGTTCCCTTTTAATGGCAAGGGAAATCTCACTTTAAATCATAAGAATCTTAACAAACAGCTTGAGAAGCAAACCATGGCCTCAGTCACTGTGTCCCTCACAAAGAGGCACATTGCTCTCAGTGTGATCAGGCCTGGCACATGTGACAGGAAATATCTCTCCTTTGACGGACAGCCAAGGGAGTACACACAGTAAATGTTCAGAGTAAACCCTCAACACAAGACAGAAATGCTCCATGGGTGTCATAGAAGTGTTCTGACAGATGACAAGGAAGTGCTGTGCCAAAGGGCAACAGAACAACCTTAACTATGCCCATTAAATAATTCCAAAACAAAGAAATATCCTCAGATATGGAAGCCACAAAGACACTATAATGTACAAGTAGCACAAAGCAGCACAAATTCATTACCTCCCTGGCTACAAGTGGCAGAACTCTTGCTCAGACAGGACTATCTCAACAAGTAACTCAGAAGTATTGCTGACATAGGGAGATCTTGGCAACACAGAAACATCTAGAAAGGTCATGAGAAGCTGTACAGCTACCACACAAACATGGAGATACTGCTGTCTTTTAGGGAAGGGACTGTTACCATCTCTATGACATGTCTGCCTGCAGTGTCGTGGGGCCTTGATCTCAGCTGGGCCCTTGCAGCACTACCAATCAAAATCACAGTCATAATAAAAGCGAATGTGACTGGCATGAGAACTGCCAGCCAGGTGACACAGCAGAACCCATCTAATTGTCAAAGGCTCCAAGGGAAGCACAGTTGTCTGATGCAGGGGTGCTGAGCTGGCTGCTGCAGTGCTGTCTCTCTGCACCAGCAATGAGACCCTGTCCTCTCCTGCAGCCTACCTGCGCCATCCCTGCCAGGGTGCTTAACTCAGAGCAGCCCTCTCCCACTCCCTGAGCATTTGTGGCTACATATGCTTCCCCTTCCCAAATCACACTTTTGTGTTAAGACTGTTCTTTCCCTTTTTCCAATTTCTCTTCTCTTTTTTCCCCCTCTGATGTGTTCCCACGTCCCCATGCAGCCTGGACCTGCCAGGCAGCTTTCCTGTCCATCCCGGGGGGCCTTTCCCCACACTGCCAGTTGTTGCAGTTTCAAACTCAATTGTTCTCCTCGGTACTGAGGCAAATGGAGTCATTAATTACCTTCTATCGGCTGGGCCGAGTTCAGAATGCGATCGATAGCCAGCGCTTGTCATTCACGGCAGCCAGCCCTGCGCAGACCCTTGTGCTGCATTCAGTGCGGGTCCATGAAGGACCCTGCACTGCCAGAGCTGGCCTTCAAACCCTGGTCTCACGCTGGGAATAGCAGACCTCCCGTATCTGTGCCTGAACTGACCCCCAGCCAAGAGAGAGATCAAGGACAAAGACCTTGTCCTGAGGTAGTGGGTTACACATTTTCAGATGGCCAGGATTGTGTGGTACTGATATCCTGATCTACACAAGCTGATCCAGTCTAGCTGTCACCATGTTTCTAGAGACACTGTTTGCATCCTCAATAATTATTAAACAAATACTGTACTCCCCCCAGTAAGGACAAGCACAGGGACTATCAGTCCTAATCTTGTGATTTTTTCACCTATGTAACTGTAGTCTGAGGCTCCTGGGCCTGAAGTTTCTGAGTTTCTAGACTCAGTTTCTTCATGATGTTTTGGTCTAGGAAGACCTGGTTCTCACAGGCTTGACATAAACATTACAAGTGTTGTTGTAACACGAGTTATGTTTTAGATTCCTGTCTGTGGGATGGACGTTCTCTCTGTCTTTCGGTTTTAACCAATGGGATGAAGAGTTCTAGCACTCTTTGACCAATGAGATGGCCTGTTCTAGAACATATATAAAGGAGATCAGTTTTTGAATAAACATTAGAGTCAAATGAATTTACCAAAAGAGGTTCGTGTTGTTTGTCACTTGCCCACAGCGACATGTAACTTTCTTGCCCTACTAGTTAGAGGTTTGGCAAATGAAGGCTATAAATTTTGGGTTACATTTCCTTCCAGGATAATTTTTATGGTCTTTTAAACAGTGTGAAAGAAGATGTCATCTCTAGATGGGTCAGTTCTGTGTTTCAGCATGTAGTAGTGTTGCAAGAATTTTGAGTGCTTTGATTGTGATAACTGGTGGGGAGAAAGATGAACCTCAAATTCAGATGGAAAGGATCCTAAGCGAGTGCAGAATAGAGATGATGGAGCATGGACGGGGTTGGCAAGGTTCAGGAATGCATAGAGAAGGAATGTTATCAGGGATCTACGCTGCAATGGTGAAAGAAAATCAGGTACAAGTCAGGTTATATACAGTATCCTGCAGAAATAGGGATAGTGGGACATAAATACTGGAGGAGTATCACCACAAGGAAGACCATCAGGAACTCCATTGTTGTTCAGATTCCTGTATCCATTTGCCTCAAGGGAATCCACAAACCTGAATTTCAGTATACTAATTGGCAGTAGTCTGCTGGTCCATGTGTCTCTGTAATTTAAGTGTGTCAGCAACACATAGACTGTGTGTTTCTTTCTTACATGCTCAGGCTTAAAGCAGAAAGGCTCAGAAACAAAGGATTTTATGTTTTGAAATGAGGGTATAGCTCACATGAGGAATTGGTGAGTAAGGAAAGCTGTTCATGCAGGAAAGTGAGTGTGCCTGACTGAGGAAGAGTGAGATGTGTGCTGGTGCCTGACAGCATTGCTTTTAACGCAGGAGTTGTGTGACTGAGTACCCTAGATGGAGCAGAGACGGGCAATGCAACTTTAATTACAGGGCTTACACGAGCAAAAATGGCAGTGCTCAGTGAGAATGTAAATGTAATGAATTGTGTGTGCAAATGTGTAATGAAGTGTGTGCTCAGATCTGTCTTGGATTATCATGGGAGCATGCAAAATGCATTTAAGGAAGTGAGTGTGTATATGCATATGAAAATCGTATGTATTTACTACTGTATCTAAGTGTATGATTGCAAATTTGGACAAGAGCATCTGGGAAACTATGTCTGTGTTAGATAGTAATAATCAGCACATCCAGCCTTTCTGAAATGCCAGCAAGTCTTTCCAGGTGTTAGGATGAAAGCAACCTTCTCAGATGTGTACACAATGTGTACTACAGCACATGTTGGTGTGCAGGTGAGGGATTTTAGCCCGGGTAGTAGTTTTCTAGGATCAGTGTCTCTTACTAGTGCTATTAGGCTTGACTGTTAGACAAATAGAAATGCAGCTGCCTCTAGGATTCAGTACACTGGCTTTGTTTATGTTGACAGAGTAGCAATTGGCACTCTCACGCAGTGAGCTAGATCCTCTGGTCAGTGTAAATCTGTAACTCTCTTGCATTCAGTGGTTATACTGATTTACACATCCTAAAAGTTATCAGAAGGGTTATCCTGATTTATGCTGTTGTGGTGTTCACAACATTGCCTTTAGTGCAGTGCCCTCGGGGACAGCTGCTGCTGCAGGGAAGCAGGGCTCCAGTATGCTTTCCCTCTGCCAGAGAAGATGATACTCTTAGCATCATTGGCATGACTTAACTCACTCTCTTCTTTCATCGTCCTAAGCATGTTTCTTGGGGAGCCTTCTTGGCAGGATCCCCCTTGGTGAGCATGTAAAAAAGGGTGGCTTTTGTTAGCTCCAAAGGACAGAAGCAACGCAAAAAATTACATTGCATGCAGCCCTAACTATGCTTGTTTAGAGAAACTGCTTGCATTTATGAAGTCTTTGGTGCGGAAAGCAGGGTTGCAAATGACTGCATCAGAGCGACAGTAAAGGCCATTAATTTCCTGTTATGTTTTCCTGTGTTGGGGGCTTTATTAATTTAATTTTACACTGTCGAACAACAGCGAGCGCTGACACCGCCACACTTGGAAGGTTTTTTTTTTTCCTCAAGCAGTGCTTTGCCTGACATGCAAATCAACACTTCTATCAGGACTGCTAGGCACAAGGCAGGGAGCCCAGAGCTGAACTGTCACCATCCAGTTCCACCTCCCAGTTTCTGGGAATCCCTGAGATTCCAGTGGAGAGCACTGAGGAGACACTAGCATAAAGACTCAGCAGATATGGGTCAGAACATGGACACCTCTAATTCACAGTCTAGAAAATATGGATTCCTCTTTAGACTCCTTGGTTCCATTGGCTTGGTCCCCCACTAATTTGCCTCTTAATACCTCCTTTCCTTCTGTTTCCCTCGCTGTAAACTTTCCCTTCCTTTCATTCCACTATTTTTCCCTCATACACACTTTTACCTTAACCTCACCAGTCAGAGGAGTCTGTACCTGCCCCCAAGCCAGATACTTGTGAATCATGTTATTGGAAGCTCTTCTGAGTCAGCACTAAACCAGTATTCAAGCAGAGTGTTTTTAGAGCTGCCATTTTTGACATGCCATAAAACAAAGGCTCCAATCACTCATAGTCATTAAAATTCCCATGGCATTTTTTGCAAGAGTGCAGACATTAACCTGGCTGTCCTGAACAAAATCCAGCCTGAGTGATTACCCACAGCATATCTTAATTCTCCTGTGGTTTCATTTGGACATGGAACAGCAAAATTTCACAGTTGATGCTCTGTATTGTTCAACATCTGCCATGGTCCACCTGAGAGTCAGCCACATTTCAGTAGAAAATGAGATCTTAAGAATGGGAAGGTTAATAAACAACATATGATACAGGATGGATAACTGTGAAATGCTATGCAATAAGAAAGCTACAGGCTTGCAATAGACAGCAATCTGCTTGAAATGTCACCATGCAAAATATTTTTCTTTTTTTTGAATCCTCACTCCTATAATAACTGTAAACCATTAGAATAATTTGTCATCTTTCTTCATGAGGTCACATGAAGGCCATTGTAAGTTCATGAAGGAACCTGTACTGATGTGACCTCTATAAAATGTATATTGCAGATATGTTCCAAATTGTAAGAGGTAGTCTCCAAACAAGAGAGGGCCTAGCCATGGGCAGCAATCAGTTTCACAAACAAGTGAGGTCGCTGCAGAGAAAAGCCATAGGTATCTTTGAGGATTAGATAGTGGAATATTGATTTTCATTTGCTGGAATTTAATAAAGTTGTCCCAAACTTAGAACAGTTCTGATCTTCTTGGAAAGTCAACCCTTCTGTTCAAGTCCTACCTCTTCTCAGACTAGATGCCAAAAGCCAAAGGAAAAGAACACCAGGTCAGGCATGGAAGTATACCTGTCCTTTATAACAGCCTTATATCAGGCTTATATCAGGCCTTATATAGAGCATATATCAGAGGAGTAGAGGTCACTCAAGGTTTGACAGACATTTCATACACAATAACCACCTCATTAAGGTTTAATCAGATGTCTACAAATCTGTTCCAATAAAGATCCCTTAGCTTAAAAACAGAATAGCTCATCTGACCAAAAAAAGGCAGAGTCAAAGAGAGAAAGAAATCCTAACCTGATGCACATCCAAATGGAAACCGTGATACCCATTACCTAGCTCCTGTTCTGGCACTGTACTCCTGTGTGTCTTCCTGCAGCTGTTGACCTTTGTGGGAAGAGGCCTTTGTACCTTGAACTTGTTGGGATGTAAGCAGTAGGATTCTTGGATGAATGAAGAAAAAGTCAAAGGAAAATGTGGATCTAGGTACTATTTTTAGGCCCCTTAACAAAACTCTGACATTTTAAAGGGCCTTAAGATGGGCATGAATTGCATTTGACACCTATTTAAAGCATCCTTTATCTGACTGATGCTTGGAAAAATCACCTTCAAAGAGCTATGAATGGAGACAGACAGAAGACAGAACATGTCAGGTGTGCCAATGGATAGATACAAATATGTATCTGTAACTGCTTCTTTCCAGCCATCTACTGCTAACAGAGTTGTCCTTCATATGCAATATCTTAGAGTTTAGCATAGCCTCTACAGGCCAACACAAAATGTTATTTTTTCAGGTCTTGCTTGGCAGCTACAGAGATAGCTGGAGTCCTAAGAGTCCTGAAAGCATCATAAAATGTTCACAAACTGCATTTTTATAAATGTAAGGTCTGGTGACAAAATTAAACACACTGGTTTTTCTTTCTTTCTCCCCTCCTGTCAAATTGCCTCATTGCCCCTCATCTATACAGCCAGGATTCTCACCGGCTAATATCTGGTGAGATCTTGTTGTTCCCCTGGGATCCAGTGAAACAAGGCTAGAGGATCTGATACTATCACTTAGGGAAGTAAAGAGTTTCTGGTTTCTTTCCAAACAGCAGCAGCAGCAGCAGCTCCTATTTTTGGAGGAGGGGTTTCTGTGGCCCTGACTGAGAACAAGGTGCTTAGTGTTTTCCTTTAGCACAAGAAGACACTCCTCTATAGGAATGATTTACATCTATGAACAGCAAGTACGCTTAACATTACATTGATGTAGACTTGGGAGTGCAGAGATAGCCAGATTAGGAGCTAATTGGTGCACTGGGGATTGACTGTTGGACCCCCTTGGCTGCTGGATGTGATCACGAAGAGAAAGAGAGAAAGAGGGAGAGAGCAGGAGCCATCCTCCAGCCAACACCTCTCTAAAGGTTGGGATTCCTGAGGCCGCTGCTGTCTAGTGCTGTCAAGGTCAGCAGGTTCAGGTTCACTGAACGGTCAGGATGGTTTGAATTACTGGCACTGCCTGCCGATTCCTCCGCTGATCGTGATCCGTCTTGCAGCACCAGCCACGGGATGATGCGCCCCAGCCATGTGCTGTGCACGGTGTGGGGCACAGGGAATGTCAGAGAGGCAGATGCTCTTGTTAAAAGGATAAGTTTTTAGGAAGATTTAAGGACCCAAGGCAATGCTGAAGAAAGGCACATGCTCCAACCACTAAGCATGTGGAGACCAGGTTTCTAGAAACAGCTGTTCTGATCTATTTTTCTTTTACCTGGATAACTGCACATTAGTATGTGCAAGTCTTTATGTAAACAACACTGCTTGGACATTTTCATCCCAAAAACACATAGCTGTGTGACCTGTGTAGGCTAAAAGGCAGGGTAGTCAGCATGTTCCTACAAGGCTGTCTGCAGAGAGCACCAGAAGGTGCTCAGAACACTGACTGCCAGTGTGCCCCGTAGCAGGTGGGCTTGGAGCCACTGAAGAGACCTCACCAGAGCAGGTGGGGAGAAGAGGTGTCTGCAGAGGCATGAGTTTGCATAGCCAGGCTGCCAGTGTCACAGATATGTGCCTGGGGTGGCATCAATGTGTGGCTGAGCGCCTGTGTGTATGGGTGTGTGAGTATGTTCTATACTGTACTTGTGCTGTCCAAGCAGCCACAGCAGCAATGATAGCAGAAGTATGTGAAAAAGACTGTTGCAGGAAAGAGCAACAGAAGGGATTTAGAAGACAACAGGGCTGCATGGAAGTAGTGTCTAATGTTTGTTTTAGACGAGAGCATCTCCACTGGCATCCTTTACTTGCTTTCAATGGAGTTGCACTACATAGAATCTGCCCCTCTCAATCTGTAAGCTGAAGTGCTTACTCTTGCTTCTTGTGCTGAGGTCCTTTGTGTATTTCTCTGAGTCAGTCAACTCCTGGTGCAGTCACTCCTGTGCTATAGATATGGATACACAGCTTTTGTACTCACACCTCAGTGTCTGCTTGCCACACAAATTTTTATATTGAAAATTGTTTGGAGGGCTGAGAATGCAAGGGACTGCCCATACACAAGGCCTCTTGCACAGCACCCTTAGTACTCACCAAGACATGGAAGAGATCAGGGTTAATGTCATCTGCTCCGTAGAAGGGAAGTCCTCATCTCCTCTAAGCTTAGCACAGGTATTCTAACAAGCCCTGTAGCCTGCACTAGGAAGTACATTGTGCCTACTGCCTCTCTTCAAGTCCTCTCCGAGTTCCTTCTTCCACTGCTGAGCAAGGGGCTATGGCAAGAAGGGTCAGAAACAGTGCCCAGTATCATGCTGGTTTACATTAATGAGATACATACAGTGTAATCCAGCAATGGAATCAGCTCTACAAAAGGAGGTAATAGCAGGCTGCCATGAACAGAGCAGCTCAGGTAATTGGTTTATCTATCTAGAAGCAGTAGTAGCAATCTCTGCACAGACAGAGTAGCAGTAAAGTCTCTTCCTTAAGGCTATTTCCTTTGTCTTTTCAATTGCTTGCACATCCATGTGAGATAGAGAGAGAGAGAGGAAGAGAGAAAGAGCTAGAGAGAGAGAGAGGGAGAAATGTTAATTTGTGAATTAATGGCTTTTCTCTGCGGAATTGTAAATTCAAATGTCACCTCACAGGGTGACACTACGCTGGGCTGCTGAGGAAGCAATGATAAGATCCCCCCCATCCCCATGCCGAATTATACCCATGCCCCTCCCCTCCCTGAAAGATAGCTACGAAGTGGAACATGCTACTTTTAATTTGCAGTAACACCACAGCAGAGGGATGCAAGAATGACTGCTTTCCAACCCTCCCTTCCACAACAAGCTGGGCCACATCTTTCTCCTTCTACCTCTACCTCCTTCCACCCCCTCTTCAACCCCTCCCATTTTAAACTGTGTCCAAGACAACACATTATCTCAACTCCCCCCACCCTGAACTAATCAAAGGATGAGCTAAGGGAGGGCTCTTTAGAATGGATGCCTCTGCAACCCTCTCCTCTCCTGCAATAATCAGGTGAATTAATGACCCTGAAGTTAAAGTGAGCGCTGATACTCAGGCGTTGTGCAGCGTAGGGGAGAAAGCCTTCATTGTTTTCGAGCAGGAGGCGGGCAGCAGCAAGGGAGATTCATGGATGGAGATTGAATATGCAATTTTCTTTCACCTTGCCAAGAGCTGCCCCTGGGCTGTGCCTGGCCTAAATTTTTTTTCCTCTTGCCATCTCTGCCTTATCCGGCCCTCCCACCTCCCTTCCATTCTTTCCAGAAAATTACCTTCAAAATTGATTTCCACTTTTACAAACAAATATAATGGGAACATGAGGGGGGAAAAAAATCTTGGGCTGTGATGAATTAGGGCTGTCAGGTGCTTCCAAGTCTCCTTTGTTTTTGTTTTACTGCCTGTTAGGTTCTTTGTTTTTCCAGCAACTGGGAATAATGCCCCTGCCCACACAGTCCCCATGGTCCATGGCTACCTTCACAGGCTATGGCCACCACCTGATGTCATCACTGTGTTATCCCTGCTCTCCACCACTGTAAGCAAACAGCCACTGCTAACAGACTGCCCTAGCCCTTCACACCAGGATACAACTGATCCCATGATGACACTGTATGTCCCACACTGCTGCTGACCCGAGTCCTACAGCCCAGGTACAAATCTGTTGATTTGCCTCTGATCTTCTTCACCTTCCTCCTCCTGTTTTCCCTTGCTTTATAGAGCTGATGGACAGATTCCAGCTCTCCCTGTTCTGACAGATCATTCTGGGTCATTGGCATGTCCTGTGACCCATGTTTTGTCTCAGTGCCATGTCACCTTGATTCCACAGCAGTATTGCCCTTATGTCTCATTTCCATATCACTTGACCCCAAACCAGTGTCATCTCTCACTGTCATGGCATCCTCATCTACTGTTATACCAACAACCCTCTAAAATACCATTTGCCTGCACATTGCCAGCTATTTCTGATTCCTTTTGCACTTGATTCTGTCATCCACTACGCATTAACCTGGGATCCTCATGAATTCAGACACAATGCTCTGACTCCCATGCTCTTTACATCCATGAAAACATATAGCAGTCACTTCCACGATTGCAGGCAGAACCAATGTAAAAAAATCATCTAAAGTGAACAAGAAGATCCAGAGAAGCAGGCATCTAGCAAAACTGGGGAGCAGCCTTTGCACAGGTAGAGTCATGGAGGAGGCAGAGACGCTGGGAGGAGTTGTAGCTGCCTGACTCCTGTTGACACATTAGCTGCAACAACCCCTCCCAAGAATGAGTCAAAAAGTGTAAAAAGATCTAACCACAAACTAAATACCCAAAATAAACAGTCATAAAAGCACACACTCATGGTACTCACACAAATAAATGTAAAGAAAAGCTCTATGCATAAGTAGCACCCGCAAAACATAGCAAATTAATATTAAAGACACAAGAATGCAAACTGGGACACACAGAGGTACTAATGCAGGCACATGCCAATTAAATGTAATTTCTGAATAAAATAACTTACAAAAGTATATATACACTAACTAAATGAAAACCTGTAACTCAAAGTAATTTCCTTAAATTAACATGTACAGAATCAAATAATGTAAACAAATACAAAATATTTACATAAATAAACAGCCTTTATACAGGCAAGAACAACCAATATGTGTATATATAAGTATATATATAACATACACAAAATATATAACCTCAATGCAAATACACATCTGTACAAACTATATACAGAAGTGCACAGCACTAGCAGGCTACATATTCATATCCAGCAACCACAAAGATACAGTGATACTCCAAGTATGTAACAACACATACACTCAAAATATACATACAAATATACAACATTCACATATGTTCAAAATGTGAATACAAATACCTCGCATTCATAGAAATACATAGCACTAATACTGAGCCATACATGCCCAGACATCCATATGATCCACAGTATGCATCCTCCTACTAGGCAATATTATACACAGCTTAACATACATATTTTCCAGGTCTCCATAGGCATGCACAAAAATACGGGTCCAACCTGCCACTCACCCCAGTACATAAGCACAGATAAGTAGAAACCAGCGATCCTAACACAGAAAAATTAAAAACAAACAGGTGTGCATTTCTAGAGACACAAATACACAATCAGAGATGCACACAAACACAACTGAAGCCAGACCAGCTTGTCTTCAGAGACTACCAACCTCTGCCAAACTAAGCAGCACTATAAGCTTTAGAAGCAGGGCATTCTGTCCAAACCACTTTCTGTGATGTAAGCTATTAACTCTCCCTTACCTGACTTCCTCCTGAGCAATGCACACTCCCCAGAATCCCAGCATGTGTGCAGACATGCTCACACAAACACACAAATCCTATTTCTCTTGATTACAGACTGACCTCCAGATTCCTGGTGCAGCAGCCCACATTTCTGCCAGTGGTGTGCTGCTTATTCATTGTCTTCTGCTTCATTCAGTTTCCCCCTCCTCTCTTTTCACATACATACTCTCCCTTTTCTGACATCCTCCTGCAGTTTATTTAGAGAGGTGCAGGATGAGTAGCAGGTGCTTTTCTTATGTCCTTCCAGGGGTCTCACTAGCTAAAGACCTTCAGCAGGGAGAAGTAGATGATTATCTAGAATAAACTCCCTCTTCAAATTATATTTTCATCTAGAATGACAGGGAGTGTTACCTAGGCTTGTGTTTATAAAGACAGTGAGCCTGGTCCCCTGTGACCTCTCCTGTTTGCAGAGATACACCATTGCTGCAAGCTTCCAGCCACTGGAAACTCAGCCATGCTGCACAAAACAACACAGTCCCAGGGAAAGTAGGAGAAAGACATTGTGAGAGTGTGAAAGACTCCAGAATCTGTTCAGCCCACCTGCACAGCTGTAAACTGCTGTGTGTATGCCCCACAACTCTGTGTGATGCTTGGAACACAGGGTTAGCACCTAAGGCAATATAACTACATGTGTCTCCAGTGTCATTAAGACTATTGCTGACCTGCAATAAAGCAGTCATATAGACTAACACAAACAAGTCAGCTGTAGTGACAAAAAATCACACAGTGAAACAGTGCAGGCTCACCACGGACAGCACAGCAGGGGTCCAAATGCACCCTGTTGTCTTCAACAATTATTAGGGTTTGAGGAGAACAGAATTATACCTAATATGCCCAGAGATGAGCATACATTAGGCCATGACACAGTCAAGTGGAATGACTCACTCATACTCTTTGCAAACATATGCAGGCAGAATAGAAAAATGAAATAATGCATTTCCCTACAGGACAGTTCTGGGCTTGACCTCTGTTCTGGTACAACTCCAGTACAAGCAAAGCATTGCCATATTGCAGATGACAGCATAAGCACACTGTATGTTCTGAAACGACCCCAGTATGCTGTGGAACACTAATATCATATTTCATGAAAACACACCATTCTGAACATGGCGTTGCAGTGACATAGCTGTATTGACTTCACTGTCATGGCCAGGTGATAGTCTGTTTTCAACCAACAGGTTACATCAGCTGCAGTAACAACTCGATGAATTGCAGTGAGAGCACAGTAGAAACTGCACCAGTGAGCCAACAATTACCATGTTGAAACAACCTTACTGCATGCCGTGATGCAAATGTACCACAAGAAACAATTCACAGCTGCTTCTGTGAAGAGTGTAATGGCCTTGAGTGTAATGGGGCAGCAGAGCAAGTAGTGATACAGTTAATCTCATCATTAGAGTCACAAACCCACAACCTATAGTGATAGTTACAATAACAGGATAACCACAACCAAACTGCCTGCAAACACATACTGGTGCCACTGACAATGACACAGTCATCTGAAATGAATCATAGCTTTGTCTCTCAAATTATATTAGCCCTGCCACCCTGCACAACACAAATGGGATCATACTTGCTGTGGCAAACTCAGTGGCTTTATATCTGCTCAAAAATTTAGACACATTACACACCTCTCTGTTCTATGCTACTTTCCACTTGAAGAAAATTTTGAACTCAAGTCTTTAAAACAGTTGATGTCCTGGGCAATATTTAAAAAAACAACTTTCAGTACTGGGACTGTCACAGACACCCCGGCCTCACACTCCATCAGAAGGAGGCATTTGCAATGTCACAATATGAAAATGTGATCTTGCCAAGGTAGGAAAAGTCCCAAGCTAAACACTGTCAAGACCCCGCTCTGCACTCAGAGTCCTCCCATTTGGAGTGAGGAAAGAGAAAACCACCTGTAACAAAAGCACTGATTTTTAGTAGAGGGTGTTGTGGCAATAACAGCCAGAAAATTATATGAGCAGCACCAAAGATAAGGACAGTGATTCTGCCTATCCTATAGCCACAGGATTAAGAGTGCAGATGCTCCTACAGATAGTGGGCAGCACCCTGTTTGACAAAGCTCAATCCCGTTTGAAGAGTATGGTGAACCATCTGCACTGATACAGATAACACTGCTTGGAAAACATCACCAGATCTGTAGAAATCTTGGTGATTCTTCACTGTCGCCCTACACTGACACAGCCCTGCGTTACGAGGCATCAGTGTAACTCACTCTAATCATGAAAATGACAAGTGAAGAAAGGGAAGGAGAGAATTCCGCCTTCTCAGGTTTGCTCCCCCATCTCTGCTGGGGATTCCTTTACTGCAAACAGCCTCAGTATTATTGCCACTTACAGTAGCAATCACTCTGTCCCCTCCTCTCCCACAAACCTAGTGCTGATATTAGCACTGATCACACTAACAAGCCTTTGGGTTTTATTACTACTGATACTAATAATACTGGACACATTACGTCTGCTCCCACCAATAACAGGCTGCAGATATGATCCCTGCTAATGCCAATAATACTGGGGATATTATCTCAGCCATTGTCAGCACCGCAGATATTATTGCCAGTAATGCTGTCAAATACTACAGATACTGTCAAGGACCAGGATTCATAAGCTGAGAATGTTACAGCACCAACCTCACTGGAAGATGAATCCCAAATGAGAATTTGGGTTTAGACAGGAAGTCCGTTTGCAGCCTATTATGGAAAGAAGGGGCCATGTCTCATAAGAATGGTTTTGTAAAAATCACCCAAGTTTCACCCAGCTGAAGATGCTGTGGTATGCTGGCAGCAGCTTGATATACTAATTTCCTGTTATCTAATTATCTATCTATAGCATCTATCTATATATCCATCTACTAATCTTTCACTTTCTCTGCATTTCAACTTTTCTCTCCTTGTACAGTGCTCAAGACTACAATACGAGTGATACTAAGTTTTTGTTAATGCCTCTGGGTCACCCCAGTTATCATTCTTTTAGCTGTCAATTAAGGAGTTATGAAACAGCATAAATAGTTGCATATTCTCCCCCTTTGTCCTTCTGGACATTACAATGCTGCTTCTTAGTCTGGCAATGACCCTGCTGAGCATGGTTGGCCTACCATCACAGAGTACTACAACACTCAAACCATAAAGAGCCAGGAATTCGTGTTTTCTGATGCAACTTAATAGTGTAAGATCCTCACTGGTCTTGAAAAAGTCATTATATGCTGCAGGGTCACCTCTGCCTTTGGAAGATGTTGAGAGTAAATGATGGTGATGTAACATCAGAGGGAAGTTACAGCTCCACTGTAATGCCCACAGACCACAAGAAACGGCACACACTGTGCTACACAAATGGTGGTGAACTTTTTTAGATAAATTATTTTCAAAATTGCAGGAGACCAACTCTATCTATCACAGAAGTTAGAAGTTTTGCAATCACTGGTTATAAACTGAAACAAAAGGGTAATTTGGTCTTAACAAGGCAAATCCTGACCATCCATTCTTGGCATTCACCTGAGGAAAACATATTGAGTTTTGAGGAGGAACTTATGGCCAGACAGTTCCTTATTGTGACTAGTAGATGCTCAGAGCTGCGTCCCAGCTAGCTCTCTCTCAATGTCATACATTGCCAAGGCCACCCTTGCACTTGTAACCAGTGTATTTGGTAGGTTGGGATTCCCACTCTTCCTTCTAACTCCCTGTGAGGGACACACCTGGCTGTCAGCGTCCATCTCTGAGCCCACCTCATGCATCCATCTGGCTCTTTCTGTCCAACTCGGGAGTTCTGCTACATCATCTTGACACATAATTATCTCTCCTCTTCTTAATCATCTGTGCTACTGTCTAATGTAGGCACCAGCTGCAGTAAGGAGGACCTGGGGGAGGGGGTGTGCTCACATAGAAGCTTCTCTGTCTTTCTCCCACCCCATTCCCCCAGCCATCACAGAGGTTGCTAACAAGGTTTTCAGAACTGGTGATTCAGGAACAGCTTGGTACTTCCCCTTTCTGCTGAACTGCATTCCTCACAGAGGAATCCTTGCAGCAGAACTGGTCCAACAGAGCGGAAAGAAAAAGAGCAGTGCTGCTTCTTCTGCCTCCTTTAGGGAAGAACCACTCCCTAAATGCTTGGAAAGTAGATGTGCAATGCTCACAAGGGCTTTTCAATGTGAGAATAAAATCTGAAGTTAAGAAAGAAATTGCAACAGTGTTCAGAAGCTCTGGTACATACTGAGAAGGTGTATGCATCCAGCATGAACATGAAGGAAATACTCTCATTATAACTCTTGACAAACTTCCTACTCCCCATCTCAACTAGAAACAATCAGAATGTTCAGAGCTACAGAGGAGACTGCCAGGAAATGAGTGCAGGTCACTGGCTTTGCAAAACTGCCCCTTGGACCCTTCTAACCTTAGGACCCAGCCTTGCAAAGGGATGATATTTTTCAGAATTTCTGAAGGCCAGTGTGAGCCCAGATAACTCAACTCATGCTTAGAGATGTTCAGCAGCTATCTGGGGGGTCCCATGTGAGCCTTCTCAGGGTCAGGAGCATGTGTCCCTGCAGCAGATATCTGGGATGGCAGGATTAAGGCTGTTATCTAAGGCAGTTGTAACCATGTCGTGTAACTGCCACCTAAAACTCTGAGCACTAAAGACAAGCAACATCTGCCGGATTGTCTGGTTGGTACTTTTTTGATTCCTAGTAAGATATGTGGGCGCTTGGCCAACAGCAAGGAGCTGTATAGTGTCACTTGTCTAAATCAAATTTGGAATGAATTAAGGACAGACACAAAGAATAGTTCTTACTGTTAATATATCATTATGAAGTGTCACAGTCTTAGATGGCTGCTCTGTTGTTTCTGTTTAATTGTACCATTCCAAAGGAAGCTCAAGTTCTGAGGCTGGAAGTGACTGTGAGGCTGCATCTAAAGTAGGATGATCTTTCCAGGTATAGCCTGAATAATAGCTAAAGCCAGACTGAAGAGCTTAATTTCTAATGAGATGTGGAGGCACCATGTAGAGAGCTGGTGATCACCACAATGGACTGTATGAGAACAGGGATTCACAAAACCCCCAAGTAACTGCCAGGAGATCTGCAGAGCCATTAGAGGAACACATTCATTCAGTTTGAAATGTCACTATTTCCTGTATGTGTAATGACGGCAAATGCTGAAAAGGTTTGCAATACTTGTCTCTTATTCCTGACATTTTTTGACTTTGAGGCATTGACTCAGCCCTTCCATTGCTACACTTTTCTCTTAGCTGGGCCCTACTGCCATCTAGCTGGGAAATGGATCTTCCTCTGGGGCCCGATCCAATTTCCAATGACATCAGCAAAAATCTTCCCATTTGCTCTAACAGAAGCTGGATTGGGTCCTTGCATCTAGTTCTACTTTGTATTAGGGAGAAAGGGAACATGATGACTGCCTTTTTTTCTTAGGATTACTGTGTTTATTTGGATCAAAAACTTACAGATGTGAACATCACCAGAACCAATACTGAGAAAATTACTAGCAAAGCCTCAAAATGCAGCATCTGTCTCTGGAGACCTTTCTCTTCTCATCACATATCAAAGAGAACTCTTGTGTTCTCTTGCACTGCACAGCCTTGGGATTGCAGCACACACAGCACACTGAGCCACCTGTCCTAAGAGATTTTTCCATGCAACAAGCAAAACAACATACTGAAGTCAGAGCTGAGCCGCACAAACTGGTCAGTCAGTGTTCTTTAAGAAGTTCACCCCCTGGCCCTCAATTTTAGAACAAATTAAATTAAAAGAGACAGATTTAAGGAAAAGTGTTTGAAAGTCACCATAAAGAGCACCAAGACCTTACCCACACATCCTGACTCAGTCTATTTAGACCTGAAGCTCCAGCTTTTGATTCGTTTCAGGATCTTTGCCCTGAATACTTCACAGCAAATAGGAAGCAAAATGAGATAGCTTAATCCTATTTCCTTACAGCCTTAGTGAAAGGCTTAGAGACAGCCTTAGGATCCCAGCACTCAGAAGACCTGTTCTGCTTTCAGACTGTGGCAAGCATGACAGTTCTGCTGTGGTAGATGATACTCATTGAAAACTGGACCCTTGTGATCACCAGTTAATGTAGCTTGTAGCACGTCACAGGGCAGAACTTGTTTGCAAGGGCAGTGAAAGACAACTCCCACATTGCTGGTGCTTCTCCAAGATGGCATTTAGTTTGAAATTGAGTGAGTCAGGGAAACCATGTTTACCCACAGTTCAAAGTCCGGGTACCTGCTGGCACCTGGGGAGTTCAGTTCCAGCCATTTCCAGCAGTGAATGAACTTGGGATCAGCTCCAGCAATGGAGACGGCTCTCTGCCTGCTGAGCAGATGTCTGGAGATGCAGCCTGTCATGAAAGGGCCTCGGAAGAAGAGTATTCCAAGCCAGCAGGGCAGTGGCGGGGAACTGGTCTCTGTTGCTAAAACTGATCTAGCCCCTGGAGCAGCTGCAAACCTTGGCCTGAAATTGGAGCCTGTACATGGGGACAAAGAATATAAAAGGGAGGATGAGCTTCTCCCCTCCCCCTACCTTCATCACGTTTCCTCTTCTCGCCATTCGACCGAGGAATACCCAGGATCCCGTTAATGGAGTAAGAGCCCACTGGATCATTGGAGGCACTGGAGACAGGAGGGGATGCTGTGCTGGGCACTGAATGAAAGGAAAAGGGAAAAAGGGCCATCAGGAGATCAGCACAGCACTCAGGGATCCCCAGCTGAAAGCTATGTATGCCACCAGTCTAATAGGAAAGCCTGGGCATTAGGCAGATTTTCAGTCCCTCATACTGAAGGACTTACTCTACTATATCCCAGCAAAGCTGCATCCCAGCTTTGCTTGTCCACTTCTATACTGTAGCTTCACAGCCTTCCAGTACAGGGCCATTGATAACAAGTAAGTGTATTCCATCAAGAAGCTAAATGTTATTATACCCCAGTTCAGGGCAGGCTTTCAAGGTAATCGAGTGAAATGCTGCATAGGCCACATTCTCTAGTGACCTCATAGTTCATCCATATTTTACCAGATCATTTCCTCTCAACATTTTTTCACCAGGAGTGCACTTGTTCTGTCTTAGGCAGACTAGCCTCTTACATGGCCACCCAAAACACTTAGTGAAAA